>OZ023216.1:20506789-20995851 GCA_963995525.1 Escarpia spicata
CCTACCGGTGAACATTATAGGCATTACGTGCGAGCCCAACAATGGTTCTTTCCTAATCACGTGCCAAGAGGATTTAATTATTTGACTTTAGTTTGAATTTAGTATGACTACCTCTGTCGAATTTCACGTGACAGTTGTTGTAAACGTGTATCTGGTAAGCGTAAAACGACCAATAGGAAAACAGTGGTTGAAATATAGATCACACGACGGGTTTCAGTACAACACCGACTTGACTGGTGGATGGTTGACTTGCGTGGTCCCAGCGCACATTATATGTATGTAACAAACAATAGTCGTTTAACGCTCGATATGGTGCTTCGTTTAACAGGTGATTTCAACAGTGGAACACACTATAGGATATGAAAACAAATGCCGGAAAAGACAGCGTGAAGGGATAGCCATTGCAAGATGGCTTCAAGCGGGAAGGAAGGTAGGGATTTCATTTGTTTAGAACGTCTAGAAGTTGTAGTCTGTTCAACATATTGCCTTTGGGTACAACAAGAAAATTGGTTATTGTTGACACTCTATTCACGGCGGCAAGCACGAGCGCGCAAGAAATGAACATGGTTATTGTGTTTAAGCTTAACCTTTGTATCGTACCATAATGTAGACACATATGTTGACATACACGTACATACGCACTGGCGTAATGTGTTCATAGAAAATCTTGCCAATCGTAATGCAAATACACACACGCTTGTGCTTGGCTGGTTATAGTTATATTATTTGGCAGTGATCAAAGAACTAGAAACAAATGTATCGTTATTTAAGGCAAACAAAATTAATGCACGAGGTAAACATTGTTTAATGCTATGCACCACGGAGGAGTAAACACAAGTTCGAACACCATCTCTCTTCGTTATTAATTCACCATTAATATCGCTCTGTGTATTATACTTGAACAACAGTTGTTGGTATAATACATAGACAATAAATATGATTTGATTTCTGGAATTTTCCCCACTGTACTGTGTGCGGCCATAATGGATTCACCCCCTATCGTCGTCAACGAATACTATCGATGAAATTGCATACATCAGAATACTTATAATAGATTAGTAATATTATTTATGCCGCATATACACACGTTTACTGCATCATATCATATAACATAACATATGGCCGAAGTTTTAATACCATTCTAACGAATAAATACCTTTAACAAGTGTAGATATGCAAGTTTAATTAATGTTGAAGTTCACACACCACAATTCCGGCTGCCTGTGTTTGGCTGGTTATATAAGGCAGGTAAAATGTCTATGTTAATTGCAGCTTGACGCGCTCAATATATAGGGTTATATCACGTGGCATGGATGACCACACCGGTTATGGGAACGCCGGGATGGCTTAGGGGCCGATATATACCCTCCCTTGCAGAGTGCTACCACAGGGAGTGGGTCAACTGTGAGAGATCCGGATTGTGACACTACTCTCCAGAGTAGGGTTGTAAGGAGCTCCCAATGAGATGTCCCGAGCCGATCATTGGTACAGTTAGCTCTGTATCATAGGCAGTAACGGCTCCAGTGTCTCCCACTTCCGGATTCTCTCTTTTTGTTTTTCAAAAATTAACTTCAATGTTGCTGGGCCATTTTCAAGACCTGAAAAGTAAAGTGCATAATATCTTACAGGTTCTTACACGTCCTCTTCTGGCTTGACTAGGGATTGCAGTATCTGCCTCTGATGTGCCAACTCTCGCTTTTGACATATGCTCGGACTATTTCCATGCGTCTGAGTGTGGAACAATCTAAGATAGGAGTGGGGCAGTGTATTTAGCTTCCATTGGGTGGTTTTGGTATAACATATATTTTTGTGTCAAACGACTGGATCGGTGAAACGTCAACCACAGACTGTGGGAGACTGTTTCATACGCCTCTGCGTCGGTATATAAATGAGTTATTTCTAATATTTAATCGGCATCTTTATTTAAATATTTTTAGGTGGTGCCCTTTCGTATGTGCTTCTTTGGCTCCCAAAGTAACAACATTGGACAAGACTGCTGGATCATATTTCCCTGTTAGTATCTTATACATTTCAATCATATCTCCCGTGTGGCGACTGTATAATAGAGTTGGTAATTTCAGTCTCTGTAAACGTTCTATCTATTCAAGGTCTTTGAAACCAGGAATTAATTTGGTTGCTGTGCGCCGACCATTTTCAAGAGCTGTAATATATTTAATTAAGAATGGACTTAAAAGTTGTAGAAAAACACTTTTCATTGATGTGATCGAAAGTATGTCGGATTATCCCCATCATCGAATTGGCTTTTTTTTCTTTCTGACATATATGCTTCAAAATCAAGCGATGGATCGAAAGTGACTCGAATAACTTTCACATTGTCCGTACTTGTAAGTGTTGTCTGGTTGTTTCCCAATGAATAGGCTTTATTCCTTGTGAATAATGATCCAATTCTCATATGGATACATTTATGTGGATAAAATGTGATATTTACTCTTACTCGCAAGTGCCTGTACAGAAGAAATAATTGTATGGTTTACAAATGCTGATATACTGAAAAGAAGAACTAACTGGACTAAAACGTAAAATTAAAAAACCACTCAACTCCACCACATGTTATAGCAATATCAGAAGTAAATCCTACACGTTTTAATAGACAACTTACCACGCAGGAATAACACTTGGAATTGTATTATAAGGAAACTGTGAACATTAGTGAAGGCAAAGGCAGAGGGATGTTCTTGTTTATTCACCATTTTTTTGCATTTCAAGTACACCAGTTTGATGTTGAGTTGAATGAAGCACTGTTTTGCATTTTGGTACTGAAACGGAAGGATACCCTTTTGTTAGGCTCTTTTTATAGAAGCCTTAACAGTACCATTGAGAACAATGACAACCTTAAGAAATTATTGGATACAATAACTGAGAAATGTTTTTCACATGTTCTGCTATTCTTGGAGATTTCAACTACCCGTAGATTGATTAGTAAATAATTTAAACTACAGCAGCAAGTACTGAAGATAAATAATTTAAACTAATAAAATAAATCGAGACTGTTACTTGGTGCAACGTTTTATAGAGCCCACTAGAGGTAACGGTACAACTAAACCATCGCTCCTTGACCTTATAATCACTAGTGAATATAGAGATCTCAAGAGTCGAGACTCCATCAGCATTAGAAAGAAGCGACCAATCATTCAAAGCCAAGCTAAAATCATTAGGAAAAACAGATATTCCTTGTGAATAATGATCCAATTCTCATATGGATACATTTATGTGGAGAAAATGTGATATTTACTCTTACTCTCAAGTGCCTGTACAGAAGAAATAATTGTATGGTTTACAAATGCTGATGTACTGAAAAGAAGAACTAACTGGACTAAAATGTAAAATATAAAAACCACTCAACTCCACCACATGTTATAGCAATATCAGAAGTAAATCCTACACGTTTTAATAGACAACTTACCACGCAGGAATACAACTTGGAATTGTATTATATGGAAACTGTGAACATGAGTTAAGGCAAAGGCAGAGGGATGTTCTTGTTTATTCACTTTTTTTTTGCATTTCAAGTACACCAGTTTGATGTTGAGTTGAATGAAGCACTGTTTTGCATTTTGGTACTGAAACGGAAGGATACCCTTTTGTTAGGCTCTTTTTATAGAAGCCTTAACAGTACCACTGAGAACAATGACAACCTTAAGAAATTACTGGATACAATAACTGAGAAATGTTTTTCACATGTTCTGCTATTCTTGGAGATTCCAACTACCCGTAGATTGATTAGTAACTAATATCAACTACAGCAGCAAGTACTGAAGATAAATAATTTAAATTAATAAAATAAATCGAGACTGTTACTTGGTGCAACGTTTTATTGAGCCCACTAGAGGTAACGGTACAACTAAACCATCGCTCCTTGACCTTATAATCACTAGTGAATACATCGAGATCTAAAGAGTCGAGACTCCATCAGTATTAGGAAGAAGCGACCAATCATTCAAACCCAAGCTAAAATCATTAGGAAAAACAGATTATGGAAGAATATCTTCTTACCAAAGATATCGAAACTTAAGAGAAATTTTTTCGATTGCGCTATTAGGTCAGGAGACTGACAAGAAAGCACAGAAACTGTATGAAAAGGATATAATTAATGAAATAAAACATAATCTAAGAAACCTGGCAGTATGCAAGGGCAAAAATTAAGACATAAACTGAAATACCCAACTTTCCAGAAAACAAAAACAAAGATGACATGACAAACTCGGCGGACTTGGAAAACATAGGTGTTAGCCAATTACTTCTCCTCGGTAATTATGAGAGAACCAGAAGGAGATATCACGGAGGAACCTATGAGATTTTTATAACACAATGGAATCTTCCAAAATCAACCCATCGATAGTGGCATATAAAAACTATAAAAACTAGCATATCAAAACTAAAGACATTTAAACCATCAGGACTTGGTGGCCGCCATCCTTGTGTCTTAAACGAAGTAGTAAAGAGCACCGGCAGTATATTATCAAACATATATGACCTGCTCTGGTCCTATTTCTTCCTTATTTGTTGTCTCCAGACCTGCTCTGGTCCTATTTCTATACTTGATTGCAGAGGCATGTTTATTGTGCTTAACTCTCCTGTTGACATCAACAAGTGACTTGGCTCTCTTTCGCAGGAGGGCATTTTTCACACCCTAGAGAATAGATGACAATGCATGGTCTTTCACAAGCCACCTGCACAATGTGACACCGTTCTGCCCCCTTAGCAGATAACATAAAGGGTGGCCTGATAAAATTGCCTTAAGTATTCCTCTCCTGGGGATGTAGAAAGTTGACTGTTATACACAGTGTATAGGGACACATGTCACGCACACGCACACGCACACGCACACGCACACACACGGTGTTATTTCAGAACGTATGGTTGAGTAATAGTGAGATTACGACAGCTATCCTTTGGCCTTTTTTAAATGGCTCGAGTTCAGTGTGTTTGATACAGGAAATGTCGTCACAAAGAAGAAGACAGAGTTAACAGGCATTAATATAGCGCTGGCGGCCAGTCACGCAGGGTCACCCAGAATGGGATGATGAAGAACAAGGGTGAGTGCTAATGAAAACGAACTATCCTGAAGAATGTTCAGTAATCTAAGGGCGAGTGCTGTTTTGTTGACTTAACTGTCTACTAGTGCATCACTAGTGAGTATAATGTGCTTGGTGTGGAACTTGAAAACACGTTTTCAACATTTTAGTGACACTGTTAAAAAGATATTCAGCCGGGTTATCAATTAATAGTAACACGTGGACATGAAATTTACACCTGAAAGTGGATATATCTATAACATTATTATATTCGTAGCATAGCTGTATCTATTCGTTATTTACACATAAAATACAAGTTTTGTTAAAACTAATGAAATAACAACACATGTTAATGTTTGTGAATATTTAATAAATATAATGATACATGTAGTAAAGCAATTGATAGTGTTCTGCATATACACTCGTCACACTGCAAATACACTTTTGGTGACGTGTCTATCGTCACACAAAATTTCCTCCCAATGATTCGTGTGGATTCGTGGGTTTATATATGTTTGTTCAGAAAGTTTCCTAACAAGTATATATTGTATTATTTTTCTGTCAAATTATACAAACATACAATAGTATTTCTTTTGTGAAACATTAACATTCGTTTATGAAATTGCAGATACGTGTATGTATGTACCATACGACTTTTGCAACAATGTAAACAATATATTTGTGACTGAATGCTATTAGAGTATTGTGTTGTAAATGCAGACATACTATGTCATTTGTTTGTTTAAAAACTGTTGGACTGTTGTTTGTGATAACAATGTTTCAGTGTTGTGTGTGGCAGGTTCGATCCCTGCTAATGTTCATTCATACATTACTGGTTGTGCACACACACACTTACTCCATTCAGTAATTTCAGCCGTTTACAAGAACTCCATCTAAATTAAGTTAATTCCACTTAAACAACTATTGGAAATAGCACAGCAAATTATGGATTTTAAAAGAAATTAACCAGGTATATTGCAAGGTATATTATGTCCTGATGTCTGATGTTATGGTTTCTAGATTATCAGGGTTTCACTATCATATGAACACTTGTCATAACAAGTAAAAATTTGTGTAACAAATTTATTGACACATCTATAATCATGTACACACATGCTGAATAATATTAGGCATTGGCAATTGGTATGACAACAATATTTTCAGACAAACATGTGTATTAAAACAGGCAATTCTCTTTTACTTCATCCCTTGATCAGAGGTAATTAGTGACTAGTCTTTTTGTTTTCACTTCTCTAGATTTAAGTACAAATCGGCTTGCATTTTGCTTAATTAACATAATGCCAGTTCTTGATGTGTTTACCATAAAGGTGTACTATATTCAACAATACGTGGCCAGTGACATCTGTGCTGTTATTGCCACCTTGAGATTTATTAAATACAAGTTTTAAGAGATAGTGTTACTGAATGTCAAATGTTTCAAACAATTTCAAGTTAGGGAATAACAAAATAATGCTTTTCTTGAGGAAACATTATTTCTTAATATAAAAATAAATAGTACACAAGTTACTATTGATAGCATACATACTTGAATTGAGTGAACTTTGCCTAGTACCACCAATATGGGCAAAAACCCAACATTACCCAGCTAAATGTAGATCTACACACCATAAACTGTGTTCATCTTGGAACTAATGAGCATCTAGTATTCACCAGGTCAGATATCCACAGCTAGACGAGCATGTTGATAAATCTTTAAATAATTTACTACGAAAAGCTATCGTTTCTTTACCATGTGCTTTTGACATTTTCATTTGAACGTACTGGCATTTAAAATATAAGGCAACAATGCAGTATTTTGAACATATATATCGTTAAACCAAGCATGGTTCCTTCAGCTCTACAAAACTACAAAAGCAGGCATGGGACATGTGAAATGTTGTACATTCTAATAAAATACATCACAAGATTTCTTTCCCTACAATTCTGTTTCTGTGTGAAAAAATATTCAATAAGTATTTGGCATATTTGGCATTTGCACTCAATAAATACTTTGCATCAGACCATCACTTCTGTTGGCATGATCTAGTGATAAGATTGCACATAATTACCTTATCTCGCCATCATATTAACATTTCTTTATGAATTTACCCTTCACCATTCAAGGACAACATTTCACTGCTAGAAAATGTGTACACATTAAGCAAAATTACAAAGAATTCACATCTACAGGCTAATGGTACAATTCAATCTGACATTAGTTAACCTCCTGTTTTACATAGATCTGATCTACACATTTTGTATCATTGTAGCTACACACAAGTTTATAGTGTCTAGATTATGTTCGCAACATTGAAAATACATTGAATGTTTCTCTTGGGTTGACTTGGCTCCGATGCCTAAGTCAATATCTACACTTCAGCATGTCCTATTACAGCATCAGGCCCAGCAGAACCAACCAACCAATCCTTTAACATCTCCCTTCCAGCGGTGCATAGGCATCCACCTTCATGACATTTTGTTTGCCACTTGTCACGACTTCCAATACTTAATAATTTCACCAGTCATATAATAGATCTTTTTATCATACATTTTCCAGCATGATGACAACAAAACTGTGCTTTTGTTTGAAATATCAACCAGTTCTTATGTTGTTAATACGTTTCAAATCAACTATCAACCAGCCGAGATATATCATTTTAATCGGTTACATTTATGTTAATAAAACTAATAAAGCTGACAAAGCCCCAAAACATAAAGAAACAAGAACACTGTAGCAACTGGATGGCCGTAGCAATGAGGGGTGTCAGGGCGCCACGACATACCCCGACAGCGTCATAGGTGAGGTCCAGGGGTCCCTTACCCTGGATATACAGGTTGCTGACACAACCCTCTAGCATCTTCTCGTACTGACCAAATGTCATGCCATCCAGGATAGGCACGCCACCTGAAGCATAACCAAATCAAATCAAATCAAATTTATTGTAACTCATTACAATACAAATCAAGTTAAGACAAATCCTATATAATAACATAATGAGCAGAACAAGGGAAGAACATTATACTATGTTATATTCCCTACATAACAACCAATGTCAACCCTCTGGCAATACTGGCCGAAAACGCTTAAATATTAATCTATCCTGCACGTGATATGTTGCCTAGCAAAACCTCCCGTCAAATCATCAGAAAACAGAGGTGTGTGTGTGATAATTTAGATATATTTGCTGCGGTCTCTGATGATGATGTGCACAAGTTGGTTATGAAATCTAAGACAACCAGCTATGTTCTGAACCCCATGCCAACCAAATTGGTCAAATAGTATATTGAGGAATTTGTGCCATTCCTTACACACATCATCAATTGCTCCATTGCTGCTGGGGAATTCCCACACGAATGGAAGACTGCACTTGTAGAGCCACTGCTTAAAAAAGCAGAACTGGATCCTATTCCAAAAAACTATCGCCCTGACAGACAGTCAGACATGGGGTCAAGTACATTGAAAGGTATTTAAATGCAAATGCAATTTGTTAATGTCAAATGCAAATACTTTTCAAAAGTATTTCAATACTGTTCAAATACTTGACGTCCCCGTGCTCGTGCATAATACATAATGACAAAAATGAGCTATACTTGACCTTTGTTTATCCATAATTAAGGGAGTTCATTGAGTCCATAGACCCATGTTATAATTGGTCACACATTTTTTTATTTTCTCCTGTGACAGGTTAATCCTGTTTTCCATTTCCTGTGCCCATTGATGCGTCTTCCAATAAAATTAGAATAAGCCACCCACTGTTAATTAAATGCCTGCTAACCTGATCCTGTCACAGGCCAACTGATACACTGATCATCCATCTGATAATGACCCGAGTAGTTAATGATCATCAAAGCATGCAAATGCTGCAGTTGGTCAGCTAATAAAAGAGCTATAGGAAGGCCAGTTTTCTCTCAGTGAATGTCATGCCTCGGTGATCACATAAGTAACACGATTGACCTGTATCAACAGCCCAGACCAAGCAACAATTTAATTAAGTACAGCTGTGATAACAGTTTTCGTTGACATAATTAAATGCTATAAGTTCAAATACTTTTAAAATGTATTTAAATGCAAATAGTTTTGGATCCAAATTTTCAAATGCAAACACTGGATCAGTTGCATTTAAATGCGTTTAAATGCAAATGCATTTGCATTTGACCCCATGTCTGCGCCCTATATCGAATCTCCAGTATATCTCTAAATTAACAGAACGGTCTGTTGTAGACCAACTTTGCTTTCATTCAGAATGTGGATTTCCTTGCCACCTTGTCAGTCGGCGTAAAGAGCTGGACATTCTACTGAAACTGCACTTGTAAAGGTCCAGTCTGACATTCTTTTAAACATGGACCAACAGAAACGCCACAGCAGTTGGGGAGGATTTGACACTTCCAATACGAACGACTTGATGCCGACCGGACAAGTAAGATCTGAACCACTCAAGTGCAGCGCCAGTGACACGGAATCTGTGAGTGATTCTGCTCAATTGAATTCCGTGGACAATTGTGTCAAAAGCGGCGATCAAGTCAAGCATAACCAACACAACAACACAGCCACGGTCTACTGCAGACATAATATCATTGTGAACTTTAAGCAGAGCCGTTTCAGTTGAGTGATCTTGTCGCTATGCCGATTGAAACTGGTCGTGCAAGTTGTTCTCTTGCATGTGGACATTCAGCTGTTTTGCTACAACGCGCTCGATTACTTTAGAGAGAAATGCCAGATTCGATACAGGTCGATAATTCTGCATTGATTCTGGATTTAGTCCAGCCTTCTTGATGGCGAGATGCAGCCAGTCTTGTATTTATCCGGAACAACGGACGCGTGCGAATAAACTAAGCTGACCTGCATTATGATTGTATTGATAAACCAGTTCTTCTACGTTCAGCAAGTCAAGATCATCCGAACGGAACAGTGGAATGTCTTGTCGAAAAGACACTACATTATTGTTGCATAACTTGCAATATTTGATTTTCATCAAAAGAGTGCGATGTTGAAGAATGGCTATGATGAAACTCACCGCAATGTGGTCAGAAAAGCCCATGTCCGTAAAGGTAACATTTCGAACAAGGTGTTCGTCCTTGCTGCGGCCTGGTCATGAGTACATCCAAAGTGTGTCCTTTCCAGTGGGTTGGCCCGCGAACATGCAACACCATCCCTGTGGCATTCACATAATTGGTTAATCGCCGTGCATCAACATTTGCAGCGTTGTCAATATGAAAGTTCAAATCTTCCGTGATAATCAGAGGTCCAGGTTTTGTGGCATGCTGGTCGATGAAACGGTCCCATTCTTTAAAAAAACACAGTTGTTGACAAGCCATTTATCACAGATGGCGGCGGTCGATAAATAACAACGATTCTCAAGGATGACATTGGTGTTCAAAGGATCGAAATGCATCGGTATCCTGTTTGTGTAAGACGATTTCGGCGTGTGCTTGATGGAATATCCATATGGTACAATGTCTGTAATCACATTGGCGTCCCTCGAAGGCTTCAACCACGTTTCGCATATCGCCATCATATCGAGATGGTTTTCAAGTATATGATCCGCAATGGCGAGTGTTTTGTTCTGACACGATTGTGCGTTAACGTAGCATACTCTTACGCCTTGATCGCGCTATAACTGTTTACACAATGGTAAAGTTATGAAATTTGGTACATTTGGCTTGGTTGTGCCAACGTCGGTACTCTTGCGTAGTGAATTATTGTCCTGATCTGTTTTGTGACTTTACGACCGCCAAGGTGTTTACGTTTCGTAGACGAACGCTTGAAGATGCACAGTTGGTGAAAGAGAAGATTCACACAGCAGGTCACCGGAGATCTGATATACCTGGTTGCATGGGCGGCAGTTGACAACAAATGTGTCCTAGAATAACGCACCACTGATGTTGACACACACGCATGCTGAAGTGCGTCTTGCGTCACTGAGTATCATCGGCGATTGCACAAAAGTTGTCCGTGGTCCGGTGTTATCCAAGAATAGACCACAGCGTTCTGCTTGACAAGTTTGCAACCGGTTCTCAAGGCAAGCGTAGACGAATGTCGATTAAAAACAATAACAGTCCGGCACCAGTAATCATTTTCAAGTAAAATGTAAACGTCCGAAGTAATATATGTACCTCTATACACGCACCTGAGAAATATGAAAAACGTTCCTAGAATTGAAATACGTCAAACTTGTAACAATAAGACAGCTGTCGTGGAAGCTACTGCCAAGCACAACACCTCAGCTCCATGTCATGCCATGAATATGTACAAAATAAAATCGACACACACCTCAGAAGGGCGGGATACTTGTAAATAAACAAGGGTTGAACTCTCGATAAGCCAAAAGGCTGCCATCTAAATTTAATTATCTGCGTGGCAATCTTGTTAAATAAGCTGAAATTATGCTGACGCGGCGGTGAATAATTTCAATAGCAACCCCCATCTTCTGATGTCACAGTTGAGCCAGGCAAGCAAGCGGAGAAACTGAAGAAAAGTTGAAGTGAAGATACAGCGACATGGCGTAGCGGCAAAAAAAATCAACAGACCTCCCCCGCCCGTCTTCCCATTTCATCATTTGAGACGAGTTAGGAGACAGCGCAAGAGACAGCGAGAAGACGGTGAAATTACGGCTGCGCAATGACGAAACATTTTCAACAGCACCCCCCCTCCGCCCCATACTCCCCTTCACCCCCCAGTCATCCGATGTCACCAGTCGAGCAGAGACAGTGGAGAAGCTGAAGTTACGGCGGTGCAGAAGCAACACATTTTCTGCGACTACAGCATTTGGTTTGGCTCAGATCGAGAAACCCTCACCTGCACCTTAAGTTAAGCCTTAAGACTCCAAAAAAATGTATGATTACACCCCCGTGAAGTTCACAGAAACTCTCTGAGGCTCACAAAACACTTCCAATTATACACCTACCAACCTCACCTCCTTCACTGTAACAGCAAGACATCTCTGGATGTAGTTTTTTGTGTGCGACAAATAGTGGCGCCACATCACGGGGCTTGGTTAATCAAGGCTAGAGGAAAATGCTTTAGTTCCAACAGATGACATTACTGCTACTAGCAGTCCACGGACAGCCGTCTCAGATCTGCTGAACCGGAATTAAACGTACTTAAGAAAGTTCATGCCAGCATGACACAGACGCCTACAAACAATCATAGTTGTTGATGAGACGGTAGCTGTTTGAGTGTCAACACAGTGTGCTTGCGAGATCACTCAGAACAGCCTCAACTAGTCGTTTAGTTAGTTAATGGGTAGATGTCAACACCATCCCAATGAAAAACCATTGCACGTAATATTTTATCATACCTTTACAGACTTATGTTACGTATAAACATCGAATCAAACAGACATGCAAATAATATAGTAATTGTTATAGATGTGGGCTCTCCATCTTTGCGCATCATCTTTGTCAAACACGTCCGTAGATGAAAGCAAGGCTGACCTGGCTCACTGTCTCATCCATTACATGATGGAGCACGGTAAGCACCTGCCCGATGGATGCGAACTCGTCGTGGGTGGGGGATTTCAAGACAACAAATGCACAAAATCAACTGTTAGAGATGTTGGTTGTGCATTTAAATAAGGAAGCAGACACGCGCCTCATATTACATGCATGTGACAGTGGCAAGCACGTTCAAGAGGACAGTGGTCGTGTACATAGACACACGCGTCTTCCTCGTGTTGCTTCTCTTTATAGTCTACTGTGACATGAATGAGGCAGTGACAAGCACGTTCAAGAGGACAGCGGTCGTGTACATATACACACGTTTCTTCCTCGTGCTGCTTCTCTTTATGGCCTCATATTACATGCATGAGACAGTGACAAGCACGTTCAAGAGAGCAGTGGTCGTGTACATAGACACACGCGTCTTTCTCATGTTGCTTCTCTTTGTGGCCGGATCCAGTAAAACCAACTATTGGGTTGTACTTGGTAATGTTGTAAGAGATGGCACTACTTTGAATCTGCAGGTGGTGTAGTGTTCTATATATATATATATATATATATATATATATATCAGTTTGGAGGTGAACGCGTATTGTGAACGCATTATGCTAAACCATTAATGTAAGTAAAAAACAATCTGGAGCTTTAGCGCCATTCCGTTCCGCTATCGGTTCACGACAGCGGAAGATGGGGGGGGGGGGGGGTGGGGTAGTTCTTGAAAATTATTATTCTGCATCGCGCCGCGGTAATTTAACCTTCTCCGCTGCTTCGGCTCTCAGCTGATGACATCGAAGACGAGCGGTGGCGGTGGGAATATTTCTCGCGGGCCGCGGCGACGTTCAAAATTGTTGAAGCTCATTAGAAACCTCCAGTTGCACCCCATTGACAATCGCCACGAAAAAAAACACCTTATGGATTCCAGAATACTTCGATTTGCCCATTGAGGCTCGCCAAAAAGCCCATATGCACGCTCAGATTTATTCGGGGGGGGGGGCAGAACCATATGTCTGCCCTCAGCGAAATTCCAGACCCCTTTGCACCCTGTTCCCACGCATATGACTCACCATAGAAACGAGCGCAGTGGCTCGCAGCAGCATCTTAATTGTATATTAGAGTGTGCACGTGTCTTTTACGACCAGCACGTGACTCCATACTTGTCAATGTGACAATGATAAAGAAAACGATAGGGCAGAACTATTGTCCAGTGGCAGACCAACGGATGTGGAATATTTTATGAAATATGTCCGATCAACAGTAACATTGAAGGCATTCCGGCAAACATCTAACTCACCTATTTTGTTTCTAATATGGGATCGGGCAAGTATTTTGTTATAAAATGCCATTTTTGACCTAATACAAGTTTTTAATTAATATCTTGAATCTCATAATATTATACCTGTCCAAGGACAACAACATATATATTTAGTACGCAAAAATAAGATGGATATGAATGGTAGTTTTCGAGATATCATGTTTTCAAAATGAGGTTTTAGCAGTTTAGCACCTGGCAGGAGACCAACAAACATTAAAAAAATACAACTTAGGCAAATAAATAGATGAACACTTGGAAGATACATTTTATATGTAGGCATTAAAACAAGTTTCATTGAGCTGTATTGTGTTGTTTGGTTTTTATCTGACTTTTTGTGAATGGGTTTCCTTTCCCTGATCACCTTGAGTCAGGGAAAATTGTCAAAACTATACAACTGTTCTGGACATGAAACCAGAACATCCATTACAACATAATAAAGTAATTACATGAAGAAATAATGGGATATTTCTAATGTACTTTAGTTAAAAAGTTAAGTTCTGTAAGAAATATAGCTTACTTTGTATAAGTATAACTGCTTTTTATAAAATAATATTAAATTAAAACTATCTGTAGTCGCATATTTAACACAACCACTGTTTCTTTGCAATTTTGTAAATTTGGATATTCGTTTTAAAATATATTAATGTACATTTCAAAATGATTTGGTCGTATAACAAAAGGAACAACCAGCCTACGTTCTTATGAAAGTTATAACTAAATGTCGTCGATCTTGGCCCGCCGTCCATTCTACCATCGACATTACTTTATTATATGATATTATATTTGCTTTAATTTGACATATGTACACTATTTCCAAAGTAGAGTAAAAAATAGATATTATTTAATAAATACGATTTTCCATGCGTATCCGTAGATCGTATGCACAATTTGAAAGTCGGCCTAAATAGCAACGACATGCCAACATAATTATTATCGCCGGTCGGACATGGTCGTAGTAGCATCTGTTGCCGACATTCCTGTTATTGACTAAATATTTCGTAGTTCCCTAATCGTTTTTAACGTAACACATACATGTTACAGTATACATAAAACATATTCGATCATGTAAAGTGGGATAACAAACAGTGAAAATAGCACAAAGAATGTTGAGCAAAATATCAGTTAACGACGGGTATAGCATGCCCCTCACACCAAAGATCGACTTGTACTATAGCGCACATTGCTAAGGTTGTGTGGATCAGTCTATTTTATCGCGATGGGAGATCCACTTTTAACAGTAAACAAATACTCAAATTATTCGCTACGCGTTATCAATACAATATTATTTGTTGTGTAGATCATATTTATTTGCAATTAGGAACCACAATATACCGAAATATCTTGCATATGCATCGACAAAAATATTAGAAACGTAACTAACGGCACGAGTAGCGAGCGAGCTACCGGAGCCGCGCTAAGCGTCGGTACTCGGGTAAAATTCGCAAATCTTTCACCTTTCAAGTATCGGCGCGGCAACAAATTTAATGTAGCTAGCCGCTCACCGCCCGATTGTCTACGCTGCGACGCATCTCGACGGTCGTAGGCAAATCGCGTATGATCGTAAAGGTAGGTAAAGCTAAGTTCTTATACAGCGCAGTATCCAGTCCTCAGGACTGCTCAAAGCACTTTACACTTTACTCCCTGGCAGACCTCTTCAATCGAACACCATCTCGACTTCTCTGGGACGAATATACACCACTGTCTATCGCATACAGCTGGGTGAACTGAAGCAATGTAGAATAAACGAACTTGCCCAAGGTTCGACACCGCCGCACTGGATTCGAACCCACGTTCTCTCAGTTGAGAGCCCTGAGCTTTTAAAGCTGCGCTACTGCGCTCTACATAAGCTAGTGACTGGCCTACGACTGACCGCCGCACACCGGTTAGCTGTGACGCAACGAAGGGCAAATTGCCGTTAGAAACTATGTATTTGTTATGGTAATTACCAACAAATCAAGTCGAAAATATAGGCGTACATTTGTCTTGGTAAATTAGGCATAGTACAAATTAAAACAAATACATCACAATTATAATTGCAATTTTTAAGTTGATAATGTCGATTATGATTACCATATGTGTCCTTTGTAAATAAATGTTGCTCGAACAACTTTATTATTTGCAATATTTTTAGAAGACGACTGTGCCAATACTGTTCATTGCAATACAATTTAGTACCGCGCATTGATTAAACGAAGTCATACCATTGAGAGTGGTGTGCATCGAGTTTTAACCAACTTTGAAGGCGTGATGCAGAGCCTGTTACAGAGTCGATTGTACACGATTACAATAGAGTGTCGTAGGAGGTCTATATAGCGTGCATGAGAGGAATGAAGACGGACAACTGTACAGTTTCCGAGAATCACATCGAAGAAGTTAATTATGCCTTCGACCGATATTGGACCAGTCGGGGTGTCCTATGTTGGACCACTGGTCCAATGTAAAACACCCGTGGTCCACTATACGTACCATCCCAACACACATGATATATGAAAATGTGTCATACTGAAGTTTCTGCATGTGTATATTAGACTCCTACTTATGGCCCGGGACCTTGTTGAGTAACAGGGGAGGCCTACATTTTTAATCATTGGGTATATTAATTTCTGAAATGTTCACTTTGTTTGACAGTTTTGCTGGAATATGCGGGAAACTAAAAAACAAATAATATTTGTTTCTTCAAAACGCCTCATTATTTTATTGATAATCACCACACCTTGCTTAAAGTTTGATAGACATGGCTATTATTTTCACAGACAAGCAATAATGTGAAACTGCCTCTTATTATGTTATCAATGGTCAATAATTGCATATGTGGCACGTATACTTAACCCGTAGCAAGCATCATAAGTCGATCACGCTCATTTGGGCAAAAACATCCCGTATTCAAACTTAGCCCCTCCTGCCAGAACGACCAAAACTAAAACATGGTTTATTTAGTTTTAGATACAAAATACTATTATTATTATATTATATCAATGACATACTTGGGAATGTCGCATCTGTTTGATTGATTTAGGCTACAAATTATATTTTCCAGAGACAAAACGGAAAGTGGACCCAAGAGGAACTGGATAGAGCGGTCATGTCATTCAGAAATGGAGACGCCGGCCTCAACGCAACTAGCAAGACCTAGGGGGTTCCGAAGGCTACCCTGAAGCGGCACCTAAACAACAAAAACAAAATCGCTAATGGTCCAAGAAAGTATTTTGGTCGCCCTTGCACTCTGCCGCCAGAGTTGGAGAACATGCTGGTGGAGCATGTTTTAAAACTGGAGAATATGCTGATTGGTATGACCAGGAAAGATTTGATGGATATGGCATATCAGTTGGCTGAAGCGAATGGGATAAGGCATTGCTTTAACACTTAAAAACAAGCAGCTAGCAGACATTGGTAGCGTGATTTTATGAGGAGACACCCTGAACTCTCCCTCCGTCAAGCCGAGGCAACTTCTATTACGAGAGCCAAAGGGTTTAATCGTGAGAGTGTGCATGAGTTCTACGATAAACTAGAAACTTTGGTTGACACGTACTGATTCGATGCTACAAACATCTTTAACGTGGATGAATCGGGTATAACAACTGTGCAGAAGCCTGGCCGGGTCTTTGGGAAAATAGGGAAAAGGCAAATCGGATCTCTTACTAGTGGTGAGAGAGGCTTTACTACAACAGTGGTGTGCAGCATGACTGCAGGGGGCAACTATGTTCCACCAATGATAATTTTCAGGCGTAAACGCATTATAGAATCACTGGAAGCGTCAAAGTGAATAATGAATCAGGCTGGATGAACAAGGAACTCTTCGTCGTCTGGCTGAAGAACTTTGTATCTCATGTTGGCTGCACCAAAGACAAACATGTTCTGTTGATTTTTGATGGTCATTCGTCACACACGAAAAATACTGAAGCAATCCATTACGCCCGGGACCATGGAGTCGTCATATTATATATTCCTCCACACACAACGCACCGTCTCCAACCCCTTGATCGGGTTTTCTATAAACCTGTGATGACCTATTACAATGTGGAATGTGACACTTGGCTGAGGACCAAACAAACTACAGTCACCATCTCCTCAGTCTGTCGTATCTTCGGAAGGGCATACGTACGCTCTGTTTCCATGGTAACTGCTGCCAATGGTTTCAAGTGCACATGCATTTGGCCTTGTGATCGGAACATATAGACTGATGCAGATTTCGCCGCGGCTGGAAGGTTCAAGTTGTCCTACTCGGAAACTGGTATAGATGTTCCATCGAATTCTGCCACTGTGCAGAATGACAATTCGTCAAATACAACAACCTCGTCCGCGAGCGAGCAACAGTCCAACAACCGAAGCCTGTCCACGTGCGACCGACAGTCCAATGATCCATGTCCGCCCACAAACAAGTAACAGCTCAATGAGCTGAGCTCATCCACAAGCACCAGGCAGAATAATTTCAGGCATGTCACAACCAACCCATGCCCATCAGTGAGAGATCAACAGTCTAACAAACCTAGCCTGTCCGCGAATGAGCAACAACAGTATAATGACCCAAGCCCGTCTACAAGCGAGCAACAATCCAACAACCAAAAGCTGTCCACGAGAGAGCAACAGTCCAATGATCCATGCCCATCCACAAGCAGCAGACATAGTGGTTTCAGGTGTGTCGCAACCAATGCAGATGGACGTTGTTTCTTCCGAGTCGTTGTTATTTGTCAAGATCTCGATATGCAGCATGCAGAAAGAGACAACGATGGCAATTTAAAGGACCTGCGAATGAGAATGCGAGAAATGACTTCCGCTGATGCGCTACAATCCAACACGATTGTACATATGCTAGACAACGTTGGCCTTTATGAAAACATTGATGAGAGGAAGGTGAACGCAGATCTACCTCAGAGACTGTGCTATGCATCTATCGAGGACAGAATCGCATCAATGGCGAATCCCAGTGAAATTATTGGGGATATAGAGATCGTTGCAACGGCACGCTGTCTACAACGACCAGTGCATGTCTGCGTTGGAGAGAGTGTACTTGAATTTGGGACGGAATTTCAGGAGTCTGGTGCAATTATGCTCAAATACATAAATCTGAGTGAAGATGCTGGTCATTGTGAAGCATTAGTCCCAATCACGGGGCAGCTTACTGATCAACCAGAGCTGGTTAGAAAGGTCACCACTCCTGCAATCATGTCTCCCATCCCAAAACCAGCGATTTCTAGGGTCAAGAGAAGAACCACCAAGTCGGAAATCATAAACTCCAGTCCCTATAAAAAACTTTAACAACAAAAGTCAAAAGGCACAAAAGTAGGCATAACTCAACAGTTGGCAAAACAAATAGAAAGACAACAGATCCAATTAAGAAAAAAACGAAAAAAACGGCAGCTTTCTCCTGCCAGCCAAAACGAAAAAAGCGGTCAATGTGACAACGAATCTTGGTAATGTGTACTGTGTAACGAACAACGAAAAGAAACCATGGTGAAATGTGTACACTGTGGGATATGGATACATATGAATTGTGCTGGTGGCCTGCCCTATAACTATCGATGTGACATGTGTCAGTAAAAGATCGTATTCCTAATTTGGTGATCAGGGACCATCAATTACCGACTGGTATCTTTTTGTCATTATTAGACACTCTACTGGCCATTATTCCGTTGGTTTGTTCGTTTATCCATGACAGACTCTATCATGGCAATCACTTCGTTGGCGTATTCTTCTATTCGTGACATCATATAATAGTTTGTTCTCAGTTCATAATTAAATTGTGTCAAATCTATTTGGCGTTTAGTCGTCACATGTCATTTGTATGCTCATTGGAACGCCGTAGTTTTCGTGATTTATGCATTAAGCGACTATCTTCTTATAAGTCTGAAGTGGGTGCTGAACCTTGGTTTCTTTCAAAGCATCAAGACAGATGACGTATATCGAACCAGAAGCACCTATATTGGACCACCTGGTCCAATATCAGGACCACTGTAGTCCAATATATATCACCCGTTACCAATTACGAAAAACACTTTTTTACATTTTGTGGAGAAAAAAAACCAAATGCATTGACCCTATTTCCTGCTTGCACACAGAGCTTGTGGTAACTCGTGGCCTGATCCTTGATAATCCTCGATATCACGTACAGGAATGGAGAAAGATTGCTCGGAAGTTAGGTGTTCAATATCGGTGCACTTTCCCAACGCAATTAACGAGTGAAAACAATCGATATGGCTATAACAGAGGGTTGTCTTTCTCAAGACAAACGCACAGACGGTGCTTGTTTAATAAATCCTTCATATGCTTGAGCGTGTTGACAAGACGGCATGCTGATATGGACATTGCGCGTCTTCAGGTTCAACAGCAGTCACGTGGGCACGGAGGCTCGCAGGCCAGGTTAAGAACATGGTGGGGAGGCGATCAAGTGGCGCCACGATGCGTAATTTTGGTGACCCTCTTCGAGTGACAAATGTTCGGGTTTTGATCGATGCAAGTGTATATTTTATAAGGAAGCGTATACGCATGTAGGACGCATGTGACGAAGTTTGGCGGCTCTATGTCGTCGTTTTGATGGTTAGGTGAGAAAGTAAAAGATCGTCCTCATCCCCCTCTCCTGTTATTTTATGGGTCACTTTCACTTCTGGTCTCATCACAGGGAAATGGGAAAACAGCCTTTTATTGGTTAGTCTACTGACTTTTTCTACAACCGAAACTCTTATGCGAGTGCGAAACACCAAAAGGTGTGGTTTGCTTCCACTTAATTAAATGGTGCTATTGGGAATCTTCATTGTGAACATAGAACATAAATAAATACAGTAGATCCACACAAATTATATATAACGGGCGCTGCGTGTGATTTCAACCAGGGTAGGGGGCAATTGAAATAGGTGCGGTAACACAGCCCTGAAGACTGTATAAATACTATTCATGGTTTACAATCAGCATGTTGCATTGTGGAGTAGCACAGGGGTAAGACCTCCAGACTCTCGACTGAGAAAATGCGGGTTCGAATCCAGTGCGGCGGTGTTGAACCTTGGGCAAGTTCGTTTACTCTACATTGCTTCAGTTCAATCAGCTGTATGAATGAGTACCTGGCTATGGACAGTAGTGGATATTTGTGTACGAATAGTCTTCGTGCATTAATTGCAGCGTGGCTGAATGCTTCCCAGAGAAGTCAAAATGGTGTTTGATTGAACAGGTCTGCCAGGGAGTAAAGTGTAAAGCGCTTTGAGCAGTCCTGAGGACAGGATACTGCGTTATATTAGAACTTACCTTTTGCATTGTGGTCACATATTTTGCAGACTATGACTTATTTGTTGAAATAAAACATTTCATTGTAACAGACACATAATAATATTGACGCAATAATAAACAGTTCAAGTCCATTATAACGTGACTTATCGAGTAGTTTTTATTCAAACATAATTTCTGTAGTGCATACAACATACAGGAGCTAGCTGTTAACATGACGACATCGATCTACCACTAGTGGCCGTGAAAGACAACGCTGCGGCCCACACGCTGTTTGATGTAGATTTGCCTAACTCGCTGCAGTGGCAAAGACACGCATAACAATGTGGTGTGATGTCACAACAAACATTCTGACCAATGAGTGGTATTTACCAAAACACCATGCTGGGCTTAAAGTAAAACAAATATACATGAACGATTGTGAAGTATGTACACTTCAAGTTACCTCATTATGGTACAACTAACTGCATATACTTTAAAAATAGTCTAAGTTAATTAAACTACCATAACATTGATCACTTGTTAAATGGAATGGTGACATTGACCTTCAATGAATTCTGGACCACAGTACACCGCTGAGCAAATACCAAATGTGACTCGTACACATGTTGTACCATCACGTACACACAGTAGAGCAATCAAGTGAGACAATGGGTGTATGGTCAACGTAATTATACAAATAAATAACGATGTTTACAGATATGAAATTATACCATATACATCATACACATAGAGAACATATAATGCTAAATAATACAAACAATTATTACCATATATACCCGGTACTAAAACATCTCATTTTCCTTGTAACATCGCAAATATTGATTGTGACATATTCTGCTAATAGAGAAATTAATAGCTTGTTAACATCGCTTCTCAATTACAGTATTTTTTAATATACATAAAAAAAACTGTTCTAAACATTCCAAAGCAATGACGTTTTATGTTAAAATTTAACCGGTTATACAAATGTTGGAGTATGCGTATTTTAGTAGCTGCATATTTACCATAAATTAGCAACATCTGCCATAGATAGTAACCTCACATGGTAAACGTGAATGACACATGAAGACATAACACAGCAAAGCAATAACGCACGAGACACAATAAATAGGCAGTTCAACAAAAAATCTCTTTCGTTCTACGCAATGATTTTTTCAACACAGACTAACTTAAACCTAAGAACATAATCATCCCCCTAATGCATCCTTCAATGTTAAAACAGCAAGTGAAACACAGCTGTCATCAAATCGATGACATTTAGCATAAATTGGATCAAATTTCAAAAAAGAAAACAACATGGATAATGTTCAGCCTAACACGATCCAACAGTGAATGAGATAAGTGACCAGAAATACACCACCAAAACACAAGTTAAAACAAACCACTACACAGGTGCCTGTGAAAAAATTAGCTCTGCACAGACTGGCTTTCTGCACACGATGCAGGAACCAGCTGGCAGGTTTTGTTGAAGTGCCTACAATATAATGTCAAATAAAGTCATATCAGAATGAAACTTTTATATACAGAACACGTTTTTATCTAGCGCTAATGATAACTTAAACATCTAAACAAAATACATGTAACTACAAAAGCATAATTGACCTTTCTTTCCCATGAGCATTCATTAAGAGACAGCTAATTTACTGCCATGATAATTATGTAGAATTAAATATATGTCGATGACGACTGTGTTTGGCTTTGTACATTCAGACACGTCAATCATACTACACTGTATATACATCAAACGCAACAGTATCAAATAATAACAGTATTGTCTAAGTATACAATCAAATTGGTAGGCTAAGAATAAGGAATACAATATACTAACAGTAAGAAATAAACTAAAATATACTCGGCAAAATTACCTTCCATAAGATATGTTGTGTTATACACTTGTAACAGTAATATATTATGAGAGAATGAGACAAACGCATATGTATGTCAAAATGGCTGTATTTTAGAAGACACGCGAGATCAGCAGTGATCTCACGAGACTAGTGAGAGGTAGGATGATCGAGACTAACGTCACATCTCCCTTCCAAGTTCAATGAGTGCTTGGAGACAACTCTCAACTATAGGTCCAGCCGTCGCGGTGGAATCACCACTCTCCCAGAACGTGTCACCACTCCAGTGGGAGCTGTGACCGCTGGAGGTGACACTGGTCTCGGCTCGCGCATACGAAGCGCAACCGGTGTCGTCTGCTCGCTCGTCAGCCGTCACGTTAGGAGTCGGCTGCAGATGTCGCCGATTTCTTCTTAGGCAGGACGTCGGCGTTCGCACTACATACGACAGAGGTGTGTGTGCCGGACCCACCACCGTGCCGTTGACGTTCGCGTCTTTGACCCAGACTGGGTCGCCGGCCCGAAGAGTAGAAAGTGGTCGCGCGCGATGATATCGGTCGTACGCGTCTTTCTTCTTCTGACGCATCAGCTCTCTTCGCTCTCTCTCTCCCCTCGGCTCATCCCAGCGGGGCAGAAGAGTCGCAGGCACCGTTGGCACTAACGTGCGCAGCTGTCGGCCCATGCTTAGTTCAGCAGGCGAATAGCCGCACTCTAGTGCTGTCGATCTGTACGCCAACAAGGCATCGTACGGGTCGACCGCCTTCTTTAGTAGATTCTTGACAGTCTGGACGGCGCGCTCAGACTTGCCGTTACTTTGAGGAAAGCGAGGGCTGCTCGTGATGTGTTCAAAGCCCTGCACTCTCGCGAATTGCGCAAACTCAAATGATGAATACTGCGGCCCGTTGTCGGAGATCACGGTCTCCGGAATGCCATGCCGGGCGAAGATCGACTTCAGATGAAGAATAACTGATGACGAATCTGTTGTCTCCAGCCTGGCTACTTCGACGTAGCTGGAACAGTAGTCGACTACTAACAAGTAGGTCGACCGCCTGAAGAAGAACATGTCCGTCCCGACCTTCTGCCACGGCCGCAGATGACATTCCGACGCGATCATCGGTTCAGAGGGGTTTCGCCTCTCCCTTGCACACGTCGTGCAGTTCTTCACAACTTCCTCGAGTTGTCGACTCAGTCCAGGCCACCACACTGAGGCCTGTGCTCGCGCCCTACACTTGACTACTCCCTGGTGTCCCTCGTGTAGTCGATCTATCATCTCCAGTCTCATGGAGACCGGGATGACGAGACGTACTCCCTTGAGTAAGATGCCGTTGTGGACCGTAAGCTCTTGTTGACACTGCCAGTACGGTCTCAGAATCGACGGCAGAGAACAGTGGCTTGGCCAGCCCTCAGCACAGTAGCGCAGAACCTGGCTGCAGATCTCGTCACGCTGTTGCTGTTCCTTGATCTCCTGGAGACGTCTCTCCGTCGCCGGGATCTGTCCCACGACGAAATCTTCGTGAGCTGCCACTTCATCCGCGAACTGGAGTTCCGAGATGGTCAGCTCTCTCACGTGCGGGGCTCGCGACAGAGCATCGGCTGTAATCAGCTCCTTCCCCGGCACGTGCTCGATCGTGTACGTATAACGCATCAGGCGCATACGATAGCGTTGAATCCGTGGAGTCAGCTCATCCAAGTTCTTCTTCGAGCTTAAGAGTGTCACAAGCGGCTTGTGATCTGTCTCTACGTGAAACTCCATACCGTACAGGTAATCGTGGAAGCGCTCCAGTGACCACGTTGTCGCAAGAGCTTCCTTGTCGATTTGAGAGTATCGTTGTTCAGTCGGCGTCATCGCCCGAGAAGCGTACGCCACTGGCCTGTTCGTACCATCGATCCTTTGTAGCAGGACAGCGCCAAGACCGAACGATGACGCATCTGCTGACACCGTCGTCGTCCTGTTCGGGTCGTATAGCGCCAGCACTGGCGTCGCACTGAGTTCGGCCTTTACCGCGTCGAAAGCCGTCTGCTGACTCGGCCCCCAGAACCACTGCCTGTCCTTCTGTAGCAAATCACGCAACGGTTGCGTAACTGATGACAGCGTAGGCGAGAACTTTCCCAGCTGATTCGCCATGCCGAGGAAACGTCGTATGTGGCCTACATCTGTAGCCTGACCCATCTCTGTGATGGCCTTCACCTTGGCAGGATCGGCCTTGATGCCTTCAGCCGTCACGACGTGACCCAGGTAGGTGATGCTTGATTTGCTGAACTCGCATTTAGCAAAGTTCAAAGTCACTCCGTTGTCGGCCAGTCGTTTGAATACTGCCCGCACTCGTGTGTCGTGCTCCTTTGATGACGCGCCGAAGATGACGATATCATCCATCATACACAACACCCCGCTCAAGCCGTCAAGAACCGCACTCATGCGCTTCTGGAAGTGCTCAGGGGCTGACGTTATGCCGAACGGTAGCCTTCTGAAGCAATACCGCCCAAACGGCGTTATGAACGTCGTCAGCTCCTGACAGTTTGGCGACAGGGGAATTTGCCAAAACCCCGAGTTGGCATCCAACTTTGTGAAAACTTTCGCCCTAGCCAGTCGGCCAAGCGTCTGGTCGACTGAGGGCAGATCATGCTTTTCACGTCTGACACTCTCGTTGAGATGTGTCAGGTCGACACAGATACGCACTTTGTGCGTCACGACTCCATCTGACGACGTAGTAGTTGCCTTCGGTTTGGCTACCACTACCATGCCGGCGCACCAGTCTGTGGGCGCCTCGACTCGCCTGATGACACCTGTGTCTTCCATTCGCTGCAGCTCCTGTCGAACCGTCTCGAGCAGAGGAATCGACACCCGTCGCGGCGTCGACAACGCAAATGGGACCGCCCCCTCTCGTAACTGGATGTTGTAGTCGCCACGCATGCGACCCAACCCTACAAACAATTTCGGGTTGTCTTGTCTGATAACGTCGGCCGCTTCGACCGAGTCGACCGCCACACGTCGTATGAGATCGAGCATCTGGCAGACACGTCGACTGAGAAGTGACCGTCGTTGGCCACTGATGACGTAAACGTCCTCATCGACTACTGAGCCGTCACGCGACAGCTTGCCGACGAACTTGCCCTGGGCTTTTAGAACCATGTCGTTCGCGCCCACCAGCGTCTTCGACGTCATCTCCAGAGACGGACTTCCTGCCCGTCGGTAGTCGGCAGCCGAAATCACAGTGACGTCTGCACCCGTGTCGAGCTTGAAGCACACGTCGACTCGTTGTTTCGTCTTCATCACCTCGAGGCTGATCGTTGATGACCACGGCTGATCACCTTTCGTCACCTCTCCAAGGAAGGAATACCCCTCCTCGTCGTCTCGGCTGACTGTATCGACGGCCTTTGATGACCTACATACAGTTGAAAAATTACCACTGCGGTGGCACCTGAAGCATGTGGCTTCTCTCGCCGGACAGACTGCTCTCTGATGAGACGACCGTCCACAGAACTCGCACTTGCGCGACGTCTTCGTGGTCGTGGCCTGCGTCTGACCTCCTTGAGGCCTGTTGGTCTTCTGTCTCGTGCCGCCGCTAACTTTCTTCTTTGACTTGACGAAGTCCACACTCGTCCTTGTTGAAGAGGAAGCAAAGTTGCGAAGCATCGCCTGCTCTCGCTTGGCCGCCTCATTCTGACGTGCCATGTCGATTGCTCGCTTCAGCGTAAGCTCAGCGTCTAGCTGAAGTTTCAGCGAGAGCGTCGTGTCTCTGATTCCCACGACAATCCTGTCTCTTATCATCTCGTCGTTTAATTGACCGTAATCGCAGAACTCGGCCAGGCAGAAGAGAGCCGTGATGAAGGCGTCCACCATCTCCCCCTCCTCCTGACATCTTCGGTTGAACTTAGCCCGCTCGAAAATCGTGTTCCGACGAACTATGAAGTGTGAATCAAACTTTGACTTCACCACCTCATACCGCTCCCTTTCTTCAGCTGTTAAGCCAAAGCCGGCCATAATATCATCGGCTTCATCGCCCATGGCGTAAACCAATGCGTTCACCTGCATGGCTTCACTCTTCTCATTCAGAGCAGAAGCCAGCCGAAACCGCTCAAAACGCCTGATCCACTTTGGCCACTCGTTGGGCTTTGTGAACACAAAGGGATCAGGCGGAGATACGTGGAATGACTGCGCCATCTCCAAAAGTTCAGTAGGCAAAGCGACAAGTCATTGGCAGTAGCACATGTGAAGTAGCGTAGCAGCACTAGCGAAGCGTTAGTAGCGAAGCGGTATTGTTCAATCAATCAAAGTTCAGCGAAGCAGTGACAGCGAAGCGTTGACAGCGAAGCAGCAGCAGCTTAGCGTAACGTTCACTTACTCAGGCACGTACTGACGGTAAACTTCTGACATCATGTTGTGTTATACACTTGTGTCAGTAATATATTATGAGAGAATGAGACAAACGCATATGTATGTCAAAATGGCTGTATTTAGAAGACACGCGAGATCAGCAGTGATCTCACGAGACTAGTGAGAGGTAGGATGATCGAGACTAACGTCACAAGATATATATATATATATATATATTTATGACAAAAAAGCATAAGCAGAAAGGTCAATTGCAAGTGTGATTAGACGTAAATAAGTGACGTAATGGAGGTAAGTCTCGAGCAGGCGCCGCAGTGTCACGGTGAGTTGTGTTGACCAGACTAACAACAGAAGATAACACTTTACTGATTTATGTAGTTAACCCGGTTGTAGTTCTGCCATCATTGACTGCTATATGTATAAACGTGTGCACGCACGCATTACTCGTGCACACATGCGAATATGAAGACAATCCAAGTTGACTCCTTCATATAAAAATATTGATAACAAAAACATGTTTCTATAATTTATATTAAATATATCATAGATTAATATGACTCTACCACGTAAACTAATATATATATATATATACTACCACGACGGGTACCATGTCTTCACTCGATGGCTGTCGCACGGTTGTATTTGTTAAGAGCAAGAGAGCAACTAGATCAGTATACTCTTCGACAATGGTATGCGTCGCAGCTGGGTAATATGTGATTGTATTTATAGACTTAATGCCATGGCGATTTTTATATTCAAAGTGGAGGCATTGCCTCAACCCTTTCACTTGCCCCCAGTCAGACTAACTTGCTCCCCCCTCCAATCTTGTCCCCACCCTGCCTTAACACAAAGTATCTTTGATCATTGCGTATTGGACAACATTGGCCACAAAGCGTAAAGTCCTGAAAAAGCATTTTAATGGTAAATAATAATAATGTTTTTATTTCAGACAAATAATCCATATAAAAACAATGCATCGATAGAAGCAGTATATCCATATAAAACACATCGATGAAAGACAAACAAATCCATAAAATGGCAATTTATCGAGAGGAGGATCTTCAAAATAGCAAAGGAATTCAAAAGGATAGTTCTTAAAATATACTACTAACGTTGACAGCGTAGTAAAATATGCATTTATTATTGTTCTTACAAGCAATGAATTGATAATTTACGACCCGAACTTCCACTCGGCAGCCGTGAGAAACCTGCACCTCTCTTGGATAAAAAAGACGCTTAAAGTTTGCATCTATTCTTAAAATAAACTGATGACTCACCATGTAAGTAACGTAGACAAGATTGACGTGTAGCGCTGCTCGGGTCTGGCCAAGGAGACCAGTCCTACCAATCTCTCTTTTTGGTGAAGTGCAGATCGGATTCAAAGACAGTGCTGTGAACTGCCGGAGGACGTCTATCATCGACCTCAACTGTAGGCATCGAACGTCGTCAATACATTCATTCATTTGTCTTTTCAAATAAGATGTTTATTATTCTTTTAATGTTTGTGTTGACGGATCAGGTGTGATACAGCGAAGCGAAACGACCGGTCACGTCTAATAGCTCATTAGCCCAGACCAAAAATTTGGGCCACCGGTACATTTTTAGGGACGAATGTTCATAGTGACTTTTTTGCAAGGCTTACGTTCCTAAAGATGGAAAATAGGTGATAGCATTGCAACACTCACAGCTTTCTGTGAAAAATTACTGTTTTTTTTAACCTTATTCACATTTCCGTGGCAACAAGTTTTCTATGGAATTTGTAAAGGGGTGGCCCTACACAACACGTTATAAAATGGTTATTATTCATCTTAGCAATATGAAAAATGGGCTCAATATAGGTGAAATATGATGTTTCACAAAAATATGAAAACAAGTTTAATATCTTCACAACTGTGGATGTTATGGAATTGTGTCTACCATACCTTAAAGTGCATTCCGTGCCAAACAGGTTTTCAACAAATAATCATTTAAAGTTCTAGGTAATAACCGCAAGTATCCAAAATGAATACGAAAGCAATCTTATTGACGGAAATTTTGTGTGTGACACAAGAAGCCCACATTATCTGTTTTAACAATTATCGTTATAATCGATAATTATATTTTAAAATTCTATCGCCAGTACATTATGTTGGGGGAGGGTAGTTTTATACCCGTTTAGTGCAAGCTGGCAAAAAACCTCCAACAGCATCATCCCCTGACACTTTCAACAACATCTCCTTGAGGATCCCCCAAATCCATGAATGCCCTTCAATAG
The DNA here is from genome assembly GCA_963995525.1 of Escarpia spicata. NCBI lineage: Eukaryota > Metazoa > Annelida > Polychaeta > Sabellida > Siboglinidae > Escarpia > Escarpia spicata. The sequence goes on from OZ023216.1 coordinate 20,536,218, forward strand.
ATATGTCTTTAGGGAAGTTTTCCCCTGTCTTACTTATTATTTAAATTACTCGAGCACAATGTGTATATAAACATGTCGAAGAAATTTATTCTGGTTCTGATACATGAATAACATATAATATTATAACAAGATTGCCATCCAGAAAATTAACTCTAGATGGCAGGTGGACAAGGAAGCCGTTTAGCTTATCGAGAGTCCAATACTTTATTTTATAATAGTCGTTGAGCAGTAAGCAGCGTGTGGAAACCACATGCTTTTCGAGTTTGTCCAATGCAAAACGTGTGTCGCACCGGCTCTAAAACGTGCCAATCAGCGGTTTCCTTCCCGCTCACTATGTACTCTCTTCTGGTTCCCCGCCGAGATGCTTCAAACAGGTAGACACAGCGCATACGTAGTGGTCTGGGTGACTTCGTTAACAAGCTGTACTTGTGTACAAAATTGGATTTTGGGAGGGGCTTATTTCATTGCCAGTCACTGCTATACTAACACTTGTATACATAACATTGACAGTCACTGTTATGTATAAAAGTGTTAGTATTGCAAGGATTTCGACATATTCCTCTGGTAACTGAATCGTGTTTGATGATCGCTTGTGCACATCACGAAGACACGAGCATGTAGGTATACAGCTCATCATGCAGTAACTTTATGGAACTCTCTAATGGTAGCGTAAGTTGTGTAACCCACACACATATGCGCACAGGCGCGCACGCACACACACATACAAAAACACAAAATAACACACAAACATACACACACAGAGACACACACGCTCACATACACACACACGCGCGCGCGCGGATATACTCACGGTCGATGATTATTATATGTTTTCCTATTGTTATATTCTCAGGTGGCAAAGTCTAGTTAACATTTTGGTTGTGAGCGCCATGACGACCAGCGTTCTTTGTGGGATAGACAGGACTTCTGATCGAGGAAGAGACAAACGTAGCATCTGGGGAGGTACGCGTCTTCGCAAAGAGAGAGAGAGAGAGAGAGAGAGAGAGAGAGAGAGAGAGAGAGAGAGAGAGAGAGAGAGAGAGAGAGAGAGAGAGAGAGAGAGAGAGAGAGAGAGAGAGAGAGAGAGAGAGAGAGAGAGAGAGAGAGAGAGAGAGAGAGAGAGAGAGAGAGAGAGAGAGAGAGAGAGAGAGAGAGAGAGAGAGAGAGAGAGAGAGAGAGAGAGAGAGAGAGAGAGAGAGAGAGAGAGAGAGAGAGAGAGAGAGAGAGAGAGAGAGAGAGAGAGAGAGAGAGAGAGAGAGAGAGAGAGAGAGAGAGAGAGAGAGAGAGAGAGAGAGAGAGAGAGAGAGGATTGGGTCAACTCTGCTTGCTGCGGAATCTTCAGTTATAACCATTATACACACGTCTGCTGCAACCTAACCCATGCAATCCTTGCGAATATTATTACTAAGTTCCTATTCTAAAGCTTAGGGATCGGGCAAACTGTCAGTTGCGCGTCAGCGACTTTTAAATGAACGATTTACATAATCCGACTGATTCGCTTTGGGATGTATTGCTCTGTGTAATTGTTCTTAATATGAAGAGATGGTTAATTAATATTTCATTTGATTAATGTTTGTATTATCATTGCAACCTGATACGATTTTGACTTTAGTGGGGTACTTAACATTCCTCGCAGATGTACAATGATAGGTAACAATGTGACTTTAATATTATGATGTATTGTTTTACAAATAAAGCACGTTTGACTATACACGATGTTGGAATCGTTTCGCCAGTAAATAAATGTTTGCACCACATGAAGATATAATGTATCACGAAATTACAGAAACAAGAAGAAGATTCAAATTCATACTTTTATTTGTCAGCTAAATGGGACAGACAAGACAGATACCATTACAACCTCCTTCATCCCTTCTAGAACGGTCTAAATGTACTCATATATTTATTTTCTGTTCTGCCAAACAAATTACATCCACCTTAACGTCATGTTTATCCATTATTTACCGATGTGACATTGTGTATAACTAACTGCAATAATAAATTTTGTTTACAGCATGCCTTGATCACAGCCAAGAGCTATTCCCTTGATTATTGCGACTGATTCAACCATCATATTTAATCTTCCTTCATCCATTCCGGAAAGTGTATGTATGTGTGTGTGTTTGTGTGTGTGTGTGTGTGTGTGTGTGTGTGTGTGTGCGTGTGCGTGCGTGTGCGTGTGTGTGTGTGGTGTGTGTGTGTGCTGTGTTTTTGTGTGTGTGTGTGTGTGTGTGTGTATGTGCGTGTGTGCGTATGGTTGTATGTGTGTGTGTATGTATGTGTGCGTGTGCGTGTGCGTGTGCGTGTGCGTGTGCGTGTGCGTGTGCGTGTGTTTACGTTTGCATGCGGGTAGCATTAAAAATGAACATAAATGGTGTTATGGCATGTTACGTAAAACACCCCACCTGATTGACAGCCATCAGCACAATCGCAGAACGCGCATCGTACGAACAACCTCCGTCTAACACACGTTACGAATCCTTCAACCGATAAACACACACACACACACACACACACACACACACACACACACACACACACACACACACACACACACACACACACACACACACACACACACACACACACACACACACACACACACACACACACACACACACACACACACACACACACAGACACAGACACAGACACACACACACACACATATAAGCTAGATCGATTACAGTGAGGTAATCATAACAAATTGTGATCTTAAGTTTCTTGTTTTTTACATTTATTGGTTGGTTCAGATGGAAGCGCCATTGCAATGTTTTAATTGGAGTCTCTCTGACCTTACTTATTACTTAAATTACTGGAACACAGTGGGTGTCAAAACATGAGAAATAAATAGATTCTGCCTTTTGATTCACCCATTGAATAAGTGCTGCAGCTAGACATTGAGTTGTGATGTAATAATCAATGTTTGATACCACTTGTTTCTCGAGTTTGTCAATAGCAAAACGTGTGTCCGGCTGAAAAACCAACAAATCAACGGATTCGTTCCTGCTCGCGGTGTTTAGTCTTCTGGTTCTCCGCCAATGTGCTTCAGAAGATAAGACACAGCGCATGCTCAGTGGCCAAATTAAAAAAAAACCGTTAATAAGTTGTGCTTTTGAAAATGAGTGGACTATGAGCCGTGTCCGTTCCTCTTATGCTAAAAGTGTTATGTTACTACTACATGGATTCCGCTGAAAACTGAATCACAGCACGAAGAAATAAACATACATACGTCATAAATACAACTCTCTAGCAATATGCTGATACTGTATCAATATGCTGATATATATATATATGTATATATATATATATATATATATATATATATAGTCTTACAATGATTGCTTCTTTATTCCATTTCTAGTTGCGCAGAGAACAAGGTCCTATCACATGCTTTGACACTTTGTACATCTGACGTCAACAGTCACATTCACCAAACACAAATTACGATACTATATAAATCGCGAATTTAGTAAAGTTCATATTTCGTCCGAATGTACACAGAATAGAAGAAAACGACGATTTGGGAATATTTTGATTAAAACATTACTTGATCTTATTAAAATGCACCATCTGGACGAGGACAGCGCAATATAGGCAGATCTGGATATGACATGCTGAGGCCTTCGCCCAACAACGGAACAATGTGGCTGTACAATAATGATGATGGTGATTATATTTTATTGGCGTTTGTTTGTGTGCACACGTTGTGGCGTCTACGATGCGAAAGTCTACATCTGTTGCAACGTGGAGTTGCGTGTGAAACTTGGGAACAACGCTTGCTGCGGGAACCTAAGTTATGACCCTGATATGTACATATGCTGCTACGGGAAAATACGCATCGAACGCTCGATCAACATATGTAGTCCTCACAAAGACCAAGTCTAAGTTACTCGTAAATTTAACAGTTGCAAGATTCGGTTGCTGCTACGGTAATTTGTAAATGAAAGTTGACATATTCTGGTTAGGCACCGTGTTATCTTCATATGCAAATAGTCGTTCTGCTTTCTGAGATCTGTACATTCCTCACCGGATGCTATGGTAGAGGGTTAGACGTTCATGCGACAACAAATTTACACATCAGATCAATCCTCTCCAAAGTTAAATAACTTATTGTGATTTGGGAAAACTGTCAGCAACGCACCTGTGACTTTATATGATCGATTTGTATCATCCGCGTGTTGTTGTGTTGCTACGTGTAATTGTACTTATTGTGAAGAATTATATAATAAACTATTTGATTTGAGTTACTCGTGTAAACAATGTAATCTGGTACGATCTTGTAGGAAGCGGAGCGGTCTAACGTTCCCGTAAATGTACACTTTCCCTACAATTGTTTAGTGATGTGAACTTTCGTGTTGCTCTGTTTGAATTGTTGTAATAAGTATCTGATATGAATAACGCAATTTGTAAACAATACAATCCTTTACGACATTGACTCTAATCGGAAGGGTAGTAGGAGCTTTACGTTCCCGCAGACGTGCACTTTCCACAACTATGTTTTTACTAATATGAAAATTCGCATGCCGCAAAATATTTACATACAGTCAAGAGTAACGCTGTTGGAGAAAAATTCTTTATGTGAACAATTAGTGGGTAAAATGTTTGAACTACACGCGTTATTTAAATTGGCTAAATATATGTGCACGTGCACTGGGTATGAACAACGGATGGAAAGTAATTTAACAAGATTTAACAAGATTGTAATCCATAAATTTAACTCTAGATGGCAGATGGATAAGAAAGACTGTTGGCTTATCGAGAGTCCAACCCCTTTTATTTACGTGCATCCCGCCCTTCTGAGGTATGTGTCGATTTTATTTTTAAACATATTCACGCTACTAGGACCCACACAATCAGCAGATAATGTGTTCCATTAATTTGCAGTCCTTTGAGAAAATGAGAACTTTCTTATATCGAATCTACACTGCTCCTCTACTAATGTAACTTGAAGTACTCTAGTTCTATCTTTCTTAACTGAGAAAATATGTTCCTATTGCATATATTGCATTGCGTATGTACAGGGATTTATATCCGACGACTTTGCTAATATATGACTTACTTACTTAGACTTAGCGGCTCCCGCGTCTCGAGACGCATGAGGCAGTCAAAGCACGGCATCCAGATCTGTCGCTTGCTAGTGTTCTGACGTCACTCCAACTTTTGTTGACCATCTGTATGTCGCGGTTGATTGTTTGGTGTCAGTTCATTCTTGGTCGTGCCCTCTTTCTCTGGCCAGCTGATATCCACCATAGCGCTTGTTAGTCATGTCTAGGAGGTGGGAGCCTTGTGATATGGCCGAGCCAGCTCATTCGTCTTCTGCAGATAATAGATGATGCCAGAGGTTATTCTGATCGTATCCGGGCATCTATGTTCGTCGCAATGTCGCTCCAGTGTATGCCCAAGATCTTTCTCAGGCATTTAGTGTCGAAGCATAAATTTTGTTTTCTTGGCTCGTTTGTTGTTGTTGCCATGTTTCACATCCATATAGGAGGGTTGGTATATGGTTTGAATGATAAAAGTGGAGTTTACGTAAATGTCTTGTTATTCCAAATTTTTCTCAGCTAGTTGAAGGCTGCTGACGCTTTCTTCACTCTGCAGTTTAGTTCATTAGATGATTCCTTGGAGCTGCCAAGGTAGGTGAAGTTTTCAACTGTTTGTACTTTTTTCTGGTTGATCAAAACATCTATGGGTGGTTGATGCTCCCCTGTCAGCATGTTTTTGTCTTATTTTCACTGATGACAAGTCCCAAATCACCAGCGTATCTGCTGACTGATTCCACGAGATGTTGTAGGCCCTGAGTGGTGTCTGAGAGGGCAGCAATGTCATCAGCAAAGTCCAGGTCTAACAAACGTTCCTCCTTAACCCACACAGTCCCTTCATTGCCTTTGGTTGCTAACCGCATGACCTACTCGATGGCCACGGCAAAGACAGGGGGGGGGGAGAATGCAGCCTTGTCTGACACCAGTCATCACATGGAATCAGTCGCTGTAGCCATCTTCTGTGTTTACACATCTCTAGTTTTCATATATCTTCTCGATTGCTGATACAGTATTTTGTAGTATTCCATACGTGGTTCATATTTTCCACATGGAGGGGCTGTCAAATGCTTTGGTGAAGTCTATGAAACTGATTGCGAGGGGTAACTGGTACTCTTGAAATTTCTCAATAATGCGTTTGAGTGTGAATATCTGCTCAGCACAAGAGCGTTTGGACCTACAGCCTGCTTAATCCTCACGCAGTTCGTCATCTACCACATCTCGCATTCAGTTCTGTATCATCTGGCAGTACACTTTCCCTGGTATTGACAGCAGTGTCAGACCTCTCCACTTGTCACATTCAGTTCAGTATCATCTGGCAGTCCACTTTCCCTGGTATTGACAGCAGTGTCACACCTCTCCACTTGTCACATTCAATTCAGTATCATCTGGCAGTCCACTTTCCCTGGTATTGACAGCAGTGTCTCACCTCTCCAGTTGTCACATTCAGTTAGGTTTCCTTTCTTGGGGATACAGACAGCAGAACCATCTTTCCAGTCTTCAGGAACGATGTCCGAGCCCCAGATCTGGTTGCATAGTCCGCACATCCATTGTACAATTGTTTCACCACCCGCTTTGATCATTTCAGTTGTGATTCCGTCCATGCCAGGTGACTTATTTGTTTTGAGAGTCGCAATGTCCTTCTTCACTTCATCCTCTGAGAACTCCTCTGTGTTTATTGGGAGCACGGTCGGAGGGTTGCCAGTCTGTGCTGGTGTGTCAGGTGCAGGTCTATTGAGAACCTCTCTAAAGTGTTCTGCCCATCTCTCTTGTTTGTCCTCTCCTTTCGATAGTAGCGATCCATCTTTGACTTTGATTGGTACAGACCTTGGCTTTATGCTGCTAGTGATATCTTGTCAATGCGGTAGACCTGTCTCATGTCATTTCGGGTAGCTGCATCCTCTGCTTCCTGTGCCTTTCTGTCAAACCATTCGCGTTTTAATATTTGATAGTGGAATTAATAATGACACACTCTTAAATCACACCAAGCGACAACACTATAAAACAATAACTTTTTATTTTCCGAAAGAGGGTTCACCGATCAGAACAGATACATGGTCTTACAAATATCGGCCTTGCGTGGAAGCTTTTAATATAGTGATTACACTATTAAAGTGGCATTCAAAACGAAATATATAGTTGTATATATAATAAAATTATAACTAAATATCGCTCATGTTGTACATATATACCTGTACTTAAAAACAGTTAAAATGGTCGTTTATCTCAGAATGCAACTACAACAAAACAGCTGCTGTATAAAACAATGTTAAATGGAGGTTGTCTGTTTCTTTTTGTTTTTTATATTACTTAATATCCAACCTTTAAACTGTACAACTAAGGTCACGTCCACGGCAGCGTCACGGAGAGATTCTTTCAACAGAACATCTGATTCAAATCACGTGATATTTGATCACGTGAAAAGCTACTATCAAAGCGAGATCAGTGATTTTTGGCTATAGACACTGTCCAACAACAACTTGTTGATTTGTTTGAGTTCTTTCAGTTGCTGGATGATTCCCTCCAGATCGCCGACCGACACTTCCCGTCCAGCTTGGTTCTCTTTCTCAGCGTTCAGGTAGCGCTGCACCAGTTGACTTATCAGGTCCTGTAGGCAGTGGGAGAACGCGCAGTCATAGGTTAGGTGTATCTCAGTAATAATAATAATAATATTATAAAGTATAATAAATAAACGTGTACTAAGCGTAATACTAATATTATTAATAATAATAATTACTATTATTATACATGTTCGAATGAAACCCCCTTTTTGATAGAATCTTTGTTTTTAACAGCAGTATTTGTAAAAAATTCCTTTTGAGAGAACGCTTGTGAAAAATCACAAAGTTAACCTATTTTGAGAAAATGTCTTTGTTCAACAATTTAGCTGTTGGAGAATTTGTGCCACAGGGAGTTGGAGATTTTTTATTCTCAAGGGGCGCAGTTTGAGGTTTTCCAAATAATGGGACAGTAAATAGGCTTACATTTCCAGCTTAACACGCCGAACCCCTTTTCGTTTGTAAACCGTGAGGACGCACCTCTTAATAATAAAACAATAATGATGCTAAAATCTATTTGGTTGACATCCTTATTTATTTATAGAAATTAACCACAACAAAATTAATCCGCATTATTTTCCCCATTGGTTAACCAGTAGATAATATTTTATTAGTTGGTCTTATTTGGCGGGAAGTATATATTTTAACATATATATTCTAGTTTTAAAACATTATAATATATTAACAGTAGCAACACGAGGAACAGCTTCCTTTAACGTTGTTAACAGTTAGCTGAATACGGCAAGGAGGATAAGCACGGGTGATGATGTAACTATTTAAATAATGAAATATTAAAGGTATTACACATAAGTTTTCTACTACAGTAACACAAACATTAAATTTTAAAGCGGAAAACAAGAATGCCCACGTTCCAATGTTAGCTTCAAATATAGGAACACAACGCTAATAAGAACCAGATCATTGAAACTGTCTGGGTATTTTCATAGGAGTAAGCCACGAGTGTAAATATTATGGTTGCCTATATGAAAGAGCCTTAATATATTTACCATTGCCGGACTAATGTTTGAAAAATATGCCCACCTCCCATGAGCAATATTCCCTGGGGGAAAACCCCGTTTTCACCCCGTGCCTACCCGGTAACTTTCTGCCGATTTCTCATCTTCCTCGTCACTCTCGTCGTCAACGTCCAGGGTGCTCTGGTTCTGCGCGGAAGACAAGCACGATTTAGTTATGCGACTCTCTGAACTGGCCGAGTCTGTAGACAAGCGTAGTGCAGATACAGGCACATCACTTTAAATGTGACCTGCCTCAGCAAAGTGGGTCTTAAATCGCAAAATTGTGAAATGGAATGTTGTACCTTTTTGGATTTCACAGATCATGAGCTTTGAAGCAAACTCTTCAAAGCTACGTTTTGAGAAACTATGTAATTTTTACTCATATTGTACATTGTTTCTTCACATGGTGGTTCGTAAATGCAAGTATTTTATGTGTTTAGATTATGTGTAGAGAAAACAAATATTGACAATTGAAAGAGTCTATAAGGTATGCATCTCTGCCAAAAATCACATAACAGATGGGACTAGACAGATATTTTTGGCTCCTGTTGAAAATAGGCCTGTGCAACTTAATATCAGGTTCGCAGTGGCGGGTTAAAATAACTACCTTTTTAAAGAACATCACTAGTTGGTAGATCAGGGAGCAATTGTCGACGGAACCGACTGAACAGAGAAAGAGGTGTTTGCACTGCGGTGCCTCGTAGGAGATGCACTTTCAATGATCCAAAGTTGGTGTATTAATATACAGATTATAAATAACGTCACACCTTTCTGCACCGTCCGATAGCACGTACGAAGAACTTGGGCGTGGGAATGAGGTTGAACGGCGGTGGAAGAGTTCCGCAGTGTCCGAAATAACTCGTCCATAGCTTGGTCCGCGCGAACTTCCATTCCAGTTCCGCGTTCTCCTGCAAATACAGTAGCCAACAATATACCCATGTCAGTATGCAATATCGTGTCCACTACAGCTACTTCTGGCGATACAGGTGCGGAACTGCCTGAGAGAAGATGGGTAAAATGTGTCAAGAAGAGGACGTAAATGTTCCAAATTCGGAGCTGATCTCTTGTATGAGACAACACAGCCTTCCGCGTTCAGGAGAAGGTAACAATAATAATTGAAATTATAATACCAACACTTTATCATAGCACCGTACATCTTAAACACGGTTACCGAAGTGCTGGACACAAGAAGTCAATACATTGATGACACATTATGAAACGTCTTTACTGCACACTACTTCACATATTAAAAACTATGACATATATATACCAAAAAAAAAAATATATATATATATATACAAAACTTCTTATACAAAAGAAGCAGTTCCGTTCTCGTATGGTAGAGATAATAAACTCTACCGTTGACTTACAAAATGTAAATTATAACTTTTATTGTATTTTCTATCAATGATTCGATTAGTTCAATTACAACACCGATATACACCACATCGTAACTGCAAGATAAAATTTTTAGTTTATTCATTTGTTATATCAACTGTTGGTTAGTTAGCCAACAAACGTAATTTAAAACGAAGCATCTGTTCATCGTTTTTTATTAATTAATGTAATATTCTTAGGACTAAATTAAATATGTGGACTGTATTTGCTGCCCGCCAAATTGCGTTTAGTAGTCTAAGCTCGTAACAGTGTTCGCATTTGAAATTGTAATAAAAACACCCAGTTTCAAAACAAACTGTGTTAGAAATATTATCAAAGTGAGATAGGTTAACAACTGGTTGATCTTCAACAAGTTGACATCTTCCTACGTTAAAAACAACCAATTCAGCAGATGTTCGTCGCTTCAAATAGGAAATGGCTGTCATTTCTCAGTTGACGTTGAGTTATTCTTGATGATAACGTACCTCAACCTTGGCATATGAACTCGACATCACGGCGATGAGCATGTTGATGAGGGTAATGGTGCCACTGAGAGAACGTTCCTCAACCTTGGCGTATGAGTTGGATACCATGGCGTTGAGCATGTTGATGTGAATGATGATGCCAATGACAAGAACATACCTCAACCTTGGCGAATGAGTTGGACATCATGGCGATGAGCATGTTAACGAGGGTAATGATGCCGATGACGTGGAAGACGACATAGACGAGATGACCAATCGTCGACGTGAAGTAGTGACCGTTGTCCACTTTCCGCGTCACGTTACCTTCCTACAGGACAGAATAATGTGTGAATCCTGTGACACTTGATAACGCATGCACCTAGGTAAGTTCGTACGCACGCGCGGACCCAGGCACGCACGAACACCCACAAAAACCCACAAACAAAGAAGAAATGCGTAACATAAATAATTAGCCGCACACACACACACCACACGCACGCATGCGCACACACACACGCGCACACACACGCACACTCGCACACACGCACACACACACACGCACATACGCACGCACACACGGACACATACTTTGTCAGCACAATAAATGAAGCCATAACAATCATATAATAGTCCTTACAATTAAGTGGACGCTGGTACAGTTCGCGAAAAGTATGTAACGGTTTGACTTGCCGTGACTGTCTTGTATGGTAGCACTATCTCCGTATATTCGGGTGGAGAGTAGCCAAATATTGACCAGAAGACAGTGTGGAGAGATCGCCGAAGTCTGTACGGAGGAATCCATTGCCATTTTAGTAATGCTACAGACGACATTCTAGATTGCAGTTAACTAAACGTGGGATCGTGGGATGCCGTAAACGGTTGTCTTATAAACTAAAATAATTGCCTCCATAAACGCTACCCAGAGGGAGGTTTCAACATGGACAACGTTTGATCAAATTGATAAGAAACAATAGTATTTAATTTAAACGATTCTAAAAATATGTTTGTTTGCCGTGTCAAAACACGTTCAGTGGGTGTGCGTGGGTGTGTGTGTGTGTGTGTGTGTGTGGGTGTGGGTGTGTGTGTGCGTGCGTGCGTGCGTGCGTGCGTGCGTGTGTGTGTGTGTGTGTGTGGGTGTGTGTGCGTTGGTCAAAGCGTTGCAAACAAAGAACATATACCCTGGATAGTATACATAGTTAGCTCTCAGTAAACTTGGTGTGCGATTTGAATATTTCGACCGCATTCCGCGGTTTTGTTCAGCCGACTGATATTAGGGGTGTGACACGTGAACAATTTCATATGACACAAGCTAGTAAACGAAAGGTGGGAGCTACTTTCCGTCATTTTGGTTGATTATTAGTTTCCGTCTGTGTATCTTGATCGCCTAGTAAACTCTACAGAAGACAGCGGGATGCGGTCGAAATATTGAGATCGTATACTAAAGTTCTTGAGAGGTAACTATGTATAATAATAATAATAACCAAGAAATTGGATCGTTAGTCCATCCAATATACCATAGAAAGTGAAAGCGAAACTAACGTGTCAAACGCCGTCTGTTGTTTGATAACTTCGCCGTTCTCAATCCTCATGAGACCACTGTACTGATGATACAGTGTGTAGAGACAAGTCGCGAACGCCAACACGATGACAACGAAGACGACCATAAACTTGACGATGTCCTTGATCATATAGCCGAGAGACAACTGCAGGGTGAAAGTCCTTGTCACATTTAGGTGGACGGACAGCATCGTAAGGGTTGGTCACAGGAGTTCGCAAAATTCCCCGAAACGTTACGTTTTACGTGTGGTTTGGTATTAGACTGGTCGTCATCACGTACCGCGGGGAAAATAAATCGATACAGTGGCGCCACCTATCGAGTGGAACATGTATTAATGCGCATTGATGCTATTGCGGATACTACATTTGGGCAGCGTGGGGGTGGGCTTTCTTTGCAACCATGTCACATCAGTTGAAAGCAGTGGACATTGGCTGTGCCAACACCATATATAGTTCAGTGAGGGTTGTGGTTTAAAACAATACAAAACTCTAGACGTTTTTTTGCATTTAACGAACTCATGAGGCCTCCCATAGATTGAACGCTGCACTCGTAGGCAATGATAGACTACGCGAGCGTCATGCAAATACGAATGTTTTGAGATTATATTACTTATGTTTAAAAAAATAGCACAATAAAAATACTATACCTGTATTATGTGTAATTTGTTCAATCGGTTGTGGCCTGTCCACTTGATCAATGTTTTTCCAATCTTACTGACGCAGTTTTTATTTTAAACTGCTTAATTACAAAGAACTGTTTTCAAATTGAGGAATCCCTTTTGCCTCTACAAGATGACTTAGACTTAGCGGCTTCCGCGTCTATAGACGCTTGAGGCAGTCAAAGCACGCCATCCAGATATGTAGCTTGCTAGTTGTCTTACGTCGCTCCAACCTTTGTTGACCATCTGTAGGTCGCGGTCGATTGTTTGGCGCCAGTTCATTCTTGGTCGTCCCCTCTTTCTCTGGCCAGCTGGTATCCACCATAGCGCTTGTTGGGCAGGTCTAGTAGGTGGGAGCCTTGTGGCATGGCCGAGCCAGCTCATTCGTCTTCTGCAGATAGTAGATGATGCCAGATGTTGTCCTGATCGTATCTGGATATCTATATTCGTCACATGGTCACTCCAGTGTATCAATATCTTTCGCAGACATTTAGTGTCGAATGCGTTAATTCTGTTTTCTTGGCTTTTTTTTAGTTGCCATGTATCACAACCATATAGGAGGGTTGGTATAACGTTTGAGTTTAAAAAAAAACAAGATGCAGTAAGATGTTTTGATCAACATAAGTAAATATTTGTATGATTTTCGATGATGTATACAGAATCTCAATCCTGTTAATATCGACGGGCAAAACATAGAAATTGTACATTCATAAAATCAATATATGGGTAATAGGTTTGTTTGTCTCAACGGGGTAATTTCGGGGGATATTGTTGAGCGTCAGGGTATGCAGCCTAAAATATATCCCCAATAATCATCAGCGCTAATGGCTTTAATTTTTCTTTAAATATCCTTTGTAGGATGTCTGCGTCCCGCCAACATGTTAATATAATGCAAGATCCTCTCTGGCAGGTGAAACACTGTGTGATGGTCACACTCACCAAAAGAGGCCCGAAGCTGTGCGAGATGAGGAAGAAGTACATGAGCTTGCCGAAGGCGAGGAGAAACGCGACAGAGAAGAGAGCCTCGCTGATGAGGGACAAGTCGAACTGACTCCACTCGGCCCGGGGCAGGTCGACGTTGTCGTTGCGTTGGATGTCGAAGTAAGACATGATCCACAACACGAACGTCGCCGTGAAGAGCGTCAACATCACCAGCGTGTACCTGGCGTACAGTTGATGACTCACTGTTAGTTCGCAGTTAGCGGGTGGTTAATCAAGACTCAGTAGTATGCTACCCGGTGTCGTTGAAGGTTAGTTATTGTTAAACAAATGCTCAGCATTCACTGCGTCATGTCAATCGTTTTTATGGAGATACCTCCATAATAGTTGGTAGCATTTCTATAAAGAATCATTCCGAGAAGTAAACATATTTTAGAATGTCACAATTTACCACGAAGCCACAGGAAAAACAGAAGTAAATAAATATCAACAACTCCAGTTAGTCACCCAATCTACACATTTGTTTGGCAAGAAACTTTAAAATATATTATGTATTAATGTGAATGGTTCTGGTTCTATTAATGGCTTCGTAGTGACATATATACACAGGGAACAAGGTTCATCATTATAAAACTACCTAACCTACGCTACCAAAACAATTAATATCGGCTTGTAAATAAAACAGTTCAAGTGCTCACACGTTCCATCCCTGACAGAGATAGCGGACGACGTTGTGGCGTGCTATTTCCATGAACATGTGCCACCATAGTCCAAAAATGTAGAGAACGATACACCACTCGAGACCTGCGGGTATCAGACATGGACCGGAACTAACGTTGAAACATGCGCAAATCATACATGGTCACCGGAAGTAAACCTTACATATATTTGCATAGACTAAGGCGGCACAGTATGACCACTGGGTAATTATCCCAGATGATTCTTTATCATAATTGGGCATTACAGTGAAACAACGTAGATATATGGGTGGATAGAGGCAGGCAGGCAGGCAGGCAGGCAGGCAGGCAGGCAGGCAGGCAGGCAGGCAGGCAGGCAGGCAGGCAGGCAGGCAGGCAGGCAGGCAGGCAGGCAGGCAGGCAGGCAGGCAGGCAGGCAGGCAGGCAGAGCAGAGAGAGAGAGAGGGATCGATGCTTTTCACCCCACTGTATTGGTTACCTGATTTCGGCGGGCCCCTGGACGAGTCGCGCGTGTCGAGTTCGTTATGTGTGTATAGGAGAATGAGGAATATGAGGTAGGAGGCTACGAAGCTGATGAACTTGTTGACAGGAGAGCGAAGTTTCTGCGAGAGCTTCCACTCGGGCGCGATGACGTACATGATCATAATTAGAGGTAGCGTCAGCACGCGGATGATCACGGATGCCAACTGCCGCAACAAACACAGCATTGGCAGGGAATCACATGCAGCGCGTATGAACAGTTAGTACCTTATACTCGTAAAACGGAAAAGAACCACATCGTATTAAAACAGAACGTAACGAAGGAAAAGGGGAATAAGCAAAAAATACGCATAGCCACGCACACACACACACGTGCGCACACGCGCACACTCACACACGCGCACACGCGCACACGCGGACATACGCACACACGCACACCCAATCACGCGCGCACAACTTTTTTGTTGAAGCCGATCTCAATAAATGGCTTGTGTCTTAAAGCTATCAATCAAAATGATCAATTACATAACTAGCACATACATCTGAGCCAAACCGTTTTAATCACCATCAATGCATAGAGAAGGACACTGACGCAATATGGGTGTGTAATGAACGGAATAATCTACCTGCACAGTGACGTGAAGACCTTTCCACTCTTGCCATTTATCGAGCCAAGCGATGTTCAAGACGTGCTGACAATTGGGACTCGCGACAAACTGAAGCAGAAGAGAACAGGACATATACCACAAATGTATTGTAATAATAATAATAATAACACAAGTTTATTAGCAACTCAACTGAGTTGGATTCACAGTATACAATAAAATACAACTATACATTGGAACGTCATACAGTATTAATACACTGAAATGTCATACAGTATAAATACCATCCTTTTGCCCTTCATTCGTTATTGGCAGTTGTGTAATCCCCATGGTATAAAGGAGTTACGGTATCTGTTTGTTCGGGTTATTGGCAAAGGGTACACATTACTCTGTCTGATGTCATATTTGGTATGCCTTTTGTCAGGCAGCAGATAGTTTAATCTGTGTGTACTAACTTTAATCTTATTGAAATATTTTTGGCAAAGGCAGTCCCGTCTTGCTTTCAATGTCTCCAATTTAACATACGTGAGTATCTCAGCGTAACTTGTTGCAGGAAAAATACACTTTAATGCTCTTTTTTGTATCATTTCAATACTGTCAGATAAATATTGTGGCAAGTTAGTGTGCCATACGGGGCATGCATATTCTAAAACATATCCATTGATGTAATGTTTGTATGTATGTATGTATGTATGTATGTATGTACGTATGTATATATATATATAGTGAACATCCTGAATCCATTTTTCGTATAGATATGTGGTGCCAAGACAAATTTGCTTTGCTTTGACAGCTACGACGCATGCCTACATTTTTTTTTATTGCAAGTATGTAATATATATGGTCGATTCTCTCGAAATCTGGACTCATCTGCCTGAATGATTTACGTGTAATCCCAATCAAATTTTGTCGAGATCATCTTTCTCCGAAAAAAACATGAAAATGGTCAGAAAATTCGATACCACGACAATGCCTTTCAATTGCAAATAACTCAGTCACATATATACATTAGTAATATATGTTTGACATGCATATTGTATTAAGGTTAGTCAACACGTGATCAAAATAAATGCTCCCCACTGCAAACCTGGATGAGATACACCGACTTAACTTGCTAATCGATACCCGCGAATACGATACCACGCGAAACGCAGTTTGTCTTGACATGAAATAAAACACTAATGTCATCTAACAGTAAAATCTGAGCTTTAGATCGACACGTTTATGCAAGGCCGTTACAACTGTGACATCACTGGATTTTAATATAAGTTTAATATTTGTGGAGACATTATTCGTGAAACAGTTTAGATAAATTATTATCAGGGTGTGCTCTAAATATTGCATGATAATGAATTTGACAATGTGCGAATAATTTGTTGTGGAAAAGGACATTAAATGAGTACGCTCGATTGATGCATAACTCAGCACATGTCCATCTTGTGTTGCGTTGAATAAGCCAATCTAAACTATGCGTTTCGCATGGTAAAGTTGGATATGTGTTTTACGTAATAATATTCATCCTGAAGGCATTTGTTAGCATAATTTAAGCACTAAGGTGTAATAGTATAATGAGGATGACACAAAGACTATGCTTTGGAAACGTAGTTTTGACTAAAACAACATATCAAGTTGTTACTTGATTATGTTTTGATATTTAACACAATATTGAATTTAGTATTGTTATTTTGCTGACAGACATATACTAAACATTAAGATTTATTTTTAATAAAACATATTGTTGTGACCTTCTCTATAATGCATGTCACCATAAACTGTAGGTTTATAGCAGCATATGTTGTGTATGCATTATCATTCATGCTGTATCTATATGTTTCGCGAGGTATCAGTGAATTCTTGTTTTGTATTGTTCATAACGCCAATTGTCACCAAAGATGACAACTAATCCACCGTTCCATCTCAGTCAAAGCCAGCTGTGGCATCACCAGTTCATGGAACACGACTACATTTAAACAGTCTCGTGACCGCTCACGCTTTAGTCCCTGTTGAAGTCAAATGTACTTGCGAAACAGATCTTGCTTCTCGTGATGTTACTACGCCCAATACGTTCCAGCATAATGTGTGTCCGGGCAGGACAGCAACACATATCATAATGTTCAAAGCTCATACTGCTACTGCTGGCGCAGCTTCACTGCTGACACAGCCACAACTGACCACACAGACACCACTAGTGACATATCCACCCCTGATGTCACATAAAGCAATAGCACTGATGATCCTGCTACTGTTCACCCCCATATGTGGAAGATCATCAAATACACAGAAAGTGTTATGTCTATGGATTATAATTGTATGGCTGTAAAGCGTGATAACACGTGGTTCGTAGAGAAGGTAAGACACCATCTTTATTGAAGACACCAGCGCGAGGCTGGTTCAAATAGGGAAAGCGGGATATGAAGAATGGAACATGTTATACCAAGTAACATCACAAACCTTTGTTGGTAGTGTGTGTGACATTCTTGTCAACGACAAAATATGGATGACGATGATATATTGTAATAGTAAGTGTTGTTATTTTTTAGGCCTAGTTGTGTGAAATGTATATGGCAGAATGGTATGGATAGCATAATGGTATCATTAAACGGTCAATCATAAGTTAATTACACGATTACATCATGGAATTGTACCAACTCTTCTCCAAGAAATGGATCAACGCGAATGGCGATAGCTTGCGAAACACTTATTTAAAAAATATAATTTTTGTGGTTTCATTGCTGGTACACCCATCACTTACCGTTAAAGCAAACTATTTGTTAACCAGCTATTCCATGTATGCTGGTGGGACTGTTAAGAACACGTCATGTTAATTGTGTTATGGTTAAGTCAGAAACAACATTATAAATCATAGTATATTGTTAAATATGTTTGACCATGTGTTTCTTGTCAAGCCAGACATGACGTATTCTCAATAAAGCGATGAAATTAATATAAATACCTGATTAGCTATTCGACAGGTACCCAAATATAAGCGACACCGCAAAACACATTTTCTAAGTCCGCATTCAACATATTAATGTTCCTACAACAACTACCTCGATACCATGGCAAAGCCATCCTTTTCTACTTCGTAAGAAATAATAACGTTTCTTTGCACAATATAAGTAAACTTATAACAGTTGACATGGTGTAACGTATGACGTGGAAGAAGTGCAAACAAATGTGATTAACTTAAACCAAAAGAAAACTATTAAACCGTGCGTTGACAGCTGATGAATTTACACTACACATGATGGCTTGTGTGTGCTGTGTACCAGAAAGCCATACATATACGTAATGCGTAATATTATTGTCTACGTGTTTCGTATGGTATCACAAGAGTCAGACATGTAACTTCAAACCCTTCTCTCCGTGCATGAATAACCATATTAAGATGTCCCATGTTTTGTGTTCAAATCTTCAATTTGACTACTTTATCATATTAAAAAATGAAAACCATATATGAAAGTCGCAAAATCGAAAATGTGTCCAGGTTTCGAGAGAGTCGACCGACCGTACACACACACACACGCACGCACGCACGCACGCACGCACGCACGCACGCACGCACGCACGCACGCACGCACGCACGAATGCACGCACACACGCACACACACAAACACATATACACACACCACACACAAACACACACACAACACACACACACACACACACACACACACACACACACACACACACACACACACACACACACACACACACACACACACACACACACACACACACACACACACACACACACACACACACACATATACACCACACACACACACACACACACACACACACACACACACACACACACACACACACACACACACACACACACACACACACACACACACACACACACACACACACACACACACACACACACACACAAACAAACACACTCACACACACGCGCGCGCACTGGTATCAATATTTTCGTAACCGTTAAATGTCTTACAAACTTCTGTTTGATCTCTTTTTAATCTCTTTCTTAAACCACATTCCTTTGGGTGATTACTGAGGTCTCTCCATTCTCGGAGCAGTTTGGTTACTTTCCTCTGTACTTTCTTGCGTGTCTGTGTCTTTCTAAAAAACAAATCTGGATACAGTTTAACACTGGACTAAGGATATTTAACTCAAATGTCAGGTGGGCGTTGACCTAGGAAACCAAGGCGAATTACATAGCTATCAACAAATGCTTTCGCAGAATTTTGAAGTATATAAGTAAATATGTAAGAAGATAAAAGGCAAACAGGTAAGCTAGCAAGTAAGTACGGAAGTAAGTGAATACATAATTTTATGCAAGTACGTATTTTGGAAATTTGATGTACTGGGTTCAAGCAGGTCTGATGTCCGAAGGAAGCGACCGCCGTACCCGTTTGTGGTCGTACTCGATTGCCAAGAGGATGCGTGGGTACTTGTCTCCCTTCTTCGACAACGTGTGGCCCTCTCTCTGCGACAACACCAGTTCGACCTCCTCTGTCGTCCGGCATTTGTCGACAAGCCGGGTCGAGAATACCTCGCAGCGGTCCGCCAGCTCGTTGTACTCAAACTGAGACGAAGCAGCATAACGTACACAAACCACATAAACGTACAGTGTAGACTCAACAATAAGGTCACCCCGGGACTGGGCAGAAGTGACCTGAATAGCGAGGTGACCCTATTAACGGGACTAATTTCCCATATTTAATGTAACAAAACTAATTTGAGACTGTCCCAGGGTTACCTTAATTGCGAGGTGGCTATATTACCGAGGTGACCGTAAAACGAGGTTCTGCTCTACGTGCACACCTTCCTTTTTCTTATCTTGTTTTATTTCATATGTTTCTCATAATAGTTATGAATAGGACTTTAACTGTGAATCGAACTATTTTAATAATGAATTATTAAATTATTAATTAATCTAACGTTGTAACTGGAGGCTCTCACGACAGCGACCTTGTGGTCTTAGTGAGAGATTCCCTGGTCATTTTACCAATTTCGTATCGAATAACTTTCTTTTCTAAAATAGGTAAATATTGCTATGCATATGCATTATAGATTATATATTTTTTCATTTGTTAAAAAAAATACACTACGTATATCTTGATGTTGACAGAGGTATGATATATCGCTACGTGTCATTTTCTGTATAATAATTATTTCGTTATTGGGTGCCTGTACCTAAATATACGCATAGATAACATATATTTTTTTGTACTAATTGTCAACCAGAATTCACTGAAGCGCCTCGAAACGATTTCGAGATAATAAAATAATGTTATCAACAGATATATGGATACGCTACGATGTTAATGTAAAGAGCGGTGGACGCAGTCAAAAAGACAATTCTTCAAATTAGGGGAATTGCAGACACTATAAGCCGTTGGTCCCCTCTACCTATTGCCAATTCCACGGGAAGTAAAGGATCCCAGGCAGGGGTAAATGTGTAACATCCAGTGAATTCATCAACTCTGAAATACACCATTAGCGCAATATCCTGCGAGTAATTATCCCGATCCCGATTGAGAGGATACTTCATGTCTGACAGTCGAAAACTATACCAACCACTTTTTTTCGAATTCAGGGAGATTCATCAGCGGTTCAACACGCTTCCCGTGTCGCCCTATTTCGGCTCATCTCGGATTTTGCGTTGGACACGGGGGTTGTAGTGCTGGACATTTATCGCTGGAACTTCTGCGATTCACCATGTCTCGGCACGTCTCTGTAGTGTCGTGCTGTCTCGGATAATGACAGCGGAAGACGGCAGGGTTGCTGTTGGAGATTATAAGCGAAAGTCCGGGAGATTTGCTTGTATTCTGGGAGACCGGGAGATATACCCAACCATCAATGAGGCTCCAGGAAATCCCGGGAAAGTTGGCAGGCATAGAAGACATACTCACCACGAAGTGGCGCTCCACGTCTCCGTTGTCCGTCAGCTCCTGACTCAGTTCGAAGGCAGTCAGGATGGGATCGTGGGACGACTGAACGATGTAGGAGGGGCTGGACAGGGCGCGGTAGACGTTCAATCGAGCAAGGGAGGAACTCAGGTCCTCGCCCTGTCGGCGTCGCTGGCACATCGCCTTGCAGAAACCTGCGCAAAGCGGTTAACGAAAGCTCGTTTTTTGAATTCTTTTTGGAAATTGGCTATTGGACTAATATATATATATGTGACCAGATGATTTTTAGTATGCACACTAAGTGGCGCCATTTTATTATGCTGCTTCATAGCGTTTATTTTTATTTTTATTATAGACTAAATAGCCGAATCCACCCGTTACTGGTATTGCAACATGCTGTCTTTTAATTGTGTCATTTAATATGTTTTTTATACAAGCAGTTCATGCTAGGTTGCCGTGCGAGATTTTCACCGTGACGCGGGAGAGCCCGTGTTTCCAGTTGGTCAGCCCCTATATGTTTGAGTGATTCCGCTATACGATATGGTACATGTGTGACGCTTGAGATTGTTGTGCTCCCGTTTACGTTTGGATGATTACATAAATATAGGTTGGTGAAATATTGCACTATATATTATGTTGCCTAATCTTGATGTTTCTTTTGGACTTTGTGCCCTATGAGTAGCAGTCTTGATACTATATTGCCTGTTTATTGTAATGCTTCGCTGTAACTTTGTTGTTCGTCCCGCTGATGGGTGATATTATCAGGCAATGCATTTTATTTAACTAGTTGGTCGGAACCTAGGTTTTTAGAGAACACATCTGTGGCGGCCAACCCTAATGTTGGACTTGGATGACATCTGTCCTGTAGATATACATTTGCACAGCACAGGTTAATTGCATTTATTTGATAATAGTATGGATGGTTAATCGCTAGACGGCGACACTAAATAAATTCCAGGGTATGGCATGGATGTTCGGTCCACAGTTAGTCGCCAGATGGTGCCACTATTTCGGCCAGAGTTCTATATTGTTGGTGGTTGCTGTAATCCTCAGTACAGAAGATGTTGACAGATTTACCTTAATATTTGTACTTTTAAACTATAATAGTAGTGGTTGTAATCCACAGTACATTGGATGTATTGTATCATTCTTGTTTTAATCTCAGATTATAGCGCTTTAGTTGGTTTACTTCACGATACAGTGCATGCGTGAGACACTAAGGTGTTGTTTATAATCAGCCAGTCAGGTGTCAATACTTTTATTGTTTGTCAATTGATTGTCACCCATGTGATATGTATTTTGATTTATGTAGGTTTGGACTCGCCTGACAAGAGATTAGGGCCATCCTGCCGAGTAGCGGTTGTTGTTCTCTTAGCGTTTCTATCGTTGTTGTTTTGTTATAATTTTATCGGTTTTAGAAATTGAGTGATGTTTTGTAAAAAAGAGAGATTAGATTAGTGTGTCTGTGTTACACGTGAAGTCATCAATTATTTCCTTATTGTTATTAAACTTTATTATTCTGATTTACTCTTGTCTTTTCCCTGACATATTTCATATAACTTTGTTTATATTCTACATATACAGTAATTATTATTACTGTGTCCTATTCGAAACTCTTGTATTAATAATCAGGGCTTACACACACACACACACACACACACACACACACACACACACACACACACACACACACACACACACACACACACACACACACACACACACACACACACATACACATACACACACATATTATGAAGTTGAGAGTAATAAAATAAAAACTTTTTTGTGCATAATTTATTTGTGTGAACACATCTGCTAGCAGAAATAACTTTTGTCGACATTATATGAAAACAAACAATTATAGGATCCGAAACCATGCAGTGGGGCAGACGGGTGGATAAGGTGGTCTCTCACTGGATGTGTCTGGTTTGTCCGATTTAAGTGAATCAACATTGCTATACTAATAACACCGTTATCAACACCATTTGCATAAATACCAATAGAGTGCATAAGCTTGTCGCGGGCGAGACTCACACGTGGGCGGGTGAGGTTTCTCGATCCAGTAGCCTCGCCGTAGGAGCAGTCGGATAACGCCGTAGTGCTCGTTCTGCGCTGCCAAGATCAGCGGTGTGATGTCGGGGGTGAAGTCGGATGTCGACGAGCAGTACCACGGATCGCCGGTCCTGGAGACGGACACACGGGGAGCTCGTACACAGGGGCATTTCGTCGGGGCTACACGCATTGACGGTCAGCGCATACATTGTTTGCGAATATATAAGAAATTATGGGGCAACACATCACTCGTTTATGTAAAATTTATATTGATTATACGGTGTATTGTTCGTCATAGATACATATAACTAAATGCGGGCGGTGTAAGTTGTAGATAGAGGCTGAGGGAGAGACGGGCGGTTGAGACCGACACGGTCTACGTTGTCGACAGAGACCGAGGGAGAGACGGGCGGGTGAGACCGACGCGGCCTAAGTTGTGGATAGTGACTGTGGAAGAGACGTGCGGGTGAGACTGACACGATCTACGTTGTGGATATAGACCGAGGGAGAAACGGACGGGTGAGACCGACACGGCCTAAGTTGTGGATGGTGACTGTGGAAGAGACGTGCGGGTGAGACTGACACGATCTACGTTGTGGATAGAGACCGAGGGAGAGACGGGCAGGTGAAACCTACACGGCCTATGTTGTGGATAGAGACCGAAGGAGAGACAGGTGGGTGAGATCGACACGATCTACGTGGAATACAGAGACGACAGACCTCTCATGTTCGTTGAGCATCATCTCGACGATGTGTTTGTTGCCCGTTTGGACGGCGTGTAGGATGGCGTCGGAGAGGCGCACGTCGGGTAGCCGCAGGAAGAATTCAACCATGGCGGCGTCCTCGCGTCGCACGGCCGCCACGAGCGGCATGTAGCCGTGGTAGTTCTCGCAGTTGATGTTCAAGCCCGGGTGCTCCTGCAGCCGTCGTCAACATCGGATAATAATTAGTTTCAATACGGACAAGACACATGGGTCAAGAGGTTCATCAGACTGGGTGGTTCAAATGAATTATATTTTTATTTATTTCACAGTCAGTTTATCTTTTGTTCTCGTGACGTTTCGACTGCTTTCAGCAGACTTCTTCAGACGACTACCGCTAGATTGCGGCACGGATGACACATCACCTGACCGACCATTTTAACATAGTGGATGAAATAAACAGCATAAAATTTACACACGAAAAGGAAACGGAAGGAAAGATGCAATTTTCAGACACATAACTAGTCAGAAAGGAATCGGGGGAGGTGAAATTTCTGATCTTCCGAAAGAGTACCCATACGGACCAATATATAAATTTCCCCTCACATCATCCAATACACCAGAAGATGGGAGTGATCCGTACGCTACTAAACACATGTGAAACGCTTGTCACAGAGGAGGAAGATAAACGCAAAGAATGAGAACACATCAAAGTAGTCCTACAGAGATGCGGGTATCCACAGTGGACCATACCAACGGTACAGAGAAAGATGAAACAAAAGAATGAAGCCAGGATCAGGAAGAAGACTGTGGAAAAAGACATGGGCAAAGGCATGGTAGCACTTCCGTATGTCCAAGGATTATCCGAAATCACATCACGGATCATGAAGAAATAAAAAGTGAACAGAGCAATGAAACCTCACAACACCATCAAGAAGTCACTGGTAAGACCAAAAGATAAAGTGGAACCACACAAGATGTGCGAAGGAGTGTACGCTATATCATGTCAGAACTGCACTGCCACATACATCGGAGAAACTAAACGCACACTTGGAACCCGCATCAGAGAACACAGAGATGATGCAGACAAACCAACAATGAACAGACCCTACACCAGAAACAACAGAAAAACATCGAAAAAGAAGATGAAAAAATCAGCCATCACAGACCACATGACACATCAAAATCACATAGTAGACTGTGAGGGGGCCAAATGGACAAAGTGGACAGGGAGTCGGACTGGAGGACATGAGGCATCAAAGAAGCGATCTGGATTAGAAAAACCAAGGCCTGCATGATCCGAGACGAAGGACGGTACCGGCTTTCACACATCTACGGCGATCTCTTGAAGAGCCACACCGGGCGTAGCCGGGGGGGGGGGGGGGGGGGGGGGGCACACCCCTGAGTGACTACGTCTGCGGTGAAGTGTAGCCATCTAGCGGTAGTCGTCTGAAGAAGACTGCTGAAAGCAGTCGAAACGTCACGAGAACAAAAGGTAAACTGACTGTGAAATAAGTAAAAATATTACTCACGGACAAGACATGATTGAGAAACTCATGTTATTTCATAAACAAGTAGCTTTAGATATCAGTATCTTCAGCAATAATACTAATATTCGTTTGCAAATATACAAGGGACGTGTTCCAGAACGACACACTGTTTGAGCTCTTAATACCAATATGTTCAGCGTGATAATACTTTCATTTGCAAACATACAAAGGCATGATATCCAGAACAACCCTCTCTTTGAGAAACCTTTTGTTGTTATCTGTGATGACAAAACGAGTGTAAAAATGTATACTCTACAGTGGTCCACCCTCTAGATCTAGCTGCAGATTTAGAAAATAAAAAATTCGAAGCAGCCGTATGGCACAACGTGCAGTTCTGTTCTTAACGTTCAACAACAATACGGTCACCGGCTAGAATATCTAAGCAACAGTTGTTGAAATCAAACTTTTGTTCTTCACAAAGTAAAGCAATTCACCACAAAATGTGTCTTGTGGGCAGTAACCAAAGAAAACTGCAACAAAAATCTTTCGACAAATATACTATAATTACTGTTGAAATCTTTGTGCAAGAGTCGATTTTTCAAAAATAAATAGGCGTATTGCTCCATCACACTTAATGAAATCTATATATGTATACCTGCCAGCTCTACCCCTCGGTAGAGAGACACATCTCCCTCCCGGACTGTCGCTTAAAATCTGCAATAGCACCCACCCCCGACTTCCGATGTCATCATCCTAGACAGTAAGACACCAAATATGCCACAGTATCCTCCTCCCGTCTTCCGATGTCAAGATCCTAGACAAGGCGACGAGACACGCGACACTGGAAGCGTGCTGAACCGATGAATCTCCCGGAATTAAACAAAGTTGGCAGGAATATAGATACAATCAAGAACTTACGCGCAGAAGGGCGGTGACGCCGTCGAGGTCCCCGGCTTCGACTTGTTCAAAGAGGGCCTCTTCGTTTCGTTGTAGCTGAGGCAGCTTGGACGCCGCGCTGGGTCGCCGGTCAAAGTCACTTGACCGCAATGTCAGCGTCGACTCATATCTCTTTGGTGGCGGATTCTTGTGATGAACTACGTTTAGGTGAGACAAGGAAATCGTTTCACCAAGATAATGAGCTCACAAAACCATCATCAAAGAGACTCCGTTGTAAATTTATGAAGCGTTTTCAAAATGCCAAAAGCCGCCGCCGTAACACCGAGGACACACACCGGCGGAAGATGGCGCATCCTGGTGTTGACTGTTTTAACATTTCTGTAAGCAAGATCACTCCTAAGGAGCGAAATCAAATGTTATAGAGCAAAATTGGGCTTATGAACTAACATGAATGGTAGTGAAGCAGTGCCCAGTGTAGTTGTCTTTGTATATATTTATATATGTGTATACATAATATATATGTGTGTGTGTTTGTGTGTTTGTTTATATATGTATATATATATTTGTAATAGTGTGTGTATATATATATATATTATATACATTTATGTATATATATATATATATATACATACATATAGATATATATATATATATATGTACACATATTAATTTTGCAATCGTGATAAAATAGAATAAGGTATATAAATTTTGCAAATGCATATTTTGTACCTTATTCCATTCGATCATACGAATGCAACATAACTACGCTTTATTAGTACATTGTATTAGCATGCCTACTGTTATTAAAGTAAGCAAAACACAAGATTTCGCAACATTGGTGTGACGATAATGCGTACGATTTAAGTAGTAAAATGTGTTGCAACATATCGTTAATATGATTTGAACATGGCTGGAAAGGTTTTCATTTTTTTAAATAGAAATGGTCATGCTGCAAATGTGTGATTTCTCTAACGGGAGCCATTGTGCGAAGAACCAGTTTTATCATGCACTGTTTATGTAATAATGTTTATGAAGGCAACAGTTGCTGATTCACCACGTTATCCCAAAGTAACTGTAATTGTTAAAACCAACTCATGGAAGTATAATGCACTAAGATATCACGACAGAATGCTCGTTAAACGATATATACATGACCGGGTCTTATAATAACTCCACGTGAGAAAAGCTAGCAAATATAATAAACGTACTTTACGTAATCGTGCAGCCATCTTAAACAAGTCAGTCGTGTGTTGATTTGCTGTTAGTTCGTTATAGAATAATATGTTATTGTTAAATAAGAATGATTGTTAAATATGTACAGTTGAAAGTTATTTTTTCAGTGTTCCATTTGATTGAAAGTATCCGTTCATATATTAAATACAATTTAGCAGTAGCACTTCGTTGGTCACTATATGGACTCCTTTGCACGACCGAAACTTGACAAGTATCAGTCTACCAATTATGAATACACCGGTATAAAATGAGTCAATAGGATCAAAGCTATTCAGAATTAACATTTAGAATAAAACAGTACCTCTAATAATCGGGTGGCCAGTTGCGAAGCCCATCTTGTGCGGAAGTCTGGGTATTTTTCGTCACCGTAAAGCCATGCCTGTCGCCATTAGGATACGTCAGTTTCTCATTAGAATTGCTTATTCCTGGAGCAGAGAGGACGCACAGCCGAATCATCCCCGCATAGTTATGTTACTCTGTGATATATTTTAACTTCCAATCGTATGCTGCTTTGTGTAGATACAGTGCAATATTATTTAAAATACAATTCCTTCCTTCCTTTGTAAGGACAGGTCGTTTAATATCCAGAGCTGCGACTAATGTTGTAGTGTTCCGCAAATATGTTCCTATGGAGTTGTCGATGATATGTATTGGTCCACCACTAACTTAGATGTCTGAACTATTCCTCTTATTATTTGTCATTTGAATCTAATAATGGCGAATGAGGGCACTAGCACAAACGACATGCTGTTTATATAACACATTAATTTGGAGAGTATTTTGGGGTTTTACGTGTCACTGTAGAATATATATATATATATACATATATATATATACTATATATATATATCTTGAATCACCATCTGTCTGCAATCACTAAACCGATATTTCTAAAAACCATATATGCATTATATATATATATATATATATATATAATAATAATACGGTATTTCTTTAGCGCTAATTCCCGCATAGCGGATCGATGCGCTGTACAAGCGATAATATATATATATATATATATTTATATATGTATATGTATATATATATATGCATTATATATATATATATATGTATATATATATATATATATATAAAATGCATACATGGTTTTTAGAAATATTGGTTTAGTGATTGTAGACAGATGGTGAATCAAGTAAGGCCTGCTTACCCTATGTAAACACAATGACTCAAAATCGTATTATTGCTATTGGTTTCTCTCTGTAGATCCTGCACATCCAACTAGATAGATAGATAACATGCAATGTAGCCTTTGTCATAATTCAATCCAGATACCGCACATTAAAAACAATTGTCGCGTAAGCCACCAGGTTTTTCCCGCCAGTCGTAATTCAAATAACAGAACCTCGCTGTTGATTATTTTTCTTTTAGAAAATGCTTGTCGTGCTGTAGTAGGCAGTATCATTACGCGCAAAGGTAAGATTATATACAAATTATCGAGGTGTCTTACCTCGCGAAGTCACAACTACACAGAGGTGAATTATTATGAAGATATTACCAGAGTCAAATGAACGTTAGCAAATTCTTTGATTACTCCAACGGAAACCTGCGAAAGGATAACCTGGCATTTATTTTAATGTAATTATTCATATAACTATATTTGAACGTAAAACAAAATATGTAACTATTTGATAGGTTATTTAATATAATATATTTCACGTTATAAATTATCAAACATGCATAAAGAATTTAAAGCGATTTTGGCCGTATGCAAAAACGGCATAACTTCGGATTATACGTGAATGCACGCGGTGGTGGAATATTATGTCTAACGTTCGGCAAACGTCATCATCGCGCCAAGATCAATGGATGGACTATACCCGTTAGATGCATGTTATAATGACTATTATTTGTAGAAGATTAGGGCATAGTACGTTTCTTTTTACACGTTTAGTATTTCAATGTGACTGCCAAATACGGCAAAAATTCAAATAGTGTTTGGCTTGATGATGTAACACATTTCAGACCAAAACGTGATATTAACAGCCTATTGCGAGCTGTTTAATGGAGATGACGCGAGGACATGACGCATATCTCCTTCAATTATCATGCGCTTCCGGGCGCGATCCCGAAGTAGGGGAAGTGTACCGATATTGAAACCCCTATCTTCCGAGCCCTCTTTCTCCATTCCTGTACGTGATACTGAGAGCTATTAAGGGTCAGGCCACGAGGTACTACAAGCTCTCTGTGCAAGCACAAAATAGAGTTAATGTATTTGGTATTTTTTCCACAAAATGCAAGAACGTGGTTTTCTTAATTGGTTCAATTTACATAATATGTGACAAATATTGGATTACAGTGGTCCTGTTATCGGACCATGTGGTCCAATATAGATGCTTCTGGTTCATTATAAGTCATCAGGCAATTGTTGATGGTTTAAGAGAAAACTTCAGGCTTATAAAAAAGGTAGTGGCTTTATGCATAAATCACGAAAACTACGGCGAGCATACAAATGAAGTGTGACGGCCAAGCGCCAAACAGATTCGACATAACTTATTTTTGAACTGAGAACAAACAATTGTATTTTGTCACGAATATATGACTACATCAGCAAAGTGAGTGCCATGATAGAAACTGTCACGGATAAGCGAACAGACCAACGAAATAATGGCCAGTAGAGTGTCTAATAATGGCCAAAAAGATATAAGTCAATAATTGATGGTCCGTGATCACCAAATTACCAATGCGATCTCTTACCGACACATGTAAGATCGATAATTATGGGGCAGGCCTCCAGCACAATTCGGGTGTATCCACGTCCCACACTGTACACATTTCGTTGTGGTTTCTTTTCACTCTTCGTCGCTTAGTACATAGTATAAAGACTCGTTGTCACATTGATTGTTTTTTCGTTTAGGCTGGCAGGAAAAAACTGCCCTTTTTGTTTGTTTTCATATCTTAACTGAATCTGTTGTCATTCTATTTCTCTTGCCAACTGTTGAGTTAGGCCCACTTTTGTGCGTTTTGATTTTTGTCATTACAGTTTTTTATATAGACTGGGGTTATGATTTCCGACTTGGTGGTTTTTCTCTTGGCCCTAGAAATCGTTGATATATGGGTGGGTGCAAGAGTGATGACCTTTCTACCCAGCTCTGGTTGATCAGTCAGCTGTCCCGTGCTCAGGACGTAATGGTTCATAATCACCAGCATCTTCATACTTCACTCAGATTTAGGAATTTGATCGTAATTGCACCAGACTCCTGAAATTCCGTCCCAAATTCAAGTACACTCTCTCCAACGCAGACATGCACTGGTCGTCGCATACAGCGTGCCGTCGCAACGACCTCTATCTCCCCAACCATTTCACTGGGATTCGCCATCGGTGCGATTCTGCCCTCGATAAATGCGTAATACAGTCTCATGCGTTGACGCCGGAAAATTGTCATCGATGGAACATAGTTGCCCCTTGCACTCTAGTTACACACCACTGTTGTAGTAAAGTCTCTCTCACCACTTGTAAGAGATCCGATTTGCCTTTTCCCTGTTTTTCCAAGGACCCGGTCAGGCTTCTGCACAGTCGTTATCCCCGATTCATTCATATTAAAAATGTTTGTAGCGTGGATTAAATCAATGTTTCTAGTATATTGTAGAACTCATACACAATCTCACGATTGAACCCTTTGGCTCTCGCAATAGATGTTGCCTCGGTTTGACGGTGGGATAATTCGGTGTGTCTCTTCATAAAATCACCGTACCAAATACGCTAGCTGCTTGTTCTTCAGTGTTGAAGCGATCCCGTATCCCATTCGCCTCAGCCAACTGATATACCATATACATCAAATCTTTCCTGGTTATACCAATCAGCATATATTCTCCAGTTCTAAAACATGCTCCACCAGCATTTTCTCCAACTCTGACGAAAGAGTGCGGGCGAACAAAATATTTTCTAGGACCATTAGCAAATTTGTTTTTGTCGTCTAAGTGTTATTTCAGCATAGCCTTCGGAATCCCATAGGATATTCTAGTTGCGTAGAGGCCGGCGTCTCCTTTTCTGAAAGACATGACCGCTCTATCCACTTCCTCGTCGGTCCACTTTCCGTATTTGTCTCTAATAAATAAATGCTGTAGCCTTAATCAGTCAAACACATCAAAAATGTCCAAGTATCCTCTGTGGGTTACATATACGTATTACATATGCGAACCTACACATTTTTACAAAGTTAATAAACTCAACAATCAAACTGTGGTATATGTGGTGAGATTCCACTAAAATACAAACAAATGATTGCCACGGTAATGCAGGTATTGATAAACGTAAAAGGCAGTTTCAAATTTCTGTCTCCGTCCCCCTCATGCACGTTATATAAACCTCCTACGACAATCCACTGTAACCGTATTCAATCTACTCTGTAAACGGCTTCACACCTTCGAAGTTTTTGTTGTTGTAGATCTGACATATTGAGGTAAGATATCAGTACTTTTAGATAGCAATAATGTAACGCACTTATGTAACCTCTATTTTGTATTACAACGGAACCAAACGCGAAAACTTTCAAAGGGGAAACAGTGCGGATATACTTTATTTGAAAACGTCGACTGGCGGGAAATATGCAATCGCTGCCAATTTACCTTATTGCAGAGTCGGTTAAGAATAAACTTGGTCACGATCATGATCTTCGTTATAACCCGACCAGTGTTAGTTAGTGTTACTCTGACTACTTAGATGTGCTGGATACTTTTTGGCGATAATTTCCAAATTTTTTATACCACTGTCTTTTCTGAATAAACTATGAAGCTTTGTACATTTATGGTCAGCATGCAGTATGCACTGTTTGCCCATCTGCATTAACAATTTGAGGGTGTCTGATAAGAACCTCAATCTCATATATTTCTTGGTTTTGCTTCAGGAATTTCCGAAGGGTCTGACAGAGAAATATATAACGTCACATTAATTTATCGTGACTAATTTTACCTTGCCTCACGAACATGATGCGATTCGTCATTGGACGCGCAACTGGCAAAGGTACGTTAGTAATGTACGTGATGTTTACGTTGTCCAACCGAGGTGTCTTTCCAACCCGTGAACGTTCTGACACTATATGACAGACATGATTCAAAGATCTCTTTATCGCATGTAAGTCAACCCTCGTCTAGTCAAATTTCCGGCACACCCATCCCATATGGTCGCTCATTGACATTCCAAGAGCCCCTTCGCATCACTTGTAAGTCAAACGATTATGAATTCCTTAATTGTTTCCCTTATGACGTTTGATTCCAAACAACCCAATTTATAATTTCTTAAATTTCAGAATAATCTTTCTCAATGGGGTCAAACACGTCATGACTCGACAATTCGTCGAAACAAATCGTCGCAGACAAAGCGTTGCGTTGTAACGTATATATGCCGGACTTTAGGATCCATTCCCACCAACGAACTTACATCCGAAAAAAATATGTATAGACCAACGCTATATCTACGAACACGTAACATTAAAAACACCACATACCTGACCATCTCCTTGTTTCGTTCTTTGTAAAAACAACATTGGAACAACAATTTTACTCGGTTCTTACAAATCGTGACATTTAAAATGCGCCGTTCCAACAACTGTTGCTCACGGCGCCGTACAGCATGTTCTAACAAACAGGCCAGTCTCAATATTCGATTTACAAAACAACATTGAACACTGTTGTTGATGAGAGGTGCCGGGGTTCCACAGTGTTGGGACTGTCAACGTCAAATGACTAGTCGCCCTAGTGATGTCGACACATGGTTGATTATGTTCGATCAAATGCAGCGATCTACTTGGCTGGCGTCGTTCTACACAATGTGTGATGTACAGTAATGCACGCGGGCCAGTCAGTGCGCGATGCAAGGGTAGAAGGATCTTACAATTTACTTGCACTGCTATCCGCAGCCAGTGGAGCTTCATCAGTAGCGGTGTGACAAGTCTTAGACAAGGTGGGCCGGCCATTACTAGCCCGGCAGTCAAACGCCCTTTTGAAGATGTACTGTGCGTTAAGGTCCGCACGATGTTTTTTGTATGTTTCTGACATTCTAGGTCAATAACCCGACTGATGCCACCAAGGCACCCTTGAACGTTTTTGTATAAACCTCGCAAGCAGGGTTGTTTGCCGTGCAAAACTAGCCCTGGCAGATCTCCTACGCGAAGTGCGGAAGTTAGCCGAGTCAAACTTGTAATTGACTTCGCCAGTCGCTAATGCGTCACTCGTGAGAACAGCGTAAATACTCTCCCCAATTTGAAGATGGATAAACGACTTCTGGGAATCCTAATATATAATAACCGGTTCGCCCATTAGCACGAGCAGCTGAGCGGTATTGTGTATTCGAATAATTGCTTCTAGTTCCTAAACATTGCATGTAACACGAGCCACGTTTGGTTGAAAATAGTTTTATTATGACCACCTGACCTGCCGCCAACCACTGATCTAGTGAGCGATTTAATAGGCTAAGCTTAAAATTAAGAGTTTCGCAAAGCGATCAGGCCACAATAACGTAATTATAATTCGAAGAATGTTCGAGTACAACGATACCCTATTTCGACAGGGACATCAACTTGATTCGGTTCTAGCCGTCTGTAACATTCTGAAGTCCACTCAGCTCAATTTGAGGGAACTTCCCTCTTCTCGCGGGAATTCACTCGTGACGCTGATACCGCCAATTTGCGTGTAGCATCGCTATAGGCCTCTAGGCCTCACGAACAAACGTGTTGCTGGCCGTCACTCTGACCAGACACTACAATAAATGTTAACTACAATTGTAAAATATTCCTACTCAATGGTGTGAACAAAACACCCCTCAGATTATAATGTTATTTCCAAAAACACGATCATGTTACCTATATATATATATATATATATATATATATATATATATATATATATATATATATATATCTTCGACGTATACATATCAGAGCAAAATATTCAATTTGTATTCACTAAACAGTCCCACCACCAAAAGTATTCTACGTTTTACAAATGTATGCACCCGTGAATATCATCCGTGAAAACATTCGATTATTGTTGTTACATAACAATCGCATAGCTGAGCGTTGATCCGCTATCCCGTATAATATGGGCGACATCAGTATCGTCGCACTACCCAACGTTTATGTATCCTTGGCCAAACCCTTTTTCAAACTTAACAATATATAACAGATAACCAATATAGTACCTATCAGCTAACATTCAATCATATGTACACAGAATATGTATTTTACATACCTCCCGTATTCTCTTCTAAAGTGGGCATGGATGTTAGACGTCGTTGTCTATTTACCCAAACGCTCGGTATGACTTCTCTGTCTTGGTTTGACCACCACACAGTAATAATACCTGGTTACAATGGAGAACAGGCTACATCCTCCTTTCTACGCGTAACTGTATCTGTCTCAACCACTAGTCAGTGCCGTTCTTCACATCTTGAAACACTTAGTTAACTCAAACAGCACTGGCCTCGTTTGGGACACGTATCTCGCCAGCAGGATCAAATAATGCACAAGAGAGAAGCGTTGTAACGGGATTCTGAGGAAGGTAACATGGAACAACAAGGCAATGTTACAAACGAACATAAGCTAACTGTATTCCTCTCCACTAAGGTTGCAATCCTCCACTGTCCAGGTTGAAAGGAAGTGTTTGACACTGCTGATCACCTCCTCAGCTGTCGTCACTGGGTACAACTATGGCATGCTACATCCGGTATGACCATGAAGAACCCGAGAC
The DNA here is from genome assembly GCA_963995525.1 of Escarpia spicata. NCBI lineage: Eukaryota > Metazoa > Annelida > Polychaeta > Sabellida > Siboglinidae > Escarpia > Escarpia spicata. Next base: position 20,571,575 of record OZ023216.1, read on the forward strand.
GCAACTGTTAAACCTTGTGCAAAATGTTTTGTGGAAAAGGGATCAAAGCCATGCTTCATACGCAATGCAGACACGTGTGTGGCACCACTAAATGTGAAAATTCCACTAGGGCCCGCTAAAGGTAAAACACTTCCTACTCTAAATGTAAAAACACCATTCATATTCAGTTCTATATAAGAATGGTGTGTGTGTGTGTGTGTGTGTGTGTGTGTGTGTGTGTGTGTGTGTGTGTGTGTGTGTGTGTGTGTGTGTGTGTGTGTGTGTGTGTGTGTGTGTGTGTGGGTGTGGGTGTGTGCGTGCGTGGGTGTCTCAGTGGGTGGATTAATGAGTGGCTGAGTGAGTGAATGAATGAAGAACGAATGAGTAAGTGAGTGAATGAGTGAATGGGTGAATGGGTGAATGGGTGAATGGGTGAATGGGTGAATGGGTGAATGGGTGAATGGGTGAATGGGTGAATGGGTGAATGAGTGAATGAGGGAGTGAGTGAATATTGCGCTGTAATTCTCCTCCATCTTTGGATGAAACTGTGCATTCGCCCCTGACCCAGTTATTGGTTCTACGTCCCCCACGTCTAGACTTCCATGCAGCCATCTAGACTCTGCAATCGAAAAGGTACCCCTCTTGGAAACAGTGGCAACGGATCTGATGTATCACGATTATAATGCACTGTAGTGTAAGCTCGTGATAGTGGCGACGCCAATAGTAGAGTCAATAACTACCGGGTACAGCAATACAAATTTGAGTTTTGTTTCATCAATGCCTAACAATATTTATTATTGGTCCAATTAAAAAGGGGAGCTCACTTTGACTATGATGTAATATGCCGATATGACATGAACTTCCAATGTTGATGGCATATTGTAAAATGTCGGGTCCTCTTGGGTCCTGGCACTCTTCCTCCGACAATTTTGCAGGCACTAATGATTACTTTACGTTGTAAAGGTTCGTTGGTGTAATTCACCAATACTGCCACACGTGCAAACTCAATCACTCCAAAGAATGAAACATAGAACAATTTAATTAATTTTATTCTATGTACAGTAATAATCGGTCATAATTAGTATGCTTACAAGTCGTCGTTTACAATCGTACAATTAACCGTAGTACATAAAATAAATATATCTAATTAATTTCAAGTCAGTCACCTTGAAGGCGGATCGAGTATACGTCGTTATATATATATGTATATATATATATGTATATATATATATATATACGTACACGCGCACTCACATTCACACACACTTACCAACCCGTACTAATAAAACTAAACTACATTACGCATTTCTGTCTCTCTCTCTGTCCGTCACTCTCCGGACTCTAGCCTAGTGCTCTCAAGCCTAGCTCTCTCTTGACTGTCTGAGTAGCTCTCAACTGAATGCACCCTCCACTCAACCATCTTTAATTTCTCTCCTTTGTATAGTCACCAATAGTTGCATCATCCCTCTGGTGTCGACGATTAATTGACTGTCATCAACTACACATATTACGCTTCGCGTCGGACATTAGTCACCTGGACAGCGGCAGTTCGCTAGATGAGTAATGCTCGTCTGACTATTCTAACCAACTACGTACAAACGACGTATTCACAAACATCACCGACAGCACTCTATCACTAAACTCACCCACCTACCCACTCGCCCAATCACCCACCAACCCACTCATCCAAAACCGACTCACCAACCCACCCACTCATCCACCACCCAACTGAGACACCCACGGACTCGCCCACCCTCTTTACGAACACGGATTCTTAATATTATATAGCAGGGGTGGGTTAATTATAACTAGAAAAGTTAATTACTTAAACTGCAAATATCTTATTTTAGCTAATTTATTCAAACAATTAAAAATTATCCTCGAAACGCCCAATCCACGTCATTGCCAGTTTTCAATAGGGACATTCTACTAAAGATCCACAACATTCATACACCCATTTGGATCTGGATTCGCGACACTTCAACTCCTAGAAAGCACCACCATTGCCCTCGGTGGCTAGAGTTGCAGTGTACGTGGGCTCCGTCATCGAGACAATGAGATATATATATATTCTGCCAGAGGAATAATATCATTAAGATATTCCAACAACCCAGAATGTTCTGTAGCAGTATTCAGAGCATATGGCATACCAAGCTTTTATTTGGTTGACAAATCCACTGGTTCATCAGCAGAGGCCCACTCCAGATGACTGGGATGGACATGTGAAGAGGCTGTCATATGCACAATGATATATAAGTTAAATGATAAACATTATCTGGACACAAGTTTGAGTTTGTAACATTCAAAATGACATTTAAATTCAAAATTCACGGTGGCATCCACATACACCTATTTTCTCATCCCATGGTTGATGCAAACATGCAAATGTCGTTAAATATAAGAGGATGCTGGTATGCGCCAAACATTTTGGTGAAACGTTTGGCGCATACCAGCACGCTCTTTAAGCACCTGTGTATTTTGAAAATCGTAGACCTAGTAACATTTCAGACAGCGATCATTATGTATCAAGCATATCGCTATGGATTACCGCGTATTGTGCAAAATATGGTTAAACTGTATGTCTCAACACATGTTACTCGACTAAAAGATACCTTCAAAATTCATCGTGTGCGTACTAACATACAATCAATGTGCATTTATGTTTGTCAAGTAAAATTATGGCATTCGTTGCATGAAAGCATCACTAGCTGCTGAAGCATACAAGCATTTAAAAAAACCTGTAAGTATGTATTAGATGTACACAAAATGACCAATTAGAACCAAACAATTATTTTGTAGGCACTCTATGCGTTAGATATGGATTTATAAATTACATTCATTATAAGATATTGTGTTACATCATACATAACATACTGAGTGGGGGTGAAACAAGTTAAGTAGATACTGATTGGGGGTGAAACAAGTTAAGTAGATACTGATTGGGGGTGAAACAAGTTAAGTAGCACACTTCTGTCCACCCCCTTTCCATCAGCTCCGCTGTCTCGGCTGCGGCTGGACTGGAAGACGGGGGGGGGGGGGGGGGGGGGGGGGGGGGGGCTGTTACAATTTCGGGGTGCATTACCGCGTGGGCCCATTATAAAAGATCTGCGGACCCGCCGAATTCATAAAGTCTAGGGGGCACGTGCACGTGCATTTTGACGGGGATACTATACACATTAGTGTATGACATGGCCTAGTGTTGGAAGACAAAATAGTTCTACAAACATTGTAATTGGTCAACGTTTGCTTAATAGCGCAGTTTTGAACATTCATCATTTGATGATGACCTTGCTTGACCTTCACTCCACACCTACTGCACCACTTGATAGCAACCCGTCCTATCCCGTATTTATGAGGAGATAATAGGTTTTCCAAAGAGCGCGGAAGCGCACAATTAAAAAAAATCATCATTTGACGATGACCTTGCTTGACCTTGGATTCACGCTTATTGCACGTGCCATTTGGCTGTCCTCCGACAGACGTCGTTGTGGTGGGGATATCTATGGCTCTCAACTGATATACCATTTGGGTTTTTGTACTGGGATTGGCATTTAAGTCGGTCCGTTAGGTAGTGCCTACCGCTCCCCTAATGAGGAAATATAAACGAAAATCGTGAGGTTATGTTGGACACAGCTAATTTGCATATTCGTGCCACACATTTGCTTTCTCGTATTTGTTCACTGACTATTTTACACTATCTACAATTGTTACATTTTTTTCCCGAGGAAGTTGGTGTAGTTGATTATTCATCTCTAGCATGTATAAAATTATATCCAGGTGTGTGTGGATATCTTACCCTTGGACATTTTGAATAGATGAAACAATCCAATAGGACCGCCAAAATCAACCTATTATCATATCTTTGCAACCAGACAAGATACACATATGATTAAAATGTTGTTTTATATGTTTCCAGACATGAGTATTCGATTCCACCATAATTGATATGAAACAATGTAAAGAAAACAAAATGGCGGCCTAAACATGGTTGCGTACGTACACACACGATTAAAACGCCTTTTTACATTTTCAGACTTAAGAAATTCAATAGTACCATCATTTCAATTGTTAAATGTAAAGAACGCAATGAAAACGGTTGCGAAATTGCGACAAACGGTACATTTCGAGTTCACACTCTGCTATCTACGATCCATGGAAGGCTTACCCGATGGCAATTCGTCAACGGACAGCATACAATGCATCGAAACGCTGGTCTGTTCAATGGCATTTGGAATGACATGGGCATTGGAACTACCTTCATGAGGTATGGTCATGGACAGAATGGGATCATATGAAACCGTGAACTCTCAAAACCTGGCTTACAACTTGCATATCTGCCATAGTATCATCGACGACTTGAACGAGATTTAACAAGATTTAACAAGATTGCCACCCGGAGAATTAACTCTAGGTGGCAGGTGGACAAGGAAGCTCTTTGGCTTATCGAGAGTCCAACCCTTTTATATATGTGTATCCCGCCCTTCTGAGGTATGTGTCGGTTTTATTTTTAAACATATTCACGCTACTAGCACCTACACAATCAGCAGATAATCTGTTCCATTTATTTACAGTCCTTAGTGAAAATGAGAACTTTCTTATATATAATCTGTACTGCTCCTTTGCTAATGTAACTTCATGTCCTCTAGTCCTTCTATCTTTCTTAACTGAGAAAAAAATATTTCTATCAACATTTTCATAACCATTCAGTATTTTAAACACTTCCATCTGATCTACTCTCAATCTCCTGGTCTCTAGTGTTGTTAAACCACATTCTGTTAGGCGAATTTCATTACTAAGATCCCTCAGTTTTTGTATCATTTTAGTCGCTCTCCTCTGTACTCTTTCTAGCATATATATGTCCTTCTTGCGATTTGGCCTCCACGCTTGTATACAATATTCTAAATGTGACCTCACTATTGTTTTGTACAGATGTATTATCAGTTCTTTTTCTTTATACGCTATATTTCGCCTAATTAATCCAAGGATTTGATTTCTCTTTGCAGCTGCAATTCCGCACTGCTCTGAAACCTTCATATCAGCACTAATGGTTAACCCTGAGTCTTTTATAGTAGTACTTAGTATAGTAACCCGCATTGTATATTCTACATCTTCGTTCCTATGTCTTGTGGTGAGGCATTTACATTTCCCAAAATTAAACAGCATTTGCCACTTTTCAGACCATTTGATCAACCTCTCAAGATCATCTTGTAAATGCTGTTTATCTCCATCACTTTTAATCCTTCTAAACACTTGTATCATTCGCAAATTTCAACACCTTGCTTGTTATATCATCATCCAAATCGTTGATATATATATATATATTAAAAATATTATAGGTCCCAGTACTGATCCCTGTGGTACCCCACTTAATACCGATTTCCAGTTTGAAGCTTCCCCATCAACTACTACACGTTGTCTTCTGTCGATCAGCCATTTTTCTATCCAGTTTATTATACCATTTCCTGTGCCATGGGCCTTTAGTTTAAGTAGTAATCTTTGATGTGGTACTTTGTCGAAAGCGTTTTGGAAATCTAACTAGATGATATCTACTGGTGATCCCTCATCTACCCACTTAATGATGTCTTCCAAACAACATAACATATTTATTAAGCAAGACCTCGCTTTAAAAAACCCATGTTGAGATGGGTTTATCAAGTTATGTTTAACAAAAAAATCCACCATGTGATCTTTAATTACTCTTTCAAATATTTGCAAATCACTGATGTTTAACTCACTGGTCTATAGTTCTCTGACTTGTTTCTCGACCCTTTTTTAAATAACGGTATAATGTTTGCCTCTTTCCATTCTAAGGGAACCACTCCTTCTTCTAATGACAAATTGAAAACAGTAGCAAGCGGTACGCTAATTTGTTCTACAATTTCAAATAGTAGTTTGGGCGGAATCCCATCCACTCCAGGTGATTTATTATCCTTCATAGCTTTTATTTTCTTCGCTACTATTTCCGGGGTCACAATTAACTGTCCTACACAGTCTGAATCTGCCCCCTTGCACTTAGCATGTGGTACTGGCAGTGAACTAATATCTTCCCTGGTAAACACTGGACTAAAATACTCATTCAGGTCGTCTGCCAATAAGAATCCCTCTGATATTATATTTCCAGCACTATGTTCTAGGGGATCGACCTCATCCAGAACTAAGTGCTTCTTTATAAATGTTGTAGTCTTCATCATTTCCAGTACACTTATATGACATCCATATCATTTGTTTATACTTAATTATTCTAATGGCTTCTTTCTATAAGTGTTTCATTTTGGACCGTTTCCCTTGTTTTTAAAGGGTACAAATTTATCGACTATGCACTTAATTTCACTCTTTATGATATTCAAGCATTATGTTGCTGTCTTATGCTTCAGTGTGTTATTCCAGTCTATCTTTGCTAAATATTTCCTCCCTCATGTCCTACCTTCCTTTGTGGAAATTTGTCATATACTGATTTTTATTATTCCTTTCTGATTTTACTTTGATGATAAAATGTATCTGGTTGTGATCACTACTCCCCAGTGGCTCACATATATTGACATTGTCAACTAATTCATTCTGTGAGGATCAAATTATGTCTAACACATTCTCACCTCTGGTTAGTTCTAAGACAAGTTGAGAAAGGAAACTATATTGTACTAAAACTAAACACCTGTGATCCTCACACCCCGTACTCTGTAGAAATTTCCATTTAACAAGATTTAACAAAATTGCCACCCAGAGAATTAACTCTAGGTAGCAGGTGGACAAGGAAGCCCTTGGCTTATCGAGAGTCCGCCCCTTTTATCTATGTGTATCCCGCCCGTCTGAAGTATGTGTCGATTTTATTTTTAAACATATTCACGCTACTAGCACCCACACAATCAGCAGGTAATCTGTTCCATTCATTTACAGTCCTTTGTGAAAATGACAACTGTCTTATATCCAATCTACTCTGCTCCTTTGCTAATGCAAGATCATGTCCTCTAGTCCTTCTATCTTTCTTAACTGAGAAAAACATATTTCTATCAATATTTTAAACACTTCTATCTGATCTCCTCTCAATCTCCTGGTCTCTAGTGTTGTTAAACCGCATTTTTTTAGGCGTATTTCGTAACTAAGTTCTCTCAGATTTTGTATCATTTAGTTGCTCTCCTCTGCACTCTTTCTAACATATCTATGTCCTTCCTGCGATATGGCCTCCACGCTTGAATACAATATTCTAAATGAGGCCTAACTATTGTTTTGTACAGCGGTATTATTAGCTCTTTTTCCTTATACGTTATGTTTCGCCTAATTAATCCAAGGATTTGATTTCCCTTTGAAGCTGCAATTCCGCACTGCTCTGAAATCTTCATATCAGCACTAACGGTTAACCCTAAGTCCTTTTCTTTTACAGTAGTACTTAGTACAGTACCCCCCATTGTATATTCTACTTCTTCGTTCCCATGTCCTATGTGGAGGCATTTACATTTCCCAAAATTGAACATCATTTGCCACTTTTCAGACCATTTGATCAACCTGTCAAGATCATCTTGTAAATGCTGTCTATCTCCATCACTTTTAATCCTTCTAAACACTTTTGTATCATCCGCAAATTTCAACCCCTTGCTTGTTATTTCATCATCCAAATCGTTGATGTATATTAAGAATAACATAGGACCTAATACTGATCCCTGTGGTACCCCACTCAATACCGATTTCCAGTTTGAAGCCTCCCCATCAACTACTACACGCTGTCTTCTGTCAATCAGCCATTGTTCTATCCAGTTTATTATACCATTTCCTATGCCATGGGCCTTTAGTTTAAGCAGTAATCTTTGATGTGGTACTTTGTCGAAAGTTTTTGAAAATCTAAGTAGACGATATCTACTGGTGATCCCTCATCTACCCAATTAGTGATGTCTTCCAAAAAACATAACATATTTGTTAAGCATGACCTCGCTTTAAAAAAACCATGTTGAGATGGGTTTATCAAGTTTTGTTTAACAAGAAAATCCACCATGTGATCTTTAATTAGTCTTTCTAATAATTTACAAATCACTGATGTTAAACTCACTGTTCTATAGTTCTCTGACTTGTTTCTCGAACCTTTTTTGAATAATGTTTGCTTCTTTCCATTCTAAAGGAACCAATCCCTCTTCTAATGACAGGTTGAAAACTGTTGCAAGTGGTACGCTAATTTGTTCTACAATTTCCAATAGTAGTTTGGGTGGAATACCATCCACTCTAGGTGATTTATTATCCTTCATAGCCCTTATTTTCTTAGCTACCATTTCCGGGGTTACAATTAATTGTCCTAAATAGTCTGAATCTGCCCCCTTGAACTTAGCCTCTGGTATTGGCAGTGAACTAATATCTTCCCTGGTAAACACTGAACTAAAGTACTCATTCAGGTCTTCTGCCATTATGAATCCCTCTGATATTATATTTCCAGCACTATCTTCTAGAGGACCGACCTTATCTTGAACTTTCTGTTTGCTTCGAACATACGCATAAAAACTCTTGCTGTCATGTTTTATATTACTAGCTAATTGTTGTTCATAGCTTCTCTTTGAATTTCTAATTTCAGCTGTAGCTTGGTTAAGTGCTTCTTTATAATTGTTGTAGTCTTCATCATTTCCAGTACATCTATATGACTTCCACATCATTTGTTTATACTTAATTTTTGTAATGGCTTCTTTCCATTGTATATGCTCGTGGTTAAAATCCCCCATAATAATACAGTCCCGTTTGCTTACTTCCCTGATAGCGTTTTTATGTTTTATTCTCTTCTATGCTTATGTTTGGACTTCGATAAACTAACCCAACTGTTAACGTTAAGTTTCCTGTAACTATGTTACACCATACAGCTTCTTAACAATCTGTTTATCTTTCTAATTTTATTTCATCAGCCTGGATAGATTCTTTAATATATAGAATAACTCCACCTCCCTTTCTTCCTATTCTAGCATTCCTATACATTACATATCCTGTCAGTCCCAATTCGGCATCTGATATATCGGTGGTGGTCCATGATTCGGTTATACCTATTATGTGAGGGTCAATATCTTCTACCATAATGTTTAGTTCATTTCTTTTGTTTACTATACTCCTTGCATTTAAACAAACACATTTATATCCAGCTTCTGAAGAGTTGTGCTGTCTTTATCTCTGCCTCCAGTTTCAGGCTTCTCTGTGAGTCTCCCCCTGCGAATGATGAGAGAAAACGAATGACCATCTGCCCAATTTTCGCACAAAGAAGAAACGGCCGTACGAATCAAGGGAGACGACCAAGACAGGAAAACTATATGCAATACATTGGAGCTTTGCATAGATCCACTTGACCCAGAGAAACATCCAAATGGGTAGATGAACATTGTCATTGGGCAAGTTGTGAATCACTCCTCGGTCAATGTCGACAAGGTAGAAGTCCTGAGGAAAATACAGATGGAGTCTGTTGAACGCTGTTGGCCTGGTGGATTTCATCATTCAATACCAAACATTTTGACCACCATGGCTTTATTCAGGAAACACATTAAAGTCGGAGATGCTAAAGTGTTTGACACGGAAACCATCTACGCAAGAGCTATGTCTATGTAGTCTAGCGCACGCTATCTTGACACGACCATGCTAATGGGCTATGAACTATCACCTATTCCTACGTCTATGTTCGATGAAAATGGAAATGTGAGGGATGGCAAAACGAAATCCAATCTCAAGAATGCGCTCAAGGTGGAAGTGTCAAGACGGCTGACTGTACAAGATGTGCAGGTAATATTCCTCGATGGGTGCGCTGTCCTCCGGGTAATGCCTTGGCCAACATCTGGCACTGTGCATGACTACCGTGTCCGGTTCCGCAGTTACCTACACAGTCACTTAGCGAAAACTGACGTATATCTGGTGTTCGACAGATACATTGAGGAGAGTACTAAGGAGGCAACCCAACGCGGCAGGAACAAAGGAGCAAGCAGGGTCTACACATTACGTTGCACAGCTCGCCTGCCACCACAAAAGTCGTCGTAATCGTCACCATGAACAAATATCAACTGATTGTTCTCATCGTCGAGGATTTGGTTTTGCACAAGGCTGACTTTTAAAAGCATAAATTAGTCGTCATTGGCAGATACCCGGTTCCTGTAGAAATCGCATATGGTTGTGTAAACAAACGTCAAAACATGGCTACAACGCAAGAGGAAGGAGACACTCTGATTGTGCAACAAGTTTCACGTGTAGAGGATGGTACCGTCCTGGTCGTTGCAGATAACACCGATATCTTTGTTCTCTTGTTGCATTTCTGTCACCAGGGCAGTATATCCTGCAAAGTTCTAATGGTTTCCCAATCCAAGGACGAAGTGTCCTGGATGTCAACGCAGCTGCAGAAGAGCACAACTCCATCGTCCCAGGTCTACTGGCTGCTCATGCACGGTCTCACAGGTTGTCATACTCGGGCGTTGGCAAGGTTGCAGCTCTGAAAGTTCTGAGACGTTCTCTCAATTTACTGGGAAACATGCTCTTGCACGGTCTCACAGGTTGTCATACTCGGGCGTTGGCAAGGTTGCAGCTCTGAAAGTTCTGAGACATGGCCAACGTTCTCTCAACTTACTGGGAAACACAGGCAGACCACCTTTTTCGGAAGTAGTGGCCTAGTCCACGCACTTCATGTTGGCCTGCTATGGTCAGCAAATATGTCATTCGATGACGGAAACACGCCAACAAATGTGGTTTAAAGTAAGCAGAAGCAAGGTTTCCGCACCAAAGCTGTGCTCATTACCACCCACAAGTGAAGCGTTCGAACAAAATGTAGCCAGAGCCTATCTGCAAGTAGTAATTTCATCATGTTCTTATGTTTTTTTATTCGCGGAACATGAATATAGCCTTTTTCGCATCGTCGGCAACCATTTGTAACATACACATGGCCGCCATTTTGCTTTCCTTACATTTTGTTCATGTAAATTATGGTGGAATCAAATTCTTCATGTTTGGAAACATATAAAACAACATTTTAATTATGTGTATATCTTGTCTGGTTGCAAAGATATGATAATAAGGGTATGATTAAAACCAGCCCAGTGCATGTTGCACCATTCCGATATCATATGAAAGTCTGTTCAATATCATTACGTTGACGACGGTGTAACATGCAGCCGATAAATCAAGAGGAACCATGATGACAACATTCTGATTATCCATTGCATGCAGGATGTCATTCTGCACACAGCCAAAGGCCGTCTCAACACTGTGATAGGACTTGTACGCGGACTGAAATGTCTCGCAGAGAGGGGAGGGGGTCTGACACATGATCCGACAATCTCGCGACAGCGACACGTTTTGTTGTTTTGCATAAGTAGGGTAGATTAGATCTGCGTCTGTAGTTATTCAAGATGGCTATGACCAGGCTCGGTTTCCTATGTAATGGCTTGGTGTGCTCGCTTCAAGTGAGTAGTTCTCTGGGACAGGTTAACAAGTGTTGTAAACACAGATACAATACTTCCATGCGCATAGTCTCTAAGAAGCGATGTTGGAACGGGATCGAATTCCCCACTTTTCATCAGCGTTGACTTTAGGAGCGTTGCATGTTGGAGGTTCTTATAAATACGATCGCTCAAGATTGGGATCAGACTTTCAAATTCCTCTTGTATTGTGGTGGGGCAGGGCTGGAGATAGTATTAATGCCCATATTTATAGAAGGGATGAATTTTGATGTTTTGGTGTGTGTTAATACGTTTGAGTCAGGGTTGCGCTTCAACGGCGTGCAGTTAATTGTATGATTTGTGACTGTAGTTGTATTTTGGTTGGGGTGTGTGGAAATAGGGGTTTTTGAATATCCTAAAAGGGGGGGTGAACTTTAGCCCCCCAGATATTCAGCACGCACAGACGTCAATGCATATTACTACAGTTCACCACAGCAAGCCGAGACATCAGGACTTGGCCAAGAGGGGTGGAAGGACACCAGTCTTTGAAGACCACATATCGGTGCCCAAGCGACGTCAGCCGAGCGCGGCGGCCAGGCTGCCGAGATTACGCAGGGAGGAGGAAGTCATGTTTGAACTCGTCAATGCCGGGGATCTGGACGGAGTCACGGAACTTCTGCAGGTACACCAGAGTCGAGATCAGATGGAAGTTATTAACATATCGAACTGTTACGAAAATAGTCATTGATGTATTTTTTGTCACTTAAAAGCAAAATAGAGGAACAAGGGTACGTTTGTGAGAATAACTGATGTATTAAACAGTTGCGAAAATATTATTGGAAGTACCTAGCTATTAACAAAACACGAAGTAGCGTTAGTGAAAGATCCGTGTAAACTGGATATAAAAACGTATGTGTTCCCTTAAATGAAAGGGACAGATTATCTACCGATAATGTAAATGCTACCAGTGTGAATATGTTTAAACATTAAATTAACAACTATATAAGAAGGGCTGGTCACACATGAGTGGCACATTAGACACTATTAACCAACCCAGATAGCATCAGCATAACTGACGAATTTTTTAAAGACTTATAAGTCGCTTGTTAACAATTGCCATTGTGCAGCCATGCGCGGTGCCAAGGTTGTGGACATGAAATAACTGGGTTTACTGAAATCGAGTTAAGCTTAGGTCAGTGTATTTTTGTTAAATATCATATATGGCTATGCCTATGTCAACCAATTCCCAACCGCAATGGACTTAATTTGTTTTATAGGACTCAAGCGTAGAACCGCTTACCGAGCAGGTTGCTAATGGTGTTTCGCTAAACGCCAACGCGAGATTTGGAGTTGACACTGAATTATTGTTGCTAATGGTCTATATTGTTGTACTCCCGACAAGCCAATAGTTTCCTCATCCACTTGCCATGAGGAATTTACCCTTTCTACATCAATATTGCATGTTCTAAATTTCGCTTGCATGTTTTGTCAAAGTTAGATTAATTGATCTATCCAGTACATCGCCGTTTGCATACGGAACAATCAAAATGACTGTTGCGCGTGACCTCCGTCAAGCTTTGCCTTCGCCTATGAAATGTTGATAACGGTTATTAATGTGAATTACTTTACAATTGCTGCATGACATCTAATTAATCAAACATACGACGAATGTCCGAACCCACCACCTGTTCGGCATCCATTTTTGAAGGCTTGACGGAGTCTTTGCTAGGCAACAGGTCTCGCGATGGATAGGTCAGTTAGTGTCCTAATACCGTGTTCCGTAACGTAAGCAGGAACGACCAAACGTGCGCACCAACTGCAAGAACTACCACGGCTACACGCCACTCGTGGTGGCCGTGCGACTCGAGGACGCAGCCATGGTCGAGTTCTTCCTACGGCGGCCCGGCGTGCGTCTGTCCGACGCCATCCTACACGCCGTCCAGAGGGGCAATAAACACATCGTCGAGATGATGCTCAACGAACACGAGAGGTCCGTCGTCTCTGTAGGCCACGTAAACCGTGTCGGTCTCACCCACTCGTCCCTCCCTCGGTCTCTATCCACAACATAGGCTGTGTATGTCTCACCCACTCGTCTCTCCCTTGGTCTCAACCGCTCGTCTCTCCGTTGGTCTCACCCGCCCGTCTCTCCCTCGGTCTGTAACCACAATGTATTCCGTTTCAGTCTCACCCGCCGTCTCTCCCTCGGTCTCACCCGCCCGTCTCCCCCTGTTCTCTATTCACAACGTAGGTCATGTAGATCTTACCCTCCCGTCTCACCCACAGTCTCACCCGCCCGTCAATCCCTCGGTCTCACCCGCCCGCCTCTCTCTCGTCTCTGTCCACAACGTACGCCACCCGTCTTTCATTCTCTGCGTGTACGACGAAAAAATGTGTAAGGTTTGCCCAAAACAATGACCACGTTGATTGATTAGAAAATACATCTATCCATACGAGCATCTCATGTCTTGAACAGTTCATAACCAATTTTAACTTTTACATAAAACACATTTCAATGGTTGGCTAAAATACACTATCATTTTCTGATTACAACAACAACTGCACATTGTGACGTCATCTCTTACCGGGCGCCGAATGACACTCGCCTTATTCTACGTTCATCCGCTTCCTTGAACCTTCGACCTGATTTACCAATTATCGATGTATTTAACAAAACGGTAATTATTTACAATTAACTACTTTCTTGTCTGCGGTATGCTACGTTTTTCTAGAAGGTCTTTCTCCTATTTGAGAAAACTGAGTTGCGATCAGTTATCCAGATGGCGCCACCGTAGACGAGTGACGTAATACCCCGTAAGTGTTCTAATAGTTTGGCAAACAATGTGTGCGCTGACCGCCAGTGCGTGTAGACACGACGAAGTGCCCCTGTATATGTGCCGCCCGTGTGTCCGTCTTCAGGACCCGCGAGCCGTGGTACTGCTCGTCGACCTCCGACTTCACCCCCGACACCACCCCGCTGATCCTGGCCGCGCAGAACGAGCACTACGGCGTCATCCGGCTGCTCCTACGGCGAGGTTACTGGATCGAGAAACCTCACCCGCCCACGTGTGAGTCTCGCCCACGGCATGACTGTGCGCTCTATGTGTCCTCATACCCACCATGCACGTACACAGGATATACGTCTTTTAAACACCAGCTATTATAAATAAAACATATCTTTAAAACATTGTTAGGTACTTATACGTACTCACTGACATAGACGGCTACATAAGAACATGCGGTTCTAGTTCTGGTTCGAGTTGTTTTCCTTATATTATCTGACTAGTCCGCATATATTGTGGTTACAACGTTATGGTCTTAAGAGGTATCATTCAACTGGTCAGGTTTTTTTTCAGAACATTATTACCAAACCGACCTTTCTGTTCCGGCGCTGACGGTGGTCACTGCCAGGGTGCTTGTTGTCCTCAGTGGTTCTGTTTCGTCCCAAACTGAGACGGTACCGACATTAACGTGATCTCCGAGACATGTGGTCTTGCGGTGCAGGTTTCTGCGAGGCGGCGTGCCGGAAACGCCGACAGGGAGAAGACCTCAACTCGTCCAGGGCTCGACTGAATGTCTACCGCGCCCTGGCCAGCCCCTCCTACATCGTTCAGTCGTCCCACGATCCCATCCTGACAGCCTTTGAGCTGAGTCAGGAGCTAACGGACAACGCAGATGTCGAGCGACATTTCGTGGTGAGGATAATAATAATAGTAGTAATAATAATGACTACCGTGTCGTCATCTAGCGGTAACCGTATGATGAAGATTGCTGAGAGCAGTCGAGACGTCACGAGATTTAAGGTAAATAAAACTGACTGTGAAAAAACAGTTACTATTTTTTTTCGTTTTAGTCTGATAAACCTCTTTACTCACCGAAACTCTCCTCACTTTCATATAGTGTTAATTATATTGAGGTTACTATTTTTACAGGTAAACTGCCCGAAAAATTGCGCTTCAAAAACTCAAAACAGTGTTCGGAATTTTAATATTTCGATCGCTAAATATTCAGTGAGCAAGGGGAGCTTTCAAATTCTATCCGCGCTCTGTCAGCAAATATGTGTCAGCAATATTTGCTGACAGGTACAGGATTTATGTCAGGGCAGACGGGGCAGTTTCCCAGGCCCCTTCCTCCAAATATAGTCGCCTCCACAAAAAAGGTTCTTGGGTAATTTCGTAGGGGTCGAAACGGTTTTAGACGTAACTTGTGTGCTTCGGAGTGATGCAGATTGGTGGCATAAACAGGCAAAAGTCATATTTTGCTGCCCTTATAATTGTAGACGATAGGAATGAGTGCATCCTCGCAGGCCAGGGCTGTTTGCCATGCAAAACTAGCCCTGGCAGAACTCCTACGCGAAGTGCGGAAGTTAGCTTAGTCAAACTAGTAATTGACTTCGCCAGTCGCGACTGAGTCACCCGTGAGAACAGCACAAATACCCGCCCCAATTTGAAGACGGATACACGACTACTAGGAATCCCAACATATAATTACCTGTTCGCTCATTAGCATCAGCAGCTGAGCGGTATTGTGTTTTCGAATAATTGTTTCTACTTCCTAAACATTGCATGTAACACGAGCCACGTTTGGTTGAAATTAGTTTTGTTGTGACCACCTGACCTGCCCCCAACCACTGATCTAGTGTGCGATTTCATAGGCTGAGCTTAAATTCACGGTTTCGCAAAGCAATCAGCCAGGGGGTACTGCTGGCTGGCACTGACGTAATCAGCAGCAGCGACCCCTAATGTGAATGAGTGAAAATGATTATGATGCGATAACCTCCAAACACAGTCCAATGACCAATCACGTGTCGTCTCAGTTCGAGTACACGGGGTTGGCGGAGGGTTGCGAGGACTTCTCAACACAGCTCGTCGACAGCTGTCGAACGACGGAGGAGGTGAAACTCGTACTGTCGCAGAAGGAAGGCTACACGCTGGGACAGGAGGGAGACAAGTACCCGCGGATCCTACTGGCGATGGAGTTCGATCACAAGCGGGTAGGGCATGATCGTTTCTTGTTGTTGTTGCTGCTGCTGATGTTATTGTTGTTGTTGCTGCTGTTGTTGTTGTTGTTGTTGCTGCTGCTGCTGGTGTAGCTGTTGTTGTTGCTGCTGCTGATGCTGTTGTTGTTGCTGCTGATGTTGTTTTTGTTGTTGTTGTTGTTGTTGTCGTTGTTGTCGTTGTCGTTGTTGTTGTTCTACTTATTCTTATTCAGGTTCATTGTGGATAACTCGGCAGTTGTTGGGAGCGCATTGTGTTTTAAGTTAAAGAAGTTAAACGTTATACATCGTGGCGGCTTGGAATAATACTAGTAATATAATCATAATAATCTATAACTAAATCAACATAAGAAAATCTAAATATTCAATTCCATAGGGTAATTGGAGCTACGGTTATTTCACTGCAGGACAGGACAGCATCAAAATGAGATGTCAAAATGCAATAGTATCATGTGGACAAGGCAGCATCAAAATGAGATGTCAAAATGCAATAGTATCATGTGGACAAGGCAGCATCAAAATGAGATGTCAAAATGCAATAGTATCAAGTGGACAAGGCAGCATCAAAATGAGATGTAAAAATGCAATAGTATCACGTGGACAAGGCAGCATCAAAATGAGATGTCAAAATGCAATAGTATCATGTGGACAAGACAGCATCAAAATGATATGTCAAAATGCAATAGTATAATGTGGACAAGGCTGCGTCAAAATGAGATGTCAAAATGCAATAGTATCATGTGGACAAGGCAGCATCAAAATGAGATGTCAAAATGCAATAGCATCACGTGTGGCTCGGTAACTGTT
This sequence comes from Escarpia spicata, assembly GCA_963995525.1. Lineage (NCBI taxonomy): Eukaryota > Metazoa > Annelida > Polychaeta > Sabellida > Siboglinidae > Escarpia > Escarpia spicata. Next base: position 20,588,726 of record OZ023216.1, read on the forward strand.
TTTGCTTAGCAATTGGGCATACTTATGATAGTGAAACTAGCATAGATAATTGTTTATTTTAAGTGTGTACAGTTGCGTGTATCGTAAATAGGGACTTTGGGGTGTACGTACTACGTAGTTGAAAAGACCTTTTGTAAGATCCCGGGGGTTTCCTTACCTTTGGCCGAAGTCCAGCCAATTTTTACAAGCTCTTGTAGTTATGCGCACGCACACTTGTCGAAATTAGCATTGTGACATTAATCCTCTCTCTGTATCTTCTACGATTGTACTGCGCCACGAGCGTTCGTGTCATTTGTTCAATGTGGGCACAGAACAAATATGTATTGTCGTTTACCAAACATTATTGCAGTTACATATATTAAAAAAAAAAAAATTCCACTGTCGTTTAAAGGAATGTAGGGCTCTACAACTATCTAAGTTGGTAAATGAATACTCCTCTAGTTTTTTGGGGGGATTCGTATATATAAATGACCAAAACGGAAATATGACACACCAATAAATCATCCAGAGAAAAATGGTGCATTAAATGTTGTTCCCTTTTTGCTTTCAGTTTGTGGCGAGTCCCAACTGCCAACAGGTACTGAATATCGCCTGGCTGGATCGCTGGCAGGAGTGGCGGGGTCTGCATGTCACCATGCAGGTATGCTTGGTAATTTGCTTGACGCCACCAAGTATGCGTGTTGTACTAAAACACATATTTACAATAAGAAACACAGGTGCTCTTGTAGACTAGCTTACGCCCACCGATGGAGCAACATTTAAAAACTCGTTCCCATAGTGGTGCCCTCTGGAGGAGAGTGTTTTATTATTCATATATCTTAGGAAGGGGAAAGACGTAAGATAACAACTTCAAATAACTAGTGTTGTGTTTTCTGAAATAAATCGCCAATTTGAAAAGTAAGAGGTGAAAGATTCTAGGACGTGAATGAACACAGAGAGAGGATGGACTCTAATGCCTGAGAAAAGATGCACTTAAAATGATCAGAAATTAGCGTCTTAATATGCAGCTATATATTTGTATAACTTATCGGACAACCTTACACGGCCATTACGACATAGAAACTGTAGTTTATTTGGTAAAAGGACTTGTTCTCCCGACAACGCTTTTAATTGTATCACAGAGATTTTAATTGAAACGTCAAATACAAAAGTGACTGCGGCGTTAACCGATACTAAGTTAGGATGACATATGTGCGGAAACGGTAGGCGGGTGCGGTATGCAGCAAGACAGTGAATATAGTGCCCAATGGAAATAATAGACGCAGTTCCGTAAGTACAGCAGCGGACACATTTTTCACGCTGATGCGGAAACTGAATTGCTCCATGTTTCAATTAGAATCGCATGTGCACAGAAATCGGACAGGAAACTCCCAAAAGTGACGAAACTACATCGGCATTGTCTATTCCGCATGCTGTTTCCGTACACACCCTAGCTTTAGATGTACAGCACGTTGCTCGCTGCCAGCGTGTCTAACGCTGCGTTTGTTGCGGCAGTTGGCGTACGTGGTCATCCGCATGCTGACGCTGCCTCTACTTATGATCATGTACGTCATCGCGCCCGAGTGGAAGCTCTCGCAGAAACTTCGCTCTCCCGTCAACAAGTTCATCAGCTTTGTCGCCTCCTACCTCATATTCCTCATTCTCCTGTACACACAGAACGAACTCGACACGCGCGACCCTTCCAGGGGCCCGCCGAAATCAGGTGACCAGGACAATAGGATTAAAGAGTGAGAGAGGGTGAGAGAGAAGGGGAAGGAGGGGAGGTATTTTTCTACATTTCATTAACGTGTAGAGATATTTCTTTTAATTAATAGTTTGTGATTTCACAAAGATTCACACATAAAGGAGTGTTATATCTAAACAAGTGCCATTACTCTTTGCGAATAAAAGTGATGTATTTTATTATCTCAAGGTTTACAGTAGTAAACAAGTAAAACGAAGCTCTCATTATGTTATTCTGTGTCATGAGCTCGTAACTATTATATTGCTAAAACGAAATGTAGGCCAACCACAATTATCCAATATCCGATGGGTAATAAGGTGTTATAATATATTATTATGTAAAAACAAATGTTTGCAAGTCGTTCGAAAGAATGTTAAACTTTTTTATTTACTGTTGTTGTGCGAATAATGAACATAGCGTAGAACCTACCATGGGCGGATCCGAACCTTGAAAAAAGGGCAATGACTTTATATGTGCGATTTTCATCGGTTGTGTATGCACAGACATACGCACACTCACGCACGCACTCACGCACGCTCGCAAGCAGACAGGCAGTTAGGGAGAGAGAGAGGGGGGAGAGAGAGATATATACCATGCGCGATAAATCAATCTTGTAAAGAGATGTAGCATACTTCATGAAATATTTCCGCAACATAAGTCGGGCCATTATAATACAAAAACAGTGCTATTCAACTGCTCTGAGATACGGATCAATACTGCTTATGACTCCGGAGTAATAACAGAGAAATTCAGAAACTGCCCTTTCGAAGGTTCTGCTTTTCTGCTACAAAACGTAGGAGAAAGGTTTGCTTTTCTTTGTTTGATATTGTAGCTATGTCAACATATGTTGTCTGGTAAAAATTCACATAAAAGGACACTGGCATAATTCAATGAACGATGGACACTAAAAAGATCAAGCAGGGCAGAAATAAACCAAATAAATAACACCAGGTAAATGGAAATATCGGGGGCAATGTCCCAAGTTTCTGTTTGAAAAATGCCCTGATTTTTGTAACAAGAAGAAAACTGACAAGGAAATTAATTCAACAAAACAAAACGGAATATCCATTTCTTCCCCTAACATGCTCGCGTCTTTGTTGACGAGCGGGAGATTCGTGCTCTAGTACTAGATTCGTTTGTGGTGCTGAACATGCAACAGTGAGTCACCAAACCATCATAACGTTTTCTTGTTACAATTAAAGATTCCTAAACCTTGAACGAGGTCTAGTTCTAGTTAGCGATGATCCTGCAGTTTGCTCTCGCTTGACAACTAATATTCACGCGATAAACTGTCTGAATGGATAAAGGGGGTTGTCCGCCCCACTGACGGAACCCCCGGAACAGTTCATTCATACGACTTCTACTAAGACATTATTGTCTTCCACGGAGTCATTTATTCTGGAACAATCGAGCGCATACACGATTCTATGATAAGCTTGCATTAGTACAGTAATATGTGTTCAAGTAGAAGCATCCTTGCACATTAATAAGCAACAATGAGGTGTGTTAGGTAGTTGCGACCTGGTGGAGCACAGCGACTGGCCACTTCCGATGACTATGTTTCTATTGCGCAGGTATCGAGTGGTACATTGTTCTCTACATTTTCGGTCTATGGTGGCTTGAGTTTACGAGGATCGTGCGCCATAGGGTCGTCCGCTATCTGAGTCAAGCATGGAACGTGTAAGAACCTTTCTCATTCTAGAGGACAGAAAATAGTAAGGGACCAGTACATATTATATATAATAAACTACTCCTTCTCTCAGATGATTGCAAATGAATATAACAAATTATGTAGTAATTGTGTAAATGCTAGGACTTTCAATACGCGTAAAAAAATCTACACATTCTTCAGAAGGGAATGTTTCACATAGGCATAACACGTTGTACTCTCGACAAGCCAAAAAAGCTTCCTTTTCCACTTTCCGAGAGGGTTGTAATCTTACAATCAGGATCTTGTTTGTTTGGCGCGGGTCAAAGCACCTGCATGGTAGTTAACGCAATATAACCTCCCAAATCCGAATACTTTTGTTTCCAGTGTACCAGTGTCCGGATTAAATGTTTTCTGGATAACTGGATTATTCACATAAGAGGATTACTAGAGTTTGAAAATTATGTTCCCGTGAAATTATTTCGTCGACATGGTCGACATGAATAACGTTCCAAACTGCGTGCCCTGCTATCACGGCCATCATACTTTTTTGAACACAAAAGGAACTACTTTGCATAATCGAATAATAATTGTGACCCATCAATTGTACATGGGTAGGATAGGCTCCTGTTTTAAAATGGTGAAATATATTCCCGGTAGATGTGTCACTACGAAGCCATTAAGAAAACCAGAACCATTAAAACTAATCCACGAATTATTTAATGGTTAAATTATTGGCTAAACAAAATTGTAATTTGGGTAGTTAATTTTAAAATGTTTACAATGTGTTTCCCTCAATGAATGATTCTATATGGATATGCGATGCACAATGTTGGAGCAGTTTCCATACAAAAACGATTGATGTGATGCAGATTGTTTGGAAACATATAGTATTTATTTAACTATAACTAACAAACATTCAACGACACCGGGTAACATACTACCGAGTCTTGACTAACCACCCATTAACTGCGAACTAAGCGTGGGACATCAACTATACGCCAGGTACACGCTGGTGATGTTGACGCTCTTCACGGCGACGTTCGTGTTGTGGATCATGTCGTACTTCGACATCCAACGTAATGGCAACGTCGACCTGCCCCGCGCCGAGTGGAGTCAGTTTGATCTGTCCCTCATCAGCGAGGCTCTCTTCTCTGTCGCGTTCCTCCTCGCCTTCGGCAAGCTCATGTACTTCTTCCTCATCGCGCACAGCTTTGGGCCTTTATTGGTGAGTGCTTCGCTTGCAGACGCGTTGCTGCTGCTTTGGCAATTGGCCTATCCATCACATGACCTGTTCCCTAGCAAAACCTCCGTCAAGCCATCAGAAAACATGAGGTGGGTTCTGACATTCCGTCGTATACACATGGACTCACAGTTTCAAAGTTCAAAGGTTAAGTCAAGTAAAATCGACCTTCGTTGTGAGTGGTGGAAATGATCGCAAATAACAGTGAAAATCTAGAGATAGTGTATTTTAATATATATATATATATATATATATATATATATATATATATATATATATATATATATACAGGTATATCGGATGATTGCTAAAAAATACATTTAAATCTGCAAAGGAGCATAGCCATGGCGATCCAACGGTGGATTGTGTTTTATTTTATTCAACTTGACCTGTTGCACCGACTGCGTGACCCGACCTATACGTCCATATACGTCAACCTGTGAAACCGTATATTGCTAATCCAGTACTTCGCGGTTTGCCTATGTCACAATCAAACATTTGCCCGTGACATTCGTCAAGCTTTGCCTTTACCAACAGTGTTGATCAAAGACCATGTATCATTATAAGATGGTCCAGCGCGCGCTGTTTGCATTGTTTAAAATGTACGTCAATGGAGCGGTTAGTCCACGATTCTGGAGGTGCGCCAAGTCAAAACATATGCACTGACGCACGCGCTTGCCTCCCAGTTCATTTCAGTTCAGTTCATCCCGAGACCTGTCAGATCGTAGGAGAGACGTGACGCAGTCGCAACGAATGCTCTCCAGCCGGGGCGGTCTAGCGCAAGTCTTAGTAGTGTTTGGCCGTCAAGGTCGGTCCACTCCCTTATGTTGTCTATCCAGGTCTTCCTTTGCCTTTCTCTCCGTCTGCTGCCCCCCAGAGTGCCCTGCATGATAGTCTTGGCAAGGGAATCGTGGCGTGTGACATGGCCGTACCATGCCAACTTTCTCCTTTTCAGTGTTGTCAGGAGTGGCTCCTGTGGGCCTGCCAGGACAGTGATCCGGTTTCGGACAAAGTCATTGGTCCTGTGCTCGGCCCAAGATATATGCAGCAGGCGTCTGAAGCACTTGGTCTCAAACGCCTGCATCGTCTTCGTCATTGCAGCCGTCAGTGTCCAACTTTCGCAGCCGTAGAGCAGGGTGGAGACAACAAAGGCTATGTACAGTCTGATCTTAGTTGCGAAACTGATGTTAACGCTTATCTATATCTGATTGAGTTTGATCATTACTGCTGACGCAAGGACTTTTCGGATCTGAATCTCTTTGTCCGGCCGTCCATCTTTGGTGAGTGTGGAGCCAAAATATTTGAACGCATCCACTTCCTCCAGCTTCTGGCCGTTCATCGTGATGTCAACAGGGATATTTTCAGTGCTGCTGGCCATCACCTTGCTCTTTTCGTTGCTTACTTCCATGTCGTAAGTGCCTGCTCTATCAACTAGTCTATTGGTGAGATCTTGGAGTTCGTTGTTGCTTCCTCCAAGAAGATCTATATCGTCTGCAAATCGCAGGTTGCTGACAGATCTGCCTCCCACAGAGATGGTGGTATTGAAGTTGTGGAGGGCTTCTCTCATGATGTTCTCGAGGTAGATGTTGAAGAGAACTGGCGACAGCAAGCAAACTTGACGGATTCCGACTGCGGTCCTGAAGTACTCCCCTAATTGGCTGTTGAGAAGGACCGCACTCCTGGCGTTGTTATACAGCGCGCTGATGACTTGAGTGATGCCTTCTTCAATGTTGAAGCACCTTAGCACTTGCCACAGACCTTCGTGCCACACCCTGTCAAAAGCCTTCTTGAAGTCTATAAAGTTGTGGAGCAATACTGCCATTGTAGATTGCCATGATCTCGCTCACTGACGCCTCCTGTCTAAATATAGGCTCACTGGAGTTGATAACGGATATATACGTGAACGGCATTACTATTGCTGCATGCCATCTCATAAATCAAACATTCCAGTATACACATGTCACTTCAAAAACTTTGCCTTATGTTTCTGCCATAAAGAAATACTTCTCGGACCGGAATTTCAACACAATATACGACGGAATGCAAGATCGCGCCACGTGTTCGGCATCCATTTTTGACTGAGGTTTTGCTAGGCAACAGGTCACACGAGGGACATGTCAATTATATCAGTTGAATAAATAGTGTTTATTTCTAGAAATGTTCAGCTACACGCGCAAAGCTCCAACTGTGTCTCAATAATTAGCGTATAGCTAATACGTTCAACTAATCTCAAACGTAGTCGTAATGCTGTTTCAGCTGCAAGTTTAAAACGGTGCGGTACTGTGCATTATGCGCAGTGTGTTTGTCAGCCGTCGACCATGTTATGTCCCTAGCATTCGCACCCGCTTGTATCCCCAGTCACATCTGTACCTCTGAATTCTTACCCACTGTAACCATTCCAACAAGGGGAGAGTAGTTGCGCAGCGGTAAGAGCTTCGTGGGGGATATTTTTGTACGAATAGTCGGTTAACGTGGATACACGAAACACTTATAATATCATGCACTTCATAGTTATGCGTTAATATATATTATAACAGTAATAGCTGGTGATAATATCAATAGTATAAACAACAATTACCAATTCGTTCATTGTAGTAATAATTATTACTTTACCTCGCCACGCAGTTATCTCTCGGCTATATGATCAAAGACATCGTCAAGTTCATGGTGATCTTCATAATCATCGTGTTGGCGTTCGCGACAGGCCTCTACACGTTGTATCACCAGTACAAGGGTCTGATGAGGATTGAGAACGGCGTAGTCATCAAACAAAACAAAGCGTTTGACTCGTTAGTTTCATTTTTGATTTGTTAACATTCGTTGCAGTATTTCATCATATCCTCCCCGCGTCTCCAGACGTGAATTTTTGTTTTTGCCGCCTATATTCAAAACAACTGTTTTTTATGGCATCAATACCCAGTGTCCCTCTCAGAGGACATATAATGTGACGTCATCTGGTGAATGGGGATTAAGGTGAAGATGATTTATGATATTACTCATATTTCAAAATGGTTGAACCTGGACCGCGTGGAGGATGTGCAACACGACCAGGTGTTATGTCAGATATTTTTGGTTATGATAAAGTTGTGTGAATTATCACTTTGGCTCCACAAGTATAACACATTTGTGATTCAGTTCGTGCAACAATATACGTAGCATTTGAATGTGCCTGTCCTCATATAGGGATATCAGGACGTCATGGAATGCTATACATACATTGTCGTGAGGGAAGGCAGAGGTAGTGAGGGCAAGACAGATGTGTGTTGCAGTTTGGTTTCATCGTGCTGGTGTAGACTCTAGACTATTTTATATAATTAAGCAATTTTTTGTATTCCTACTAAACCATTTTTATATTCCTACTGCGCCAGTCATTGCAATTTGGTGTGTCCGTGGAACTAGAAATTGCTTCAGGGACTTTCACGTGAAGTAGAGACTGTAGGGTGTCGAGAGGGCAGGCAGTGGTATTGAGGGCAAGACATATGTTTGTTGACTGTTTTTTTCATCGATGTAGACTGTATGTTAGTATGTATAATTAAGCCATTTGTGTATTCTTATTGTGCCTATGGAATGGCCATCAGAGTATCATATTAAATACTCCAGTTACCGGATCCCAGTGTCCCCAAATAGGGACACTCTATAACTGACCAATCAGAAAACATACACATAAAATATGGTTCATTTATGTGATTGTTCCTCTAAAAGAATAAATATTCACATTTTGAAACATTTTGCTTTGATACATTTCTGTGGGGACTCTGGAGGATATAGGATTACAATAAATGGTTTCTCGATATGATCATACAAGCGCAAGTTGTGTTTACCGTTGATGCCATTTAGAAAGTGAAACTGATTTTAGTGATTATCACTAATGTGTAATGTGTTATAATTTTTTTCGGTTTCTGGGATAATGAAAGGCAACATGCATGGCCAGATGTTATGTAATATAGGGTTGCGATTTCCCCAATAATAATTATGTACTTACCAACTTTCTTTGTTGAAATCCGGGAGATCCATCAGCGGTTCAGCAAATTCAGCGGTTTAGCACGTCTCAACACGTTTCCTGTGGTGTCTCGCTGTCTCGAAGACTGGGGGAGCTGTTTTGAGATATTGAAAGAGAATAGGGGAGACATGCATGTATTCTGGGAGATAAACCCAAAATCCTGGACACTCCCAAATTTCACGGCAGAGTTGGCAGGTATATAATTATATTTACGTGGTTGTTGACGGCAACAAACGCCTGTACATTCGTTTTCTCTTCGCAGACTTCGGAAATCACTCTACACCGTGTTTTGGTCGATCTTCGGTCAATCACCACCCGAGTACACAGAGATAGTGCTGCCGTACAAGATTATCACGGCGAGACACTCCGTTATTATCATCAGCAAACAAAACACAGGACACTCAAATATATACAATTGGAAACAGTATGCCAAAGAGAATGTACAACAACATTAATTAATGCAAACAGCGCAGCAAACAACGACTTTTTAACGAGGCGAAGGAAAGTCTCGTATAGTTGAAATATCCAAACTGTAAATACTTACACTTTCGTTCAGTCAATCAATCTATCAATCAACCAACCAGTCAGTCAGTCAATCAATCAATCAATCAATCAATAGAATATTTGTATGATATACCTCCAAACTAACACAAACAAACAAGGGTCAACTACATGTCGTTTGAATGTTGTCTAGCGTTGACAAGATTATTTTTATTTGTCATAAGATAGTACCAACCAGTTATTCTCCCAATGATGAGTGTTTTTTTTTCATTATAGGAACGTTTGTTTTAATAAGGTACTTTTGTTGTGCAGGAAGGCAACGTGACGCGAAAGGTGGATAACGGTCACTACTTCACGTCGACGATTGGTCATCTCGTCTTTGTCGTCTTCCACGTCATCGGCATCATCACCCTTATCAACATGCTCATCGCCATGATGTCCAACTCGTATGCCCAGGTTGAGGTACGTCCACGTCATTGCCATCATCACCCTCATCAACTTGCTCATCGCCATGATGTCCAACTCGTTCGCCCAGGTTGATGTACGTTTATCGCCATGATGTCCAACACGTACGCCCAGGTTGAGGTACGTTCTCGTCATCGGCATCACCATCCTCATCAATTTGTCTACCGCTAAAATGTTCAACTTGTCAAGGTTGACGTATGGTGATGCATTGCTGGCACACGCTGTGCAACTACGTCAATTTTAATTGGCTGAATAAATGTGATACAACTGATGGACGGACGGACGGACGAACAAACAAACCAGACTCACGCTGAAATTTGATATAGCACGTGCGTGCGCGCGTGTGTGTATAAAGATATGTGCGTGTGCATGTGTGTGTGTGTGTGTTTGAGTCTGTGTGTGTGTGTGTGTGTGTGAGTGTGCGTGTTTGTATGTGCGTGTCTGTGTGCGTGTGTGTGTGTGTGTGTGTGTGTGTGTGTGTGTGTGTGTGTGTGTGTGTGTGTGTGTGTGTGTGTGTGTGTCTGTTTGTGGGTGTGTATGTTTGTGCGTGCGTGTGTGTGTGAATGTATGCGGATGTGTGTATGCATGCGTGCCTGTATACGTGTGTGTCACAAGAAAGGTCTATCGAACAACTGTTTGGTCCCGTTTCAGGAGAACGCGGAACTAGAATGGAAGTTCGCACGGACCAAGCTGTGGACGAGCTATTTTGGACATGGCGGAACTCTTCCCCCGCCGTTTAACCTCATTCCTACGCCCAAGTTCTTCGTACGCCTATGCAACAGGAACGGGAAGGTCTGACGACATTCTTACATACAATTGGTTTTGTAAATATTCCAAACATTTTTACATTACACATCCAGGCTGAAAACCAAATCCAAAGTCAAACATGTATACTATATTAGAGATATCCAGCTCGCAGATACTGCTACCTTAATTGCCTTCTTCTGAACAACCCACTATGCTATGCTAGACAAATTGTCAAGGTCTGTCATTAAATTGAACTCAATATCAGCGTCTAGAGAATTATATATCTTACGTCAAGAAACAATCAAATCAAACCTTGTAGCGAAAGAACTGGAAACTGTCGACAACTTCCTCTCCTGGATCCACTGACTCGTTTCTGGACAGTGAACTATACATACCGTTTGGCAAGACATCTTCCTTATTTGTGCGTCTTTCTAAATTTATCTGGGCATATAACTATCTTACTCTGTGTTGTGTCCGCGATGTTTTCAAACTCGGCATACTATATTACATGGTGACGACTGGCCAATATACACGTTGCAGGGGAGAAGATTGAACATTTTCCACATGGGATAATTCAGACAAAATACTTGGCATTCGGTGGCATGCCAAAACCAAACATGAGGAAAATGAAACTTTAATGTATAGGGCGAAATACAAAGTTTTCAAATGTTTCTTTTTTTGTGAACCACATGAAGGGAATGGAAACGTAGATAGACTACATATATGCGCTTCAATTTTTTATAGACAAACTCCTTACCAACGACGAACATCTAAAAAATGGTACATCAACATTCCAGTTGTGAAAAGAACCGTCAGAGTATTTACGTCATACCGTAGTGCTGCTGTGCCATTTCAACAATCAAACACAATTACACAACTGGGCATAAACAATAATATCAAACAGCTGCCGTGGATTTGAACTTCCAAAGATTATATTCACAGGGAGAGGAATTACCTTACTAGATCTATCAACTGCGTTTGATACAATAGATCACGACATTATTTTATATCGCCTTAATATACATTTTGGTCTATCTAGCATGGCTCTTCAGTGGTTTAGTTCATATTTTTCAGACCGATACTGTCTTGTCCAGAACATCTTCCATTTGGTCATCCCTGAGCGTAGTTTTCCGTGGACGACCACTCCTTTTATTATCACAAAAAGTGTTATCAGTATTGAATTTGACGATGGCGTTGTGCACGGCTGTCTTGGAATAACGTAATTTAGCACTAAAGTCTCTTCCCGTATATCCTTCTCCATGTAGAGTAACTATTTGTGCCCTTAGAAACTCTGTCAAAGACGATTTTTTTGCCCATTTCAGAGATGAAGACAAAACTGAAAAACACCTAATAGATACTGACAGCAGCGAACAAATGACCTGGAAGTACTGACTAGACGTATTGCTTCAAGGCCCAAATAGGATGATGCAATCCAGACATTATCTGATGCAATCTGATGCCATACCATAAAATACTTAAAAATCGTGCCTGGTCTTAAACTTTTGCAAATGACTGTACTTAGCTAAATTCCAACGTGTACATAATTGTTTAGCACGTGTAGTACTAAAAACACCTCGTTTCTCACCATATCTGCCCCTACTTAGACAGTTGCATTGGCTTGCAGTTACATATCGAATACAATTCAAATTAGCCACTACCATATATCGTACCTTTTCTACGCAACACCCATCCTATTTGTTTAGCCTCCTTCGTTTTTCCGATATCCCCAGGAATCTCAGATCATCTTTTTGTTCCGAAAACCAAGCTTAATATCGGTAAACGTGCTTATTCTGTAGCTGCACCCAAAATCTGGAATCAACTCCCTATCGCTTAAAAATAATCTGAGATTATAAATACCTTCCGTGGAAAACTAAAGACTTATTTATTTTAAATTGCATCCCCACCCTAACCTTCGGCGGTCCCTTGCTCTAATGACGACTCTTGCTTGTCCCTGTTAATTATTTTGCCCAATAATGTTTTGTATGTTGCGCCTCTGAGCTTAGATTCCTGGGTATTTAGGCGCTATAGAAGTTTGTCATTACTATTATTATTACATCGGGGCCCAAGTCAACGTATTCCTTGGTGTCAGACGTTGGCTACTCTTAAAGGCAGCTGTTGTTCAAGGGAAAAGAAACACGCACACGCATGAAATCACGCACACGCACACGCACACGCACACACACACACACACGCGCGCGCGTGCGCACACACACACACGCGCGCGCGCGCGTGCACACACACACATCAGTAAGTAAAAGATTTAAGAAGCAAGTCTCTCGTGATGTAGGTTGGCCACTGAAAGAAATACACTGCTACTTGTTACAATCAATAAGTTTCGGGGGAGACGCACTTACAGTGATTCGATGTTTGCGAATTAACACATAAATGTGAAATACCACCGAAACTGGTGTTTGTGTCCGAACAGAAACGCGGCATCCTGGACATGGACGACGACAGTGAAGAAGAAGATTTGATCTCCACCGAACGCTACCATGTACGTACCAATGCATAGTAATCGTACTTACTCAACTACCGACGTAACGAAGACCAGTGGAGCCCACAAACATCCACCTGAAACTTTAAAAATGGAGTTAGGTGGGAACAAAACAGTTCTACTAAAACCAAGCATGTAACGATATCCAAGTCCGTATCGCGGCTGATTTTTGGGGGTGCATTTTTCGACATGCTGGCAGGAAAACCCGAATACTTCCAATTGAACCCCACCATTGAGGTTGAACAAAAACCACTGGACAACTGCACTACAAACGTTCTTCCCCGTATGGTATATGCAAGCGGAACAGTTTTCCATCAAACGGAAATTTTACTCCCTCAGCGGGGATGGATGGGAGGGTAGGTTTAGTTCTTGCGCACACATGGCTCCCCCACAATAGGCCTGTTATCCATTATTGAAATTCTGTATGTCTACCAGAACTGTTGTCTTTCTTTGCATTTAACATACTTTTAATGTTATCTAATTTTAATGTATATATTTATGATCAAATACGTGTGTGGAGCTCCGGACTCTCCACTGAGAGAACGCGGGTTCGAATCCTGTGCGGCTGTGTCGAACCTTGTGCAAGTTCGTTTACTCTACATTGCTTCAGTTGACTCAGCTGTATGAAAGAGTACCTGTCTATATATAGTGGTGGATATTTGGGTACGAGTAGTCTTCGCGCATTAATTGCAGCGTGTCTGAATTTCTTTCGAAAAACGTTTAGTCACCTATTACTGGGGGGGGGGGGGGCAGAAAACAATATGTCTACCCTCCAATTGCACACACCTTTCACAGTCAACAAAAATGCACATTCATCGTCTCGTAAAATTTACATTTCCACTCGCTATTGACGCTCGCCACAAAACAAACATTCACGCTCACATTTAATGGGGGGGACAGAACCATATGTCTGGCCCCCCGATAAATTCCTTGGCCAGCTGCCCCCTTTGTCCCCCTGTTCCCGCGTCTATGAATATACATCGAACATTTGGATTATTTTTCTAGTAAATGCAAGGTTGTTGCATGATGGGATTTTTTTGTTAAAGAGATTCTTTGAGAATTTTAATATCTTTGTAATGTACGCAATTATTAGATAATCCTGTTAATGTGATTATTTCATGTCATTATATGCCATTCATTTATGTTTTATTAATCAGAAGGTCCCAATAAGGGGACCTTCTGATAACTTTCTAGTTATCAGAAATTCCACTTATCAGTATTGTCAGGGTCACTGGAAGTTCGACCTTATCCAGAGTGCACTGTATGTTTTCCTTTATTCTTGCTCAAATAATTAATGTTGTATATAATTATACATATGGGCCATTCTCGTGAAAAGTGTACAATAACGGTAAAGTAACATGTCAAAAATAAATGTTTAATTTGTTTTTAGCGAGTACTATTATTATCAAATGTGCTGTTCACATGAAGCAGCGCAACTTGACCTGATGTATTATTCGATTTTTTTATAATATATTCATGGATCAAAACTTATGTGTACTAGAGTGCAGATCTGCTGGTGTCTAAAATTCCGTGGTAACATGGTATTGTGTGCTACAAACCTAAAATGTTTACATTGAATGATGACATGCCAGCCAGGTTTACTGGCAATCGTAGCTTTAGCATTAAAAACAGTCTGTGAACGTACGAATCTCACATTTTTATGTTTCGGTTCAAATAAGTGGGGAAACGTGGACTATTCAAAAACGGCTGACTGGAATTTGGAAAGGCAAGACCCGTAGGTGTAAACACACATACCCAAATCCTAGATTTAGGCAAACAAATTACATCCACGACCAGGTTAATCATCTTGCTATGGTTGCATATATTGATATTTTAGCGTGCATTTTCGTTCACTGCATGTCAAATATTGGACAATGCAGTTTTACTAACCAGAAAGACGAGACCTTTGCCTAAGGCTATGTTAGTTATTGTACTTGAGGCTCGACTTAGTGACAGTCCCAGCGGCAGCTGACACCGACTGCAGCCGTCCGCGTCAGCGGACGTTATAATTCTGTTTAATCGAAACGTTACTCGGCTGACGGCATTGGGAAACAGGGTAACTAAACAGTGCATGCGCTTCCTACACTTATAAAAATAGCTGTCAATATGCATATGTCTACAAATTGCTTATTTACAATGCCATTGCTTGAATCAACTCACCTCGGAAACTAACATGTCAACTATATGTGTGACGGCAACGGTCTTCGTGTGGTTCACTGCGCGTGCATGAATATTCATTATACGCGGGCTGCAGAATTAATCATCCACCTGGCAGCAAGCTCAAAATGATTCGCGTAAACACAACTGTTTATCGTTTTTTTGCGCAGATAACACCCACATTATGCATAAACATCCAATACATAAGTAGCAGAGAAAGTACTTATGGGAAATTAATACGTTTTGATACGGTACACCTCGAATGCATATTAGCTTACAAAGAATCCCTTTAAGTTGTTATTGTTGTCGTTGATGTATACCTGTCAACCCTCCCGGATTATCTGACTAAATCACTGGACATCTCCCAGGAAAGAAGCTAATCTCCCTGATTTTCGTTTGCGACCCGCAACTATATCCTCCTCCCGTCTTCTGAAGTCAAATCCAACATAACCGAACTGATGAGACTCACGAACTGTCTCGAATCTCCGTGATTTCGAAACTCAGAAATTGACACGTATATTGTTGAAATTAAGACAAACATATCAGATGCGTTCGTGTGTTTTGCCTGTGACTGACAGGACCTCGTCAGTCGGCTGGTGCAGCGCTACCTAAACACGCAGAAGGAGAAGCAGGTTGTGCGGACCGTGTCGGCCGGGGACCTAGATGGCATCATCCAACAACTCAAGGAGTTGAAACAGATGAACAGGTTATTACTGCAGAACGCTTACGGCGATGATATCTCCCTCGTG
This sequence comes from Escarpia spicata, assembly GCA_963995525.1. Taxonomy (NCBI): domain Eukaryota; kingdom Metazoa; phylum Annelida; class Polychaeta; order Sabellida; family Siboglinidae; genus Escarpia; species Escarpia spicata. The sequence continues at coordinate 20,604,453 of OZ023216.1, forward strand.
TCGAATTGATTGCAGCCGGTGGTGTCGTCTGTCGTATGAGTCTATAAGAGTCATATATATCGTGTCTGGAGTCAACTCGACACGACGACACTCACGCACGCGAAGTGAACGTTAAATAGGTAGCCGCGGTTACCCAGGCTGCTTGTGGTGGCGCCAGCATTTGTTGTAGACAAGACAGCCTGCTGCACCCAAAATCACGTTCGCGTTGAAACAAATATGATTGGTTAGCCACGGTAGCCATGTTGAAGGCATCACACAAACGCACGCACGCACACACACACGCACATACACACTATGTTATATATACATACACACATGCGTGTGCGTGTAGGCTTACTACATGTACATACGCTAATAGTTATATCATTGATTGAGTACAAACAAATTGTTAACGAAATGGTCTTACTGGTGAAATAATTAACATTATCTAACACAAATAAACGTTGTTCGTATTCAGTGAAAAATGTACTAGTTCTGGTATATGTGCAATTGTTAATTAATTATACATAATAAGAATGTTGATACCAAATAGTCACGATACTGCAAGGGCACAATAATTAGTGCTGCTATATTTGTATGCGGAACGACAGTAAAATTCGTTATAATTATCGGAACCGCCCCTAGGTGTCAGTCGTTCCATCGAGATTCCGTCTCATTAAAGTGTAACTTAATCTAGAGATTATGCCTTTATATTGTCGGACAGGTTATATTACATGAATATTTAACTATGTATGAAGTACGAGTCTGATGCTAAGCACACATCGAATGCTAGAGAGATTTTAAAGTTCCGCCCCGTTCCGCCCCGTTCCGCGGTTTACAGACGCCCTCAACAGTCATAAACTACTTTATGTAGACCATATATGTAAAATTGCACGAACTATGAATATGATCCGCCGCGTTCGGCCGCGTTCCGCGGTTTACTTACTTTGAATAGTGGATCAACATGGTGCCAATACTATTCGGCTCACGGATAACTCAGGTTACAGGTCGGGTTACAGGTCGGGTTACAGGTCGGGTTACAGGTCGGTCCCCAGGTTTGACTGGCCAATTGGGTAGATTATCAATTGTTGTAATGGAAATATCGCTCTTTGATTTAAGAATAATTAAAAAAATCACGTTAGTGAAACGCATTTGGAAAATACTCCTTAATTTTTCGGTAAGATTCTGTTTTAGGATGAATTTTCCTAAAAACCTTAATATTTTGTGAAACGGTCCCCTGAAGTGTTGAAACACCGGTCGACTTACGCACTTTTTGTGAAGCCCATACATTGCGACGTCTCGTCAATGGCTTTGCTTTATATAATCAAGCTGACCAGCCGGATTCGATCAGCCCATAACACAAGCCATTGAAATCTGAATTGTGTGAGAGTTTTAAGTTTTCCATTGTATGACTGTAATGTTATGGTCGATTTGCACAGGCATTGCATCCAAGAATTACAAGTCTACAATGGTGCTGCCACCTGGCCACTAAGCGTTAATATACAATAAGGTTATATAGTGATAAGAAGAAGAAGAAGAATTTTCTTTTATTTGACCCAGACATTTCAAATAATACATACAATACATCCATGTCAAAAAATTTAAATTTTACAAATATATAACCTTTTGGTAAACATGGTATAATGTATGATAAATAACGAAAAGTAGGGTCAGGAGACTCCTCTAAGACATATACAATTACAGTTCGTACTTGTATACTTGTAATATAGCATACTAAAGGATTCTAAGGTTGAAGATATATTCACTGATGTTCCGTCCAGTTCGAAAACCCGCCTATTCTTCTATGATGCTTCTTTGTTCTTTGTCTTTGGCGGAGATAGATCGTAGAAATTTGTGGTGCAAAAAAGTTGATAAACGAGTGGAATTACTGATTGATAAGTATTATTCTTGCCTTAATATCGTTCTTAAAGTAGCAATAAATATATATTGAGTAGGAGTTGTGCTTAAAGTTAGTTAGATAAAGTATTTGAGTAAACATAGTTGACTAAACTATTTTTTAAATAGCTAATTAGATTACTATGTATTACATAAATTCTGATATGGCGCCTTGCAAGCGGCAAGTCAAGGCAAAGAGACGCGTGCGACGACAACCACAGTTGTTCAGTGAATGGGGTGATGGAAAGTGGAATGTCTGGAGAAGGAGCTGGTTGGGTTGGTAGATATTGTGAAGGGGATGAAGATGAAAATCAGCAAGGAGACGGGCGGAATGGAGAGATACGACAGGGAGAGAGTTGGAAATACTGTGAGAGTGAAGGAGCAGAGTAGTGGAAAGAAGACTGGGGAAAGGAGACTGAGAGGAGGGAAGGTGATCGGAGGGGAAGGAATTGGAGGATCGACGGCAGGAAATTTGAAGGTGACAGGGGAGAAAATGTCCGTAGAGAAAGTGGTAGGAGGGAAATAGAGATGGGAGAGGAGAGAAGGAAATTCAATAGGACGAAAGATGACGGGAAGAAAGGAATTGAAAGTAATTGTGACAGAAAAGAAGTTGGGAGGGACGATGACAAGAGAAACAGCGTCAGGAAAGAATGGAACGGACGAGATTGTGATAGGAGAGCAGAAGACAGGGGAACAAGACTACAATCAGACAGATGCAAACCGGAGAAGGTGCTACTCTGAGGCAGTGATTGAGGCATTGAGAAAAGAGAGGTTGTTCATGGGCGACTCTATTCTGAGAATGACAGATAAGACACTAAGTGAGGGGAAGGACGACGTTGTTTGTTTACTGGAGGCTAGGATAGAACATGTGACTGAAAGGGTAGAGAAGGTATTGGGGCATGGCAAGGGAGGGTCTATACTAATACACGTAGGGACAACTAATGCAGACAGGAAGGGAACAACTGGGACAGTACAGAAGTACAGACAGATTATTCTCTCAGGAATTTTGCCAGTAATGGGAGGAAGGGGGCCAACGTATAGAAACTGCAAGAGGATGGCGATCAAAACACTGGTTGAGCAGATGTGTGAAGAAGAAAGGGTGGGATTCATAGATTTATGGGGACATTTTGTTGGGAAGGAAGGTATGTACATGAGAGATGGCCTCCATCTAAATGGAAAGGGAGCAGCGGTTTTCTCAGAGAACCTGCTGGAATATGTTGACAATGGAACAGGCTGCATCTATTAAACTAGATTCGCAGAGGGGATTCAAAGAGAAGCCTGAAACTGGAGGCATAGAAAAAGACAACATACATAAATTAGCAAAGAACAGCCTGGAAAAAAACTGTTCTGAATCAGGAAGTAAATGCGTTTGTTTAAATGGAAGGAGCATAGCAAACAAACGAAGTAATCTAAACATTATAGTAGAAGATAAATACCCACACATAATAGGTATAACCGAATCATGGGCCACCACTGACAGATCAGATGCTGAATTTGGACCAATAGGCTATGTAATGGAAAGATAGAATAGGAAGAAGGGGAGGCGGGGTTATTCTACGGGGAGTGAGGACCACAAGTTTTAAGTTTTAGTACAACGCTGTTTCCTTTCACAACATGTGTTAGAACCAACCAGGGGAGAGAATGTGTTAGACATAGTTTTTTCCACACATAATGAATTAGTTGACAATGTCAAATTATGTGAGCCACTGGGGAGTAGTGATCACAACCATATACATTTTACCATCAAAGTAAAATCAGAAAGAAATAATAAAAACCAGTTCAGGAGAAATTTCCACAAAGGAAGGTATAAAGAAGTGAGGAAATATTTAACAAAAATAGACTGGAACAACACTCTGAAGACTAAGACAGCAACAGAATGCTGGGATATCTTAAAGAGTTAAATTGATTGCATCGTCGATTAATTTGTTCCCTTGAATAAACAAGGGAAACCGTCTAGAAAGAAATACTTATCGAAAGAAACCATAAAAAAAATGAAGTACAAACAATTGATGTGGAAGTCATATAGACGTACTGGAAAGTAGTCATTAGTACCTGTAAAATTGTCGGAGGAAGAGCGCTAGGACCCAAGAGGACCCGCCATGTTATAATATGCCAACAACAATGGAAGTTCATGTCATATCGGCATATTACATCTGAGTCAAAGTGAGCTCCCCTTCTTAATTGGACTAATAATAATTATTGTCGTCAGGCATTGATGAAACAAAACTCAAATATGTATAACTGTACCAGATAGTTGTTGACTCTACTATTGGCGTCGCCACTATCATGAGTTTATACTACAATGCGTTACAATCGTGATACATCAGATCCGTTGCCACTGTTTCCAAGGGGGGGGGGGTATGTGACACCGCTAAATGTGAAAATTCAGCTAAATGTGACAGGTCCGCTAAAAGTGAAAAAGTCTACGCTAAATGTGAAAATTCCGGTATATGTGAAAAAATTACACTAAATGTGAAAAAAGTACGCCCGGTAAACGTGAAAAACTATCAACGCTAAATGTGAAACATAGGGAGGCCCGCTAAAGGTGAAAAACTTCCTACGCTAAATGTGAAAACAACATTCATATTCAGTTCCGTATAAAAATGGAGTGTGTGTGTGTGTGCGCATGCTTGCGTGCGTGCGTGCGTGCGTGCGAGCGTGCGCAGAGATTGAAACTGTGACCCCTGCATGCCAGTCACAGACAATACCACTTGGATACACGGCCGCCCATGCTGTGGACAGTCTGTGACAATGCCCTCCCTAGGCATGGTAGAGACTACGGAACAAACATGAGTTAATTGTAATTGTTAATTGGTTGATTAAAGTCACGCAATGGAGTTAATTTGAATTTAATTAATTAATTGCCCAAACTGATAGCATGGGTTAATTTTAAATGTTTGAATAAATTAATTTAAATCAGTTATTTGCAATTTAAATAATTAACTTTTCTAGTTATAATTAACCCATATCTGCTATGTAATTATATGAATCCTTGTTCGTAAAGAGGGTGGGCGAGTCCGTGGGTGAGAGGATGAGTGGGTCGATGCCCGCTGTTGCGATCCATTCGTAAATATAACTAACTATAAGAATTCTTGCTAATGAAAGTAGGCAATTATTATTATTATTATGACAATATATCATATGTAACCATGTCATAAACGATTAAACATATCTTCGTTCAAATTCAATATGGTACAGAAAACAAAATCAGATATTCAAAGAAAATACATCATCGAAATGCACGTACAAATTACTGGTCACATATTATTCTAAATATTTCTTTTAAATATAATGTGTCGTAGATAAACCCACATGTTGACATTATATTGAAATTGCGTAACTACATAAAAAAAATATGCATTATGTTTCCATATAAGTGCATTATCATGACGTCACAACATCAGAATAAAATTTTCACACAAATTGTCACATTTACGTTATTGGGTTTACAAAATAATATTACCGGGCTTAATTATGTTTATCATTTAAAAAATCTCCTAGACTACATAAAATGAATTATCAGACATCACAAATCGACATACTATAATAAAAATCAGTCACAAAATACAAATAAAACATTTATTAAGAATAATGTCCATTACGTGAAAAACATAACTTCATTATCAGTCCAGCAGATAAAACAAACGTAAACAGTTAACTAAGCAAGTTTTGAGAATAAAAGTAGGTAAATATTTACTAAATAAATAAAGTAAAATAATAATATAAACGTTGCAAAAAAGGTTGCCAATTATGTGGCTATGTTGCGCAAACATAAGTTCAGCACCTGACAAGCAGACAAATAATTGCATGGCGTTCATAGTGCCAGATATGAAAGACTCATAAAGTCAATTGTTTCCCATTAAATGTCACCATAAACTTCTTCTCATTCCGACAAATGACATACACACAATATCCTATCACTATATGTATACCATTACTACCACCCTTTTGATGGAATAAAATCACATATTTTGAAGGTACCTGGAAGTTGGGTTGCCATCACAATAATGCTTGCGTAGTACTATTTTGGGTAAGCCCAAAACAATTCTCTTAACCGCAATGCAAGCCCGCTTCCCTTTACCGCCAACCGTATTAGTTTACATATGGTCCATTTACATCGTATGCCTTGGCTAAAGTCCAAACTCCCTTCCAGTTGCATCAAAAGGTCCGAACGAACATGGATCGTGTGTTTCAAAACATACTCAACTATATTATGAATTCGTTGACTTTCGCTCCAAGCAGATCTAACTACACCGATATAGAAAGCTCCATCATCCAACACATAACGAAAAATCTTTTGAATCATTTCATCGGGCAGGTCACACAATGTTCTCAATGTTGACATGCCAATTGTATCTCGTCCAATTTCGATTGATTCTCCAACAGTGTTCTCTTCGATTTGGATGTGCATCTCTTTCTCGGGATGCCTATTTGGTAGCTCGTGTGGTACTTGCGGTAGATTGACACATTGTTAGCCTCTAGATTATTCGCATAGCTAATTTTCCAACGTCTGGTCCGGGTGCATGTCCCCGGTTGTCAAATTCTTGTTCAGGCGAACTACTCCACGTTATTTGATCACTAGCTACGACAACCTCTCGTACATCATCACTATTTGTGTCTAAGCATACGTAGTGCTCGCCGTTACCCTCATTGAAATGCCCTAAGATAACACAAGGTTGATCATTTGTCACCTGAGAAAGTCCATCAGGTCGAATGAGAGTCGTTCCTTGATTCATATTAGATATTACAATTATTTGGAGATTGAACAATTGAGACATTGCTTGCAAAGTTATTTGATCCCCAAATTCATGTTGTAGGTTCGTACGATGTAAATACTGAACTCTCGATTCGGTGAGATAACTGCTCCAAGGTTCACCCTGCTCGGAGCTTCCCAATGCCCTATGGGTATCCAGATAGTTCACTACTTCTCGACGCAATGTATCTGCGCTTCTATGAATTCCCAGCTTTGCCAAATGATACGCCATTGCAGCGAACTGACAACTGCCGTCACCTAGAGGATAGTAGCTGATATGAAGACCGAATTCTGACACAAGATTCTGTCGGTTACTACCCGTGGTCATAGGCATGTAATGCTTGGACCGATGGGAATGTCTATCACGTGACTTGAGAGTATTGTTCGGTGTCGATGCCAATTATATCCCGTGACACCATTTTTCTATAGCGTGCTTTGCACGTGGAGGGAAGAACCTCACTCTGTAGATGTTTTTTTTTTTCATTCTGCTATGATACCATGCAATTACGCTGTCGTCCAAAATAAACATGTAATGGGTTTTGCCATTTCGAACATTCCTTAAGTCTGTCATTTATTTATTTCTCATAAGAAGGCAGTTGACGAACACAATTGATACCTAGCTGACTGTATTTCACTAAGTCAAATGCAATTTGCTTTTTCAGTATTTGATTCATTCTTTCCATTTTGCCCTGACTTTGAGGATGGTACGGCCTACTGGTTCTGACGGTTACGTGTTTGTTCTTTAGCCATCTTTTCACATGTTTCCGGAATTCCGTACCATAATCGTGCTGAACGAGACGGGGGTACCCATACATTTCTAAGATGTCCTTGAGCCTGACCATTACTGTCGACGATTTTTTTATTAGGTAAGGGTCTTAACCAAGTGTATCTACTGAACACGTCAATAACGCACAGCACGTAAGGATACGCAGTGTCAGCATAGAGTATTTTACTCCTTGTCATGTCTACAAGATCTATTTAGAGTTTGCCCTGTACTCCTCTGTTTCGAATGCTTGTGTGCGGAGCTTTATTCAGGAAGCGCGCCGTCATTATCTGGTGTCGCGTGGCTTGGGAAAGCACATGACTTATTGAATGTTCCGACAAACACATCTAATTCTTAAAGGAAAACAAAAGGCAACGTTTTGGTGTTAAGCATCTAAAAGAGTTAATACAAACTAACAATTTCCAACTACAATCAAATTTTTAACGTCAGCGGTTTACCAGGAAAACATTTTTGAACACGCAACTACCGAATTTCTATGGACTACGCCATTGTTAGAAGAAACTGACGTCACACTGTCGTAACTTTTCTGCGTACTATTTGTTCCCAACTCCGTTAGATGGCGCTATGGTAAGTTTACCAATTAAACTATGTGCGCATGCGCTGTGACTGTGTAAATAAGATGGCTTTCCAGTTCTTCGGAAGACAACGAAAACCAAATCGATTTCAAAGCAGCTGGTTACCGGTTTGAACCACAAAAACAATGGAAGATACGGCAGAGGCGGGTGCCGGTGGGCACGAACAGGAAGGCCCACGGGCAGTCGAAATGTCGAGGCGCATACCATGCCGAGATGAAATTTACAGGTGTCGGTGTGGAAAATGCCGCAGCGATCTCCTTGTTCAGGAACAAGAACTGAATATGTCTGCTGCCAGGAGGCGGTTGCTACTCGACAGCAACGCTGTTGGTGAAGGTAATTATTAATATGTTTAGTTTATTGTTTAAATAACCGATGAGCCTAAGTTCCGGGCTGCGTATGAACAGCGAGAGATGATCGCTCGGGCCGGGACACGTCATTTGTCTTACATTTGGGATTGGTTGACGTTTAACGTTAGATCTCGCTCTCAGTGCCACTGCACTCAGTGTTTGAACTTTGACATGTCCATTTTCTAATACCACCCATGGCTGTACCTTCACTTTTTAAAAGAAATGTAGTTGAATGGTTCCATGATTCATGTGAACCAAAATTGTACAGGTCAGAGCTATGATAGAGTATGAACAATATGTGGCAGTACTACTTTTTAAACACATGGCAGGTAGATAGACTATTTTTAACTTTATGCATACTGCAATTTTTCTGCCAAAAGTTTACATTGGCTCTTATGAATAAAATGTACCTTGAACATTTTTCAGCCAGAGCCCCCATTTGTTTTGGCGACAAAGAAAATGACCACCGTTTTGTGCAAATATTGACACATTTCAAAACGCCCTTCCTTAATCTGCATGATATTTCTATGGACCCAGGTATAATACTGGGATGAATACAGTTAGAGGATCGTGATGCATTCTTTGTGAAATTTGTTCAGAATAATAATCCATGTTTGCTTAACATTCGTGTAAAACTATTAGTTAAAAGCTTAATTCTTTGTTACAGGTGGATTGCTGTGCATTACAAAGAGCAGGGGATTTATAATTCTTTGTTTGGAGCAGGTGATGCTGCTGAATGGGAATTACGCCGTCCAACAAACAAGTACGTATATATGTGCATGCATTGTTACAAGACCAGTGAAATGTGTTGTTAAATATTTATTGAAATGTATTAATAATGAACACAATACAACATCATAGTAGCACTAGCAATACAAATATATATAGATAATGTTATCAGCAATCTCATGCCTGATGCCCAAATTATTAACAATCTTCCAGGGAAATTACTTAGTGGACTTACCATACGTCATCTACCATCCACATGCTAAGCAAATTCACATCATTGAACTGACTACCATTTGAACCTAACATCAAGAAAGATCATGTATTCAAAACTAACAAGTATGTCGCACTAATCCATAATGTAAACAATAACGGAATAAAATCAGAATTAACATGCATTGAAATAGGTTGCAGAGGCTATGTATCTGAACCCAATAAATCTAAGACTGACAACCTCCTTAAAATCTCTTGGAATAAAACCACCAACAAAACAACTAATTCAATCGTATGCTTGTTTAAATTAGCCCGGCTAACGCCATTCACCCTTTCTAAATGTAAAGACGAACCACACTGGTTTGACCCAAGACTAATTTAAATATGATGACCATCACCCTAATATGACAATAATTGCAAAATAAAATTCCCCTCAACAGCAAGTAATCCTACATAAATGTGTTCATTTTCAATATGACGTACCTTAACCATTGGTCATTATTTACCTAAGCCTTCTACAATATACTACTACTATACATAGTTATTTACTGTATTCACACATGTACTTGGGTTATCGTTTTGTATTCTACTGTAAGAATAAAGTGATACTCTCTCGCTACAGAACAAATTATAATGGTTCCACTTAAGTTATCATAACGTATATATACAATTTTTGTTGCACCGTCATAATTTGTTCTGTAGTGCAAAATTATCAATATTTGCCTTATTCCAGAAGAACACGTTTAATGGTAAACAATTTATATAAAGGAATGGTGTCGTTATAGAACCGATTTTTATATGTCATTTATTTACAATGTCAGATGTTTATTTGAGCCTAATTTATTTCAGGTCTCTCAGGTGGGCTGCATACATACAGTTTACCTGGTGGATCCATGGCAAGCTGGGACGGAGGGTACAGAGAGTTCTACCAGCATGCGCCAGCCATGGAATAAGATCATGGTTCCCTGCCCCCGATGGGGGACAACACGAGGGATACCATGCTGGACTTGAAAACTAAACTAGACAATGTACATGTGACCTATGAAGGTGTAGGTTGGTGGTGGCAGTATTTACTGTTTCTTTACAAATTGACTGACTCTTGCTGCCAGCAGATCCTCCTTCTCTGGTTTTGGGACACCTGCCCCAGTGACTGTGATCGCATGCAGTGTGATGTATCTTTATAAACACATCTGTCACTCGATCCGTGAGCATTTGTAGGTGGGTACGTGGGTTCACCTGCTGTGGTCTGTTATGCAGCACCCATTGCTTGCGTCTTTTGGACCACATGACACCAGTCTCAACAGGTTTGTCTGGGCTGGGACGTAGTCGGTAGTTCCACGCCAGAGCAGACAGCATCAATCTAGCTTTCATTCCTACAGTGAATAATAGTGCATGCAGTATTCTAATAAAATGTCTGCAAACAAGTGATGTAACACACCAGTCTATATGTTGTTAGTAAACAGCTGTTATTTACCTTATGACTGTAGCATTCAGTGAACTTTAAAGTGCTTTTCCTGTGTAAAGTATTGGTTGTTTTTAGTAACAATACAGTGGCCAATCATGGTAATCATACTGGTACATGTTTTTTTCTTTTTCTTAATTTCTGTATATACAGTCACTGTATTTTGATATCATGTTTTGATTTTATATTTCTTTAATAAAATTGGTGATAATGACACAAGTGCTCTTATTTATTTCATTACAGACAATTGCATTCTGGAATGTAATTATTACACGGCGATGAAATGTATTACACTCAAGTAACTGTACTCATAAATGTAACTGATTACAGTGATGGTAAAATCAGCAACTGATTACAAGGAATAGGTAGGGTGATACAGAATGGACACTATCACATCTGAGTAACTAAACTACTGAAAAGTTGGTCATCAGGAACTTTGACTATGTAACATTTTTGGTCCCATTCATAAGTCGGTGGTCCACATATTAACACAACATGTAAACAGCATTTACAGTATCACTTTTTTTGAAGTCTGAATAAACACATTTACTGATAAGGTAGTAGTCATGCTGGATGGTATTTTTGAGTAGCCATCCTGAAAAAAACGAGTTGGATGCCTATAAAATGCAGTAATTTCGAAAACTTATTATAATGTTAGTTATGCATAGGAGCTAATTTAGTGTATTTGGGATTCAAGTCGGTGACTGGAATTCACCTTACACTACTTGGGTCGTGGTCCCTACTCATCATCTACTCATTGCAAATCTAAAGGTTACTTGTTGCTTTGGACATGCCTCAGGTATAAAATGAATACATATCAAGTTTGGTACTTACTCCAGCAACTGTGCGTCACCGTTGCATGTTGCACAACACCACCACAGATGGTTTGATACATTCTGTATCCAATGAAGGAGGTCCTCGCATCCCTTGCCTTGGACCTTCACAGTAAACTTGCGGTTGATGCCTTTCCCCATGTGCCACATCATGTTGGTGATCGAGCTGAAATGCAAATTACAATAATTTATATTTTTGATCCAAATTCAAGATATTTTCACAACAGCTGTTACCTGTTTTTGCTGTTAGTGTGCAAAAAAAACAAGTTAGTGAAGATGTGTGCACATGGTATATTATTAAAGATATTTCAACAATATATGATTATTGAGTGATGCCAGTATTTTTATAATACAAACATGGTGTATCTGGTGAGCTCATTGATAACTATATTTGGATCACATAATTACTCCCAGAGATATCCTTCCAAATGCAGAATTTAAATGTTTTTTTTAATAGAAAATGGCCATAAAATGTGGCATAATGGATACAAATTACTTGATATTGGCACCCTTATTCCATGGATAAGAGTGGTTTAAAGGTATGTAATTGTTATAAAATTATATCTATTCACAGTAAACATAATAAGCTATCATAATCTGGCATAAAACAAACAATTTTGTATTTTTTTCAAAAAAAACCACTTTCACTGGGTTGTATCCCCTTAACTAAAATTGAGTAACATTATGGAATTTTACTAAATACAAATGAAGCCATTTTAAACGTTTTACAATAGAGTATATAGTGGTAATCTTCGTCACATGATAAAGTTAAACAGTAGTCACACATAATTATATACGAAGTCCAATTATATAACATCATGACATAAATAATAGGCCAAACATTTCGATATATGACAGTCACAATGTCTAAAGCAATATCATTGAATGCAGAACGTATTTTTGTTCATTTAACACAAAATACAGTAAGTTTTGCAATGTTATTATAAACGACAATCATTCCAGCCCATGTTAATCCGTTACTGTAATATCGCTCACGCGACTTGATTGCCGTAACTTTTGCTATTCGGCCATCTTCTAAGGACTAAACTCTTTGTGGTGCAATATAGTACATTCTGGTACTGTTCTGGCTTGGCTCCAGCATATCTTGCATCTCAAATGTCAATAGATTTTAATTGGATACCAAGTAACTCGGTACTAACCTTCTTGCGATCGATTTTGCAGCGGCGGCGCGTTTGACCGAAAATATGCGTCGCTTCGACGGCCGAGGTCCGTGACTAAATATCGTAGGCACTGCACCTGGCTTCAAACATCGGCGACGTTTTGTCGGATCTTGTGTCATTAACTGACGATATAGATTTCCTTCGAAGCACGTTTCTTCAAAATGATCTGAACATAGTGCGTTGTATTTCGAAGGCTACCAACCAGCCCGTCCACAGTTGTGAATCCACTATTTCACTTCTGCCTCGTTTCAAAGGGAAACAAAAAAGACAGCTCCTTATCCTTCGCTGTACTATTGTTACAACCGTATGTAGAGCAGTGTGGCATATTGCAAGTCACGTTTTCACTGTAAGCTCAACTTATACTAATGTAACGAACCGCATCCCATGAACATGAACCAACTACGCGAACAACACAAGACAGTGTGTCGTACACAGCAAAACTAATGCTGCTCGTTTATTGGTTGCTTTCGGCCAAATGAACGCGTCATCAGTAAGATGGCAGTCTACATGTTATCGCAGATTTCGTTAGAATCTTCCACTTTAAGACTACATTCCGAGTAAACCACTGAACTGAAAATTTTGATTGTAGATGCAAATGGTTAGTTTGTGCTAAATCTTTTCGGTGCTAAACACCACAGCGTTCCCTTTTGTTTTCCTTTAAGTGAATGATGCATGCGCCGTGGTCCAAATCCTCTCCGGCGATCATATTGCTCCTTAACCAACTTAGTGACATCGGACGTTTTAACAATGTTCTTGTTGTCGTAATACTGGTATGTGCCGACTAACTTGTAGTTGAGCCTGTTCCTGTAGTATTTGGTCAACGTGCTCCTTTCAGCAGTCGTCCGTTCGCAAACAGGGGGCACACGATTTATACACAACAGCTGTTGTATTATCTCGAAGAGAGTGTCGGGCATCACCGAACAAGTTCTTTTTACTCTCGCAGCGTAGCACCCACAAGTCAGAAGAAGAGACGAAATTAGCAACCTGTGGAACAAAACGAGAACTTGTACCTGTCACTTGAAATATAAACGGAGTTTCTATCCGAACTGATAATTATGCGCTAAACGCTCAGGGTGAAATTACGGTTAGTGTGCGGTTTTAGATTAGGATTAGGGTTAGGGCTAAGATCAGGTAAGGTTTGGATTACATTCAGGTTAGGGTCCGGGTTAGGGTGTGTTACAACTGTTAATGTATATAATTATGTTAACAACAAGGTCACACCAGAAAATAAAATAAAATAAACCACGTCAAAGTCAAGTTAAAGACATAAAGATATTGCGAAGTTCACACCGTGTTTGTCTAATAATATTGCCACGATAATATAATTAATTTTAAATAGGCCCCCTCCTCGTCCTTCGCAATCACGACCTACTAACCACCCTCTGTCATGGGGGTCACTGCCCTCCTTTCATCAGGGCCACCATGCGCCTCATTCGCATTCATGTGTGTGTCGGGGGGGGGGGGGGGGTGCATGTATGCGTTGTGTGCGTGTAGACGCACTTATCTACATATGTGATTCCTTAAAACTTCACAACAACCTATCGCTAAATTTCAATGATCATAATTATTATAACTAATACAGCTGACCAAACACAAGCAAGCATCTTTATAACGAGAATGAACAAGTCGGTGCGTTAACGCTCTCTGTTCTATCTCGCACCTCACTTATATTCAATTATCTACCTACATCTATCAAGCCGTCGCCATCCTCTCCAATATTCCAAAAAAACGTCTTTAAAATACATGCTCCAAACAGATAATGAGCCAGCCGTGCACTTCGCAGCACAGTATGCTGTGTTACAATGATGCTATTCATATCATGAATAACATCACTGGTTATATTTCAGTTGCATCCTACTAGATTAGAAATTGAATTTGGACTGTGTTATATACATGCAATTCATGTTCTATGTAGGCGTATTGTGTTTGCATCGTTTTTTTTATTATACTCGGATTACCTGTAGTCTATATTTGTGTGCATTGTGTGTAATAATATGTGTCCGTTTGGCATGTATGTTTACACAAGTTAAGATAGGTTAAAATTAACTCAATTAGATAACTTCTGCATTACAAATTAACGAAACCGAAAAAAAACTAAATTAACGTAACTTAACTACTTGACGTTAAAGTTAATCGAAAACAAAAAACACGTGGTGTCACCTAGCGATCTCGTATGAACTGGACTAGCACCAACGTCGTTGTTTGTTAATAATATTTGGTTGCATAATTAAAAAAAAATTATAAAATTAATTTACTACAATAACTCCTTAAATACAACGCATATTTATGCTCAAATACTGTGCAACTTAAGCATTTGCCTACGATTCTACACCGAAATTGGGTGTCAGTGCAGCACGTTAACAAGTTGTTGTGACGGATCGTTTACATTTCACACAGCCACAGTGTGTTACATATTAATTTGTAACAGCCTAAATCGTTAATTTAATTAGTTAGTTTGACAATTTAACTAAAAAGGTTAACGACCCAAAAAGATTATTATTATTAATCGAACAACTGTCATAGTCCTTTTAATTGTTAATCGCCTTATTCCAGTAAAATCCCCTGTCGTTTACATTATCAGTCAAAAGTTATTACACTATCAGGCAGAAGGATTGTTAGATTATCTTTCGATATTATTGCATTATCTGGTATTTATGAGAGTATCGGTTTGTTTTATCACATTATCGTCACGTATTGGCACGTATCGGGCACATGAAAACTGTCTTGAGTTTCGAGTCTTGCATTAAGGTATCAGTTAATGATCACATAATTTGTAACAGGGTTACCGTTATGGCAGTGCACTGTATCCTATTTCATGGGCATGTCTACTAGTTTCGTTCAGCTCTTTTCAATGTAGATTGTCCGTCAGTGCAGCCTCAGCGAAGTAAACAAATAAACGGTTACCCTATGTTGACGCAAGCTAGAATAACTCGACTGTTACGTGACGTAGGCTACAGACTGCTACTACACGAACTTCACAGCGACATCATGTTTTACCATACCGAACACGACTCAATATTTTAGTGTCGTCTGCCCTGCACTGATTATCGCCCACTAAAAATATATTAACTTGCATATAGTACAGTTGCTTCTAATTTAACACAATTAATATATTACCAGCGAAGCATGACTGTTTAGTATTTCGCTCGCTAACACAATGGCAAGCGCAATTTATTACAAACGGCAGCGTGGCTGCTGACTAATGTCCGACGCGAAATTGATATGTCTAGTTGATGACAGTCAATTAATCTAACTGTTTAGTATTTCGCTCGCTAACACAACGGCAAGCGTGATTTACTACAAACGTCAGCGTGGCTATTTGTTCGCGTGAACCACATGTTAGAATCGAAGCCGAAACTCCAATAATATCCTCGCTAGTTGCGCCAGTTGGCGCTAATTGAACTAATTGCCACCTCTAGATACTATGACATATTGTAAATATCCTGAAAGGATATTTTATTTTTATTTCATATTTCTAAACATTGTTTAGTATAGTCGGTGATGTTTGTGAATACGTCGTTCATCAGACGAGCATTACTCATCTAGCGAACTGCCGCTGTCCAGTTGACTAATGTCCGACGCGAAATTGATATGTCTAGTTGATGACAGTCAATTAATCTAACACCAATCGTCGACACCAGAGAGCAGTCAGCCGGATAGGAAACCGTTTAATAGCCAGTTTGCAGGTGGTCACACAAACGCACGCAAGCACGCACGCACGTACGCACGCACACACACCATTCTTATATGGAACTGAATATGAATGTTGTTTTCACATTTAGCGTAGGGAGTTTTTCACCTTTAGCGGGCCTCCCTATGTTTCACATTTAGCGTTGATACTTGTTCACGTTTACCGGGCGTACCTTTTTCACATTTAGTGTAATGTTTTCACATATAGCGGAATTTTCACATTTAGCGTAGCATTTTTTTCACGTTTAGCGGACCTTTCACATTTAGCGGAATTTTCACATTTAGCGGTGCCACAGGGGTACCTTTTCGTACGTCGGATTGCCGAATATAGACGACTGCATGGAAGTCTAGGCGTGGGGGGACTTAGAGCCAATCAGGGGCGAATGCACAATTTCATCCAAAGAAGGAGGACAATTATAGCGTAATATTCACTCACTCATTCACTCATTCACTCATTCACTCATTCACTCATTCACTCATTCACTCATTCACTCATTCACTCATTCCCCCATTCACTCATTCTCTCATTCTCTCATTCACCCATTTACTCATTCACTCATTCACTCATTCACCAATTCATTCGTCATTCACTCATTCACTCATTCACCCATTCACCCATTCACCCATTCACCCATTCACCCATTCACCCATTCACCCATTCACCCATTCACCCATTCACCCATTCACCCATCCCCTCATCCACTCATTCACCCATTCACCCATTCACCCATTCACTCATTCATTCCTCCATTCACCCACTCATTCATTCTTCATTCACTCATTCACTCACTCACTCACTCACTCACTTACACACTCATCCACCCTCTGAGACACCCACGCACGTACGCACGCACACACTCCATTTTTATATGGAACTGAATATGAATGTTGTTTTCACATTTAGCATAGGAAGTTTTTCACCTTGAGCGGGCCTCTCCATGCTTCACATTTAGCACTGATACTTTTTCACGTTTATAGGGCCTATTTATTCACATTTAGTGTAATTTTTTTCACATTTAACGCAGATATTTTTTACGTTTAGCGGACCTGTCACATTTAGCGAAATTTTCACGTTGCGTGTAAAGCATGGTTTTGATACCTTTTCCACAAAACATTTTACACAAGGTTTAGCAATTGCGTCTTGGGTTCCTCATGGTCATACTGGATGTAGCATGCCATATTGGAAAAAGTACTGACGACAGCTGAGGTGTCTGAAGTGTCAAACACTTCCTTTCAACCTGGACAGTGGAGTTTTGCAACCTTAGTTGAGAGAACTACAAATAGCTTATGTTTGTTGGTAACATCGCGATGGAAATGTTTCCAGTTTATTGGCACCTGGTTGTCCCATGTTTCTTTCCTCAGAATCCCGTTACAATGCTTCTCTCTTGTGGATTATATGATCCTGCTGGCGAGATACGTGTCCCAAACGAGGTCAATGCTGTTGGAGTTAACTAATTGCGTCAATATGTTAACAACACCACTGACTAATGATTGAGACAGGTAGACACACCAGTCCAGAGTTACCCGCAGAAAGGAGGATGTAACCTGTTCTCAATTGTAACCAGATATTATTACAATGTGGTGGTGAAACCAAGACAGGGAGGTCATACCGAGCGTTTGCGTAAATAGACAACGACGTCTTACATCCACGCCCACTTTAGAAGGGAATACAGGAGGTATGTAAAATACATGTTCTGTGTACACCTGATTGAATGTTAGCTTATAGGTGTTGCATTGGTTATCTGATTTGTGTTGTTAAGGTTGAAAAGGGTTTGGCCGAGGATATATGAACCTTGGTTAGTGCGACGATACTGATGTCGCGCATATTATACGGGATAGCGGATCAACGCTCAGCTACGCGATTGTTATGTATTAACAATAATGGAATGTTTTCACGGATGATATTCACGGGTGCATAGATTTGTAAAACGTAGAATACGTTTGGTGGTTTATTGAAGACAATTTGAATATTTAGCTCTGATATGTATACGTCGAAGGTATATGATCGTGTTTTGTGTTGATTTAAATAACATTATATTCTGAGGTGTGTGTCGTTCACACCATTGAGTAGGAATATTTTATTATTGTAGTTAACATTCGCTATACGCGAATTGGCGGTATCAGCGTCATGATTGAATTCCCTCGAGAAGAGAGAAGTTCCCTCAAATTAAGTTATGGCAGTGCACTGTATCCTATTTCATGGGCATGTCTACTAGTTTCGTTCAGCTCTTTTCAATGTAGATTGTCCGTCAGTGCAGCCTCAGCGAAGTAAACAAATAAACGGTTACCCTATGTTGACGCAAGCTAGAATAACTCGACTGTTACGTGACGTAGGCTACAGTCTGCTACTACACGAACTTCACAGCGACATCATGTTTTACCATACCGAACACGACTCAATATTTTAGTGTCGTCTGCCCTGCACTGATTATCGCCCACTAAAATTATATTAACTTGCATATAGTACAGTTGCTTCTAATTTAACACAATTAATATATTACCAGCGAAGCATGACTGTTTAGTATTTCGCTCGCTAACACAATGGCAAGCGCAATTTATTACAAACGGCAGCGTGGCTGCTGACTAATGTCCGACGCGAAATTGATATGTCTAGTTGATGACAGTCAATTAATCTAACTGTTTAGTATTTCGCTCGCTAACACAACGGCAAGCGTGATTTACTACAAACGTCAGCGTGGCTATTTGTTCGCGTGAACCACATGTTAGAATCGAAGCCGAAACTCCAATAATATCCTCGCTAGTTGCGCCAGTTGGCGCTAATTGAACTAATTGCCACCTCTAGATACTATGACATATTGTAAATATCCTGAAAGGATATTTTATTTTTATTTCATATTTCTAAACATTGTTTAGTATAGTCGGTGATGTTTGTGAATACGTCGTTCATCAGACGAGCATTACTCATCTAGCGAACTGCCGCTGTCCAGTTGACTAATGTCCGACGCGAAATTGATATGTCTAGTTGATGACAGTCAATTAATCTAACACCAATCGTCGACACCAGAGAGCAGTCAGCCGGATAGGAAACCGTTTAATAGCCAGTTTGCAGGTGGTCACACAAACGCACGCAAGCACGCACGCACGTACGCACGCACGCACGCACACACACCATTCTTATATGGAACTGAATATGAATGTTGTTTTCACATTTAGCGTAGGGAGTTTTTCACCTTTAGCGGGCCTCCCTATGTTTCACATTTAGCGTTGATACTTGTTCACGTTTACCGGGCGTACCTTTTTCAAATTTATTGTAATGTTTTCACATATAGCGGAATTTTCACATTTAGCGTAGCATTTTTTTCACGTTTAGCGGACCTTTCACATTTAGCGGAATTTTCACATTTAGCGGTGCCACAGGGGTACCTTTTCGTACGTCGGATTGCCGAATATAGACGACTGCATGGAAGTCTAGGCGTGGGGGGACTTAGAGCCAATCAGGGGCGAATGCACAATTTCATCCAAAGAAGGAGGACAATTATAGCGTAATATTCACTCACTCATTCACTCATTCACTCATTCACTCATTCACTCATTCACTCATTCACTCATTCACTCATTCACTCATTCACTCATTCACTCATTCACTCATTCACTCATTCCTCCATTCACTCATTCTCTCATTCTCTCATTCACCCATTTACTCATTCACTCATTCACTCATTCACCAATTCATTCGTCATTCACTCATTCACTCATTCTCTCATTCTCTCATTCACCCATTTACTCATTCACTCATTCACTCATTCACCAATTCATTCTTCATTCACTCATTCACTCACTCACTCACTCACTTACACACTCATCCACCCTCTGAGACACCCACGCACGTACGCACGCACACACACCATTCTTATATGGAACTGAATATGAATGTTGTTTTCACATTTAGCGTAGGGAGTTTTTCACCTTTAGCGGGCCTCCCTATGTTTCACATTTAGCGTTGATACTTGTTCACGTTTACCGGGCGTACCTTTTTCACATTTAGTGTAATGTTTTCACATATAGCGGAATTTTCACATTTAGCGTAGCATTTTTTTCACGTTTAGCAGACCTTTCACATTTAGCGGAATTTTCACATTTAGCGGTGCCACAGGGGTACCTTTTCGTACGTCGGATTGCCGAATATAGACGACTGCATGGAAGTCTAGGCGTGGGGGGACTTAGAGCCAATCAGGGGCGAATGCACAATTTCATCCAAAGAAGGAGGAAAATTATAGCTTAATATTCACTCACTCAGTCATTCATTCATTTATTCACTCATTCACTCATTCACTCATTCACTCATTCCCTCATTCACTCATTCCCCCATTCACTCATTCTCTCATTCACTCATTCACCCATTTACTCATTCACTCATTCACCAATTCATTCGTCATTCACTCATTCACTCATTCACTCATTCACCCATTCCCTCATCCACTCATTCACCCATTCCCTCATTCACCCATTCACTCATTCACTCCTCCATTACCCACTCATTCATTCTTCATTCAATCATTCACTCACTCACTCACTTACACACTCATCCACCCTCTGAGACACCCACGCACGTACGCACGCACACACTCCATTTTGTTATATGGAACTGAATATGAATGTTGTTTTTACATTTAGTATAGGAAGTTTTTCACCTTGAGCGGGCCTCTCCATGCTTCACATTTAGCACTGATACTTTTTCACGTTTATAGGACCTATTTTTTCACATTTAGTGTAATTTTTTCACATTTAACGCAGATATTTTTCACGTTTAGCGGACCTGTCACATTTAGCGAAATTTTCACGTTGCGTGTAAAGCATGGTTTTGATACCTTTTCCACAAAACATTTAACACAAGGTTTAGCAATTGCGTCTTGGGTTCCTCATGGTCATACTGGATGTAGCATGCCATATTTGAAAAAGTACTGACGACAGCTGAGGTGTCTGAAGTGTCAAACACTTCCTTTCAACCTGGACAGTGGAGTTTTGCAACCTTAGTTGAGAGAACTACAAATAGCTTATGTTTGTTGGTAACATCGCGATGGAAATGTTTCCAGTTTATTGGCACCTGGTTGTCCCATGTTTCTTTCCTCAGAATCCCGTTACAATGCTTCTCTCTTGTGGATTATATGATCCTGCTGGCGAGATACGTGTCCCAAACGAGGTCAATGCTGTTGGAGTTAACCAATTGCGTCAATATGTTAACAACACCACTGACTAGTGATTGAGACAGGTAGACACACCAGTCTAGAGTTACCCGCAGAAAGGAGGTTGTAACCTGTTCTCAATTGTAACCAGATATTATTACAATGTGGTGGTGAAACCAAGACAGGGAGGTCATACCGAGCGTTTGCGTAAATAGACAACGACGTCTTACATCCACGCCCACTTTAGAAGGGAATACAGGAGGTATGTAAAATACATGTTCTGTTTACACCTGATTGAATGTTAGCTTATAGGTGTTGCATTGGTTATCTGATTTGTGTTGTTAAGGTTGAAAAGGGTTTGGCCGAGGATATATGAACCTTGGTTAGTGCGACGATACTGTTGTCACGCATATTATACGGGATAGCGGATCAACGCTCAGCTACGCGATTGTTATGTAGTAACAATAATTGAATGTTTTCACGGATGATATTCCCGGCTGCATAGATTTGTAAAACGTAGAATACGTTTGGTGGTTTATTGAAGACAATTTGAATATTTAGCTCTGATATGTATACGTCGAAGGTATATGATCGTGTTTTGTGTTGATTTAAATAACATTATATTCTGAGGTGTGTGTCGTTCACACCATTGAGTAGGAATATTTTATTATTGTAGTTAACATTCGCTATACACGAATTGGCGGTATCAGCGTCATGATTGAATTCCCACGAGAAGAGAGAAGTTCCCTCAAATTAAGCTGGGTCGACATCGGGAGGTTACCATTTTTCGAATTATATTTACATTACGATGGTCTACGAGGGTACAGTTCCCAGATATTTCACAACTGGGATCGCAGAAGGATAACTTTGCCTGTCATGATTGTTTGTATTGACTATGGTGAAGTTTTTTTTTACAATGTGTATATATAAGTGGTAACTTGGAAGATATGTTTATTTGTTCATATCCTTTCGATGACAATAGTGTGTATTAGGATGATGAGTCTCAATGAAGAGTATTTTAAAGGTGGTTTGATGATGAAGATGATATACTGTTCATGCGACATAAATAGTCTGGGGGACATCTTAATGTCTCAATCAGTACCCTCCAAAGTTTCCTCCATCCCGTGCGGTCTTTCGCCAGCTCTCTCAGAGTCTTGTCATTGCGCGATCTTAGCCTGACGCCCGCCACTCTAAGATCCGAGCGCAGTAGTAGCAGGTTGGTTGTGGGCCTGCCGACTCCGCCTCTGTACCGGCATTACCAGACAATGGCAAACTGCAGGGCCAGTTGTGCTGGGCTGTCTTCGGGCATGGGTATCACGTGGCCGAACATTGACTTCCGCATTCTCCATGCTCACATTCTTGTCACAGCGGTTCTGTGTCACAGCGTGCGTACAGATATTCGTTTGAAATCATCCCGTCTGGCCACCGCATGCCCAGTAGGTGGTATACAAAGTTAATATTCGTACGTATTTGTACGAGGGAGGCATTTAAGTCGGTCCGTTAGGTAATGCCTACCGCTCGCCAATTGAAGAGATATAGACGAAAATCGTGAGATCAGAGCTAATTTGCATATTCCTGCAACAAATGTGTATACTATAATTTGTTCACTGACATAATCTGACAGATACCCTGAAAACATGTTGATACCGTGAAAGCGTTTGGACACATAATTGTGATTGTTTGGATGTTTATAATTCGAGATATTAAGAAAAGTGGTATATATTTAATGGCGATAACAAATTTGCATATTAATGGGTTTATACAAAACGATTCAAGGGTGCTGTCTCTAAGGTTATTAAAAAAGTTATGCATACTCAGGTATATTCATATTATACAGAACACCAACTTTTTAACGCTAACCAGTACGGCTTCAAATCTGGTCAGTCAACCGAATGTGTCATTATGGATTTCGTCGACCGAACAATAACGGCTCTAGATTCTAATGAAACACCTATAAATATATTTTTAGATTTATTAAAAGCTTTTGATACTTTAGATCATACAATTATATTAAGCATACTACATCGGTATGGAATATGCGACACCTCTCTAAAGCTAATGAAAAGTGATTTGAAAAATAGAAAACAATACGTTATTTATAATTATAATATTTCTGAAACCTTGCCTATTACCACAGGTGTGCCACAAAACCCTACCCTAGGCTCACTTCTGTTTCTAATATACATTAATGACTTACCTAAGTCAAGTGAGATATTTAAATATGTAATGTATGCAGATTATACAATGTATTCATTACCATCCAATCTTTAAAAATATGTTTGAAATATGTTGAACAACATTTACATACAGAATTAAACAAGGTATACGAATGGCTTAAAATAAATAAACTGTCTATAAATATAAAGAAATCCAAATATATAATACACAAACTGGCAAATAAAAAAAGTAAATCCTTTTCTACTCAAGATAGATGAAACCAGAATCGAAAGAGTTCAAAACTTTAATCTTCTAGGTGTAACATTGCAAGAAAACCTAAGCTGGGACATTTATATTAAACATGTTTCAATCAAATATTCTAAATTAATTTGGATATTAAACAAGTTAATACGATTTTTGCAATTAAATATAAAAGTTATTTTATATAACTAATTAATGTTACCATATATAAAGTATGGCCTAATGATATGGGGTTTTAAATGTAATAGAATGATTCTGTTACATTTAAACATTACTACAAAAAAGCAATTAGAATAATATGCTTAAGTAAATATAATTCGTATATTGAGAAACTAAACATTATTAAGATAGCAGACATGCTGCAATTATGGGAATTAAAATTATATTATAAATATGATATCACCAGTATATTTGCAAAACTTACCATTTACTTTAAATATAAATGTTTACAACATTAATGTAGCATTTCTGCAAATTATGTATTTTCATAATATATTTCCTGGTCATTTTAACTTGTCATTTTATTAACATAGAAAGGTCAGACTAGTGTACAGCCAGTCACAGACAGAGTAGATTGTGTTTCGTAATTATATATAGACTAGCGCAGGTATTCAGGTGTACCCAATGAAGCGTGGTTATAGTTATATACAAGTATAGTGAGGACGGGCGTCGTCAGCAGACCCTCGAGACGAGGGACGACGTCGCGATGCGAGACAGCCGGGTCAACATGACCGGGCGAACGGGACGCCGTACGGCGTGCGGGCTACGAGACGGGCACTTCCGGCAAACGGTCATCGTGTCCGGGTGTGATCTCTGGCTAGGTAGCCATCTCGGGCCAACGGAGCGAGTGTTACGAAGTTTAGGTCGACTATGATGTATATAGGGAAGTGACAATTTGTTATTAAATCTTGCTGTTAATAACCGACTAATCTATTGTGAACTGTCGATATATCGTATGTGATTATGATATGGTTTCACTGTATTCTGGGACTAGTATAGATTTCCGATCTATGCGCGTGTACTTATGAAACTAGTTTCCCTTTATTCGGTTGCAAATATTATCTGAGAGCCGAGATAGGGCAGACTAGAGGGTAGACGTGTTTGTATTTATTGTTACTATAAAGGAGTTTATTTTTGGGTATTTATATATGTAATAAAATTCATTAAATTTCCATTGTTCCTTGTTGCGTTGTTCACGGTTGCTGCCTTCATTCACAAGCAGTGACCTAATTAACACTGAATCCTACTACACTTGAGCCATCTAGTTACGGAGACCTCGCCGATCTGTGACAATTAATACACGATTACATGACAACATCCATACAAAATAGGGCTAAACATGACTTTGTCAAACGATGCATTAGGTATGACATTCCATTACAAATAAATAGCAATGCGCATCACATAAAGACATTTTTTTTATTGCGTTTTAATATTTCTTTATGTATGTAAATCAGTACTGTAATTAGTATGTCAGATGTAATTGTAATTATTTGCCAGATTCTAAATTAAGTAAATTTATTTATTCCTTGAGATTTTGTCATCAATTATTGGTAACGTAATTGAAATACTTGTCAAACACGCCAAATACTGCATTGGAAATTATGCACTTATGTTGTTATTATTTTTCGAAAGTGTTTAAGTGAGCCAAACGTAACGTATTGAAAATGACAATTTTGGGGTGGCGTCTACGAAAGCGACCAACAACAGTCTCCCTGACCCCTGCTTAGCTTATCTACAGCAACATGACAGTTCATTATTGTATTGATGTCGGTGTCGTTTGCAACAACTCTCTAAGCTCTTCGGCAAATTAGTGGGGCATAGCGCCTTACTATGTTTCCATAATTTCAAGATCTTGGAACACTCCCAATACTCGAAGGCTGAATGCCCGCTGCTCTTCAACATCTCTTGTTTCCTGGCTTCTGCTGCTGTTGCTCTAGCGTGGTTACTTGGACATGATGTACAGTAAGAGGCTCGACACAAAGAAGCACCAAGTTTCAACAGTCACTGCGCAATAGTCACGAGTTCACTGAAGCGTTAATAGCTTATAGGGGGGGGGGGGGGGGGGTCTAACAAGCACCAAGTTTCAACAGTCACTGGCCAAAAGTGTCACGCCTACGCAATAGCCACGAGTTCGCTGAAGCGTTAATAGCTTATAGGGGGGGGGGGGGGGGTCTAACAAGAACCAAGTTTCAACTGGACGAAAAGTGGCATGGCTATGCAATAGTCACGAGTTCACAGAAGCGTTAACAGCTTATAGGGGGGGGGGTCTACTTCCGACAGCGTACTACTGTCCACTGTAATGCTGTTTACAGCAAGAGATTCCTCAAGAATATCGTGCGATTCCAGTTCACAACCAAGCCACTACCGCAGACAAAACACTCCAATGTAATTCACGCATCATGCTACGTGAAACGCATCAGAAAGGGCAGATTAGTCAACATAGTATCTCACCAATTGTGTTGATCACTCCTGGCTCGTTCTAGGCACCTCGTGCGCCTCTGTTGTCCAGCTGCGCCCCCTATCGTCCGAAGACCGAATGCACCGAGAGGTCACAACAACGCATTCTTAATTTACATATAGTTATAAAACATTATACGTTGAAGCATATCATACATTGAACACAAAACGTTGACCCTTCGTTAAATATATAACAGGTATAGTTGTAAAATTATACGCACGTTTAACTGGTCTAACGTAACATACAGATGACAGAACTTGACTCTGGAAGAACACGCTCAAAGTCACTGAAAAAGTTACTGAAAGTAACTTTGTTAATTTGTGAAATAACTACGCGTACTATTTCATTTTCGGATTAACTGTGTGCATTAGCAATAATAAAGGTAACCTCATTCGTATTAGATGCTAACTAACACGCCAAAACTTTAAGGCGATGATTAAGCATATTTGGTCTGCGTATGTTGTTGTTAGGTTTATACATACATTCATATATATATATCATATATATCATATATATTATATATATATATATACATTCGGCTCTTCTCCGAAACAAGTCGTCGGTGGCGTTACCTCTGCCTCCGCCAGCGCCATGTTTGTTTTTCGTACGACGAAAATCGATACAAACGTACCAATGTCAGTGTGACAAACGGTTCGTTTTCCTGTAATATTGTTAGTGCGGTCTGACAGCTACGCCTGTTGCAACTTATTAATTATACTCCGTTCATCATAATCACTTTGGACCGATGCACGTAGGTTCTATTATTCCGGTCCAGCCAAAATGTTTACTCTGCTTAGCGGATGATCAATGCGTTGTTGCGTGGACAATTTCTACTCATCTTTCCCCATCCGAATTGTTTGTATATCTCTACAGAAGGTGACATTTACAAAGCAAGCTCTTAAAACGTATACAAGTATATTTCAAAACATGTAAATAAGTCAACAGTAACAAGTAAATTCGTGTTGCAGCTTTAGTGAATCAATTACATGAAACGCTTCAGTGAATCCAACCTTAATGATACGGTTATAAAACGTCTCGCCAACGAGAATACAGGAGAGGGGAGAATGCCTAGGCAGGACGCCGACGGGCAAATATAAATGTTTGACGCCAGTCTATTGCTGTGGGGGTTGATTACATTGGATATCGGGTAACCTAGTGGCGGAGTGACCCCCACCGTTACGGTGGTAGTGGTAAATATAGTGCAGTCATGTAGTTAGTCATGTTAGTAAATAGATGTCTCGGAAGTTATATGCTTAGAAATTGTAGGTATTGCTTAACAATGCTGTTGGGGCCGGCCTGCTTGCTGTGTATTGATGTATGTATATATGGTGTGGTTTTATGTATATATGGTGTTGTTTAATATGTGTTAGTGAATAAATGTCATTAAGTTGGCCTGGTTAAATCAACATTGGTCTTGTGTCGTTGCTTTGCACAGAAAGGTGTATATGACAGGGGCGCATACATTGACTTTGTGTGAGGCAGCGATGCAATATTTATAGTAGTAAAGGGGCAGATGATAGCGCCCTCTAGTAGATAGGCCTGGAGTTTCCCTAGTGATCAAACTGAGAACAACGCGGAAGAATATGTTAATGAGTGATGGGGTCAGCACACTGTTGGACTAAGTTTACCAGTCTCATAATTTGCAGTCTCCTTCATTGTAATAATGCAGAATAATCCCGGCAGAATCACAGTTGAAAGGGACAAACCGTTATTTGAAATCACAGACTTCTAATGAGTCTGAAAGTCCAAATCACAGTGACAGAACTTGGGTGTGATAAGGGGGGTGGGGAGAGAATCACATTAGTGAAGCCTCCATTTGGAAATCTATATCATAAATGGACCAATGACATTGCAGAAGGGTGATTAAACAATCTTTTTTTGTTTACTTCAGCTAATTAAACACATGTGAAGAGGTTGGGAGCAACCCTAATGACATCTTGGCAGAGTGACTACTGGCATTCAGCTCCTAGGCCCAGGCTGCCAGGACATACAGTCACCTGACTTGATCAGTACTCAATCAGGCAAGTGCCACAGTGTATTGAATGTCTACTAATTGGGTTGTGTAATACTGTGCAATTGAACTCATTAAGACGTCTGGCCTTTGAAGAATCCACACTTTAAGGTCATATATCATGTATAATTATAGTTGTCTAATAGGGAAAAAGTAAAAAAATCAATATAAATATAAATGCAACATAACAACTGCCTGTATGTGATATGTTTACAGAAAACATACTGGGCTTTCTGGAAAATAGGGTTAGGTCTTCATATATGCCGGATGAGAAAGTGTGTACAGTGTAGAGTTATGCCAGATTAGAATATGTCCAACAGTAAAATGCTTACTCATATGGTGCCCGGTCAAGTAGGGTGGCGCTTTTGAAATGTGTATAGAAAAAAAACATGTGGATGAATTAAAAAAAAAAATATTGCACAGTGTTTGAGATAGGAGTGCCTCAAAAATATAGTAATTTCTATTTTTTTCTCAAAAATTGCCAAACCAATTAAAGTCCCTAGCAACGGAAACACGCTACACAGTGAGGCATCATGGACGACAGGTTTTACGAAAAATATGCAGACAAAATTAATGAAAATGTGTCTATTTCAACAAACAATCAATGTATATTGTGGACAGGCTGCACAAAAGGCACAGGGGTGAAATACGGAGCAGTTAGCTGCAAGTTTAGATGTGGAAATAGACGTACCATAACGGCACACCGGTTAAGCTATATGCTGCACCACAGGAGAACATTTATAAGAGCGAATCTGGATGCTTCACATCTCTGCCACAATAGTCTCTGTGTGACAGCCACACATGTCAGCCTGGAACCACACGGTGTCAACAATGAAAGGATTTCTTGCGTGAAATCAGGCGAATGTCGTGGTCATGGCATTTACCCTGCATGCATGTTAGATTTAAAATTAAATCCATTAAAAAGTGGTGAGCACTTACATTTTGTCGGGAGTTCGTGTACGATGAACTTTTCCGATGTGTGATCGTTACAACTGGTCACTGATATATGTCGACATCAGTCAGCCCCTGCTGTCACTGATGTAGCATTGCATCGTGTCGATTGATCGTGGTACTCAAGATGTTCGTGGTGCTCGTAGTCTGATTGTGTTTGCATGAATGTCGGCAGGCAGATGGTGTCGTGTGTGTCGGATGGTCTAGGTCTTCACATTGTGTTTGCATGGATGATGGTCAGTTTGCAGCCCAAGTAGACGCTGCAGAAATACAGAATGTCGTATTGTTATAATGTTGTGTATGCACATTGTGCTCATGTGTATGCGTGTCTGTGTGTCTGTCTACTCTCTGCTTGCGTAAGAGTGATCGGCCGATTTTCGTGACCTTAACGAATATGGGTGATCAGTACGATTTCCCGGTGGCTGTCGGCGCCTCCTTCTCACTGGTGTAACTGCCGTTGCTGTCACTGCTACTGTTGTTACTGTATGACTTGCTGGTTTGGGATCAAGTTGACTCTTTCTGTAGATGTCGGCTTGGCATCTCTGTCGTTTCGCCCTAATATAGTCTCTCATCCTCTTTGACTTGGTGGCTCGTCTGTGTAGGCGCACCGATGGCCGTCTGGCATATTGTCGTTGGTAAACTACATCTTGCTGGATCCGTTTAACAGCGTGAGCAACTCTTCCACCCTTTGTAATGGGACACTGTACATTTTCCAATTTTCGTAGCATTGAATCTCCAGCACCGTAGTTTAGACGATCGATGACTGAAGACACACGTCCCAGTGCATTTCGACTGAATTTAACATTCTTAGGTAACGATGCGGAAAAAGCTCTGTTTGCAGATTCATTTGGATTTGTTGTTAGTCTGCGTCGTGTCATTTGAAGTGCGGCATTGCCAAGACGCATTTCAATCAGTCCTTGAAGTGTTGCTCGATCACTGTCTGTCATATTTAGTCGCGTGAGGCCGCAGGCCTTCAAATGCTGTGAAGTATTCCACCAATTCTTGCGACCACCACGGCAGACAATTGCATGTCTGCGACAGTTTCTGCATGAGCCAGAATAGCAGTCGAGTGTGGCTTGAATGATGTCGGGCATACGTCTAGTTATAACTGTCGTGTCACTGTCGTGAAGTATGTGGACACTTGTGTAGATCTTCTGGCATCTTGTTTTCACATCTTCCGCAAACATTTTTCTGTTTTCTGCTCGCCTTGCAGCAGTTTCTCCTGGAAACATCCTGGGGGAGAATGATGCTTTCGTGATATGACGAAATTGCGTTTGAGACAGATGCGTCGTATCGGATTGCCTCTGTGTCTCCATACCTGCTGGCAGGCATTGCATCTTGTACACCTCGCGATGCTAATGCATCACCGTCTGTAGCAACATACTTGATTGCAACGTCATCTTGTGCTAAACTGTCGCCAATTTGTTTCCCAATTCTGTACTCGGACAGCGGATCTGTTGCTTGCACATTGGCCGTGCAACCAGCATGGCCAGGACAGGTGACATTGACACCCTTGTTCCGAAGTGTAGCTCCTAGTTTACACAGCTTGCTGTCCATCCAGAAAGCTATGATTTCCTTTTCACCGGTTTGCCAACTGATTGCAGTTCCCAAAGCCTGTGACGCATTCTGCCCACCACAGCTGTAAGTGTTTTTGAGATTTGTGGAGTTGTACCGAACATCGACGCTTATGTTAATCGGAGCATCTTCTGGCAGACCGCGCAGAGTGTTGATCTCTTTTGTTTTCTGTCTTCTCCTGTGTAAGTCGTCCATGGTTGCTTGTGCGGTGACAGTTGCGACCTTGTTTGCAGTTCTCTGTAATCCTGTGCGACTAGGTGGTGGTGTGTCCATTGCAGCTAGAATGTGACGGATCTTTGTGGTCCCTATTGTCGAATCCTGGAGACCGACGTGAAGTGCGACATTAGTTGTAGCAGCACGCTGACCACTACGTCCAGTGCTGACCTCAGTGTACAGTTTGTACATGCGCGAATGATAGTCACAATTTGTACATCGGAGTGATTGCTTCCAACAGAGACCAATCTGTTGTTCATGGTATATTTGAAACTGTGGAGAAGTGCACGTCGTCTTGCAGGCGTGCTCAGTGTAACATTCATTCCACATCTGAGCACTCTTTTCCATATTTAGCAGACGCATCTCGGTTCCTCCTTGATTTTCGTCTGGCTGGAGGTAGCTGTCTGTTAAATCTGGGCATCGGTATGGCCGCGGTCTTAGAATTTTGCTATTGCCAGGCTTGCCGTCAGCATCGGGTACCGTTAACAGTCCACCAGAAGTTTCTTGTACGACTCTTGAAAAGTCAGCCATGCCGAGTCGTGGCATCCATACATGACTGTCTGGTGTTTCTGTTGATTCACCATGCATTGCTTCAAAATGTGGGTGGCCTTGTTGGAAACCGCACCGATTTCTCCTCATTCCTCTAACAGGCGGTGTCTTCCTATCACTATGTTTGCTAAGTTTACCAGTCTCATAATTTGCAGTCTCCTTCATTGTAATAATGCAGAATAATCCCGGCAGAATCACAGTTGAAAGGGACAAACCGTTATTTGAAATCACAGACTTCTAATGAGTCT
Source organism: Escarpia spicata (assembly GCA_963995525.1). Lineage (NCBI taxonomy): Eukaryota > Metazoa > Annelida > Polychaeta > Sabellida > Siboglinidae > Escarpia > Escarpia spicata. The sequence goes on from OZ023216.1 coordinate 20,636,462, forward strand.
GAAAGTCCAAATCACAGTGACAGAACTTGGGTGTGATAAGGGGGGTGGGGAGAGAATCACATTAGTGAAGCCTCCATTTGGAAATCTATATCATAAATGGACCAATGACATTGCAGAAGGGTGATTAAACAATCTTTTTTTGTTTACTTCAGCTAATTAAACACATGTGAAGAGGTTGGGAGCAACCCTAATGACATCTTGGCAGAGTGACTACTGGCATTCAGCTCCTAGGCCCAGGCTGCCAGGACATACAGTCACCTGACTTGATCAGTACTCAATCAGGCAAGTGCCACAGTGTATTGAATGTCTACTAATTGGGTTGTGTAATACTGTGCAATTGAACTCATTAAGACGTCTGGCCTTTGAAGAATCCACACTTTAAGGTCATATATCATGTATAATTATAGTTGTCTAATAGGGAAAAAGTAAAAAAATCAATATAAATATAAATGCAACATAACAACTGCCTGTATGTGATATGTTTACAGAAAACATACTGGGCTTTCTGGAAAATAGGGTTAGGTCTTCATATATGCCGGATGAGAAAGTGTGTACAGTGTAGAGTTATGCCAGATTAGAATATGTCCAACAGTAAAATGCTTACTCATATGGTGCCCGGTCAAGTAGGGTGGCGCTTTTGAAATGTGTATAGAAAAAAAACATGTGGATGAATTAAAAAAAAAAATATTGCACAGTGTTTGAGATAGGAGTGCCTCAAAAATATAGTAATTTCAATTTTTTTCTCAAAAATTGCCAAACCTATTTGGGGTCAGCACACTGTTGGACTTCCTGCTTGATTACAGACGAAACAAAGTGCAGTATATTTTTGAGAAATGACTTTTTCTAATATTCACTTGCTCTGACATAAGTGCACTTGAGTAGTGAGATTTCTAGATGTGATTGTTGAAGCTGTTGACAGTGAAATGGTGTCTTTTTAGCTGATTTTACTAAGCGGAAGGGTATCTGGCAGCAATTTGGCTAGTTGACACTGTAGCCGGATTACTGCCTGCATCCAGTTGTAAATATTGACGGGTGTCATACATACAGGCATTTTGCAAGAGCTAGAGATATGAGATTTTGACTAAACTCGACCAGCATGTCAATGAGATGATAATAACAGCAGGTGAGAAGTTTAAGAAACTTTATAGGTCACGTTTTCTTATAATCACACAAAACGTTAACATGGTCGCCAATGGGAAAACTGACAGTGTGCTGACCCCAATTAAAGTCCCTAGCAACGGAAACACGCTACACAGTGAGGCATCATGGACGACAGGTTTTACGAAAAATATGCAGACAAAATTAATGAAAATGTGTCTATTTCAACAAACAATCAATGTATATTGTGGACAGGCTGCACAAAAGGCACAGGGGTGAAATACGGAGCAGTTAGCTGCAAGTTTAGATGTGGAAATAGACGTACCATAACGGCACACCGGTTAAGCTATATGCTGCACCACAGGAGAACATTTATAAGAGCGAATCTGGATGCTTCACATCTCTGCCACAATAGTCTCTGTGTGACAGCCACACATGTCAGCCTGGAACCACACGGTGTCAACAATGAAAGGATTTCTTGCGTGAAATCAGGCGAATGTCGTGGTCATGGCATTTACCCTGCATGCATGTTAGATTTAAAATTAAATCCATTAAAAAGTGGTGAGCACTTACATTTTGTCGGGAGTTCGTGTACGATGAACTTTTCCGATGTGTGATCGTTACAACTGGTCACTGATATATGTCGACATCAGTCAGCCCCTGCTGTCACTGATGTAGCATTGCATCGTGTCGATTGATCGTGGTACTCAAGATGTTCGTGGTGCTCGTAGTCTGATTGTGTTTGCATGAATGTCGGCAGGCAGATGGTGTCGTGTGTGTCGGATGGTCTAGGTCTTCACATTGTGTTTGCATGGATGATGGTCAGTTTGCAGCCCAAGTAGACACTGCAGAAATACAGAATGTCGTATTGTTATAATGTTGTGTATGCACATTGTGCTCATGTGTATGCGTGTCTGTGTGTCTGTCTACTCTCTGCTTGCGTAAGAGTGATCGGCCGATTTTCGTGACCTTAACGAATATGGGTGATCAGTACGATTTCCCGGTGGCTGTCGGCGCCTCCTTCTCACTGGTGTAACTGCCGTTGCTGTCACTGCTACTGTTGTTACTGTATGACTTGCTGGTTTGGGATCAAGTTGACTCTTTCTGTAGATGTCGGCTTGGCATCTCTGTCGTTTCGCCCTAATATAGTCTCTCATCCTCTTTGACTTGGTGGCTCGTCTGTGTAGGCGCACCGATGGCCGTCTGGCATATTGTCGTTGGTAAACTACATCTTGCTGGATCCGTTTAACAGCGTGAGCAACTCTTCCACCCTTTGTAATGGGACACTGTACATTTTCCAATTTTCGTAGCATTGAATCTCCAGCACCGTAGTTTAGACGATCGATGACTGAAGACACACGTCCCAGTGCATTTCGACTGAATTTAACATTCTTAGGTAACGATGCGGAAAAAGCTCTGTTTGCAGATTCATTTGGATTTGTTGTTAGTCTGCGTCGTGTCATTTGAAGTGCGGCATTGCCAAGACGCATTTCAATCAGTCCTTGAAGTGTTGCTCGATCACTGTCTGTCATATTTAGTCGCGTGAGGCCGCAGGCCTTCAAATGCTGTGAAGTATTCCACCAATTCTTGCGACCACCACGGCAGACAATTGCATGTCTGCGACAGTTTCTGCATGAGCCAGAATAGCAGTCGAGTGTGGCTTGAATGATGTCGGGCATACGTCTAGTTATAACTGTCGTGTCACTGTCGTGAAGTATGTGGACACTTGTGTAGATCTTCTGGCATCTTGTTTTCACATCTTCCGCAAACATTTTTCTGTTTTCTGCTCGCCTTGCAGCAGTTTCTCCTGGAAACATCCTGGGGGAGAATGATGCTTTCGTGATATGACGAAATTGCGTTTGAGACAGATGCGTCGTATCGGATTGCCTCTGTGTCTCCATACCTGCTGGCATTGCATCTTGTACACCTCGCGATGCTAATGCATCACCGTCTGTAGCAACATACTTGATTGCAACGTCATCTTGTGCTAAACTGTCGCCAATTTGTTTCCCAATTCTGTACTCGGACAGCGGATCTGTTGCTTGCACATTGGCCGTGCAACCAGCATGGCCAGGACAGGTGACATTGACACCCTTGTTCCGAAGTGTAGCTCCTAGTTTACACAGCTTGCTGTCCATCCAGAAAGCTATGATTTCCTTTTCACCGGTTTGCCAACTGATTGCAGTTCCCAAAGCCTGTGACGCATTCTGCCCACCACAGCTGTAAGTGTTTTTGAGATTTGTGGAGTTGTACCGAACATCGACGCTTATGTTAATCGGAGCATCTTCTGGCAGACCGCGCAGAGTGTTGATCTCTTTTGTTTTCTGTCTTCTCCTGTGTAAGTCGTCCATGGTTGCTTGTGCGGTGACAGTTGCGACCTTGTTTGCAGTTCTCTGTAATCCTGTGCGACTAGGTGGTGGTGTGTCCATTGCAGCTAGAATGTGACGGATCTTTGTGGTCCCTATTGTCGAATCCTGGAGACCGACGTGAAGTGCGACATTAGTTGTAGCAGCACGCTGACCACTACGTCCAGTGCTGACCTCAGTGTACAGTTTGTACATGCGCGAATGATAGTCACAATTTGTACATCGGAGTGATTGCTTCCAACAGAGACCAATCTGTTGTTCATGGTATATTTGAAACTGTGGAGAAGTGCACGTCGTCTTGCAGGCGTGCTCAGTGTAACATTCATTCCACATCTGAGCACTCTTTTCCATATTTAGCAGACGCATCTCGGTTCCTCCTTGATTTTCGTCTGGCTGGAGGTAGCTGTCTGTTAAATCTGGGCATCGGTATGGCCGCGGTCTTAGAATTTTGCTATTGCCAGGCTTGCCGTCAGCATCGGGTACCGTTAACAGTCCACCAGAAGTTTCTTGTACGACTCTTGAAAAGTCAGCCATGCCGAGTCGTGGCATCCATACATGACTGTCTGGTGTTTCTGTTGATTCACCATGCATTGCTTCAAAATGTGGGTGGCCTTGTTGGAAACCGCACCGATTTCTCCTCATTCCTCTAACAGGCGGTGTCTTCCTATCACTATGTTTGCTAAGTTTACCAGTCTCATAATTTGCAGTCTCCTTCATTGTAATAATGCAGAATAATCCCGGCAGAATCACAGTTGAAAGGGACAAACCGTTATTTGAAATCACAGACTTCTAATGAGTCTGAAAGTCCAAATCACAGTGACAGAACTTGGGTGTGATAAGGGGGGTGGGGAGAGAATCACATTAGTGAAGCCTCCATTTGGAAATCTATATCATAAATGGACCAATGACATTGCAGAAGGGTGATTAAACAATCTTTTTTTGTTTACTTCAGCTAATTAAACACATGTGAAGAGGTTGGGAGCAACCCTAATGACATCTTGGCAGAGTGACTACTGGCATTCAGCTCCTAGGCCCAGGCTGCCAGGACATACAGTCACCTGACTTGATCAGTACTCAATCAGGCAAGTGCCACAGTGTATTGAATGTCTACTAATTGGGTTATGTAATACTGTGCAATTGAACTCATTAAGACGTCTGGCCTTTGAAGAATCCACACTTTAAGGTCATATATCATGTATAATTATAGTTGTCTAATAGGGAAAAAGTAAAAAAATCAATATAAATATAAATGCAACATAACAACTGCCTGTATGTGATATGTTTACAGAAAACATACTGGGCTTTCTGGAAAATAGGGTTAGGTCTTCATATATGCCGGATGAGAAAGTGTGTACAGTGTAGAGTTATGCCAGATTAGAATATGTCCAACAGTAAAATGCTTACTCATATGGTGCCCGGTCAAGTAGGGTGGCGCTTTTGAAATGTGTATAGAAAAAAAACATGTGGATGAATTTTAAAAAAAAATATTGCACAGTGTTTGAGATAGGAGTGCCTCAAAAATATAGTAATTTCAATTTTTTTCTCAAAAATTGCCAAACCTATTTGGGGTCAGCACACTGTTGGACTTCCTGCTTGATTACAGACGAAACAAAGTGCAGTATATTTTTGAGAAATGACTTTTTCTAATATTCACTTGCTCTGACATAAGTGCACTTGAGTAGTGAGATTTCTAGATGTGATTGTTGAAGCTGTTGACAGTGAAATGGTGTCTTTTTAGCTGATTTTACTAAGCGGAAGGGTATCTGGCAGCAATTTGGCTAGTTGACACTGTAGCCGGATTACTGCCTGCATCCAGTTGTAAATATTGACGGGTGTCATACATACAGGCATTTTGCAAGAGCTAGAGATATGAGATTTTGACTAAACTCGACCAGCATGTCAATGAGATGATAATAACAGCAGGTGAGAAGTTTAAGAAACTTTATAGGTCACGTTTTCTTATAATCACACAAAACGTTAACATGGTCGCCAATGGGAAAACTGACAGTGTGCTGACCCCAATTAAAGTCCCTAGCAACGGAAACACGCTACACAGTGAGGCATCATGGACGACAGGTTTTACGAAAAATATGCAGACAAAATTAATGAAAATGTGTCTATTTCAACAAACAATCAATGTATATTGTGGACAGGCTGCACAAAAGGCACAGGGGTGAAATACGGAGCAGTTAGCTGCAAGTTTAGATGTGGAAATAGACGTACCATAACGGCACACCGGTTAAGCTATATGCTGCACCACAGGAGAACATTTATAAGAGCGAATCTGGATGCTTCACATCTCTGCCACAATAGTCTCTGTGTGACAGCCACACATGTCAGCCTGGAACCACACGGTGTCAACAATGAAAGGATTTCTTGCGTGAAATCAGGCGAATGTCGTGGTCATGGCATTTACCCTGCATGCATGTTAGATTTAAAATTAAATCCATTAAAAAGTGGTGAGCACTTACATTTTGTCGGGAGTTCGTGTACGATGAACTTTTCCGATGTGTGATCGTTACAACTGGTCACTGATATATGTCGACATCAGTCAGCCCCTGCTGTCACTGATGTAGCATTGCATCGTGTCGATTGATCGTGGTACTCAAGATGTTCGTGGTGCTCGTAGTCTGATTGTGTTTGCATGAATGTCGGCAGGCAGATGGTGTCGTGTGTGTCGGATGGTCTAGGTCTTCACATTGTGTTTGCATGGATGATGGTCAGTTTGCAGCCCAAGTAGACGCTGCAGAAATACAGAATGTCGTATTGTTATAATGTTGTGTATGCACATTGTGCTCATGTGTATGCGTGTCTGTGTGTCTGTCTACTCTCTGCTTGCGTAAGAGTGATCGGCCGATTTTCGTGACCTTAACGAATATGGGTGATCAGTACGATTTCCCGGTGGCTGTCGGCGCCTCCTTCTCACTGGTGTAACTGCCGTTGCTGTCACTGCTACTGTTGTTACTGTATGACTTGCTGGTTTGGGATCAAGTTGACTCTTTCTGTAGATGTCGGCTTGGCATCTCTGTCGTTTCGCCCTAATATAGTCTCTCATCCTCTTTGACTTGGTGGCTCGTCTGTGTAGGCGCACCGATGGCCGTCTGGCATATTGTCGTTGGTAAACTACATCTTGCTGGATCCGTTTAACAGCGTGAGCAACTCTTCCACCCTTTGTAATGGGACACTGTACATTTTCCAATTTTCGTAGCATTGAATCTCCAGCACCGTAGTTTAGACGATCGATGACTGAAGACACACGTCCCAGTGCATTTCGACTGAATTTAACATTCTTAGGTAACGATGCGGAAAAAGCTCTGTTTGCAGATTCATTTGGATTTGTTGTTAGTCTGCGTCGTGTCATTTGAAGTGCGGCATTGCCAAGACGCATTTCAATCAGTCCTTGAAGTGTTGCTCGATCACTGTCTGTCATATTTAGTCGCGTGAGGCCGCAGGCCTTCAAATGCTGTGAAGTATTCCACCAATTCTTGCGACCACCACGGCAGACAATTGCATGTCTGCGACAGTTTCTGCATGAGCCAGAATAGCAGTCGAGTGTGGCTTGAATGATGTCGGGCATACGTCTAGTTATAACTGTCGTGTCACTGTCGTGAAGTATGTGGACACTTGTGTAGATCTTCTGGCATCTTGTTTTCACATCTTCCGCAAACATTTTTCTGTTTTCTGCTCGCCTTGCAGCAGTTTCTCCTGGAAACATCCTGGGGGAGAATGATGCTTTCGTGATATGACGAAATTGCGTTTGAGACAGATGCGTCGTATCGGATTGCCTCTGTGTCTCCATACCTGCTGGCATTGCATCTTGTACACCTCGCGATGCTAATGCATCACCGTCTGTAGCAACATACTTGATTGCAACGTCATCTTGTGCTAAACTGTCGCCAATTTGTTTCCCAATTCTGTACTCGGACAGCGGATCTGTTGCTTGCACATTGGCCGTGCAACCAGCATGGCCAGGACAGGTGACATTGACACCCTTGTTCCGAAGTGTAGCTCCTAGTTTACACAGCTTGCTGTCCATCCAGAAAGCTATGATTTCCTTTTCACCGGTTTGCCAACTGATTGCAGTTCCCAAAGCCTGTGACGCATTCTGCCCACCACAGCTGTAAGTGTTTTTGAGATTTGTGGAGTTGTACCGAACATCGACGCTTATGTTAATCGGAGCATCTTCTGGCAGACCGCGCAGAGTGTTGATCTCTTTTGTTTTCTGTCTTCTCCTGTGTAAGTCGTCCATGGTTGCTTGTGCGGTGACAGTTGCGACCTTGTTTGCAGTTCTCTGTAATCCTGTGCGACTAGGTGGTGGTGTGTCCATTGCAGCTAGAATGTGACGGATCTTTGTGGTCCCTATTGTCGAATCCTGGAGACCGACGTGAAGTGCGACATTAGTTGTAGCAGCACGCTGACCACTACGTCCAGTGCTGACCTCAGTGTACAGTTTGTACATGCGCGAATGATAGTCACAATTTGTACATCGGAGTGATTGCTTCCAACAGAGACCAATCTGTTGTTCATGGTATATTTGAAACTGTGGAGAAGTGCACGTCGTCTTGCAGGCGTGCTCAGTGTAACATTCATTCCACATCTGAGCACTCTTTTCCATATTTAGCAGACGCATCTCGGTTCCTCCTTGATTTTCGTCTGGCTGGAGGTAGCTGTCTGTTAAATCTGGGCATCGGTATGGCCGCGGTCTTAGAATTTTGCTATTGCCAGGCTTGCCGTCAGCATCGGGTACCGTTAACAGTCCACCAGAAGTTTCTTGTACGACTCTTGAAAAGTCAGCCATGCCGAGTCGTGGCATCCATACATGACTGTCTGGTGTTTCTGTTGATTCACCATGCATTGCTTCAAAATGTGGGTGGCCTTGTTGGAAACCGCACCGATTTCTCCTCATTCCTCTAACAGGCGGTGTCTTCCTATCACTATGTTTGCTAAGTTTACCAGTCTCATAATTTGCAGTCTCCTTCATTGTAATAATGCAGAATAATCCCGGCAGAATCACAGTTGAAAGGGACAAACCGTTATTTGAAATCACAGACTTCTAATGAGTCTGAAAGTCCAAATCACAGTGACAGAACTTGGGTGTGATAAGGGGGGTGGGGAGAGAATCACATTAGTGAAGCCTCCATTTGGAAATCTATATCATAAATGGACCAATGACATTGCAGAAGGGTGATTAAACAATCTTTTTTTGTTTACTTCAGCTAATTAAACACATGTGAAGAGGTTGGGAGCAACCCTAATGACATCTTGGCAGAGTGACTACTGGCATTCAGCTCCTAGGCCCAGGCTGCCAGGACATACAGTCACCTGACTTGATCAGTACTCAATCAGGCAAGTGCCACAGTGTATTGAATGTCTACTAATTGGGTTGTGTAATACTGTGCAATTGAACTCATTAAGACGTCTGGCCTTTGAAGAATCCACACTTTAAGGTCATATATCATGTATAATTATAGTTGTCTAATAGGGAAAAAGTAAAAAAATCAATATAAATATAAATGCAACATAACAACTGCCTGTATGTGATATGTTTACAGAAAACATACTGGGCTTTCTGGAAAATAGGGTTAGGTCTTCATATATGCCGGATGAGAAAGTGTGTACAGTGTAGAGTTATGCCAGATTAGAATATGTCCAACAGTAAAATGCTTACTCATATGGTGCCCGGTCAAGTAGGGTGGCGCTTTTGAAATGTGTATAGAAAAAAAACATGTGGATGAATTAAAAAAAAAAATATTGCACAGTGTTTGAGATAGGAGTGCCTCAAAAATATAGTAATTTCAATTTTTTTCTCAAAAATTGCCAAACCTATTTAAAGTCCCTAGCAACGGAAACACGCTACACAGTGAGGCATCATGGACGACAGGTTTTACGAAAAATATGCAGACAAAATTAATGAAAATGTGTCTATTTCAACAAACAATCAATGTATATTGTGGACAGGCTGCACAAAAGGCACAGGGGTGAAATACGGAGCAGTTAGCTGCAAGTTTAGATGTGGAAATAGACGTACCATAACGGCACACCGGTTAAGCTATATGCTGCACCACAGGAGAACATTTATAAGAGCGAATCTGGATGCTTCACATCTCTGCCACAATAGTCTCTGTGTGACAGCCACACATGTCAGCCTGGAACCACACGGTGTCAACAATGAAAGGATTTCTTGCGTGAAATCAGGCGAATGTCGTGGTCATGGCATTTACCCTGCATGCATGTTAGATTTAAAATTAAATCCATTAAAAAGTGGTGAGCACTTACATTTTGTCGGGAGTTCGTGTACGATGAACTTTTCCGATGTGTGATCGTTACAACTGGTCACTGATATATGTCGACATCAGTCAGCCCCTGCTGTCACTGATGTAGCATTGCATCGTGTCGATTGATCGTGGTACTCAAGATGTTCGTGGTGCTCGTAGTCTGATTGTGTTTGCATGAATGTCGGCAGGCAGATGGTGTCGTGTGTGTCGGATGGTCTAGGTCTTCACATTGTGTTTGCATGGATGATGGTCAGTTTGCAGCCCAAGTAGACGCTGCAGAAATACAGAATGTCGTATTGTTATAATGTTGTGTATGCACATTGTGCTCATGTGTATGCGTGTCTGTGTGTCTGTCTACTCTCTGCTTGCGTAAGAGTGATCGGCCGATTTTCGTGACCTTAACGAATATGGGTGATCAGTACGATTTCCCGGTGGCTGTCGGCGCCTCCTTCTCACTGGTGTAACTGCCGTTGCTGTCACTGCTACTGTTGTTACTGTATGACTTGCTGGTTTGGGATCAAGTTGACTCTTTCTGTAGATGTCGGCTTGGCATCTCTGTCGTTTCGCCCTAATATAGTCTCTCATCCTCTTTGACTTGGTGGCTCGTCTGTGTAGGCGCACCGATGGCCGTCTGGCATATTGTCGTTGGTAAACTACATCTTGCTGGATCCGTTTAACAGCGTGAGCAACTCTTCCACCCTTTGTAATGGGACACTGTACATTTTCCAATTTTCGTAGCATTGAATCTCCAGCACCGTAGTTTAGACGATCGATGACTGAAGACACACGTCCCAGTGCATTTCGACTGAATTTAACATTCTTAGGTAACGATGCGGAAAAAGCTCTGTTTGCAGATTCATTTGGATTTGTTGTTAGTCTGCGTCGTGTCATTTGAAGTGCGGCATTGCCAAGACGCATTTCAATCAGTCCTTGAAGTGTTGCTCGATCACTGTCTGTCATATTTAGTCGCGTGAGGCCGCAGGCCTTCAAATGCTGTGAAGTATTCCACCAATTCTTGCGACCACCACGGCAGACAATTGCATGTCTGCGACAGTTTCTGCATGAGCCAGAATAGCAGTCGAGTGTGGCTTGAATGATGTCGGGCATACGTCTAGTTATAACTGTCGTGTCACTGTCGTGAAGTATGTGGACACTTGTGTAGATCTTCTGGCATCTTGTTTTCACATCTTCCGCAAACATTTTTCTGTTTTCTGCTCGCCTTGCAGCAGTTTCTCCTGGAAACATCCTGGGGGAGAATGATGCTTTCGTGATATGACGAAATTGCGTTTGAGACAGATGCGTCGTATCGGATTGCCTCTGTGTCTCCATACCTGCTGGCATTGCATCTTGTACACCTCGCGATGCTAATGCATCACCGTCTGTAGCAACATACTTGATTGCAACGTCATCTTGTGCTAAACTGTCGCCAATTTGTTTCCCAATTCTGTACTCGGACAGCGGATCTGTTGCTTGCACATTGGCCGTGCAACCAGCATGGCCAGGACAGGTGACATTGACACCCTTGTTCCGAAGTGTAGCTCCTAGTTTACACAGCTTGCTGTCCATCCAGAAAGCTATGATTTCCTTTTCACCGGTTTGCCAACTGATTGCAGTTCCCAAAGCCTGTGACGCATTCTGCCCACCACAGCTGTAAGTGTTTTTGAGATTTGTGGAGTTGTACCGAACATCGACGCTTATGTTAATCGGAGCATCTTCTGGCAGACCGCGCAGAGTGTTGATCTCTTTTGTTTTCTGTCTTCTCCTGTGTAAGTCGTCCATGGTTGCTTGTGCGGTGACAGTTGCGACCTTGTTTGCAGTTCTCTGTAATCCTGTGCGACTAGGTGGTGGTGTGTCCATTGCAGCTAGAATGTGACGGATCTTTGTGGTCCCTATTGTCGAATCCTGGAGACCGACGTGAAGTGCGACATTAGTTGTAGCAGCACGCTGACCACTACGTCCAGTGCTGACCTCAGTGTACAGTTTGTACATGCGCGAATGATAGTCACAATTTGTACATCGGAGTGATTGCTTCCAACAGAGACCAATCTGTTGTTCATGGTATATTTGAAACTGTGGAGAAGTGCACGTCGTCTTGCAGGCGTGCTCAGTGTAACATTCATTCCACATCTGAGCACTCTTTTCCATATTTAGCAGACGCATCTCGGTTCCTCCTTGATTTTCGTCTGGCTGGAGGTAGCTGTCTGTTAAATCTGGGCATCGGTATGGCCGCGGTCTTAGAATTTTGCTATTGCCAGGCTTGCCGTCAGCATCGGGTACCGTTAACAGTCCACCAGAAGTTTCTTGTACGACTCTTGAAAAGTCAGCCATGCCGAGTCGTGGCATCCATACATGACTGTCTGGTGTTTCTGTTGATTCACCATGCATTGCTTCAAAATGTGGGTGGCCTTGTTGGAAACCGCACCGATTTCTCCTCATTCCTCTAACAGGCGGTGTCTTCCTATCACTATGTTTGCTAAGTTTACCAGTCTCATAATTTGCAGTCTCCTTCATTGTAATAATGCAGAATAATCCCGGCAGAATCACAGTTGAAAGGGACAAACCGTTATTTGAAATCACAGACTTCTAATGAGTCTGAAAGTCCAAATCACAGTGACAGAACTTGGGTGTGATAAGGGGGGTGGGGAGAGAATCACATTAGTGAAGCCTCCATTTGGAAATCTATATCATAAATGGACCAATGACATTGCAGAAGGGTGATTAAACAATCTTTTTTTGTTTACTTCAGCTAATTAAACACATGTGAAGAGGTTGGGAGCAACCCTAATGACATCTTGGCAGAGTGACTACTGGCATTCAGCTCCTAGGCCCAGGCTGCCAGGACATACAGTCACCTGACTTGATCAGTACTCAATCAGGCAAGTGCCACAGTGTATTGAATGTCTACTAATTGGGTTGTGTAATACTGTGCAATTGAACTCATTAAGACGTCTGGCCTTTGAAGAATCCACACTTTAAGGTCATATATCATGTATAATTATAGTTGTCTAATAGGGAAAAAGTAAAAAAATCAATATAAATATAAATGCAACATAACAACTGCCTGTATGTGATATGTTTACAGAAAACATACTGGGCTTTCTGGAAAATAGGGTTAGGTCTTCATATATGCCGGATGAGAAAGTGTGTACAGTGTAGAGTTATGCCAGATTAGAATATGTCCAACAGTAAAATGCTTACTCATATGGTGCCCGGTCAAGTAGGGTGGCGCTTTTGAAATGTGTATAGAAAAAAAACATGTGGATGAATAAAAAAAAAAAATATTGCACAGTGTTTGAGATAGGAGTGCCTCAAAAATATAGTAATTTCAATTTTTTTCTCAAAAATTGCCAAACCTATTTGGGGTCAGCACACTGTTGGACTTCCTGCTTGATTACAGACGAAACAAAGTGCAGTATATTTTTGAGAAATGACTTTTTCTAATATTCACTTGCTCTGACATAAGTGCACTTGAGTAGTGAGATTTCTAGATGTGATTGTTGAAGCTGTTGACAGTGAAATGGTGTCTTTTTAGCTGATTTTACTAAGCGGAAGGGTATCTGGCAGCAATTTGGCTAGTTGACACTGTAGCCGGATTACTGCCTGCATCCAGTTGTAAATATTGACGGGTGTCATACATACAGGCATTTTGCAAGAGCTAGAGATATGAGATTTTGACTAAACTCGACCAGCATGTCAATGAGATGATAATAACAGCAGGTGAGAAGTTTAAGAAACTTTATAGGTCACGTTTTCTTATAATCACACAAAACGTTAACATGGTCGCCAATGGGAAAACTGACAGTGTGCTGACCCCTGATAGGGGCTATATAGGCCAGACACAAAGTCAAAGGAAATTCAGCCTCACTCTCTGGTTTGGTCTGATTCATTCAATGTATACTATTGGCTCACCAATCACCAAAATTCTATGTTCTGTTTTATAAATTATGTCGATTTAGTTATATTTATTATCGTTGTTTTGCCCACCCTCCTCCCTATATCACTTTGCTTGTTGGTTCAGAAGTTTTTTAATGGCGGAGTGACCCCCACCGTTAAGGTGGTAGTGGTAAAGGCGGAGTAACCCCCACCGTTATATGCTTAGAAATTTTAGGTATTGCTTAACAATGCTATTGGGGCCGGCATGCTTCCTGTGTATTGATGTATGTATATATGGTGTGGTATATATGATGTTGTTTAATATGTGTTAGTGAACAAATGTCATTAAGTTGGCCTGTTTCAGTCAACACTGGTCTTGTATCGTTGCTTTGCACAGAAAGGTGTATGTGACAGGGGCGCATACATAAATGTTTGACGCCAGCCTATTGCTCGTCGACTTTTGGTATGCAGCTCTGGCTGAAGTCCCTCTATTTGGCAACGTTGTCCTGGTAACCTAACGATTCGCACCAGGCGCATTAAACATGCAGCACTAAAAGGTCACTCCGACCGTAACGTCGTCGGGAGTGTCCTGTCACGACGCAGCGACGGCAACTGCACACGGCAACATACACGGTCTGACTGCTACGCCTGTTACAAATTGATACTTATACTCCGTTTAGCAGAATCACTTTGGACCGATGCAGGTAGGTTCTATGATTCCGCTCCAGTCAAAATGTTTACTCTGCTTAGCGGCTGATCGTGTTTTCCATGATTCTGTTTTTTGCAAAATCCGCCATATCACAATGGCGACTTAAGGCACATTGAGTAAAGACACATGGGTGCTTGGTACGTGGGGCGATTGTCCCGGTTCAACAAAAGATATTAATATTATTATAGAATGCGACCAAACCTTTAAACAGTTTTTTTGTTTTTCTACCACTTTTTTTACCATCCCATATTCACAGTTCGTTTAAATATCATTCATTCATTATGCTGATGGTAACATTATATTTCATTAATAGAATAATAACACACACGCTCACACACACGCACGCTCACACACACACACACACACACACACACACACACACACACACACACACACACACACACACACACACACACACACACACACACACACACACACACACACACACACACAAACACACACACACGGGGACACAATTATTGGCTATTCGTAAGACTTATTGTGTTGTTTATGTTAAGTAGAAATTCTAACTTTTCATTACCTGTAAACTATACTGATGATAATAATTATGCCTTAATTAATCGAGCTACTTTTTAACAGAAACAATGCCAATACTATAACTAACACACACAATCACAATTTCACAATCACAATACTTCATTGTCCCTTGTGAGGGAAATTCATTTGGAGTGTAGAGCAGCATATTAAGACATATAAAACAAATGTGCATGCAATATACACAATGTAAAAATAAAAAGAGTAAAAGTAATAACAGTTATATCGGTTCAATAAATAAATAAATAAGTTAAATATGGTAAATAAGTTAAATAAGTTACAACTGTTTTTAGAAAGTTAAGTTAAAGTTAAATCATCTCACAAATCATCTCAGGCTCACTCAGTGCCAGACTGGCAGGGAAGACTGGCAGAGATGGAGGGGAACGAAGGTCAGTTACTTATTCATTAGTCTTATTGACGAGGGAACAACAGAGTTTCGAGTGCGGTTCAATTTGAAGTGAGGGAGTTGAAAGCGGCGGCCAGAAGGAAGTAGTTTATAGCATGGAAACAGGGGATGTTCGGGGTCTGAGGAGACGTTCCTTCCCTTTCTCTCTGCCCGTGCCTGTATAGATCTTCTAGACTGGTCTGCTTTTTTCCCACCACCTTGCCACTAACCCACTAGTTTTCGAGGCTATATTTGGCGGAGATAGATCGTAGAAATTGGTGGTGCAGAAAAGTTGATAAACAAGTGGACTTACTGATTGATAAGTAATATTCTTGCCTTAATATCATTCATAAAGTTGCAATAAATATATTGAGTAGCAGTTGTGCTTAAAGTTAGTTAGTTAATTTTTTTTAGAACACCTTAGTATGGTGAGTGATAATAAGGTAACTCACTTAGGCGGCTTAGCCTTCGATAAGTTATAAACAAGATTTAACAAACCTGATTATGTGGTAGAATATATAGGAGATAAAGTTACAACCATCAAACTACTTACATAAGAT
The DNA here is from genome assembly GCA_963995525.1 of Escarpia spicata. NCBI lineage: Eukaryota > Metazoa > Annelida > Polychaeta > Sabellida > Siboglinidae > Escarpia > Escarpia spicata. The sequence goes on from OZ023216.1 coordinate 20,652,283, forward strand.
AATATCTGTGTAAGCCAGTACTTGCTAGATATTTTGATTAGGTAGCATTGTTGTTAAAATTAAGCAAGGGCGATAGTCGGGCGGCGTAACCTAAATAAATAAAGCAGCCTAACGTAACGTAATTGATTGTATTTAAATTAGGTCACAACCGGTAATGTTAGCGTTCGTGTTAGGATAAATAGCCGGCTGTGTAATTGAAATTTGTAACCTAAAGTGTGCTGTAGTACACAGGAAACAGTCTTTATAAAGACTAAGTTAGTTAAGTTATTAAATAAATTATGATAGTGATATGGCGCCTTGCAAGCGGCAAGTCAAGGCAAAGCGACACTTGGTGTGCAATCACTGCCACAGCTGGGTAGATTTTGCATTGTCCGGCTATGGGAAATCATGGACAGAAACCATGGAGGAGGGATTCAACTTTCAGTGCGTGGGGTGTTGGAAGGTGGGGTGTCTGCAGAAGGAGATAGTTAGGTTGACAGATATTGTGAAGGGAATGGAGATGGGAATTAGCAAGGAGGCAGGTCGAATGGAGAGAGACGACAGGGAGAGAGGCGAGAATACTGCAAGACTGAAGGAGAATAGCAGTGGCAAGAAAACTGAGGAAAGGAGATTGAGAGGACGGAAGGTGATTGGAGGGGAAGAAATAGGAAAATCGACAATAGAAAACGTGACAAGCGTGAAAGTGACAGGGAAGAAAGTGACCGTAGAGATGGAGGGAGGGAAGATGGGACGGGAGAGGAGAGAGGAAAATGAAATGGGACGAAAGAAGAAGGGACGAAAGGAAGTGAGAGCAAATGTGATACAAGAGAAGTCGATAAAAGGGACGCTGACAAGAGAAAAAGCGACAGGAAAGAATGGATCGGAAGAGAATGTGACAGGAGAGAAGACGACAGGGGGGAAAGACAACAACCAGACAGATGCAAACCGAAGAAGGAGCTATTCTAAGGCAGTGATTGAGGGGGCAATGAGAAAAGAGAGGGTGTTTATGGGCAACTCCATTATGAGAAAGACGAGACAAGACACTGACCAAGGGGAAGGACGTCGTTGTTTGTTTACCGGGGGCTAGGATTGAACATGTGACTGACAGGGTAGAGAAGGTATTGGGACATGGCAAGGAAGGGTCTATACTGGTACATGTAGGAACAAATAATGCAGACAGGGAGGGAACAACTGCGATAGTACAGAAGTATAGACAGTTAGTGAGGAAGCTAAAGAAGACGAGAGTTGAACAGGTTATTTTGTCAGGAATTTTGCCAGTAATGGGAGGAAGGGGGGCAACGTATAGAAACTGCAAGAGGATGGCGATCAACGCACTAGTTGAGCAGATGTGTGAAGAAGAGGGGGTGGGATTCATAGATTTATGGGGATACTTTGTTGGGAGGGAAGATATGTACATGAGAGATGGCTTCCATCTTAGTGGAAAGGGGGCAGCAGTTTTCTCAGAGAACCTGCGGCGATCTGTTCAGAGTGGGACAGGTTGCATCTATTTAAACTAGATTCGCAGGGGGGACTCACGGAAAAGCCTGAAAATGGAGGCATAGATAAAGACAGCACAAATAAATCAGCAACTAGGAGTCTGGAAAACTCTTCTGAAGCTGGATATAGATGTGTTTGTTTAAATGCAAGTATAGTAAAGAAAAGAAATGAACTAAACATTATGGTAGAAGATATTGACCCTCATATAATAGGTATAACCGAATCCTGGACCACCACCGATATATCAGATGCTGAATTGGGACTGACAGGATATGTAATGTTTAGAAAAGATAGAATAGGAAGAAAGGGAAGGTGGAGTTATTGTATATATTAAAGAATCTATTCAGGCTTATGAAATAAAATTTGAAAGAGAAGCAGATTGCGAAGAAGCTGTTTGGTGTAACATAGTTACAGGAAACTCAACGTTAACAGTTGGGTTAGTTTATCGAAGTCCAAACATAAGCATAGAAGAGAATGAAAAAATACAAAACGCTATAAGGGAAGTAAGCAAACGGGACTGTGTTATTATGGGGGATTTTAACCACGGGCATATACAATGGAAATCTCTACAGAGTATGGGGAGTGAGGACCACAAGTTTTTAGTTTTAGTTCAAGATACATTCCTTTCTCAACATGTGTTAGAACCAACCAGGGGTGAGAATGTGTTAGACATAGTTTTGTCCTCACAGAATGAATTAGTTGACAATGTCAAGATATGTGAGCCACTGGGGAGTAGCGATCACAACCAGATACATTTTACCTTCAAAGTAAAATCAGAAAGGAATAGTAAAAACCAGTATAGGAGAAATTTCCACAAAGGAAGGTATAAGAACATGAGGAAATATTTAGCAAAGATAGACTGGAATAACACACTGAAAAATAAGACGGCAACAGAATGCTGGAATATATTAAAGAGTGAAATTAAGTGCATAGTCGATAAATTTGTACCCTTCGAAAAACAAGGAAAACGGTCCAAAAAGAAACACTTATCGAAAGAAGCCATTAGAAAAATTAAGTATAAACAAATGATGTGAAGTCATATAGATGTACTAGAAATGATGAAGACTACAACAGTTATAAAGAATCACTTAACCAAGCTACAGCTGAAATTATAAATTCAAAGAGAAGCTATGAACAACAATTAGCTAGTAATATAAAACATGACGGCAAGAGTTTTTATGCGTATGTTCGAAGCAAACAGAAAGTTCAAGATAAGGTCGGTCCTCTAGAAGATAGTTCTGGAAATATAACATCAGAGGGATTCTTAATGGCAGGAGACCTGAACGAGTACTTTAGTTCAGTGTTTACCAGGGAAGATATTAGTTCACTGCCAGTACCAGAGGCTAAGTTCAAGGGGGCAGCTTCAGACTATTTAGGACAATTAATTGTAACCCCGAAAATGGTAGCTAAGAAAATAAGGGCTATGAAGGATAATAAATCACCTGGAGTGGATGGTATTCCACCCAAACTACTATTGGAAATTGTAGAACAAATTAGCATACCGCTTGCAACAGTTTTCAACTTGTCATTAGAAGAGAGAGTGGTTCCTTTTAGAATGGAAAGAAGCAAACATTATACCGTTATTCAAAAAAGGTTCGAGAAACAAGTCAGAGAACTATAGACCAGTGAGTTTAACATCAGTGATTTGTAAATTATTAGAAAGACTAATTAAAGATCACATGGTGGATTTTCTTGTTAAACAAAACTTGATAAACCCATCTCAACATGGTTTTTTTTAAAGCGAGGTCATGCTTAACAAATATGTTATGTTTTTTGGAAGACATCACTAAGTGGGTAGATGAGGGATCACCAGTAGATATCGTCTACTTAGATTTTCGAAAAGCTTTCGACAAAGTACCACATCAAAGATTATTGCTTAAACTAAAGGCCCATGGCATAGGAAATTGTATAATAAACTGGACAGAACAATGGCTGATTGACAGAAGACAACGTGTAGTAGTTGATGGGGAGACTTCAAACTGGAAATCGGTATTGAGTGGGGTACCACAGGGATCAGTATTAGGTCCAATATTATTCTTAATATATATATCAACGATTTGGATGATGAAATAATATGCAAGGTGTTGAAATTTGCGGATGATACAAAAGTGTTTAGAAGGATTAAAAGTGATGGAGATAGACAGCATTTACTATCTTGACAGGTTGATCAAATGGTCTGAAAAGTGGCAAATGCTGTTCAATTTTGGGAAATGTAAATGCCTCCACACAGGACATGGGAACGAAGAAGTAGAATATACAATGGGGGGTACTGTACTAAGTACTACTGTAAATGAAAAGGACTTAGGGTTAACCATTAGTGCTGATATGAAGGTTTCAGAGCAGTGCGGAATTGCAGCTTCAAAGGGAAATCAAATCCTTGGATTAATTAGGCGAAACATAACGTATAAGGAAAAAGAGCTAATAATACCGCTGTACAAAACACTAGTTAGGCCTCATTTAGAATATTGTATTCAAGCGTGGAGGCCATATCGCAGGAAGGACATAGATATGCTAGAAAGAGTGCAGAGGAGAGCAACTAAAATGATATAAAAACTGAGGGATCTTAGTTACGAAATACGCCTAAACAAATGCGGTTTAACAACACTAGAGACCAGGAGATTGAGAGGAGATCAGATAGAAGTGTTTAAAATATTGAAGGGTTATGAAAATATTGATAGAAACATTTTTTTCTCAGTTAAGAAAGATAGAAGGACTAGAGGACATGAACTTGCATTAGCAAAGGAGCAGAGTAGATTGGATTGAGGATTAACGTGCTTGAAGATCTTACTGACGTCATCAGGAGTTGTTTCTGGAGTATCATCCTCAATGAGCTGAGACTCAATATCATCCACCGCCTCCTGATCCTCACGTGAGAAGTCAGCGAACTTGAGACTCTCTTCCGCTGACTCTGAGTTTTGTTTGACACGTTTGCCGGACTCAACACCAGACAGAGTTTTCAGTCCCTGCCATGCCCTGCGCATATTGCCGTATTGGAACAGGCGTTCAATTGTGTACTTGTATTCTAGTTTAGCGTCCCTGATCTGATTTTTTAGAGTACACTGGATCCTTTTTGCTTCAGTGCGATTGTTAGACATAAAAGCTCTCTTCTTCTCGTTTATTATGTTTTTCAGTTCTTTACCCACCCACGGTTTGTTACTTGAGAAGATTTTCAGTCTTTGTGGGGACAATTATCTCTTCACAAAACTTGATATAGTCTGTGACGACATCAACTGCTTCTTCAAGCGAAGAACTGGATTCAATAAGAACATCCCACAAAGTACAGTCAAAACACCCCCTGAGGGCGTCGACCGAGTTCAAGTCCCACGTTTTCACAGTTTTCTGCACTGTTTTCTGTCTCTGCAGTTTAGTTCTATATGCCGGGATCAAATGTACCACATTGTGATCAGCTGTACCGAGTGACATCTTCTTCACGGACTTGTACGCGTCCTTAATGTTGCCATAACAGAGATCCAGGGTGTTACTACCGCGTGTCTGACACGTCACGTACTGCTGCTGGTAAACAGGCAATGTTTTGTCTAGTCGGCAGCTATTGAAATCTCCGAGTATTATGTTAAGCGAGTCTGGTGACATTATCTCACGCCGGTGCACACGGCTAGTGATTGCATCAGCTGCGCGTGCAACATCAGCTGTCGGTGGCACATAGACCAGAGTTAAAAATAGCTGCCCGAACTCTCTGGGTAAATAGGCGGACGCAGCGACACTGACAATAGCTCCACGTCCGGGGTACACAGTTCTTCCCTCACGATGACAGACTTACACCAGCTTTGGTTAATGTACACACATATCCCTCCACCCTGTGATTTGCCACTCAGCTTTTTTTGTTCCGGTCCAATCTCACTGGGGTACCTTCAACGTAAAGTTCAGTGTCCTGTAATGTTTGATCTAACCAGGTTTCAGTCATACTTATGAAATAAGCTTCTTCATAGGCCCACTGTAGCGCAACAGTGGCCTGAAGTTCGTCAATTTTCGAACGTAATGATCGGACATTAGCTAACATGATAGAGGGCAGGGGGAGGGTTCTTTTTCTTCAGTCTCTTGCGAACGCCGCCTTTCTTGCCCCTCATTTTCTGTGAAGGTAATTTATGTAGCGACGCCTCGACACAATATCGATTTTACGGTAACCGCGGAGCCACGTATAGTCGCCGCCGTAGTCTCATAGAAGTCGAGTTTTAGTTGAGTTTGTTTGGTGAATTTTGAGCGTTATATGTAGGTAAAATAATTTGTGTAACATATATTGTAGTGTGTATATATGTAGGTATGTAAGATATAATAATAATAATAATATTTATTTTTTATAGAGCGCAATTTCCAATAAATTGCTCAGAGCGCTGTACAAGAAGCTAATATAATAAAACATTAAAATTTAGCAAAGGTATGTGCACAGTAGATATAAAATACAAATTTGATATAATAATTATAAAAACAGAACAATTTTATTTAATTACAAAAAATAGATAAATAAAAATATGTCTATATAAAGCTGTTATTTAAACATTATTAAGATATATAAGATACTTTATGTATATATGGAATAAATAATAGATATAATATTTACATATATGCAATCGTGGGTAGATAAATAAAATATAAGTTTAGGAGTAAAATGTCAAAGAAAGTAAAATGTGAACAGTATTCGGCTTTGAACATGTGTGTTTTCAGAGTCCGTTTGAACAGTGTTAGGTTTCCACTACATTTTATTTGAAACGGCATCAGATTCCACAGTCGAGGTCCTATCACTTCGAATGCACGATCACCAAAACTAACAAGCTTCGTTCGCGGCACGTGTAGCAGATATTGTTGGGACGAACGTGTGCGCCCTGCAAAGCACTGTCTCTTCAGCATGTTCTCCAGGTACAATGGTCCGGTGCCGTTCAGACATCGATACACATGCATAAGAATCTTGAATTCGATTCGACATTTCACAGGTAGCCAGTGCAGTTCTTTCAGGATTGGGGTGATATGATCTCGGCGAGGTGTAAGAGTAATGATTCTTGCTGCCATGTTTTGAATGCGTTGGAGTTTATTCAAATGTTCAAGTGGTAGTCCAGCAAGCAGCGCATTCCCATAATCCAGTCTGGACATGACGAAGGCGTGGACTAATGATTTCGTCGCATCTAAGGTAAGGTAACGTCTGATACGGCTAATGTTGTGTAAGTGCATGTAGGCTGTTCGGCAGATGGCACATACATGGTTCGCCATGCCGAGGGATGAGTCGAATATGACGCCAAGGTTACGAACATTAGATGATGCGCTCAGAGTTGCATCACCAATGATTATGCGGATATCCTTCATCAGTGGCAACTTATGCTTGGTGCCGAGATATGTGAGAAGTTTGTCGGCTGTAGGTGGTCGTTTTCATGATTATATCAGAAAGTAAAAGATCGCCTTCGCCGTTCTGAATGACACATATTTACTCACCTGTCGAAGTGGGTCAGCACGACGCTGATATTCCGTTCGAAGCCTTTGTTTCGACTTCGCCAAAGGCGGAGCCCAGGTGTCAGAACTTTTTGGTCTTTGTCAGTAAGAATAATGGGACGGTAATTTACACCTTTGTTTCCCGTAGGCGTAGACTTAGTTATTTTTTTGGATATATTAATATCAGCATTAGGCCAAGTAAACGAGATAATAGTTTATCGTCCGGATTTTTGTCAAATAAAAGCGGGAGGCCCTTATTATTTACTATTTGTCAATGTTTTTTTAATGTTTAAAGATGGCCGCCATGTCTTAGATGTCTAGTGTTACTGGTTTAAAGACACTGTAGCTTGTCCGATGTAACATGGAACATACCATAAACAAAAGCAATTACGTGGAATGTATATGTCCCATGTTACACCGGAATACTACTTCAGTTGGTTAGAGAAAAGAAGCAAATACAATGTTGAATGTATTTAATACACAACAAAAGGTACCACAGTACTTCCAGCATATAATACGGATTACAAAATACGGCAATATCCAGTTTTAATACGGATTTGCTAGCCTCGCTCGGAACAGGCATGTTAACCAATACAAAAGTACTATAGAATTTCAATAAAAATACGCATTTCAGAACAAAAAAAACCCACGCTGCTTGGGTATATATTGCCACTGGTGTAACTAAATACTTTTAACATGAATACGAGTTTAAATGAAATAAAAAAAATTCCAACGGATTTTATCCATCACAAAAACGTGTAACTATTATTTGCACGTTGCCTAGGGTTAGGCTTAGCACTCTGAGTAATCGGCTGACATTCGTTTGTGCAGGGTTGGATTAATTATCAATTTATTAGTTACCGTCAAAAGTGATCGCACCCAACATATCAAAGACGCGTTTCGAAGAATCCGTCCACCACATAGTCTATGAAAAGAGTCAGACTTTGTATTTCACTGACACTGAACTTCAACTTGTCTGCTAGTCGGCTTCGCATATCGAAACTCGGTCACGATCGTAACAACCCGGCTAATTCAACTGTTTTATAACACATATCCACCATTTCCAATGATCATGTGCTCATCGTTTTTGTTCTTCACATTGCACGATAATAGTTAAACAATTTACCGTTATTCCTCATTTGACACGACTCACAACTTAACTAGTACACTGCGGAATGCGTATTGACTATACAGCTTGAATATTATATCATTAACGGGACAAAACATGCGCAGTGCAACATAACACGCCGAAAGTACAGTAGTCGATGGTCCACGGTTAATTCTTAGGTCTATGGTTTAACAAGATTGCCACACAGAGAATTAACTCTAGATGGCAGCTGGACAAGAAAGCCCTTTGGCTTATCGAGAGTCCAACTTTTTATCTATGTGTATCCCGCCCTTATGAGGTAGGTGTCGATTTTATTGTTAAACATATTCACGCTACTCGCATCCGCACAATCAGCAGATAATATGTTCCATTCATTTACTGTCCTTTGTGAAAATGAGAACTTTCTTATATCTAATCTACACTGCTCCTTTGCTAATGTAACTTCATGTCCCCTAGTCTTCTATCTGTCTTAACTATAAAAAAATGCTATCAATTTTTTTCATAACCATTTATTATTTTAAACACTTCTATCTGATCTCCTCTCAATCTCCTTGTCTCTAGTGTTGTTAAACCACATTCTTTTAGGCGAATTTCATAACTAAGATCCCTCTGTTTTGGTATAATTTTAGTCGCTCTACTCTGTACTCTTTCTAGCATATCTATGTCCCTCTTGCGATATGGCCTCCACGCTTGTATTAAATATTCTAAATGAGGCCTCACTGTTGTTTTGTACAGCGGTATTATTAGTTCTTTTTCCTTATACGCTATATTTCGCCTAATTAATCCAAGGATTTGATTTCCCTTTGAAGCTGTAATTCCGCACTGCTCTGAAACCTTCATATCAGCACTAATGGTTAACCATAAGTCCTTTTATTTTACAGTAGTGCTTAGTACAGTACCCCCCATTGTATATTCTACCTCTTCGTTCCCATGTCCTGTGTGGAGGCATTTACATTTCCCAAAATTGAACAGCATTTGCCACTTTTCAGACCATTTGATCAATTTGTCAAGATCATCTTGTAAATGCTGACTATCTCCATCACTTGTAATACACGTTGGTATCATTCGCAAATTTCAACACCTTGCTTGTTATTTCATCATCCAAATCGTTGATATATATTTAGAATAATATAGGTCCTAGTACTGATTCCTGTGGTACCCAACTCAATGCCGATTTCCAGTTTGAAGCCTCCCCATCAACTACTACCCGTTGTCTTCTGTCAATCAGCCATTTTTCTGTCCAGTTTATTATACCATTTCCTATGCCATGGGCCTTTAGTTTTAGCAGTAATCTTTGATGTGGTACTTTGTCGAAAGCATTTTGAAAATCTAAGTAGACGATATCTACTGGTTATCCCTCATCTACCCACTTAGTGATGTCTTCCAAAAAACATAACATATTTGTTAAGCATGACCTCGCTTTTAAAAACCTATGTTGAGATGGTTTTATCAAGTTGTGTTTAACAAGAAAATCCACCATGTGATCTTTAATTAGTCTTTCTAATAATTTGCAAATCACTGATGTTAAACTCACTGGTCTATTGTTCTCTGACTTGTTTTTCGAACCTTTTTTAAATAAAGGTATAATGTTTGCCTCTTTCCATTGTAAAGGAACTATTGTGCGCGGCACTTACTTGGGCAGACACAATGGAGTAGCCCGCAGCGGTGAAGGGCTGTGCTTCACGGTGGCGGCAGTACGGACTCTTGGCTATTGTGTAGCACGGGCAATTATAGGGTGTGTGTGTGTGTGTGCGTGCGTGCGTGCGTGTGTGTGTGTGGGGTGTATTGTTAGGGTGTATTGAGGATGTGCGTACTCATATTGGGTGTGCGAACTATTTACAATCATAAAAAGAACGGGATATATTACGATGAATATGTATGCGGTATTGTATGCAGATAGTCGTGAACTATGGATAATTACAATATAAAATATATACACTAAATGTGACCTTACTTACTTTACTTGTGCCCATCGTCCCTCCTGGGGCATAGGCCGTCGACAACAGCTCTCCAGAGTCCTCTGTCCTGGGCTCTTGTTTCAAGCTGTCTCCAAGTGTGTCCTGTCTTCTTGGTGTCTGCATGGAGGTCCCTTCGCCACGTGTTCTTTGGACGACCTTTTTTCTCCTGCCTTGTGGGTTCCATATCAGAGCCTGTCTGGTGATAGTTGATGCTGGTTTCCGGAGCGTGTGACCAATCCATCCTCATCGTCTTCTTCTTATTTCATCTTCGGCAGACAGTTGGTGTGTCCTCCTCCACAAGTCAATGTTGCTGACGGTGTCTGGCCAGCGGATCTGGAGGATTCTTCTTAGGCAGTTGTTGATGAAGGTCTGTACTTTCTTGGTGGTGGTGTTAGTTGTCCTCCATGTCTCTGCTCCATACAGTAGGACTGGCTTCACGTTGGAGTTAAACAGTCGGATCTTCGTGTGTAATGACAACACTTTGGAGCTCCAGATGTTCTTGAGCTGTATAAATGCTCCTCTCGCCTTGCCAATCCTTGCTCTAACATCCACGTCTGTGCCACCCTGCCTGTCGATGATGCTACCCAGGTATGTGAAGGCCTCTACCTCTTCAAGTGCACTCCCTTCCAGTGTGACTGGCTCAGTGCTGGCTGTATTAACCTTGAGGACCTTTGTCTTTCCTTTATGTATGTTGAGACCCACTTGTGAGGAGATGGCTGCCAGTTCAGTGGTCTTCTCCTGCATCTGCTGGTGGCTGTGAGACAACAGTGCCAGTTGGTCGGCAAAGTCCAAGTCCTCCAGTTGCGTCCACAGTGTCCACTGGATTCCATTTCTTCTCTGGGTTGTGCATGTCTTCAGTATCCAATCGATGGCCAGGAGAAAGAGGAACGGGGACAGCAGGCATCCTTGTCTAACTCCAGTCTTCACTTCGAAGCGGTTCGTTTGCTGTCCTCCATGGATTACTCTGCAGCCTGTTCCTTCATAACTGTTCTTAATCAGGTTGACCTGTGACCAGTTAACCAAAACCCGAACGCCGACTAGCTTCTCAGGCAAAGGCTTCAATCAAGTCTAAATATTTGACATTTAGGTTATTTCATTTTTACATTTAATTAAACCATTTACGTAAACCTGAACACCGTCGTAATATTTAAATGTTTAGGGTATTTCATTATACATACATTTAATTAAACCCAACCACCATTATTTTAACACTTGTGTTATAAAGCAAAACGAACTTATTGAAAATGAAACTTCATTCCCAATCATTATAAGACTCTATACACAAAACTATATACACAAATTATATGTAGACCCTAGACCCCGAACACCGACAGGTGTCTCATGCATCGTGAGTATGTCCAGGGCACCGACAAGTGTCTCAGGCATAATGTACTACGTGAGTACGTGCCGGGCACCGACAGGTGTCTCGGGCATCATGTACGGTATATGATCTATGGCTACCGCTACTATTTGACACAGGAAATTGCAAGCACATTTGGATTGCTGTTCAACGGACGATTTTATACATATGCAGCATATCTGTGAGTTTTAAATGTTTCATGAACTGTCATTTTACTTGATATGCTGTGCCAGTGATTACTCGTGCGTGACAACAATCGACGACATTACCAACGAGCTTTGCCGTCACGCTTCAGTGATTATTACCCACTATTATCACGCCTGACCAAGCCAGCTACACATACACAGCTTGGCAGCTGTATCAACTGGCTCAATGGCACGTTCCAATTCTTCACGCTTGAATGCCAGTGCTTGGAACATTTTATTTGAACTTGGCATTGCGTCAAGACGACCAACGAAGCGTGGATGCCGAGGTGGAAGTAATAATAATAATAATAATAATTTACTGCATTTCTCTGCGCCATAAATCTGGCAGTTACTACCATTCAGAGGCGCATTACAATCCTAAAAACATGGCATGTAGCTATTAAGATTATTAAATAAAATAAAAATATATCAATAAATAAATAAATTAAATAAATTAAATAAATTAAATAAATTAAATAAATTAAATAAATTAAATAAATAAATAAAATCGTTACCATATACATACATATACATTTCAATAGTAAAGATACTAATACTAATTAAAACGACAAATTAAGAGAGTAATAATACTAATAGTTAAAGGTGGATATTGGAAAGTCCGGAGTTCGCCACTGTCCACACATATAATTTAAAGAGAAAAGGCACGTTTAAAAAGAAGTGTCTTTAGTTGCTTCTTGAACACGATGAGGCAGCCTGTAGCACGCATGGCAAGGGGCAGATTGTTCCAGAGGCGTGGCGCGGCGCGTGAAAAAGCTTTGTCGCCTTGAGTACAAAGCTTGCTGCGCGGGACCTCGAGCAGGTGAGCGTCGGCGGAGCGTAACGTGCGAGTGGGCTGGTGTCGAGTTAGCAAGTCCGCTAGGTATGACGCACTCATGCCGTGCAAACTGCGGAACGTAAGCAGGAGTAGTTTGTACTCGATGCGCTGTTTAATCGGCAACCAATGAAGCGCAATTAGAGCAGGAGTGATGTGGTCGTGCTTCTTAGTTTTGGTTATGAGACGGACTGCAGCATTTTGCACTCTCTGGAGTCTGGTGAGGAGATGGTCAGAAATCCCGTAAAGCAGGCCATTTCCATTGTCTAGACGAGACGTCACGTAAGTATGCACCATCATCTCTGTCGTTTTCCTATCTAAAAGATTTCGAATTCTTCCAATACTGTGTAGATGGAAATATGCTACACGACACATGTAGTGTACATGGTTGTTCATGTTTAGGGCATCATCGAAGAAAACACCAATGTTCCTGGCCACAGTGGAAGTAGGCACGATGTTATTGGCAACTTCTATGTGCGGCATAGAAAGTTTGTTCTTGATGTGCGGCGAACATATCACAATAGCCTCTGTTTTGTCAGCATTGAGTTTGAGTTTATTCATGCGCATCCAAGCTTGTATTTCAGTGACACATGCTTGTATGCGCTTCACAGCTTCGGTTGTGTCTTCCTCTGAGAGAGGACTGAAGGCGATGTAGAGTTGGGTATCATCAGCATATAAATGCATGTTGATTCCATGCCGACGTGCGATATCTCCGAGAGGTGCCGTGTAACAAATGAACATGAGCGGGCCGAGAACGGAACCTTGCGGGACTCCGTACATCACTGGACTTTCCGCTGATTCTCTTCCGTGCACGTGAATACTCTGACTTCGGTTGGCCAAATATGAATCAAACCATGCAAGAGATGTTCCAGTTACTCCATAACGATCTCTGAGGCGTGATAACATGATCCCGTGGTCGATCGTGTCGAATGCTGCTGAGAGATCCAGTAGCACAAGTATGGCAGCCTTGCGCTCATCCAGTACACAAAGCAGATCGTTGCATACTCTCAGCAATGCAGTCTCAGTGCTGTGGTGCGGACGATAAGCAGATTGCATTTGCTCATAGAGTTCGTTGTCAGACAGGTGTTTGGAGAAACGGGCAGCAACGACCTTCTCTGCAATTTTTGACACAAAAGACAAGTTCGACACTGGACGATAGTTCTTTAGGTCATTTGGGTTAAGTTTTGCTTTCTTCAAAACAGGAGTTACGACAGCCTTTTTAAAGGCAGAAGGAAAGACTCCTGTCATAATAGATAAGTTCACAATGTCGGTGATGACTGGTGCCAAAGTGGATATGTTGGCCTTCAGCAGATTAGTCGGAATCGGATCCAACTTGCACGATTTACAAGCCGACTTGCCGACCAATTTGGTGATCTCCTGTGTCGTGGTCGGCAGGAACGATGATAGATGTAACAGGACAACACAGGGCTCGTCCGGACGCAGCAATGTGTGTTTGTCGTGGGTATCAAGATGATTTTGTTGGTATAAAATGTAGCTCTGGCAGTGTACAACATCTTCTTCACTCGTTCTCTCTGGTTGATGAAGATTTCTCTGTCGATGGTCAACCTGGATAATCTCCATCTTCGCTCCTTCCGGCGCCTCTCCTTCCTGGCTGATAGAATGTCGTCATCGACCCACGGCGCATCAGGTCGGATGGTGAGCCATTTCGTTTTAAGTGGTGCGTGTTTTTCAAGTAGCTCGCTCAGGACAATGTTGTATTGAGCTACAATGTCATCTAATGATTGTTCACAGTTTGTATGTAATGTGGAGTTCACAATATCCGACGAGAACGATGTGAGATTGATCGCCTTTATCTTGCGGTAAGTCTTCTTTTCTCTCCGAAATGGAGGCTTGCGCATTGCAAGACGGCAGTGCACAGCGTGGTGATCAGAAATAAGCTCGGCGACCACCGTATCAGCCACACAGGAGTTAGTACGTGCTATCACAAGGTCTAAAATGTGGCCTTCTTGATGCGTTGGTTGTTGGACATACTGCGTCATGTCATGGCAGTGCAACATGTCACGGAAACGTTTCACATGAACGTCAGTGTTAACGTCAAAGTGAAAATTAAAGTCGCCAACTATAACAAGTTCACCAGGTAGTGTCGCATACGTGTCAAGAATATCTGCGAAGTCGTTGAAGAAATCGACAACCGATGATCCATTCTTCTTAGTTGGTGGTGGGCGATAAACAACAAGCAAGATTATACTTTTTCCGTGTGATGTTAATTTCGCGCTCATCGCTTCGAAGGACCGAATGTTGTTGAAAGTTTTCACTGCTGTTGTTTTGATCGAATCTTTATGCAGTATCGCAATGCCGCCACCACGACGACTGGATCTAGGATGGTGAATTAGTTTACAACCAGGTGGTGTGAGAGCCCTGGTTACCGGGAGGTCGGAGTCTTTGTTAGAGAGCCAAGTTTCGGTAATGGCCACAACGTCGAGATCGTGTGCACAGACGTGGTATAAAATGTCGGTCGTTTTGTTGCGAACAGATCTTGAAATGATAAGGCATAAGGAGGTTTGTGTAGTCGGACAGCATTGTGGATTTGGGGAAAGAGTCACGGAAATCAGGTTGTCATGTACTTGCGAAGAAGTGCGCACATTGTTGCTGGGTGGTCGAAAACCGATCACTGTGGAGATAGGTAGTTGATTACTAGTTTACATGGCTGCGCCTGTGTGGCTGCGTCTTATAGCGATGAGCGCGAAATTAACATCACACGGAAAAAGTATAATCTTGCTTGTTGTTTATCGCCCACCACCAACTAAGAAGAATGGATCATCGGTTGTCGATTTCTTCAACGACTTCGCAGATATTCTTGACACGTATGCGACACTACCTGGTGAACTTGTTATAGTTGGCGACATGAATTTTCACTTTGACGTTAACACTGACGTTCACGTGAAACGTTTCCGTGACATGTTGCACTGCCATGACATGACGCAGTATGTCCAACAACCAGCGCATCAAGAAGGCCACATTTTAGACCTTGTGATAGCCCTAACTAACTCCTGTGTGGCTGACACGGTGGTCGCAGAGCTTATTTCTGATCACCACGCTGTGCACTGCCGTCTTGCAATGCGCAAGCCTCCATTTCGGAGAGAAAAGAAGACTTACCGCAAGATAAAGGCGATCGATCTCACATCGTTCACGTCGGATATTGTGAACTCCACATTACATACAAACCGTGAACAATCATTAGACGACATTGTAGCTCAATACAACAATGTCCTGAGCGAGCTACTTGAAGAACACGCACCACTTAAAACGAAATGGCTCACCATCCGACCTGATGCGCCGTGGGTCGATGACGACATTCTATCAACCAGGAAGGAGAGGCGCCAGAAAGAGCAAAGATGGAGATTGTCCAGGTTGATCATCGACAGAGAAATCTTCATCAACAAGAGAGAAAGAGTGAAGAAGATGTTGTACACTGCCAGAGCCACATTTTATACCAACAAAATCAACGAACAGGCTGGTAACCCCAAAACTCTGTATCGGATAGTTGGTTCTCTGCTGCATACAAAAGACCTTCCAGCACTGCCTGATAACCGCCCTGGACAATTGCTTGACAACTTCAGCAACTATTTCACGGACAAAATTGACATTATCAGACGCGATCTTGATACCCACGACAAACACACATTGCTGCGTCCGGACGAGCCCTGTGTTGTCCGGTCACATCTATCATCGTTCCTGCCGACCACGACACAGGAGATCACCAAATTGATCGGCAAGTCGGCTTGTAAATCGTGCAAGTTGGATCCGATTCCGACTCATCTGCTGAAGGCCAACATATCCACGTTGGCACCAGTCATCACCGACATTGTGAACTTATCGGTTACGACAGGAGTCTTTCCGTCTGCCTTTAAAAAGGCTGTCGTAACTCCTGTTTTGAAGAAAGCAACACTGAACCCAAATGACCTAAAGAACTATCGTCCAGTGTCGAACTTGTCTTTTGTGTCAAAAATTGCAGAGAAGGTCGTTGCTGCCCGTTTCTCCAAACACCTATCTGACAAAGAACTTTACCACAGCACTGAGACTACATTGCTGAGAGTATGCAACGACCTGCTTTGTATACTGGATGAGCGCAAGGCTGCCATACTTGTGCTTCTAGATCTCTCAGCAGCATTCGACACGATCGACCACGGGATCATGTTATCACGCCTCAGAGATCGTTTTGGAGTAACTGAAACATCTCTTGCATGGTTTGATTCATATTTGGCCAACCGAAGTCAGAGTATTCAAGTGCACGGAAGAGAATCAGCGGAAAGTACAGTGATGTACGGACTCCCGCAAGATTCCGTTCTCAGCCCGCTCATGTTCATTTGTTACACGGCATCACTCGGAGATATCGCACGTCGGCATGGAATCAACATGCATCTATATGCTGATGATACCCAACTCTACATCGCCTTCAGTCCTCTCTCAGAGGAAGACACAACCCAAGCTGTGAAGCGCATACAAACACGTGTCGCTGAAATACAAGCTTGGATGCGCATGAATAAACTCAAACTCAATGCTGACAAAACAAAGGCTAGTGTGATATATTCGCCGCACATCAAGAACAAACTTTCTATGCCGCACATAGAAGTTGCCAATCACATCGTGCCTACTTTCACTGTGGCCAGGAACATTGGTGTTTTCTTCGATGATGCCCTAAACATGAACAGCCATGTACCCTACATGTGTCGTGTAGCATATTTCCATCTACACAATATTGGAAGAATTCGAAATCTTCTAGATAGGAAAACGACAGAGATGATGATGCATACTTACGTGACGTCTCGTCTTGACAATGGAAATGGCCTGCTTTACGGGATTTCTGACCATCTCCTCACCAGACTCCAGAGAGTGCAAAATGCTGCAGCCCGTCTCATAACCAAAACTAAGAAGCACAACCACATCACTCCTGCTCTAATTGCGCTTCATTGGTTGCCGATTAAACAGCGCATCGAGTACAAACTACTCCTGCTTACGTTCCAGCAGTTTGCATGGCATGAGTGCGTCATACCTAGCGTACCTGCTAACTCGACACCAGCCCACTCGCACGTTACGCTCCGCCGACGCTCACCTGCTCGAGGTCCCGCGCTGCAAGCTTTGTACTCAAGGCGACAAAGCTTTTTCACGCGCCGCGCCACGGCTCTGGAACAATCTGCCCCTTGCCATGCGTGCTACAGACTGCTTCATCGTGTTCAAGAAGCAACTAAAGACACTTCTTTTTAAACGTGCTTTTTCTCTTTAAATTATATGTGTGGACAGTGGCGAACTCCGGACTTTTTAATATCTACCTTGAACTATTATTATTATTATTATTATTCTCTCTTAATTTGTCGTTTTAATTAGTATTAGTAGTATTACTATCCTCATCTATTTATTATTTATATGTATATGTATGTACATTTTAATGCTTTTGTTTATTTATTTATTTTTAAAAATAAATTTTGTTTTATATATTTTTATTTTATTTAATAGCTACTTGCCATGTTTTTTTGGATTGTAATGCGACTCTGAATGGTAGTAACTGCCACATTTATGGCGCAGAGAAATGCAGTAAATTATTATTATTATTATTATGTACTACGTGAGTATACATACACGAAAATATGTATGTCCTAGAACCCGGACACCGACAAGCGTCCTAGGCTACTAGATTGTGTCTGCGCGTGTGTGTATGCGTGTCAGAATATCCTACGGCTAGTTGAACAGGAGTTACTCAGTCATCATATTCCACGAATGCCTGCATGGGCAGCCTTCGGTGGAACAAGACTGACGGATCATCCTGACCCTTGAACTGCGTACATTCTCCATTTTGTCGTAACCGACAAAGCAGACAGCAACGCTGCTGCTACTTGCAACAGTCGTGGTCACCATCGCTGCTGTGCACCATTTCTCGTCATACGGGAACTGTGTTTCGCAAGGCATGCTAGTCAGCGCTCCGCAATTGTCATCGTTAGCGATTTTGTCCGTCAGTGGGGTAGTTCCATCATTGGAAGTCTTGTTTGTAGGCACCGGAAGTTGTGTGGCGATACGGGTGAGGACACATGGACTTCGTGCGTCTCACTTGGCTTTAATGGTGTACTCTTGTACCTAACAACATCGGACTCTTTGTCATAGAGACTACAGTCGACAGTCGTTCTCTCACACCTGTTGATGGCAACTCTCAACAGAGTAGTACCCATCTTTTGGTGAGGCACTGACCCGCCAATGACGTTAGTCATCTTTGCGGCATTTCCGTCGAATCGACATGCCAACGCTTCAATTGGCAATGTGGCGGCCTCCGTGTGTAGCAACTGCACAGAGAAGTCGCCGTTGTCGATGTATACCATGGACACATTACCCGTGCCTGTGTCAGTCCTGGTGATACAAATGATATGGTCACAACAACGTCTCCTCTCCTTTCTAGATTTACCATCCTGACCACTACACCAACTCTCCTCCCTGACAAACGTTTGAGATGCATAGTAATCGTGCATTTCAACAGGCAAATTGGTCAACCTGTTGTCCCGCAGAAATTCGTCCGCGTCAGCAACTTGGGCATTGTCAGTGTTGTTGTCACCGCTGTCATCGTCTTCAGTTTCTTCCGAGAATTCTGGTTTGTTTCTCAGCCCCCAGTTGTTACCTGTCTCACCGAGAAGTGCACGAATGTATCGACTATGCACTTAATTTCACTCTTTAATATATTCCAGCATGCTGTTGCTGACTTATTTTTCAGCGTGTTATTCCAGTTTATCTTAGCTAAATATGTCATAAATCATGTCCTTATACCTGCCTTGTGGAAATTTATCCTATATTGCTTTTTACTATTCCTTTCTGATTTTACTTTGATGGTAAAATGTATCTGGTAGTGATCACTACTCCCCAGTGGCTCACATATCTTGACATTGTCAGTTAATTCATTATGTGTGGACAAAACTATGTCTAACACATTCTCACCCCTGGTTGGTTCTAGCACATGTTGAGAATGGAAAGTATTTTGAACTAAACTAAAAACTTGTGGTCCTCACTCCCCATACTCTGTAGATATTTCCACTGTATATGCCTATATATGTAAATCCCCCATAATAATGTAGTCCCGTTTGCTTACTTCCGTTATATTTTTTCATTCTCTTCTATGCTTATGTTTGGACTTCAATAAACTAGCCCAACTGTTAACGTTGAGTTTCCTGTAACTATGTTACGCCAAGCAGCTTCATCGCAATCTGCTTCTCTTTCTAATTTTATTTCATCAGCCTGGATAGATTCTTTAATATATAAAATAACTCCACCTCCCTTTCTTCCTATTCTATCTTTCCTAAACATTACATATCCTGTCAGTCTCATTTCGGCATCTGATATATCGGTGGTGGTCCATGATTCGGTTATACCTATTATGTGAGGGTCAGTATCTTCTACCATAATGTTTAGTTCATTTCATTTACTATACTCCTTGCATTTAAACAAACACATTTATATCCAGCTTCAGAAGAGTTTTCCAGACTGTTCTTTGCATATTTATTTGTGCTGTCTATATTTATGCCTCCGGTTTCAGGCTTCTCTGTGAGTCCCCACCTGCGAATCTAGTTTAATTAGATGCAAACTGTCCCACTGTCACCAAATTGCAGCAGATTCTCTGAGAAAACTGCTGCCCTTTTTCACTAAGATGGAGGCCATCTCTCATGTAAATATCTTCCCTCCCAACAAAGTATCCCCATAAATCTATGAATCCCACCCGCTCTTCTTCACACATCTGCTCGACCAGTGTGTTGATCGCCATCCTCTTGCAGTTTCTATACATTGCCCCCTTCCTCCCATTACTTGCAAAATTCCTGAGAGAATAATCTATTCAACTCTTGTCTTCTTTAGCGTCCTCACTAACTGTCTATACTTCTGTACTATCCCAATGGTTCCTTCCCTGTCTGCATTATTTGTTCCTACGTGTACAAGTATAGACCCTCCCTTGCCATGCCCCAGTACCTTCTCTACTCTTTCAGTCACATGTTCTATCCTAGCCCCCGGTAGACAAACAATGACGTCCTTCCCCTCACTTGGTGTCTTGTCCGTCTTTCTCATAATGGAGTCGCCCATAAACACCCTCTTTGTCCTTATTGCCCCCTCAATCACTGCCTCAGAGTAGCTCCTTCTCCGGTTTGCATCTGTCTGGTTGTTGTCTTTTCCCCTTGCCGTCTTCTCTCCTGTCACGTTCTCTTCCGATCCATTCTTTCCTGTCGCTTTTTCTCTTGTCACCTTTCCTTCTGTCATTGTCCCTTTTATCGACTTCTCTTCTATCACATTTGTTCTCACTTCCTTTCGTCCCTTCATCTTTCCTCCCATCTCATTTTCTTCTCTCCTCTCCCGTCCCATCTTCCCTCACCCTTCTCTACGCTCACTTTCTCCCCATGTCACATTAACGCTTGTCACGTTTTCTGTCGTCGATTTTCCAGTTTCATCCCCTCCAATCACCTTCCTTCCTCTCAGTCTCCTTTCCTCAGTCTTCTTGCCACTGCTATTCTCCATGCAGTATTCCCACCTCTCCCCCTGTCTTCTCTCTCCATTCCACCTGTCTCCTTGCTAATTCCCATCTACATATCCTTCACAATATCTGTCAACCTAACTATCTCCTTCTGCAGACACCCCACCTTCCAACACCCCACGCACTGAAAGTTGAATCCCTCCTCCATGGTTTCTGCCCATGACTTCCCACAGCCGGACAATGCAAATTCTACCCAGCTGTGGCAGTGATCGCACACCAAGTGTCGCTTTGCCTTGACTTGCCGCTTGCAAGGCGCCATATCACTATCATAATTTATTTAATAACTTAACTAACTTAGTCTTTATAAAGACTGTTTCCTGTGTACTACAGCACACTTTATGTTACAGATTTTAATTACACAGCTGACTATCTATGCTTTAGTTATTTAGGGTATGCCGTGCCCTAGCGAATACGTAGGACACTATCTACATAAACAATCTGGAGTTCGCTCGGCCGACTATCGCCCTTGCTTAATTTTAACGACAATGCTACTTAATCAAAATATCTAGCAAGTACTTGCTTTCACAGATATTATCTTATGTAAGTAGTTTTACGGTTATTACTTTATCTCCTATATATTCCACCACATAATGAGGTTTGTTAAATCTTGTTTACAACTTATCGAAGACTAAGTTTCCCTATTATCTCTCACTATACTAACGTGTTATAAAATACTTTAACTAACTAACTTTAAACACAACTACTATGCAATATATGTTTACTACAACTTTATGAATGATATTAAGGCAAGAATAATTCTTATCAATCAGTAATTCCGCTTGTTTATCAACTTTTCTGCACCACTAATTTCTACGATCTATCTCCGCCAAATATAACCTCGACGATTGTTACTATGATAAACTGCTTGGTATGGTATATAAGATGTGCGAGCTGCATGTTTGTATGTACATTAAAACGTTTTCTATTTACCTTCAAAATAGGACGGCTAGGAGAGGAAAGCTACGCACATCAACTGCTGCAGTGTAATCAAAGCAGGCAGACATGTCAATCCAAAGATATGCGGGTTTCATGGTGCTTTCCTTGTGTTACGTCTTCGCCTTATGGCAAGTGTTTTATGGCGAACCGTTGACGTTGGTGGCACAGATGATTGCGTTGAAGAAGGATAATGCAACTACAAATTTACACGACTGGAGCACGTTGGTCAAGGACAGCAGCAGCTACTACGCGAAAGACATAGTTGAGATAAAGCAATTCCGCAAAGTCATACTTCGGCAAAGGCAAAGACACAAATCTACGCAGCTGTTGCGTGACTACGAATACAACGTTACGAGTGCTTGCGATGCGAGAGGAATCACCATTGTCATAAACGAAGTTTACCACGCGAACCATACTCAAGGTGGCAGCAGTTTCCGTATCGTGTCCTCGTCGACAACGTTACGTCAGACGTGCTCCTTTGAAGATTTCTTCAATGGTACCTACGTTGCGTTTTGTCTGTTGGATCACGGTGGCTGCGTCAACGTTACGGTGTATCTAATGTACGTCGACTTCATGGCTTACACACACAAAATACCTCCCGAAAACAGGTTCCTGTGGACAGCTAAAATGTGTTCTAGAAGTTGCAGTTCGATTGAAAGTACTCAAACATTCGCATCGCCTTCCGTTCAACTCCGGAGACGCGTTAAGCTGCAGAATCGGATGACATGGCGGTCGATAAATGGTATTTTAAGATTGTTCATTCGTAACAAAATCAGCGAAACATGGAAACAGTATCAGCCTATAAGTGACCTAAATATCTGCAGGTGAGTAAAAAACCTCTGTTAATTATTTATATTGGTTTGATTGGTCATAATTATGTTCGCGCGTTTAAGATAATCGTGTTGTATGTACATTGTTTTTACATTTGCTACCTGCAACACCGTTGTGCATGTCCCATGCCGTTTCGACTGTATATATGTTGCGGTAAAACAACAACCAATATTTAAACCTGTTACGATTGATCAAAAAGCCATTCCAATATCGGGACAAGAAACCTCTGGTCAAGGGCCTGGCCTAATGAATATTGTATCGTACTATTTTCCCTATCACCTCTGGCTTACCAAACTCTACAGAGACACCAAGGACGAGAAAAGTGCCCAGAAAAACGTTTCAATGGTATTTTTTTACAAGCAGCCAACCGTTAAATTGCGTATTCTTTATATACGTGACTGATTATGGTATGAGCTGTTCTTATTTTGGATCTTTTCTCAGAAAATTGATTTTCTTTGTACAATTTAACAAATATTTGATAAAAACCGTAGTGTGGCTCTATAAGACATAATAACTAGATCACATATTTTCAAATCAGTTTAATATTTTCTACATAGGTCACACATTGTAGAATCGGAGTTATTGCAGGTAAGATTTTGGATTTTGGGCCAGATATGGGTTATGTGTGTCCCGAACAATGCAAAATTTGACTAAAATGTAGTTAAACAACTATTTTAATCATTCTTCAGGGTGGGTTGGGTTACAACTTTCCAACCATATTAAATTTTGTTCACATATGTTATCAGTTATAATAGGAGGCAGATAATTTGAATGTATGGTTAATTATAGATACTTTTTTGCTTAACATCAAATGTGACACAACATTGATATCATGTTACAAATAGCCAATCAGGTACTCGTTCTGTACGTTGGTCATTGGTTTCAAGGTACACTGTTAGCCGGTCAGGTTT
The DNA here is from genome assembly GCA_963995525.1 of Escarpia spicata. Taxonomy (NCBI): domain Eukaryota; kingdom Metazoa; phylum Annelida; class Polychaeta; order Sabellida; family Siboglinidae; genus Escarpia; species Escarpia spicata. The sequence goes on from OZ023216.1 coordinate 20,675,828, forward strand.
TTTATTATTTTTATTAAATAGGGGTTAGTCAACCAAACAACCACAATTGAATTAAATATCTAGTTATCCCTTATATTTCAAGGTGTAATTGGTGTGGTGCCACTTGCTAACCATCTCTGCCAAGTATTCTATAAATGTCTTGAGCCAGGTCGTAGTCGGCCTTCCTCTTTTCCTGCTACCAACTTCCGGGACCCACTCCATCGCTACATGTGCAAGTCTCTCCCTCGATATACGTGGCACACGCCAAGCTACTCCCCTTCGTCTCTACTTGACAATGTCATGTAGTGTCTCCAGACCTGCCCACCTCATCACTTCTTCATTGATGTGCTCTTTTTATGATGTGCCCAATGTGAACCGAAGGTATCGCCGGTGGTAGATGTCCTTTTTGGATATCTTCACTGCATTCTTCCACGTCTCACAGGCATATATCGCTGTTGGCATTACAATTGACATGCAAAGCCGTAACTTAATAGTATTTCTGATGTTGGACCATATAGGACGTAGTCTTTGGAATATAGCTGAGGCCTAGCCTAATCTCTCTCTTACATCTATTTCCGCGTCGCCTTCCCTAGAGATTTAGTTTCCGAGGTCGGGGAAGTTCTTGACGCACTGCAGGTCATGCTGACCGACCGAAATTTGGGGTCATGTCCATCACCAACTGACAGCGTTTTTGTTTTTTTCGTAGCTGATTCGTAATCCAATCCTCACTCCGTTGTCGTTCAAGTTATTGGTAATCTCTTGCAGGCTCTCAGGTGGATGGCTGAGCAGTGTAATGACATCAGCAAAGTCAAGGTCTGTCACCCTAGTATTTACCCACTTAACGCCAAATTTCGGATCATTCAATGTCTTCCTCATGATGAAATCAATAATAATTGCAAAGAGGAAGGGACGCTGGATGCATCGTTGACGCGCACCTGTCTCTATATTGAACATACCTGTATAGCCATCGTTGATCTTGATGCAGCTAGTGTTTCGTTATAGCGATTTGAATTTTGTTATGTACAGTTGTATTTGTTTGGCACGCCGTACAGTTTCACGATTTTTAACTACTCTCAGTGTACTCTGTCGAAAACCTTCTTAACGTCAATGAAGTTGACTAGAAGAGACTACTGGAACTTTGTGCTTTGCTCAATGATGTATCACAATGTGAAGACCTGTTTACAGCACGTAAACGTATGAAATACAGCTTTTGCTGGCACTTTCTGTTAATTACCGCTGTATTTTCACAAAATGTGAGCTTTGCATCAATGATAGTGCCGATATACTTGTATTCAGCTACTCTCCTTACACACTCTCGGTTAATGAATAGTCTCTTGGGAGGAGTAGGATTTTTCCTAAAATGTATTATGAGTTCTTCAGTTTTACGAACGTTCAGGTCTAGAAAATGGTTGTCACACCACACTGTGAAATCAGCTACAGCGCACGCACACACTTGATCAGAGCCGGATAGGTCGACGATAGCTGTGTCATCGCTGTATTTAATGAAATTGATGCTCTCCTGGCTGCTACGACAGTCGTCTGTGTAGAGTTTGAACAGAACAGGGGAGATCACCGAGTCCTGGGGGGCATCGGTGAAAGTGAAGAGTGAGCTCGACACAGCACCATTACAGCGCACTACTTGCTTACGCTCAGTAAGAAACTGGTTTACCCACAAGATGATGTGTGGGTTCACATGCATATTGACAAGTTTATTCATCATGATGTGTGGCTGGATGGTGTTGAAAGCCGACGAAAAGTAAATAAAGACTATCCTGGCAAACGACTTGGGCTTTTTCCAGGTGAGTATACACACGATGACATAGAGTGTGGACTGCATCATCCACACCTCGATTGCGTTTATACGCAAATTGGAGGGGATCCAGTTGATTCCCAACGTGCAGCAGGAGAGGACGAAGTACGAGTCGCTCAAAGCACTTCATGACGACTGAGGCAAGCGCCACTGGGCGGTAGTCGTTGAGAATAGATGGCACAGGTTTCTTGGGGACGGACATATAACTGACGATTTCCAGGCCATGGAGATGCGACGCTGCTCCAGAGAGCATTTGAAAAGGATGCTGAACACTGCACCCAGCTGAGCATGGCACTCCTTGAGGACCCGACCACTGTCGTTATCAGGCCCAGCTGCCTTGTGGGGATTAACGTGCTTGAAGATCTTACTGACGTCATCAGGAGTTGTTTCTGGGGTATCATCCTCGGTGAGCTGAGACTCAATATCGTCCACCGCCTCCTGACGTTCACGAGAGAAGTCATGCCGCTCAAAACGCCCAAAGAAGGAATTCAAGTCCTCAGCGAACTTAAGACTCTCTTCTACTGACTCTGAGGTTTGTATGACACGCGCATATTGCCGTATTGGAACAGGCGTTCAATTTTGTCCTTGTATTCCAGTTTAGCGTCCCTGGTCTGCATTTTTGAGTACACAGGATCTTTTTTGCTTCAGTGCGGTTGTTAGACATGAAAGCCCTCTTCAAATGTACCACATTGTGATCAGCTGTACCGAGTGCCATCTTCTTCACGGACTTGTATGCGTCCTTAATGTTGCCATACCAAAGATCGAGGGTATTACTAACGCGTGTCTGACACGTCACGTACTGCTGCTGGTAAACAGGCAATGTTTTGTCTAGTCGGCAGCTATTGAAATCTCCGAGTATTATGTTAAGCGAGTCTGGTGACATTATCTCACGCCGGTGCACACAGCTAGTGATTGCATCAGCTGCGCGTGCAACATTAGCTGACGGTGGCACATAGACCAGAGTTAAAAAGGGTACCAAAGCCATCAACGTAAAGTTCACTGTCCGGTAATGTTTCATCTAACCAGGTTTCAGTCACACATATCAAACAAGCTTCTTTATAGGCCCACTGTAGCGCAACATTGGCTTGAGGTTCGTCAATTTTCGAACGTAATGACCGGACATTAGCCAACATGATAGAGGGCAGGGGGAGGATGCGTACCTTCTTTTTGTCAGGCTCTGGCAAACGCCGCCTTTCTTGCCCCGCTTGCGTCGCGGGTGGTTTCTGTTGTTAGTGTCCGAGAGCACGGTAAAGTCATTTAAATCCAGGAGTGGACCAGAAAGATTGTCAGTGACACTGGGTCGCAAGGTCAACAGCGCGTCACGTGAATAAGTTTAGAATATGCCATCCCGCCAAATCGGTTCACCACTGACACACACAACGAGTAAAATGGTCCATAAAACTGCCAAACCTTTGGTTGTTTTGCTACACAACATCTTCATACTATTTCTCGACGAACATATATAACGTCCTTCAATTAAAACTGACGAAAAACGATAAACAACATAGAAACTAAATGCAAACACTCCAGGTCGCCACGACAGCGCCCTCTATAATTTGGAAAGGGGCCCCAGGAGTTGGAGAAGTTATCACCAACAAAAGGAGCACTGGAGGTACATTTCGCTCATTCAAATGTCCAGGCAAAGGTATGGCTAATGTGAGATGCAGCAACACAAACAGCCGTGTCGTCTGGTTAGCGTAATAACGTAACCATGGGGTTTGCGGAAGATTTAAGACTTCTTGCAAATTCAGACGTTTTCATTGAGCCTGAAACTTACAGGTCCATGTCTAAACACAGGTCTGTCTCCTCCAGTTGGAGTAGCCAAAGGCAGGCTCGTAGGTACGTATGCACCACAACACCGTTCATGCAATTGTGCTCTCAAAATCGTAAACATTGAAAAAGGGGTTAAAAATGAAATAATTAGCAGGTTGTACAACAATGATTACACCCTGAAATATAAAGCATAAATAGTTTAATCACTTTATTTTTTATTTGGTTGAATAGTCCATATTTAAACAAAACCTGACCAACAAACAACCCAATGTGAAACCATTGACATATGTACTGAACAGTACGTGATTGGTGACTTGTAACATAAATTGTAGGCCTCATGTAGGCAAAACAGCCTGTTGACCAATTGTTTGTTATGCAAACCATGACCAGTACGAATCCACATACCCAAATTGTGTCTTGTCAATTCCTTGTACTACAACTACGCAACACCCGTCCTATTTGTGTAGTCTCCTTAGATTTTTCTTAGAATCTCAGACCATCTGTTTCACAGCAATTTTGTGTTCCGAAAATCAAACTTAATATTGACAAACGTGCTTTTTCTGTAGCTGCACCCACAATCTGGAATCAACTCCCTATGACTTTAAAATCATCTGAGACTATAGCTACATTACGTAAACAAATTGAAGACTTATTCAGGGATCGATCTGAAACAAGACATGCATGAGATAGAACTATGTGCGTTTTCGAAATTTGATGTCAGTCAGTCGATTGAACTAATTTGCATGATAGTATGATCGCTTAAATAACCTGGTAAATGTGACCATTACATTTCTTTGATATTCGGCATGTAATCCTGTTATTAAATTAACTTCAACTTTTGAATTCTATTCTGGACTGCCTACGCGACATATGTCTGGGTAGACAGTATATAACCATTAATATCAAAGTGCTCAGAAATGTTCTGGTTTTTTTTATACAAAATCTGTAACGTTACAAAACTAGATACATTCTGGGTAGGTGTGCTCCATTTTTTCGTGTACTGGTCATGCTGCTACAGTCTACTGCTCCAAGGACAGGGAGCTTGTAACTGAGACAACGAGCTACATACGAGAGAGCACCAACAAAAATATCCAAAGAACCATGTTGATTAAACATCAAAAACTTACTGATACACCGATGGACATATGTATGGAATAGCCTAACTACGTCTGTAATTGAGATTGCATCGGTGGAGTCTTCTGAGAGGAAATTAGATTATAAGTTGTCAGAAAATCATCCAACTAAATTAGCCCAATTAAATTATACTATACAGTAAGACTACTACGTGTAAGACTAAAACATGGCATTGTCTTTTTCCAAAGTTTTTGACCCAAGGTGACGGGGACATTTGTAATGAATGTACTATTTGTGAGCCTTGGTGACGGAGGCATGATTGATAAACATGCTTATAAAAATATTTATTTTTCGTTTATAATGTAATCCAATTGTAATATTTAGCAAATATATGAATTTAAAAACGTGCATATAGTGTACATGTATGGATGGATATTATTTTATATAGAAATGAATGGATTGCACTTTGTTCGGCAAGAGTTGAAAGTTGACAATGAGCAATGATATGATGTCGGCGGCAACAAACGCTGTTCAAGGTGTTCGACTAAATCTCATAAACAATGTCAACGACAGACAAGGAGTAGACAAGGCACAAGGGTATTGATTAGACTGTTCTCAGTGTCCAGTCAATGTAAGATATGATTTAAATAACTCCATTCAGGCCATTGTTTTGTTTGTTGTCCGCAAGGCCGTTGTCTGTGACTGTGTTCGGGCGCAGACTGGTGCATACCCGGACGCTATTTGGGACTCAAAATACGCTATAGCCTAAGACGCAATATTTTCATAGCGTAAACAAATATGCCTGTGATGATGTGCAATAATTTAGTTATTGCATCGATAAGTCAAATTTAGGCAAAATTATAGTTATAGGCAAAATCGAGGTGGGCCCGGATTCTACACAAGTGCCCCTAAATTTTCTCAGATTTCTCAGACACGTTTTTGTATGCGTCTTTTGGGCACATGCGGCCAAACAATATGCGGCATCCCAGCATACAACACGTCATTGTCGTGTTTCCGCGCTCCAAAGGAATCCCTGCATATTTATTTGAAATTGCATTCCCACCTTAACCTTTGGCGGTCTCTTGCTCAAATCACGACACTTACTTGACCATGTTAACGGTTTTGCTCAACTAATCCTGTATGTTGCGCCTGTGAGAGCAGATTCCTGGGGATTTAGGCGCTATAGAAGTTTATTATTATGAGTTATTATTATTGTTATTATTTCTTTCAACAGAATGTAGTATGGTTCGAAATTTAACGCACTGATTACATCCTAAAAAATAATTGTTAACGTAGTTGCTTAACTACACTTTGCTCAAACCTTTGTATTTTTTTGTTAAAAATAACCCATATCTGGCCAAAATCGCTGGCTGGCAAAAACTGAGAGTTTGTACCCCTTATATAAATATTTCATGAATGCAACGTTTGTCGACATCTTTTCGTGCTTATTCCCAAGATGTTGAAAGAAACGAAAACTAATGTACGTATTGTCTTCTTTACACAGCTGTCTGCAACGACGAAGTCGGGTCATTATGGTGGGGTCGTCGCACATGCGCTTCAAAGCCGATGATATATTAATGCGCTGCTATTCAATTCCGGCGACGGTTCCACGCAGACACAAAACAATTCACTTTGGCAACATCGACTTTATTTGGATGCGATTTCTAGTAGATTACGAATCAGCATGGACAAAACATCTGCTGCCGTTAAACATTACCCGTGGCGATATTGTGTTCATACAAACGGGAGCTTGGGATTTAAATAGAAACACCCTCAACTATATCTTTGGGCCTGGCCTTGACCAGTATAAATCCAGTCTAGCACAAATCAGGGACATGTTGTTCGAGCGTGGTGCAAGCCTCGTTATCGTCACACTTACGCCTTATTCTCATACGTCTCTCAACGGAGACCGTGGTAGTCGCAACAATTTTGTATTGGCCTCTTTTAATTCCTTAGTCACATCTGCTGCCGTTAGCCTGGGACTCCCAGTTCACGACGAGTTCGGAGTAATCCTGCCGCGCTGCGAGGAGTTTGTATGCTATTCACACTACCTGTGTCGTGATCCAGAAGTCAGCAAACGGATGTCTGGTGAAGTAGGATTCATCTCTAACAACATGATGTTTCAAAGTGTGTGCGGTTCAGAGTGATAACAATGTTGCTATTGACATCCTTATCCTTTTCAACAAGAAATAAAATGAGAATATTCAACACAAACCACATGAAAAGCGTTCTGATATACGGCTGTAAAGCTGTGTATGATGCGTGTGTGTGCGTGCGTATATTAAAGTTTTCCTGCTAGATGGCTTGCATCTCGAGCGCCAAACATGCTGAAAGAAGAAACTCGGACGAAAAGTAACTCCTTTGTTTTTGTTTTGACACTCCCAATGATGAGATAAGACGTTTTTTGTTACAAGTTTCTGGTTTCGTACCGAAAGTTAAACAGTTGTAAATTTACGGTTATATTCACACTTAATAATGATTTTGTAGTTGTAAAAACTTTTTCGGAATGCTGCCAACGTTTACTTCGGTCGTTGCAAGTTACGTAAGACGTCCCTACCCGATCTTTGGACGGCTTATGTAATATTGAACAATCGTGCACACACGCATGTTCCGAACAAACGTCAAGCTTCCAATGCGAACCTCTGGCCAACGGGAAATTTTGAGAAACAAAATAAATCGTATGTATGTATGTATGTATGTATGTATGTATGTATGTATGTATGTATGTATATATGCATGTATGCATGTATGTATGTATGCATGTATGTATTTATTTATGTATGTATATTATATATGTATGTATTTATGTATGAACGTACTGATGTATGTAAGTACTTATGTATGTACGTTTGTATGTATGAATTTGTGTGGGCGTGCGTGTTGTACATACACGAATGAAAACACATGTTAGAGTGTACATGTATGCTGTGTTTATGCTTGCTACTGGCCCATTGCACTACTGTCACTTGTTTGCTGCAGACTTGTTTATTAGTGTACAGTGTACAATGGCTGCTGCGTGCTACTAGGTGGAATAAGATTTAACTCAATTTACCAAGACAACCATCACGAACAAAACACCCAGAGAGCAAGAGGACAAAGAAGCCTTTGGCTTATTGAGAGACCGTGTAAAGGCCAGGATGCAATGACACTTTTCGCCCGACCAGACCCAACTAAATCACAACAGACTCACCTCGTCTGCAGTGTATACATTAGTCTGCCCAACACCGACTGCGCTTTTCTCGAAGCCGGTGTAACGTCATAATCACGTAAACTTGAAAACTTTCGGTGTGAGTCTGACATATTGGGAAGTGTTCACGTTTACGTGATTATGACGTCACGTCGGTTTCGAGTATTGCGCAGTTGCTGCCACTCGGTGTATCGTATACACTGCAGTCGGAGTGAGTCTAGAGTGGTCTGAACTAGTCGGGTCGGACGAAAGGTGCCAGTGTATCCCAGTTACAATGATGTGGTATTTTTCACAATAACCGTATCAATTGTTATGGTGTATACACCTACAGTCTCAAAGCACTGTCTCGTCTACACGGTTGAATGAACTAGCAGAACCCAAATACTATCCCTGTGATCGACATTTAAATTAAAAAAACATTTTAACACTATCAACCATTTATGCTAAGCAGTCCTAGTATCTTCTTGGCAACCATATGCTTGGCAGTTTTATGTTCTTTCCCGCATTTCAGCGAAAATTCCAACTCCACGGTCACAGTGCTGGTGAAGAGACTTCCCGCGTCGGTTCGTACGGTCTCATACCGGGGTATCGCGGCTGTCGCCGACCGTTTCTGACATATCTCTTGGAGACGGTTCTTGCACTGATCCGCTTCTGGTGTGGTCAAGAGCGGAAAGGCTGTGGTGAGCACATACTGGGCCACAGCTTTCTCCGCCTCCTTCTTGGTGGTGTGTGGTCGCTGCGGTGTCTCGGAGAACCTATAGGACATGTTGATGACACATTCGTCTTCGCCGTTTGCTGAAGGACGGGTCAAGGCTGTTGGTACTGGAAGACGCAGCTTCTGACAGTGTCTGCATAGCACATCATAACAGTTCTCTGCCTCGCCACCACGACTCACTGATCGAATGACATTAACTTGCGCAACGGGCTTAGGAGGAGTTTTCAAAACAGAAGAACCGTCTTGTTGGTGATGAACGGTTCCTGTCAGTTGCAATCCGTCGATGAGAGCAATGACTCGCTCCGCTGCGCTCTGTTCAGCTTCATTTTTACTTGCGCAGACGTCTCCCTTCAAATCAAACGACACGTTTTTCACGGGCAGACTGGCGTTATACACAACCGCGCAGTAAACGCCGGGGCTTTGCCCAGCGGTGTACGCGTGATATCGCGGAACTTGAACGCGTTTAGTCTGAGCCCACTCATTCAACATCGACTTTGCACTCGCACCTTGCAGGGGAACCTTCAGCAATTTCAATGCTTGCTCGGCTGCCTTGTGCTCGGCTGGTTTCTTACCGTTCACCTCTTCTTCGGACTTGGCAACACAGTTCAACCGGAAGTTCACTGTCGCTTGGAATCTGGTAAAAAACACAACATGGTAAACTGCGAGAGTGCCAAAGTGGTGGACTGAGAGACGTCAAGTGGGCGCGCTGGATTAAAGAGGACATCTGGATTCGGAAGACAACACCAGCGAGCACTGGAAACGAGGGGGGATACCGACTGAGTCATGCAAGGGACAGCGTGCTTGCCACGCCATCTGGCGAACAGAGAAAACACTGTTCCAGATGAAGACAGCGGAAGCTGGTCGAAACGTCGATGTGAGTTTCGAATTTATAGTTGTGTATTAAGAAAAAAGAGTATTTACAGCTCTCTTAACGACAAAGCGATATTTGATTAACTTACAAATGTGAGCAGAGATTTGTACATTTGTACATGATCAAAATAAATGTGTCAGTCAGTCATTCAGTCAGTCAGTCAGTCAGTCAGTCAGTCAGTCTGTCTGTCTGTCTGTCTGTCTGTCTGGCTGTCTCTGTGTCTGGATGTGTGTCTGCTAGTCTGTCTGTCTGTCTGTCTGGGTGTCATTTTATAGACTATACACGTGTCACTATTACACTCCGGACATCCGCACATGCAGCTTCATACAATCAGAAACCAATCCCTGGCTCTGTCACCGCACTAGCACAAGTAATTGATGAAGCATGGGGCATCTTCTACGACATTTAGAGGTAATGCGTCTACTTTCCTTGGAAAAAGACAGATTCGAGAGTTGAAATCACGTAATCGCTATCCGACTGAATTCAACCACTACGCAACAAATGCTTGCTTACGCCATATATTGCACACGCTACCTGTCTTATTCTAAACAGACATGAGCTTTTCTTAAAAAGGAAACCCGATGTCTTTCTTATAAAGCACATATAGAACAATTCAGTGAACATATCAGAACTTGTTTCCTGTTACTGTAACGCTGTTTAAGGCTGCAGCATGTTTATTTAACATAAGTACGATACTTTTAACACCTATTGAATTGGGAACGCCTTTTGTTAGGGCGACAGGGGTTCCCGTCTAGAGTGATCGACAAAGAAGAAGACGCCTATTGAAACAAATTACTCGACATGTTTCACATTCCAGAACAACTGTTGTTAAGTCATGCTGTTTAGAACACAGTGTTTACCTATGCTGTAGTGAAGCCCATACATGCAGATGCATGATCCAGTTATGAATGAAAGTGAATTCAACAACAATAGTCAGTATATGACATCGGAACACAAATACATTATAATCTGCGTTCTCACTTCCGTCGGATATGAATCATATAAATGTAATGCAACGAATAATATATTGACATGAACACGCATAAACGATATTGTGTTTACCTGCTATCAAGGCCACAAGACGTCAGAGAAACCACACTGTAATTGGCTGGCGGACTCCCTACTTGTGACAGCAGTTCGTTGCACCTAGATTTGCTGTTACCATTCAGGCTGCCTGGAAACAATGAATACATCATTATTACACGTGTATTCAATATCAATTGTGTACGCGCTTAGTAACCTGGCGTCTTGCCGTGACACCGATACACTACAACCCCCTCAGTAGATTAGAACATATTACACATGATGTTACAACGTGAAACTATTAAGCTGCATTTAGCTATGGATTTCGTTTATCTCTGGAACTTATATGTGACAAGGGGAGATATCCAGTATGGGGGAAGATGTCCTAGATTGAATTCCTCAAAGGAAAAGATATACTGCCAAACCGGTATCCAAATAATGTCCTGTTGCAAAGAACTAAATATACATTACACACACACACACACACACACACACACACACACACACACACACACACACACACACACACACACACACACACACACACACACACACACACACACACACACACACACACACACACACACACACACACACACACACACACACACACACACACACACACACACACACACACACACCCCACACACACACGCACAAACACACAGACACCTTTACTACCGGAGATGTTAGCTTTCATCGCGAAACAAGTGGGTGCTGCGGCAGCGGAAGAATTGTCATCTGTTCTGTTCAGTGAATGGGTCTTGCCGAGATTCAGTTGCTGGAGCGAGAGACAGAGCTGTACGGCTACATCTGCGTCTGCGTAAGCTTCCTCGAGCTGGAGACAGCGGAGAGCCGCTTCTGCAGCGTCCTCGTCTGCCTTGGCTTCAGTCGGATGAGATCGGCTCTCGCTGTAGTAGACCTGCTTGCCCAGATACAGCTCCGACGTGTAACCTAAACATGATACCAAGACTTAACAAGATTGCCGTCCAAAGCTACAAGCTCCAGACGGTATGCGGACAAGGAATCCTTTGGCTTATCGGGTGTCCAACAATATTCCACCTACGTATAACATGCCCTCGCCAGATAACTCTCAATTTTATCTTTGAACATATTCACACTGGTAGCATTAACACAATCATCATATAATTTGTTCCAGTCATTTATTGTATTTTGAGAGACAACATATATTACACACGTTATAACAATGTGGGCGTGGTCATATATTACACACCTTATAACAATGTGAGCGTGGTCATATATTACACACCTTATAACAATGTGGGCGTGGTCATATATTACACACCGTATAACAATGTGAGCGTGGTCATATATTACACACCGTATAACAATGTGGGCGTGGTCATATATTACACACCTTATAACAATGTGGGCGTGGTCATATATTACACACCTTATAACAATGTGAGCGTGGTCATATATTACACACCTTATAACAATGTGGGCGTGGTCATATATTACACACCTTATAACAATGTGAGCGTGGTCATATATTACACACCTTATAACAATGTGGGCGTGGTCATATATTACACACCGTATAAAAATGTGGGCGTGGTCTCAAAAGTTCACAAAGTCCAACATAAACTATAAGTTTAGTATCGGTTCATTCGACCCCACCAATACGTGGTGTGGGCCTTGCAATTGTAACGATCAAAATTGGCTACCCAAACCGTAGCCAATAGGTGCTTTTCTGAGTGACACCCAGTGTCGGTATGTAAGGAAGTAAAATTACTTCGTTACAGTACTTAAGTAGATTTGGTTAATGTACTTGTAACGAAGTACATTTTGGGGGTTACTTTTATTTGTAACGAAGTACATTTATATGTGCTTTTTAGTCCTTTGACCGAAGGTCCAAGGGACTATTGCCATCACTCTGCGTCCGGCGTCCGCCGTTAGCTGCCGTATCTCAGAAACCGTTCAGCAACTTGTTTTCTAATTTTGCATAGACATATCTTACGGCACTGCCACTATGCGCAAGAAATCTGTATTTGATTGAATCATTTTAAGGGCTCCCTAGGGTCTTCAAGGACCCCAAAACTGGTAAAAATGTAACATTTGGCCTATTTTTTCAAAACCTGTTGTATCTTAGGGTGCTGCCACTATATATAAGAAATCTGTATTTGATTGAATCATTCTAAGGGCACCTAAGGGGCCCCCAAAGTGCAAAAGATTGACCTTATCTGGTGATGTGGTTTTGAGAAGGGCCCTTGAGACCACCAGCAACAGTAGATTTTGTTTAATGTGCCACAAAGTCAACACCATGACTAATCTATGCAGCCTAGTGCTACTGTTCCATTGAGACCTTGACTAATCTTTAATTGGTCACAGCGCCCAGGCAGAGTAGACACCCCCAACAGTAGATTTTGTTTAATGTGCCACAAAGTCAACACCATGGCTAATCTCTGCAGCCTAGTGCTACTGTTCCATTGAGACCTTGACTAATCTTTAATTGGTCACAGTGCCCAGGCAGAGTAGACACACTTGACCCCTGTTAGACTGAACAGTTGCCTAACACTTTTTATCTTCAAAACTACTGATTTTCTATAATTGCAAGTTGTGTTTATTTTGTTGTTCATTTAATTATTATAAAATTGTGTGACTGGTGTCTATTGGTTAAAGATGTATTGTCTGTAGAAACCTGTATGTGACAAACATAGAACATTAATATTCTGTCACCTGTAGGTGACAAACATAGAAAATTAATATTCTGGACAACTATAGAGTGAAATATCCTACACTTTGTTGATATCAATTGCATTCTACTGTTCTGTTTACGCTTCCCATGCCTTGTGTAGACACGGTACTGTGTAAATCAATTGTATCAATATAGACTAATAATTACAGATTCACAATATAGTTGACACCTGAAACAACCAAATGTCAACCATTAGAAGGGTTGACATAGTTCCGCTATACACAAGCAAGAAATCTGTATTTGATTGAATCATTCTAGTGTCATCAGCATATAGTAGAACATACATTTTCTACATCATCATCCCTAAGGTTGTTGTAAATTTCACCAGCTGCCATGTCAAGTCCGTTATAATTGTGACTAACAGTGTTCAAAATGATTCAGGTAAATAGCAAATAACAAAGGACACAAGTTTTCTCCTTACCATACCTATACATCACATGAGAAGAAGGCTGACACAGCCTGGCCCTGATTTATAAATGATTTAGCATTTTTGTATATGTTGTATACAACTTTCAACACAATACCATTAATACTGCATGAAATTATCTTAGACCACAGGGAGGACTGGTCTACTAAATCAAATGCTTTCTTATAATCGATGAAGGCACAATAAAGCCTTTTGCGTTGAGACAAATACAATTCAACAATACCCCTATCTGAACACTGCCTGTTCTTCACCTATTACATTCGCTTTGTTTAGGTATGTGGTCAGTCTGGTGTTCTGAACAATCGCTAAGGATTAATGAACACTTGTGCAGAATGTCACCCACTTGGCAGGTTTAATTGATCTATTCAGCAATGAGGACACTGCTTAGGCCTCACTCTGGACACTGTCACTCACAGTGTTGTATATTGTCTTAGTTGGTGCATTGAGCTAATCTACTTGACTATGAATCAGTGGTGTCTCTGGTTGTGTATTACACCCAGCTGTGGAGCTAAGAATCTCTGCCTGCTATTGTCTGATGGAAACTGTGACTAATGTGTAATTGCTCACTGGCAGTAGCTTGTGTCAACAGACAGCATTAAGCCACTAGACCCCTGTTAAACTGGACAGTTGCCTGTAGGTTTTAAACTGTGTCAAACGGAGAGTCTACCTTTTGCTCTCAAATAATCTGTCCTCTTAGTTTTACACATGAAGACATAACCTTGCATAACTTGATAAGTCTTTGTAGCAGCACATCTGTACTTCCAGTGTATCATTGCAACATAACATGCATATTACATACTGTGTGCCACATTTGAATGTTGTGCATGTAATATTTCCATGCAATCCATTTGCATATATAATGTAAAACTTCAACAGCCGTTTTCTTCATTTTCACTTTTTGACCCCTACCATGTTCAATGCTCCGTAACTTTGCCAATTTTTGTAGCAGTCATATTTTTTGAAACCGTGTAAAGCACCCTACCCAACCTTTACAAGGATGGAAGAAAGCAATGGTACAATTTTTCCGACTTATCACTCATTTGGTCAACCGGGGTCACATATAGCCGTATTAGTCCAGCGGACTTCAGGACCACTTGGCTAATTTTTTATTTCTACTGCCATATTTTAATTCGTTTTTATTTTTTAACTCTAGGGATGAAGCAACTTCACTGGGTTTTTGTTTGCATTAGTAATCCTTGACTGGCTACACTTTGGAGGAATCATGGCTTCTTTTGTGCTAGCCCTGATGTCTACATAGCAGGTGATAATGAAACACTGTGATTGATGCTTGTCCAAATGGATTCAATGGTCCTTTTGAAGCATAGTCCCCAGCCAAAACCCCTTTTCACACAAGGCTAATGGGATTTCCCATTCATTCACTGATTAATTGCTTGTTAACGTTTGACCAGCACTTCATCTTATAATGTCAACTTTAATAGTGTACTACCTGCACACTACTGACCTTAGCACCCCCAAAGGTGTGAACAACATCCTGATGCATTTGTCTTGAGTCAATCAGACAGTGTGAGGTGACAGTGGCATAGTTTTGCTGTTTGTTGAAAACTACCCTGGCTCATCGAATAGATAATGCACAACGTAGATATGCGATATGGGTTTGTTAACGGTTGTAATGCAATTTATTAAATTTGCATTATTTTTTCCTGATTTATAATATTGCATTTATTTTTAATCCGTTGATTATCGTGAATAAATAATGTGTATTACTATTATTACGTAGCAGTAGTGGTATCTGTATTTACCTAAAGAGCATTTGCTTGGCGTATGTGTCCATTTTGGATAATGGACACATATTGGAATAATCTGACAGCCGGATATTTTGGTACTTTTGTATTTAAATACTTTTCTATACAAGCAGTTTTTTTATATTTTACGGAAATACTTTCTTGGGGGATACTTGTATTTAGTTACATTATTGTATTGGAGTATTTGAACCAACAGTGGTACACCACTGATATTATGAATGATGGGGAGAATACTTTTATGTTTTATAAAAAAGCCAACAAATAAAATTGATTTTGAAAAATTGCAGCCAAGAAAGAGGCCCGTGTCTCTGACTTGTGGTGTCTACAGTTTCAACACATATTATCGCCCGTCTGATTTCGTTTCGGCCTATGGAGATCTGGATGTAAGAGAGCAAACAGGTTTATTAAATGTTCGTAATTAGGCCTATTCGTGGGGCAGTTCTAGAACAATCTAGGCTGGACAAAGTGGCCGAACAAGTTCACCTCACGTGACATGGTTGCCAAGACATTATCTACCAAGTTGCCCGGTTCTTGGGTCAAGAATAGCACAATTTGCACTAATATGTTTCACTTGCTAGGTGGCTTGATACGTGATGACGACCAAACATCCAAGAGTTTAAAGTAGGGGCGATGAACCTGGGTCGGGGTACACTTACACTTACACACAGGTGGGGGGGAGTGAGTCCGACTGACACCTCCTGCGCTGAACTTGAAGCTGGAGTGACATTGTAATCACGTAAACTTTAAACAATTTTGACATCGCAACTAGTCGGTGTCAGACAGACATATTCGAATGTTTTCAAGTTTACGGGGTTATGACGTCACACTGGCTTCAAGTAGTGCAATTGGTGTCAGTCGGTGTAGCATATACACTGCAGTCGGCATGAGTCTGTCTAGGTCACGTTTCGTCTGGTCGGATGAAATGTGCTAGAGTATCCAGAACTTAATACACCTAACTGAAACAGCGCGCAATACAATACAACGAGATACTAATAATCTATTGAAAACTATTGTGCCACATTAAAGCATTATAAATTATTACGTAATTTCGTATTCGGGGATTTAAATGGTTAAGATGATTACGTGACGACTATGTTAATGGTGGTCTATTGCTATGTGCACTACTACAGAATTATGCATTCTATAAATATTCTGGTAGTGTGTAATAGAATGATTATTATATATATCCTTAACCCATATACATACTTCATCACTGGTCTGTCACAAATGTTTATCTATACTATGTGCCCATCTGCCACCCAGTCGTACTGATATTACACGAATATGCACATTGCAAATTATGTGACATATTTATAAACAAAGGGTTTGATTCACATGTTAAATACACCACAGACAAGAAGTATGATTGGTGATATACAAACCAGTTTCTGTGAGGGTTTGTCTGTATGAAAGCGCGCCAAGTCCTTTTATTGTAGCATCTTGTGCCAACTTGTTTTTGGAAGTAGCCATTTGTGCTTGTGTGTCCAATAACCCTCTTGATTGTTAAGAATTGTGCTGAAACAAATGTCAGATGTTTAGTACTTGTAAAAATGTCCATTCTCCGGGTGGAGTTATATACATATATGAGCTGAAGATGGAATCCCGACGTATTTGTACAGGACGATTGCTATGACATAAATTTGAACAGTATTTTGCAACACTACGGCTTTCACCAACTGCAAAGTTAACTGTTTGCATGTGTACCTCGGAACAATCGCAGCAAACACGGGTAATATCGTAAACAATCGATTGACACCCGTGGGACCATCGGGATGAACCCTAATTCCTGTAAAAACCCTAATTTAAAAAAATCGCGTTACTTTTCATCCGTGCGGTCGTAAATTAATGTCTGAAATGTAAATCGTCTAGCTAGGTATAAAACGATTATAATTATACGTACACACATTTCATGAACGTGCATGCATGAGTGTATGTGTGCATTCGCACCTAGTTTTTCCAAACTCTACCTTCGCAAGTATATCTTAAATATACATAACACGTGTTTGTGTATGTGTGTGTGTGTGTGTGTGTTTGTTTGTGTGTGTGTGTCTGCGCGCGAGTACGCGTATATGCGTCCGTGCGTGAGTGCGTATGCGATCCTACGATCAAAATGCAATGCAGACCCTATGCACAGCCATAGGCTTAGCTATGCCGTAGGTAAGGTTGAACGTGTAAGTGTGGTTTGTTCCCTACGACAGTACGTGATGTCACTAAACTACACCTGTGCATCGTGTAGGTCCTACAGATATACCCACCAGGCCAGTTTCGTGTTACAGTCGATGACAGTAAGGGGTCTGACAATAATGCAACACACAATACCGTTCTCTGTAGTATACTCGAGCACAGAGCTAAATAATTAATCACCCTCCACCTTATCACTTGCGTATTCTATTTATGTCTGCACTCTCGAGCCACTGTCGATGCGTCATCGTATGACTCACGCGAGACGTGGCTCGTGTACTGTCTGTTTACGTGGCGTGCGTAATAAACACATAACAAACACAAATCACTCGACTCGAACGTTCGTGGTTTAACATGTCAGCTATTAAGACCTTACCTGAATCACTGACTTACGAATCGTGGCTTCCTAAACACATCCGTCTTGAGCCGGAAGCAGTTGTAACTGGGTGGCATAACATACATAATGAACCAGCTGTCAATTACTCTCGTTGGGCTTCGTGAACTTGTCGAGAAGAAGAATCTGGCACACAAAAGCGGCTTCACTGTTAGCACCGTCAGATGACACCACTGGTCGGATTCGCTCAAAAGTGCACCCGTAGGCTTAGGACGTGCATCAGAATACACATAATAATATTAGTCCTGATTTAATTCTCACATGACCGAGAAATTACTCATATTAAATAAGGCTACTCACCACATATGTTACAACGGCATTGGTTTTGGCAGAGACAAATCCTCATTTGTAGAGTAGCGGGCAGCGCGGGCCTTGGGGGTAATACGACCCCCCTCACGTACGCAATTTTAACATTCTGAAAGTCCCAAAATCTTGTATAAAATTATGCTGACATATATCGGATAGCGATCCAAAAATTCAGCAAGATGAGACAGGTGTAAGTAAATCAGTGTGTTTTTGAAATATGTTGTGCAGTTTGATCAAATATTTTGCCAATGGTCAAATTGGTGCAACTCGTTATTTAAAGGTACAAATCACGAACGCAATTGGTGACATTATAATGTCATCATTCAGTTTGCATGTCAGACAATACAAAATGGGGAAGTAGGTAGCGTTTTGCAAAGATCGTGTTAAGACACACATTTTGCATTTGGGGAAAGACGGCCCCTAGCGGCTTCCTGTACATCTACATGGTAAATTTATTATCTGTTATGATACGTGCTGTACGGAGTGTTAAACATAACGTTTTCATGCTAATGTCGCATAAAAAAAAATGCTAGCCTGCATGCCACAGTCATGTCAAAATAATAAGAAATTCAAAACTTGTGATGAAATATTAAGAACTATAATAGGTCTCATACATCAGTTACAGTATATATAGTAGATGTGTTAATTATAATTAAAATTTAACAGCTAGGTTAGCTTAATATATTACTGTTTGTATACATGCATTATATTTTCAAAGACTGTTTCGTTCTAAAAGGTGAAACACGCAACGGGATTGTCCCGGATCGTCGCTAGTTCTATTTTACATATAAAACGTATGTGATGTGTTTATTTATTGAAAATAGTTTCCCTATAGGTATCGCATATATTTGTCTATAATATGAACACATTAAAAACGTGGTAGCACATTAAAGACATGGTAGCACATAACAAAACAACTTCGACGAAATGTATACAAAACGTTCACCTTATAAATAACTATATTAGCAATAGAAGCCAACTTGTTTAGCCGTACAGCTCTTTGATGTTTCGCACGAACGCACTGTTCCAAGACAACCAATTCAGCCAACAGCCTGTTAATAATTACCACCGTGGCTGGTGCTGGGTATGGAACAAACGATAGCGATGTACTCACGGATGTCATGTGCATAATCTAACCTGTTGAACACAAAGCGGTAGCTGCAAAATATTTCTCCAGTGCAGCCAAATGGAGAAACCTGTTGAGTTCTCGGGTTGCACAAGAATCACACCAACAACCTAGTGCCTTAAGTCGGCTTCGAAGGGAGCGTAATTGTATTCTTCAGGAGAGTTTAAAGAGACCAACTTCAATAAGAAGGTGTGGTGTGCCGTGCAGATATTCTGCTTCATAGCTGTTCTCAGTAACGGTTCACTGCCTAGCACAGCACACGTTAACGCATAAAGTCATGAACTATGCATACACAGTGTAGCATGGTAGAACTGTGAATGAAGCGCCGGACTCTCAGTGGAGGGAACACGGGTTCGAATCATGTGTCGCCGTGTTCAACCTCGGGCAAATTCGTTCACTCTAAGTTGTTCAAGTTCACTCAGCTGTATGAATGAATACTTGGATATAGACAGCGGTGGGTATTTGTGTACGAATATCATTCGCTCAATAATTGCACCGTGGCTGAATGCATCCCAGAGAAGTTGAGATGGTGTTCACTTGAACAGGTCTGCCACGGCGCTTTGAGCAGTCATAAGAACGGGATACTGCATGGCATAAGAACGTTACAGTTATCACACAACTTACAACACAGTATTCAAATTACAGCACCGGCCTAATGTACACATCTTGTACTATACACTCACCCCATTCCATCGAACGCCGATGATCACTGGTCACATACCGTTGTTATATTATTGAAATAATGTCATATTTTCCTTCAAAACAACTAAAAGTTATTTCTAAACACATCAAAGGAAAGAAGAAAGTGGTGTCAGAGTATACATTAGCAGCTGTAACGCATGGCAATTATTAATGTACTAGTTCAGGCCAAGTATGTCCTCATACTCCTGCATATTTGCGATATTCAGATTAATGAACCAGCGAATATAAAATAACAACACAGGCAACAGTTTATTGTTGACAGAAAAACAGAAATGTTGCAAATTACAACAAACACCACAACACGAATGTGTGCAGGGGACTACTCTGAACTGGTGCCGTCATCTGCATGAGCAGCGGCACTGTCAGGCTCTAGGAAACACTCGCTTCAGTCACTGACAGTGACTCGGGTGCATCCGAGTTGAACTCAGACAGTGATTCCCTGCGGACGGCTTCATGCAGTTTCGAACTCTTCGCTCGTTCTGCTGTGCCAGCTCTTCGAAATTATACTCAATCGATCTATCAGCATTGATCAGCTCGACATTTTATAATATAATAACTTTATTTATACACTAAAATCCAAAGTAGAACTCTGTTCAGTAGTGTTGACAATAGTCGTTAGAAATTATAAGAAATAAATATAATAATACAAGTAAAACATATAAATACAAAACTGAACTAGAGAAATTAAATCAAAGATGATATTGATGTAAATTATATTATATATCATCCGTAGTAAAAATAAGTATATATATATAAATACATAACTATATAAAACAACTATATAGTAAATTGCGAGATAAATATATTATAAATATATAGATATTAGTTAATTAATTAATAACTACAGTAATACATTATTAGTTTCAATTAAAATGTCAGATAAAAAATAAATATGTGGTATGACGACTAAAGTATAAAATTATGACGGCTAAACATTAAAAAACATTATTGTTTTTATATCACGCTTACTTTAGATTTCCCGTTCGTAAGTAATGGCTTGTTGGCATTTGTCTAGTGTACGGGTCCACATCGACTTTAATTCGTCGTTATAACAACATCTTTGCCTAATTTTGATACCACATGCGTTATTGCCATTATTCAACATCATTCCACCCCATCTTAGCGCACTTTTGAAGCCCAAAGGGCGACTCAGTTTGTAACAAGATAGGCCTATGTTGCTATATCGCTCACTGTGGTAACGCGCGGCCGCAGCGGCGCAGACTGACGCAAACCGGGTCGCACCTTGGGCCTCAAAAGTGTGCTAAGGCGCAAGAATAATAATAATATAAATATGCCTGGGATGATCTTGAGTGATATAAATAAACCACTGAGGTATCAAATTTAGGCAAACGTGTAGTTATAATGACGAAATCGAGGTTGGCCCGCATATTAGAAAAGTGCTCCATAGTTTCCTTTAAAAAATTCTGCCGGTCTTGCGGGCCGACACGTTTTCAAAGATACCGGCCCGACGAAATGTTTGACGGTCTCGGGCCTCCGGGTCGGCAGTAATTTCGAATACTGGTTATAACGACAATAACGCATGATTAGAACACTTGTCATTCGATCTCTGAAGAATTATACACTAGATGGCGTCCTTGTAGGTACAATATCTTACCTCGGTATTCGCTAGGTGGCGCTGATGGCGCACTCAGACTTCGGTGGGACGGATTTGTACTGTGTTTGGTCTGCAGCATTAATGAGGGCAGCAGCGTTCAGTAGACCGAATCCAAAGCGACAGTTGACCCATAATCCGGTCCCGTTAATCTTCCAAATGGGGTATGAGATAAGTGAAGCATACTCCGACGTGCACGCTACGAGATGTCGCACGTCTCGCCACGTTAAGTCTTTGCTAATGAGTAACCAACATTTACAGATCTTACTGCAGGTAACCTAACGTAAAGATAGTTTTTAATTTACTAGTTTGGACGACGATTTCGTTAGCCCTAAATGACAAATTTTTTAGTACAAATGAATTAACGTGCCATAACAGATATTAGATGAGTCTGATATTTTTCCGATAAATTATTCTAAAACGACAGGAGCGAAACTTAACTGAGGAAGAAACTTTAAACAAAAGATCGGATTGGTAGGAACTTACTTTGCTTCGAGTAGTAGGGCGAATATGCCGGCTGCGAGAGGAGCGGACACCGATGTTCCAGTGTGTGAAGCGGTGCAAGCGTCGTGTAGGTCCGTGCTTATCTGCTTCGGTACGGGTGGATTCGTGTACTGGTATGCACGAGGGCACACAAGAAAAACACGCACACTCCCGTTCAGTCACAGATAGTTATACTCTGTCGTGCAAGTACGGTAGTTACTGTTGTGGTGTTATGGTGCATACGTACATGCGTGCATGAGTGTATTATTAATGTGCGCAATACTCGAAAAACTGCCGTTTTAAAATATCGCTAAGTATTTGCAATATCTAAACAAAGTTATTATACAATATTGCGAGTATTTGTAACATTTAAAATGCGTGCTATGTTTCCTATATCTTTCTGATATTTCTTTTGAATAGTGTGCATATGATGAAGAAGATGTTGAAGATAGACCGAGTGGGATTTTGAATCAAATGTACATAAACGTACCAAAACCTTGTAGCTTTTATCACTCATGGACGCCTGCACATTTGCGTTTACAACCAGCAGCTCGTTGTCGTAAGTAAAAGAAAGAACCCTGTCACAGTCAGATTTTAAACAAGATTGATGAAGATTGCCGTTCAGAGCTATGAGCTCCAGACGGCATGCAGACAAGGAAGCCTTTTCTTTGGCTAATAGAGCGTCCAACAATTGTCTACCTACGTATAGCCCGTGCTCGCCAGATAGCTGTCAATTTGTTTTGAACATATTCACTCTGCTAGCATTAACACAATCATCAGATAATTTGTTCCAGTCATTAGTTTTCCTCTGAGAATGATTACTTTCTCATATCCAACCTACACTCTTCCTTGACTAATGCTGCATTGTGCCCCCTGGTTATACTGCCTTCTTTCAGTTTGAAGGAAATATTTCATTCAATATCCTCATAACCATTCAATATCATAAGCACGTATATTTGGTCTCCTCTTAGTCTCCTAGTCTCTAGTGTTGTCAACCCAAGTTATAATAGACGTCCTTCATAACTAGGATCTTTCAGTTCAGGCTTACCAATGTCATTCATTTGATATGGCGTCCCTGCTTGTATACTTAATGCATGCATGCTTAAATGTGGCCTAACTATTGCTTTGTACAATGATACAATTAGCTGTTTCTTCTTATATATTACATTTCTCCTAATTAGCCCTAATATGCGGTTACCCTTTGAAGCAGCAATTCCACATTGCTCCGAAACTTTCATGTCAGCATTAACAGTTATTCCTTAGTCCTTTTCTTTTACAGTTTTACCTAATATAGTATCCCCCATTATGTATCCTTTGTTCCCATTTCCATGTCCAACGTGGATGCATTTACATTTCCCAAATTTGGATAACATTTGCCATTTTTCAGACCATTTCACATATTTGGCTAGATCATCCTGTAAGGTGTGTTATCTGCATTTGTTTTAACTGTTCTGAACTCTTTTGTATCGTCTGCAAACTGATTCTGATCTGCGCCGTCATTTAACGTTTCCTTGTGTATAGTTAACGTAGTATTGTAAAGAAAATGTCATAATGATAATTTATAAATCAGAGTGAAAATAAAAACAATGACGATTACAATTCACAACATGCGATCTTCACTGTCTACTGACGAGTGCTGCGTGACAACCGATCGAGTGTGCGGAGGCCGGCCGTGCGTGTATACAATTTCACAGGCGACACACCATTAACTTGTAACTTTTAATCTTCCCTCGTCGCTTGCGCACTTCGTTGTATGACAAACTCGGCACCCGGCTGCAGTCTACTGAACCTGTTGATTTTCCTTGGAATGTCTTCTTCCAATACACGCCTAGCCTCAAAATGCTGAGGATGTAAGTGCTTTAGTTTTTAGAGTACAATATATAAGAACACAATTATCGTTTCAATAAACAGAAATACGTGCAGAAGAAATAGTTAACGTCTAAAATATGGGGTAGTGCAAAGTATGGATGTTCTTTTAAAACGCATCCAGGCTGTACTGATTAACAATACATCAAGGGAGGGAATTCCAAAGTCGAATGGTGCACGGCGTTGAATCATGTCTAGTTTGTTTAACATTCCGTGGGGTGTAGTTTACCCAAAATTGTAATTAAAACGCCATGCCTGTAATCGAATGAGCGACAATACCGGACAACGAACAAATATACAATTTCTGTGTAAATATATGTATCTGCATGTTGTATTGGATTTTGGATATCCCATGTCGGCGTCATATATACTGCCGCAAACAAGTATAACTAAATATATATAACTTCCGGTTACACACCGGTCTACGGTATAAAGATATTAAGGAGACCGTTGTTTGTATAATATATGTTATTTATTAAAATATCTCAACGAATGTTTAGTATGTGGTCTATATTTGTGTTACAGACAACAATCCAATTCGACATAGTTGAAAAATCTATTTCGCAAGTAGGTCCAGTATAAGTTGGTGGGCAGTTACATCTATAAGTAGACCCAGTTGGAATACATGCACCACCACATTCGCACGGATTGCTCGAACATTTTGCGTCGCACCATTTGCCGTAGATGAGCGCTATACCTGGTAACAGCGCCAGGAAACAATGGTGCATTGTATATTTTCATCCGATCAACGATATCTCTTGTTCCTTTCCAGCTACGCTGATTACCTTTACTACAGCACGCATTGATACTATTGAATAGCATCAATATTAGTGTTCAGTCCAGTTCGTGTATTGCGTCATAGGATGACGTCAATACAAGTGGGAGCGTTTTAATGACATCACATCCATGATTGCTGACGTCCTCACATGATCCACACAACCACTTTCAGGGTTCAAAGGTCATTGTTCTTCAAAATCAACTTTGTTCGCAGTGAGTGGAGAAATTGACCGCAAGTAACACTGGACATCGGGAAATAGCGTATTTTAATACTTTGCTGCATTTTCCATTTTTACCCGATCAACGAAGTCGCATGTTTCCAATTAGCATTGTCTTGATCAACAACGAACCGAAGTTGTTAATATGTGGGAGGTTTCCATGACCCAGACAATTACACAAATACAAAATTACGTTAGTTTGCCCCCTCCCCCCCCCCCCCAATGCACGAACGCCCTTAAAGCAATGCAATATTGATATCTTAGTAGTTTAAATATGCTAATGATTATATATATATATATATATATATATATATATATCTATATATATATATATATATATATATATATACCACGCGATATGTTGCACTGCCAAGAAGACGTTTAACTCATCATTTGCGCCAGTTTAAAATTTTAACTCGCGTTTACGTTGGCCTATTTTATTTCGTTCACGAGAGGAGTAATTTTGGAATCTATGCCAATCCCAGGGCTCGGTTGCGTCATTTGACGGAAACATACTGCCCCCCATGGCAACATTTATTGTTGTCACGCCCTAAGAAATTTTTTTTTCATGGCCTTTCTATGTTATGAACACGTCTCACCACCCAGCCGATTACACCTCGTACATGGAGTAGTTGTCGTGAATGCTAACATAAGTGGCTGAATTGGGAAGGTGAGGACCATGATCAGATTATTTTTCCTGCAATTTAAAATCAGTGACACGGCCACGCACATACAGGCACAACATTGGCGTCTGATCAAAGATATTTCATAACGCAGAGTTCACCAACAGTCTGCAATTAAATTTACTCTTTTGAATTGTACGTGTTAGTATAACTGCTGAACTGGACTATGTTGATATTGTGAATTTAAGTTCGTACGTCGTCAAGTTTGGTATCACCTTGCTTGGTATTTTGTCGCGTTTTCTCTACTATTTTAATGCTTCCGTGAAATTTTTTTTTGAACTGGCATCAACAAATTGCACTAAATCAAATCGGCATGTCACCATTTAAATTTAATGTAAAGTGTTTAGGTTTGATAAAACGAAACATTACGGCATTGCCACGGAATTTCACGATGCACGAAGTCGATACTCTGGAATTATATCACATACTGGGTAATGCAGGTTTCACGTATGTTTGTGAAAACTTTTACATAATAATCATTACGCTACATTAATTACACTTGATTAAATCAAGAAAAGAAACTTGCTACAGCTACTGCATAAAATCGCTCTGCGTGTACGAAAACCTTACTCAGAGCTGTTGTTAACAACCTTTTCGTTTTATAAATTGTTTTGAACTGTTTTGTCAAATAAAGATAGCCATGCCGTAATATTTACACCACCAATTACCGATAATGTATCATATTACTATTGTATTACTTGGTAAATATGTTTATGTACACTCGTTTCAATATTTGTCTAATTGTCATCTCATGAAGACAGTCACCTGTTTTTTATGTTGGCTTTGTTATTTCAGTGACAAGCTGGTACGTCTACAGTAAGACGACACGTGCATCATCTTGGAAGTATTAAATCAGCCCACTAGATCCATCGATCAACGAGTTGAAATAGTTGTTTGTGTGGACATGCAAAATGGAATGAAGTTGATACCGTGTCTGTGAGATGCAGTCTTCCGCCTTGTTTCACACTACACAGTTACTGGCACGTTTTACTGAACTGTGAAAAGGGTTGAATTATTTTCAATGGTTCTCAAGGATTAGATACATAGAACATATGTCTATGATTTATATTTTCGGAAATACATGACTTTGGGAGAAAATAAAATATGCCACTGTTACGATACATATGTACACACAGCTGATATTTACAGACCATTTAATCTTCACATTTGGAAAGCAAAATGTAAACATTGTCAACACATCGGTATAACATTGTTAAAATAAAAAAATTCCTGACGGTAATTATATTAGGATAACATTTGACATATAACATTGTTAATTTGTATTTTAACTGAATTTAAACACACACAAATCGAAATTACCAACCAGCTTTGCATGAGCTAATCAATGAACATGGTTGTGCTTTAATTTCAGGCCTGTTCAATCTATGATAATACAAACTGTTTTTGTTTAGCCGATATAAGAGTGAAAACGATGTCACCAGTGTTTGCCATGCATACACATTTTTGTCGGCGTAATAGTTTGGGTTATTCATGATTATACATGTATTATTGTTCTTTTTATTTTTAATGTGTGCCACATATTTACCATGTGCAGTAAATGTCACATGTTGTTGTGGTGTTGACTTATGGCTGTTTGGAAATTTAATTTAATCACTCTGCTCAACCTTATATAAGCAGGAGACACAGAGGAGATGTTTTGTTTGGTTTAGGTACAGACACTTTTAGTGAAAGTATTGAAATGTTTCAATTTGAATGAATGGCATCACTTACATATTTTGCTACAGCCATTTGCTGCATTGCCATGGTAACTGGCCATTGTACCTCAGAAATACACATTGCACTTGCTGCCAAATTGGCCGTACCTTGTAACCAGTGCATGTGATGCACTGGTCAAAATACTTTGCTTTTGATGTAACTGTTATGTTTGTGGTACACGTAACCGATTATATTCCATCATGACATGTAGATGAATTGCATAATTTAATAATAATGATAATAATCGATCACTTCTAATGCGCCAATATCCTCAGACAATCCGAGCCCAGTGGCGCACCAAAACCAAAGGATTAAGCATTCTCGTACTCGTGTGCTAGGCGAAAATCATCAACAAATGGATGGATGTGCTATGAAGCTAGGGAGGATAGGCGTTATTGAAAAGATAGGTTTTCAGGTGACAACCAAGTGTAACAATATTTTCTGCTGATTTACAGTAATGGGAAACAAATTCGAACTATGCGAACGAAGTTGTCTAGCTTGTCTAGCTGGTGTGAGCATTGAGTGTAAATAACTAGGTTGTTTGGATGAAAGGGCTTGGTAGGTGATTATACAGACCTTAAACATAATGCGATATCGCACGGGGAGCCATTGCAGTGATTTTAGAAGTGGCACCGAACGGGAGAATCGAGGAGATTGTGTGACTACCCTTACTAAACAATTATGGATACGTTGTAATTTTGCAATATCGTTGATATTACGAAGGAGGGAATTGAGTAATCTAGCCTGCTGCTAACAAGAACTGTTGCGATAGTCTTAGCGACAGAAAGCGACATATGTCGCCGATTGCGGCGAAGATCACGAATATGATAAAAACAGCAACTGCACATTTGGGATATGTGTTGTCTGAAATTGAAGTCGCAATCAAAGGTCACTCCTAGATTCAGTACTGATGCTGCTGGTGTGATATTTTAACTCAGGATGCATGTTGGAAACACATCATTAAGTTTACCTCGTTGCATTGGAGTACCAATGATGAGAAATTCAGTGTTGTCTGCATTTAACTTTAATTTGCTGTCAGTCATCCATAAGAAAACATCTTGGAGACAATTGTTGAGTCGGTATAGGGAGTGACTTGTATCGGGCGTGGCCAAGGAAATGTAGATATGTGTGTCATCCGCATAAAGATGATGATCCAAGTTATGACTGGATTACAGAGCTGAGTGGCGTAGTGTAGAGAGTGAGAAGCATAGACCCAAGAACGGAGCCCTGGGGACTGCCACATGAAGTGGGGAGTGCGGTTGAAAAGTAATTATCTATCTTTATAGATTGGTGTCTATTGGTTAGATATGAAGAAAACCAGGTCAGAGCTGTGTCAGATATGCCACACCACATTGATAAACGTTTGACAAGAGTGTTGTGATCAATGGTATCAGAGGCGGCAGACAGATCAAGCAAGGTAAGTGCAGTTACTTTGCCTTTATCAATGTTTAATATAACAGAATTGTGTACTTTTAGGGTAGCAGTCTCTGTAGAATGAAATTGTTTGTATGCTGATTGTAGCACAATGGATAAACAGGTTGAGCTGATATAACACCTTAGAAATAAAGCTAAGATTATAAATTGCCCTATAACTTTTGAAAACATCTATGAAATCATCTTTTTGAGAACAGGATTTACATGTGCATGTTTAAAATCATCTGGAAATTTACTGAAACTCAGTGATAAATTTATGATAGTTGTTGTTGTACCAAGTAAAGAGTCAATACATGCATTTAGTAGTATGGTTGGTAATGGATCGAGATCGCATGACTTATTTGGGGAGAACATTATTATTTTCCTCACTTCATCAACTGTGGCTGGCTCAAACAATACAAGTGGAGAATGTACTTGTGGGGAGTCCACATTTACAATACTTATAATGTGATATGGAAAAGCAGAACGGATAAGGCTGATTTTATATTTTGAAATGACTAGAAAACTAGTCACTCAGAGATTTGACTGACACATGACTAGGTAGAGATGGAGGCGGCCGTCAGTGTAGAATATGAGTTATGCAGTTCCATAGCTGATGTGGGTTATCAGAGTTACTCGAGACCATGTTTGTGTAATAATTTGATTTAGCTTTGCCCATTTGTCTGTTGCAGTAGTGACACTGTTTGGAATATCGTAATCTATCCAAAGGCGAGCGTGATTTGCACCATACACGTTCAAGATAGCGCCGGCGCTTTTTAGATTGTACAATTTCAGGAGTTGTCCATGTAGCATATGGCATTTGGGACACATATTTATACATCAGGGGTGCATGTTTATTAAGTAAATCATCGAGTACTTGACAGTACTGTCGACACAGATCTGATCGATGTTCTTTGGAGTTACTGATGAGGTCGGATTTAAGGAAGTCCGTTATTAATGCAGCAAAGTCAATCTTATGGATCGGTCGGAAAAACACGTTGTGTTTGGACTCTACGGGAATTCTAAGAACATTGAGATCAACAATGACAGTGTGGTGGTGGTATAATAAACCATGTGAAGCAGTAGGTCTCTGAATATTGTTACAATCTGAAAGGGTGATTAAGAGATCTACCCAGTGGCCATGTATGTGTGTTGAGAAGGTAACGCGTTGTTTCATGTAATAGGATGCCATAATGTCATTAAATGTACTTGTTGTAGATGAAGGTGTGTCCAGATGAAGATTAAAATCACCGAGTCTATAAAATTCAGAATAAATAGTTGCTAGATTTTCAAATACATCCTGAAGTTCTTCAAAGAATTGGGCAAGGTGTCCTGGAGGCCGATCAATGCAAACAAAATTAGCAGAGAAAGATGAATCGGAAATGTGTCGGCACAAATAGCCTTAAAGCTGGACTAATAAGAGTTTGAATGCAAATTAACTTTGAACTGTTTTGAGAACTGGTATTATTTAATGTATTTCTCGTACATCAGTTCATCCCCACATGGACGCAAGACAAACAGTGCTCCACTTGATCTAGTAATTCAAACACTACACTCATTCACTTCTACTGAAACCAATGTACAAACAAAATATTTTGTTATAATGATAATTAAAAATCCTAAATAAATGATAAAAGACGATACATTTATCTCGTTTACACGAAATATACAATATAATCAAGCGCTAGGTGACGATGACGTAATCGCGGCCCTCGCTACCAGGATTGCTACAATAGTTGCTGACAAAATAAACAGAAGGCTTAGTGATCTAGAGGAGTTGACAGCCAAGGACGCACGGATCGAACAAGTTGAACAAGCTGTTGACAATCTGGAGCAGTACAGCCGTCGATCCTCAGTGCGCATCACAGGCATAGAGGAAAACAAAGACGGTGAACAACTTGACAAGATTATCACTGACTTGTTTGACGATATGGACGTGCCATTAACAGTGAACCATATCAACAGAGCCCATAGAATTGGGCCCAGAACATCCGCCACAAACAGAAACCACTCGCGCTAAATTATAGTCCAGCTCAAAGACTTCATTAAAGCTTGAAAACGGCTACGCACTAAACGATAAAGTGTCTTCATATCGGAAGACCTCACCCATAAGAGAGCAAGACTACTGTTCTTGTGCCGGTCATATTAAAGAAACAGCACAAGATTCTCGACTGTTGGTCGTACGATGGAAAGATTGTAACGAAGGACCTAAAGGGAACAATCAAAACCGTCAGTCGGGAAGATGAACAAAATGCACTGTAATTGCGTTGGACATTGGCCCAAGTCACGGTGGACATTTTGTATCTCTAGTCGACCTATCATAGTGCTTGTTTACATAGGGACTGTACCATTCATGGTCTCATTCATGGACACCTTCGTATTCTACATATGGTTCCTGTGCTATTTGATTACTCATATATACTTTATTGCTATGTTTTATCGATATATATCATGTATACTAACTAACTTACTGCAACTTAACAGATGTCTCACAACGTTGTTTTTATAACACTGTTTGTGTTTGTAAATGCTACATGCAATTATAGAAGCATTATTTTGTACCGTGTGAATGTGTATGTATATACTGCATTTCAATCCTATGCGCCAATTACCTAATACTACCTTAGATGATATAAATGATTATGAAACTGGTAATGCTGCAATGCGGAATATAGATCTCGATTGTAATTTACTTACAACAGATAACTTTGTAAATACTAAATATGAGGATGATATTAATGAAGTTATAAAGAGAAATAATATCTCTGATGACGAGTTCTCTCTTATGCATTTAAATATCCGAAGCTTGCCAAAGAACATTGGCAAATTGGGTGATTTCTTGTCACTGATCAATAATAAGTTCTCGGTCATCGGTCTAAGTAAAACCTGGCTACATAATGACAATCTTGATCTATTTGATTTGCCAGAGTACAAAAGTATACATTTGACTAGGCCTTCCAAGAAGGGAGGTGGTGTATCCTTATATGTTCGTAAATCCCTTGAGTGTACTGAATTACCAGAAATGAGTATCATAACTGAATATTTGGAATGCGTTTTTATTGAAGTCAAGACTCAGTTTAAGACATGCAATAACAATGCTTTCTCAGAACATGTTATCAATATTATACAAACTCTCAAGGTTGATAATAAACAGTGTTACATAATGGGTGACTTTAACATTAATCTACTTAATTATGGTAGTCACACGGGCACCCAAGATAACATAGATGCAATGTTCCAACAGGCATTTATACCCCTTATCAGCAAGCCTACTAGAATAACAGAAACAACTGCCACTGTCATCGATACTATATACAGCAATGATTTAATTGGTGCAAATTATCAATTGCATGGAATAATATATACAGATATTTCTGACCACTTACCAATTTTTTTGCTCACTAAACAGACTAATAGCACAGAGGTAGAAACGACAATAACAACTAGAATATATAATGAGCAGACTACTGCTACATTCAAAGAGAGTATAGATAAAATATGCTGGGATGAAGTTTATGCATGCCCCAAGAAAGTTATGCTATATTCATTAATGAGATAGTAGTTATTTCCGTTAGCTAAGACAACTATTAGGACAAGAAAACATAAACCGTGGATTACTACGGGACTCAGACATTCCATTACAACTAAACACAAATTGTATATGTACTACTTGAAAAAACCGACCGTCTTCAATGAAACTAATTATAAAAGATATAGAAATAAATCAAATTGTCTTATTACTGTAGCAGAGAGAGAATACTATCGACGGGAGTTTCAACAGCACAAGGGTAATTTGCAAAAAACTTGGATAGTTTTAAAGAGTATAATAGAAAGAAAGGAAGTATTTTTATTTAATGATAAATTACTAATTGACGGTAAATTAAAAAAAAAAGCATAGCTGATAAATTTAATGAATATTTTACAAGTATAGGTCCAGAACTGGCTGATAAGATACCAGTCATATCAGAGAGTCCTGATGATTACCTCCAAGGAGTCTATAAAAATTCAATGTATATGTCGCCAGCCACACCAGATGAGATAAAGGGAATTATCAAGAATTTTAAAAACTCTAGTCCTGGATGGGATGGCATAAAACCTATTATTGTTAAGCAGGCCTTCTCCAACCTACTTGATCCTTTAAGATACGTTGTAAACTTATCATTTAATCAAGGATATGTTCCTGATCAACTAAAAATAGCTGATATAGTTCCCGTTTTTAAAAATGGCGATACATCATTAATTAATAATTACAGGCCTATCTCTGTCTTGCCTGTATTTTCAAAGGTGTTTGAAAGATTAATGTACAATAGATTAATGAAGTACATAATGAAACATAACATCTTGTCTAACACCCAATTTGGATTTAGGAAAGGATATTCCACTGATATGGCTATTTCACTGCTAATTGACAAAATTAGTAAGGCAATCGATACCAAAGAGCACGTAATTGGGTTATTTCTGGATTTAGCAAAAGCCTTTGATACCGTTAATCATAATATATTATTGAGAAAATTAACATATTATGGAATCAGAGGGAATATACTCCAATGGATTCGTAACTGTTTAGGTAACAGACAACAACGAGTAAAATTTTATGGAACAAAATCTTCCCTTAAAAACATAAAATGTGGTGTTCCGCAGGGTTCAATTCTGGGACCTTTACTCTTTCTTATCTATACACATGATTTATCTATTTTATCTGACACAACGTTTACCATTATGTTTGCTGATGACACGAGCACCTATATACAAGGCAACAACATAAATTAAATGGAAAATGCTCTGAACTCTGAAATAAAAAAACTATCTTTATGGCTTAAAATTAATAAACTTTCTTTGGATATACAGAAAACTCACACAGTGACCTTCAGTAATACGATCAGTATAAGAGAAAGGAGTAATAACATTTGCATAGACGGCGGCATACAAATTAACACTGTACATGAGATAAAGTTTTTGGGTCTGCTTATAAATAATAAATTGAATTGGAGCACACACATTAAATATATATCAAATGCAATTTCTAAGAATATTGGTATTATGAAAAAGGTGACAAACAAATTAAATAATAAATCATTGTTAAATCTGTATTACATGTTTATATACCCATATATCACTTACTGTAATGTCGTCTGGGGAAGGGCCCCGAATATATACCTTGCTAAAATTAATTTACTCCAAAAAAGAGTTTTGCGTGTAATAAGTCATGTGGGATTTATTGCTCATACGCAGCCTTTATTTACATCTTATCAAATAATGAATATTTATGACGTAAATAAATACTTATGCTGTATTCTAATGTTCAAGCATAATAGGGGCATGTTGCCAGATATATTTCATAATGTGTTTGTCCTGCAAATATCCACACATAAATATAATACAAGGCAGGAAGTAACATATAACATACGATACTGCAAGACTAATTGCAGACAACTGTCTTTGGCTGATGTTGGTCCTAAAATCTGGAATACATTTATTACAAATGACTATTTACAATATTGTACATCTCTTCATATGTTCAAACAAAGGACCAAGCGTCTAATTCTAGCAAACATATGCTAAATTTTTATTTAATGTAATTTGTCCATGTTAAGGTGCAACCGGTGTTCGGTATTACGGTACTCGTATAATGCACTATTAAATAATTAGTTAGTTTATTATGAAGATGTTTATGTTTACGTATTATGTTGTCGTTGTTTTTTGGGGACGCGAATTATAGTTTACATTACTAATATGACATGAATAAGGAATACAAGCAATGTGATGCTTTGTTCCAATTGATACGTAAGGTATTTACATGTTTCATATTACTGCTACATCTATGCTGCAATGTACATTATGTATCAATAAAAATTATTATTATTATTATAATTGTCTAAATAATAACTTAGATATGAATACTAAAACAAAGAAAATAATGAAATGCCAATAATACGCCGATCATCATATTAGGATTTTGATTAATTAAATTTATTAGCCAAAATAATAATCAACATTTCAGTATTGTAAGCTCTAATACACAATCAATAAATGCAAAGTTTAATGAACTCGAGACATACGTAGGATATGTATCTTCTTTAAAATTTAATGTGGGAACAACTGGGATAGTTCAGATAGTGAGGAAGTTAAAGAAGACAAGAGTCGAACAGATTATTCTCTCAGGAATTTTGCCAGTAATGGGAGGAAGGGGGCCAGCTTACAGAAACTGCAAGAGGATGGCGATCAACGCACTAGTTTTTAACAAGATTGCCACCCAGAGAATTAACTCTAGGTAGCAGGTGGACAAGGAAGCCATTGGCTTATCGAGAGTCCGACCTTTTTATCTATGTGTATCCCGCCCGTCTGAGGTATGTGTCGATTTTATTTTTAAACATATTCACGCTACTAGCACCCACACAATCAGCAGGTAATCTGTTCCATTCATTTACAGTCCTTTGTGAAATTGACAACTTTCTTATATCCAATCTACTCTGCTCCTTTGCTAATGCAAGATCATGTCCTCTAGTCCTTCTATCTTTCTTAACTGAGAAAAACATATTTCTATTAATATTTTCATAACCCTTCAATATTTTAAACACTTCTATCTGATCTCCTCTCAATCTCCTGGTCTCTAGTGTTGTTAAACCGCATTTTTTTAGGTGTATTTCATAACTAAGATCCCTCAGATTTGGTATCATTTTAGTTGCTCTCCTCTGCACTCTTTCTAGCATATCTATGTCCTTCCTGCGATATGGCCTCCACGCTTGAATACAATATTCTAAATGAGGCCTAACTATTGTTTTGTACAGCGGTATTATTAGCTCTTTTTCCTTATACGTTATGTTTCGCCTAATTAATCCAAGGATTTGATTTCCCTTTGAAGCTGCACTTCCGCACTGCTCTGAAATCTTCATATCAGCACTAACGGTTAACCCTAAGTCCTTTTCTTTTACAGTAGTACTTAGTACAGTACCCCCCATTGTATATTCTACCTCTTCGTTTCCATGTCCTGTGTGGAGGCATTTGCATTTCCCAAAATTGAACATCATTTGCCACTTTTCAGACCATTTGATCAACCTGTCAAGATCATCTTGTAAATGCTGTTTATTTCCATCACTTTTAATCCTTCTAAACACTTTTGTATCATCCGCAAATTTCAACACCTTGCTTGTTATTTCATCATCCAAATCGTTGATGTATATTAAGAATAATATAGGACCTAATACTGATCCCTGTGGTACCCCACTCAATACCGATTTCCAGTTTGAAGCCTCCCCATCAACTACTACACGTTGTCTTCTGTCAATCAGCCATTGTTCTATCCAGTTTATTATACCATTTCCTATGCCATGGGCCTTTAGTTTAAGCAGTAATCTTTGATGTGGTACTTTGTCAAAAGCTTTTTGAAAATCTAAGTAGACGATATCTACTGGTGATCCCTCATCTACCCACTTAGTGATGTCTTCCCAAAAACCTAACATATTTGTTAAGTATCCCCATAAATCTATGAATCCCACTCCCTCTTCTTTACACTTCTGCTCAATGATGAAGACTACAACAATTATAAAGAAGCACTTAACCAAGCTACGGCTGAAATTAGAAATTCAAAGAGAAGCTATGAACAACAATTAGCTAGTAATATAAAACATGACAGCAAGAGTTTTTATGCGTATGTTCGAAGCAAACAGAAAGTTCAAGATAAGGTCGGTCCTCTAGAAGATAGTGCTGGAAATATAATATCAGAGGGATTCATAATGGCAGAAGACCTGAATGAGTACTTTAGTTCAGTGTTTACCAGGGAAGATATTAGTTCACTGCCAATACCAGAGGCTAAGTTCAAGGGGGCAGATTCAGACTATTTAGGACAATTAATTGTAACCCCGGATATGGTAGCTAAGAAAATAAGGGCTATGAAGGAGAATAAATCACCTGGAGTGGATGGTATTCCACCCAAACTACTATTGGAAATTGTAGAACAAATTAGCATACCACTTGCAACAGTTTTGAACTTGTCATTAGAAGAGGGAGTGGTTCCTTTAGAATGGAAAGAAGCAAACATTATACCGTTATTCAAAAAAGGTTCGAGAAACAAGTCAGAGAACTATAGACCAGTGAGTTTAACATCAGTGATTTGTAAATTATTAGAAAGACTAATTAAAGATCACATGGTGGATTTTCTTGTTAAACAAAACTTGATAAACCCATCTCAACATGGTTTTTTTAAAGCGAGGTCATGCTTAACAAATATGTTAGGTTTTTGGGAAGACATCAATAAGTGGGTAGATGAGGGATCACCAGTAGATATCGTCTACTTAGATTTTCAAAAAGCTTTTGACAAAGTACCACATCAAAGATTAATGCTTAAACTAAAGGCCCATGGCATAGGAAATGGTTTAATTAACTGAATAGAAAAATGGCTAATTTACAGAAGACAACGTGTAGCAGTTGATGGGGAGGCTTCAAACTGGAAATCAGTTTTGATTGGGGTACCACTGGGATCAGTATTGGGACCTATATTATTCTTAATATATATCAACGATTTGGATGACGATATTACAAGTAAGGTGTTGAAATTTGCAGATGATACAACATTGAATAGAAGGATTAAAAGTAATGGAGGTAGACAACATTTACAAGATGATCTTGACAGGTTCATAAAATGGTCTGAAAAATGACAAATGTTGTTCAATT
The DNA here is from genome assembly GCA_963995525.1 of Escarpia spicata. Taxonomy (NCBI): domain Eukaryota; kingdom Metazoa; phylum Annelida; class Polychaeta; order Sabellida; family Siboglinidae; genus Escarpia; species Escarpia spicata. The sequence continues at coordinate 20,713,316 of OZ023216.1, forward strand.
TTGGGAAATGTAAATGCCTCGACACAGGACATGGGAGCGAAGATGTACAATATACAATTGGAGGTTCTGTACTAAGTACTACTGTTAAAGAAAAGGACTTAGGATTACCCATTAGTGCTGATATGAATGTTTCAGAGCATTGCGGTATTTCTGCTTCAAAGGGAAATCAAATCCTTGAATTAATTAGGCGAAACATAACGTATAAGGAAAAAGAGCTACTAATACCACTGCACAAAACAATCGTTAGACCTCATTTAGAATATTGTATTCAAGCGTGGAGGCTATATCGCAGGAAGGACATAGATATGCTAGAAAGAGTACAGAGGAGAGTAATTAAAACGATACCTAAACTGAGGGATCTTAGTTACGAAATACGCCTAAAATGTGGTTTAACAACACTGGAGACCAGGAGATTGAGAGGAGATCAGATAGAAGTGTTTAAAATATTGAATGGTTACAAAAATATTGATAGAAATCTTTTTTTCTCAGTTAAGAAAGATAGAAGGACCAAAGGACATAAAGTTACATTAGTAAAGGAGCAGTGTAGATTATATATAAGAAAGTTCTCATTCTCACAAAGGACTGTAAATGAATGGAACATATTGTCTCCTGATTGTGCGGGTGCGAGTAGCGTGAATATGTTTAACAATAAAATCGACACCTTCCTCATAAGGGCGGGATACACATAGATAAAAAGTTGGACTCTCGATAAGCCAAAGGGCTTTCTTGTCCACCTGCCATCTAGAGTTAATTCTCTGTGTGGCAATCTTGTTAAACCATAGACCTAAGAATTAACCGTGGACCATCGACTACTGTACTTTCGGCGTGCTATGTTGCACTGCGCATGTTTTGTCCCGTTAATGATATAATATTCAACCTGTATAGTCAATACGCATTCCGCAGTGTACTAGTTAAGTTGTGAGTCGTGTCAAATGAGGAATAACGGTAAATTGTTTAACCATTATCATGCAATGTGAAGAACAAAACCGATGAGCACATGATCACTGGAAAGCGTGAAAATGTAAAAAAATAAAAATTACACATACCTTAAAAGGGCGGGATACACTTAGATAATATTATTGGACTCACGATAAGCCGAAAGGCTTCATTGTCCACCTGCCATCTAGAGTTAATTTTGTGGATGGCAATCTTGTTAAAAAGCTTGTTAAATCTGATACGTCTTCATGAAAGCTCGTTATCTGATACGGATGATGTATCTTTAATACAACTAAATGGGTATGACTCTATTTCTCAAGGTAAAAGTTGCAGCAATAAATTGGGTTTAATAATATATGGAGATCAACTTTTAAATTATGAAGTAAAGATGAAAATAAATATGTCTAAAAACTGGGAAGTAAGTGGAGAAGGCTTACCACAGACTGTCATCATAGGAAATATATATCACCTCAAGGCCTTTAAATGAAAACTATATAGAATTTATAAATAAATTTACTATGATTATATTATTCATGCGACTCGTAAACAAATAATATAATACTGTTCTTGCAGAGGATTACAATATAAATCTGTTAAAAATAAATGAGCAAGAACATTGCATCAGTTTCTTTGATTTGCTAACTTAATTTAGTCTGTTCCCCCAAATCACTCTTCCAACTAGGTTTACTACCAACAGTGATACAGTAATTTATAATTTTTGTGTAACTTAACAAAGCATACATTAGAGAGTACTGCAGGAATATTAATAAAGACATTTTCTGACCATCAATCATATTTCATGATTATGAATACTGCTCTAAAAAAGAACATCTTACACAATTTAAAAAAAATTATATACAAAATAAAAAGTCATGTCAAATGTTAAAGATGATTTAATATCGTCTGAAATATATAAGAAATGAGATATAAGACTACATGCTGACGCTAACCATAATTATAATATTATTTTCAATGAAATAAATCAAGCAAAAATAAATATATGACTAGCAAATTAGAGACGTCAATAAAATACAGAGATTAATTTAACAAACAGTTGAATTTGACAAACCATGAATTTCCTGAATAGGAAATGTTATAGTCTAATCTAAGAACATAATATACTGTTATACTGAAAAGGAGCTTTCGCACAGGAAAGCAATAATATTTTGAAACATATTTTAATCAAGTCAAATTTGACATAAAAAAAACTTGAAAAACTATGAATGAAATTCTGTCTAAAAGTAAAACTAAGAAATAATTTCCAAAATATTTTAAAGAATCAAATTCTATTTTGACAGATAAAGTAGAAATTGCAAATAAATGTAACACATTTTATTTATATAAGAGATATCAAGTAAAAAGTTCTCTAATGTGTTGAAGACGATAGTATAAAGAAAACAATAAGTAATTTACCCAACAACATTAGTTGCGGATTTGATGGTTTCTCCACTAAATTGTAAAACTTAATTGAACCTACAATAAGTACATATATAACATTATTAACAAACCAAATATGTTAACCACAAGAATATTTCCTGATAAATTAAAATTGCTAAGGTTATTCCAATTCATAAAAAGGTGATCCAACGGTCTTTAATAATTATAAACCTATATCTCTTCTACCAGCTATTTCAAAAGTACTGAACAAATAATTCTTGATCAATTGTCTTCATATCTAACAGATTCTAAACTATTTCTGTACAACCAGTATGGTTTCCGACCTAAGCATTCAACAGAGAATGCCGCACTGAAATTAGTAGATGGAATAATAACCCAAATGGATAAGGATGAAATACCCATAAACATTTATTTACACCTATCTAAAGCAGTTGACACCATTGACCATATAATATTAATTGATAAATTAAAATATTAACGCGTAAATTGTACAAACTTTAATGCATTAAATTGCTACCTAAATAATCGTAAGCAATATATTGAAATTGATAATATAAAATCAACCATTTTACAAAATAACAACGGGCGTACACATAGCTCAATCCTCGGACCTCTGTTATTTATTATATATGTAAGTGATTTTGTATGTGCCAGGAAAATGTTTAATTTCATCATTTACGCTGATGAAACAACTTTATCCGGTGCATTAAGCACTTTTAACGATAACATACACGACAAAAATGTAGAATTTCAAATAAACGAAGAATTTTGTAACATAAATGCGTGGCTATAAATAAATAAATTATCTGTAGACATTGCAAAGTTACAAAGCTTTACTCTCAAGATAGACAATATGAATACTGAACATGTTTAATTATTGATACAAATATGAACTGGAAAAAACATACTGAAACAATTCCAAATGCCTGTTCTAAAAAAATTGAATTTTAATAAATTAAAACATGTGTTACCTCTACAAAATACTGTTATATAATTAATTAATGTTATCACATTAATTACTGTATCATGGAATGGGGTTTTCAATCAAATAGAATAATAAAAATGCAAAAAAGCTTTAAGAATTACAGTATTACATTAAGCAATTATAATTCTCACACACAGCCACTATATAAAAATCGCAACATGTTAAAAACCGACGACATGCCCAAACTACAATAATTAAAATGTTATTATAAATACTTATACAAAGGGCTACCTGTTTATTAAAAAACTGGAGGATAGTTTTTAACTATGACATACATAATTGTGATACACGAATTAAGAATGAATTATACACTTATAAAGCTAAACACGAATATGCAAAAAAAGTCACAGGCATAACTTACCACTTTTAGTAAATAGCATTCCTGATATAGTTAAAGAAAAGCTTAATATACACAGTTTACAGGGATTTGCCAAGTACGTTAAACTTTATTTTGTTCAAAATTATCAAATTATATGTACAAGACAAAACCGCTATAGAAGTTAGCAATACTAAACATTACAGCCACCTGTCAAGTTTATATTTTATAATAAATGGTGCCTAAACCACAAACTATGTAAATAGGTGGCCATGTTCACATATACACACACATTAACACGGACACGCGCGCGCACACACACACACACAGTCATATCTTTTCTACGTACGTACATATACATAATCAGATATTTTTATTATTTTGGTTTAGTCTTTTTTCTGGAAGAATTGTATTGATTCAGCTAAATTTCGAATTGTAGTGATTTATAAAAAAATTCTGGCACAAAAGGTTGCTACTCGATAGCGACTACAACAGTTTTAGTGGAGTCTCGTGACCTATTGTTCTGTTATTTACTATACAATTTATCATTTTTACCATAAGTTTATATATACTAATGCATTTCTTAATGCAGTATTACCAACGTATTGCGTTATCGTCCATGGATCACTTTTATTTACCGTGGTCCCCCTATAAAACATTCTGTTACTTGAAGCAACATAGTCCGCCAAATTATATCTCATGAATCATGTGGTCGTCGTCGAGCGGGATCGTTAACATCAAGTTCGAGCAATATCAGACATAAATAACATGTATACGACTGTTACCGTGGATAATAGATGTGTAACAAAATAAGCGACATGCGGCAAAACAGTCATAAATTTAAAAAACCTTTCTTAGTACGATCTTCCTTAGCGTACAGGATGGTGAACGGTCGTGAACTTTCGCTGGAAGCCGATAGAAGCCCCTCAAAAGTACTGTAGACACTTGAATCTGACGGAAACTTGGTGATTTTCCCGGGCCATAACATACAAAGAAAATATTTTTGGTTTTGCCCAAATGACTGGTGTGATAGACAGATAGATGTTCTTTATTATGAATACACATTTCAACTAATCTTCACAACTTTTTGCTAAAGAGAATAAAAAGGGGCCCCGGATGATAACACGAAAAACTTCATCAAACCTGAGTTGGCGGAGAAAAAAGAAAATTAGAAAACATACCAAAAGGGACACGTGAAGAATAGCCGTACATTTTAGTTCGGTACATGTTAGGATATATGAACAGCTAAATATGCATGTTATCCATTAATAATTTTACATGAGGAGGCCATTACGAAATGTGTTCCCCGCACGATAACACCAACATTCTCCACGACCAATATAATGTGGCAAAATCAGGTTATTTGTAAACTGCTTTAAACATACCCAATCATTTCGATTGTTTTGTTCATTGAGTTTCAGACTAATTTCACGAAATGCAAAGCTATCAAGAATGTACTAGTATATCCTCGTTTGTTTGCGCATAATAGCTTACCATTTTCTGTTGAAATTAATAGGCTAACTGGGAACTATTTCATTTCGGATTTCAATTCTTCCACAATCAAAACATTTGTGGAGCATAAACTACACACCTATTTGGCTCGTGTTCAACACGGACAGTGTGACGTAATACTGGGTTAGGCGTGGCTAGTTATCAAATATCAGGGGAGTAAAGTGTGAAGCATCTTGAGCACTCCTGAGGACTGGATACTGCACTATATAAGAACTTACCTTTACTTACCTTTTTATCCTTTTTATCACTACTTTTTACTTTCATAAATAATTTACACTATACAAAGATGATAATGAAATGTAATTTGTACAATGCCTCGTGAATAAACAATTACATATGACAGGATAACGAGAATTACATGTACATACAATCACAATACTTACTGCAGATCGCTCTTGTTCAAGTTCCCTCAGCTATATGGATATGTACCTGGCTATAGACAGTGGTGGCTATTTGCGTACGAATAGTCTTCCTGCAGTAAGTGCACCGTGACCGATTGCTTCACGGAGAAGTTGAGAAGTTGAGATGGTGTCAACACAGGCCTGCCAGTGAGTAAATTTACTTATGCACCACATATGATGACATGAATAAGGAACACAAGCAATGTGTTGCTTTGTTCCAATTGTTACGTAATGTATACATGCATTATATTACTGCTACATCTGTGCTATGCTAAACATTATGTATCAATAAAGATATATCTACAAAGCAGATTCAGGGGTGTTTACAAACTAAAACATGATGTAGTCGTTATAGTATTACAATACAAGTGTTACATATGCTAACACAACTACATATTTCGATTATTATGTAGGCCATATATAACATTAAGATGTATATATATATATATATATATATATGTGTGTGTGTGTGTGTGTGTGTGTGTGTTTAAAAAGACAATAAATTACGAAAAAGCCTTGGAATGGTTTTCAGGTCTCTCCTAATACGTTCAAACTCACGTTGGCTTCTTAGGTCTAGTGGAAGAAAGTTCCAGAGAGTGGGACGTATACATGAAAATGCGGTTCGGCCTGCCGTTCCAGGTTAACTCTAGGAACAACCATGAGAAACTGGTCGGCCGAGCGAAGAGTAAAGTACTGTGAAATGTTCACTGCCATGCATCAAGGTCAGCAGTTTATATTGAATTCGCTGCACCACAGGTAGCCAATGCAGCTCTCAAGTGCCGCCGTCATGCTGTGTTGGTCAGCCGACGTAAGCAGAGGACGACACGCGCAGCTGATCGCTGGATTAAATGTTGTTTGTAACATAGTCAGTACAATGTGTATTTTCATAATGCAAAAATCAGTGTAAGCTATTTAAAAAAAGAGTAAAGGTAAGTCGTTATATATTGCAGTATCCAGTCATCAGGACTGTTCAAAATGCTTTACACTTGACTCCCTTGGCAGACCTGTTCAATCATAATAATAAGATAATTACACTAGGCAAGAGCCGAATGTACATTATTATGTTGCTTGTGCCAAATTGATTTGATTGTTAACGCACACCAAAGATGCCCTGTTTGCTATCAGCTAATAGTATGATGCTGTGACTGACCTATATGATAGCAGGCTTGGGCCGGGGAAATACAAATATGTAATAGTAGCGATTACAAATCCTGATGTAATAGTTTGCCCATAAACACAATGTCATAATAAGCAATGCAAAAGTAATTACGAAGCCTAGTAATTAACTTATTAATACTTCTTTTATTGGACATTACAAAGTTCAGTTTATGTCCGGAAAACCATCGCCCTCAATTCTGTGAAAATGGCCATGATATAGGTAGCATGTGACCGATTTATGTGTGCATTGGTCACGTTTGGCAGATGGTCGTTCATTGCAATACACATGCATTAGTGTTACTAATGTTAGACACAATCAGTGCTGACTATTAATACATGAACCATATTTTCAGAACTTGAGGTGTGTCGTCACCATATTACTGCAAAGCTTTTCACATTCTGGTGAATGAATATTGTGGACGAAAATAAACTAACTGCACTTATCTTTATTGCCTTACTATGGTAACTAGCTGGCTCAAGTCTAGATGGCTTAGAATGAATTAGCTCTGCGCATGTGAATGATGGGAGCAACAGCGAATAAAGCAGCAATGAACAGTGAAAATAATATTTTTATTGCACGGTATAACGGTCTGTCCTAATATTAAAAATAATTTTAGTGCCATAAAAACACTGTCGAGTGTTGATACTCAACAAATCCGAGTCCACGCAGACTTTATTTATTAACAACGGGTATTATATATATCTGGAAATACCCGGATAATAGTCTCTGGTTCACATTAATGTAGAGTGTCCTTCAGGCAGTGGTGGCTAGTCGACATTATGACAAATAATTCGGATATTAAAGTGTCACCTCCCTACGTATGTTTGAGCCATGTAGTCATTAACAGTCCGTTCGCTCCTTCTCGATTATCCTGTTCAGCCGCTCGATCCCGTCCGATTCCACAGAGGTCAGACTGAGCTGAAAAGTCATTGCATGAGAAAGGAGTTTTGCGTAAATACATGACTTATCATATGTGCCTTACCGTACATTGCTTAGCTGCTGGTTTCGCCTGTGTTGCGTGTTGGCAGTTTATTTTCTTTATTGCTATTTTGCATCGTGTCTAAAATATCAGCCTTCTGGTTGCCTTTTCGCTTAATTTGGGCGGCACTAACGTTGTCATCGTTCAAAAAAATTAATGTTTTGAATTGCTCACGTAGCATTTTTACAACAATCCGCTCATTCAAAGCCAACACATACTTTCGATATCAGAGCGTCGACGCTACAAACGGGAAATTACATTGTTGATCGTGTCGGACAATTTAAATTTTGTTACTTCCTTTTGGGAAGAAGCGCCAAATTTCAATTTCTTGATACAAAACAACACTGCAGCGTCTGGTTCAGCCATGATTTAGATCAATTAATGACAAGTTGAACTTTCGCATATTCGTTTAACATATAATACTCGGCATGTGGCGTATATGCTCGATGATTCGATACAAAATCATTGGTTCGGCATTTTGATCAGTTCGAAAAGTTCAAAATTGCATTTTATTTTGTTTTCCGTTTTGTCAAAAACAACGTAGGCGGCTCCGTAATCCGAATAATAAAATTGGTGTCGCCTAAACGTTTTGAGTTACATCGGCTCGTCACGCGTGGTTGAGTCCTCGGCGCTGTGACAATGTGTTCTTCGTTCGAGGCCACTGCATGACCAGAGGGCCACGTTTGCGTTGCCTGCCTGTCGACAATGCAGGTGTACGAGTCATCCGGTGGATCGAAGATACGGGCAAGTTGGCCTTGTGCCAATGGCAAATTGCACCTTATTGCCCTGTTTGGCGTGTGCCTTGTATTCCTGACCTATTCGAGCAGATGGCTGCATGGTGCATCGCCAATATTGCATGCAACTGATAATGGCCTACGCGGTTTAAATGATAAAATGGCAGTCGCACAAAGCTATTCGAGTGGTGAAATAGTGAAACCAGCACATGTAACGTCAAAGCAATCGACGAAAACAGCATCGTCGTCGACAGTGAGCAAGACACGACATGCGATAACAACAAAGAACAATACACGGACAGAAAAATCGCCATTACCTACTAAATTAACTATGTTGCTGGTACATACAACAACAATACCAATAACTCATTCGGCAACATCGAATTCACCACTGTCGAGTCAAGCACAGCATGCGATCAAACTATTCATAAATACCAAGCGTGTGCAGAAAACGACAACTACTTCCGGTAAGACAAGGAATAAGTCGTCAACTTCTACTGTTTCCGGTAAGACTTCTACTTCAAGTAAAACAACGACTTCCGCTAAAACAAAGACTATGCAGTTTTCGTCTATTGCAACAGTTAAAACAAATGCAGTGAAAGTAGCGAAATATCAGACAACAGCCAAAGATTCCGTGTCGAAGAAATCTTACATAGTGTATTTACCGGGACGCGGCGGTAAAATCGGCAACAAAATATTCCAATACGCCGCTGGGTACGGTATTGCACGTACGAATAACAGGTCGGCCGTGACAGATAGCACCGTATTCAACACAATTAGAGCCATGTTCGCCAACCTCTCCATTCCCCGCGGAAAGCCTCTACCGAACATGGTAAATATACGCGATCGAAAATACGGCACCTACAATCGGAGTTTGGAAAAACTGCCCGAATCCAACGTCCAACTGTTTGGTTTTTATCAGTCGTGGAAATACTTTCAGAAATACGAACGTGACCTACGAGCGCAGTTTATTTTAAATGAAACACTCCACAAAAATGCGACTGATTACTTAGTGCGCATAGTTCAGATGTACAACAATACCGTACCAGATAGGAATATCACTTTTGTCGGCGTTCATGTCCGCCGCGGGAACATGGTACGCGCTCAAGGGTACCGAGTCGCCAGTAAATCTTATATCGTCAGGGCTATGAACGACTTTCGGCGTAACTTCACGCGAGTTCATTTTGTCGTTTGCAGCGACGATATACCGTGGTGTAAACAGAACTTGGGAAATCAAAAGAACGTGTCATTCTCGGAAAGTAGATCGCCCACTATCGACCTCGCAATTTTGAGTTTGTGCAATCACACATTGTCAACGGTCGGTACTTTCGGTTGGTGGGCGGGCTGGTTGGCCGGGGGAGTTACCACCTACTACAAACACTTCGCTAACACGTCGACGACTCTGTACGCAAATATCAATGTTATCGATCATTACCTTCCAAATTGGATTCCCATGTCCGATTGACTTCTAAAAAAACACATGTATTAGTAAATGCATGAGAGTGCAATTGTTGTTGTTGATATCGCGATTTTAACTGCTTCTAAGACATTATTACATTTACAAGCTATCCATTGTGTAATGTCTAAAAGTATTACTGAAAACTCTCTATAATTGTCTAAGGTGTGCTTTAGACAGTCACGGGAATTTCCAATGTTTCAGAACATTATTATATTTCGACATACATTTCCTAACAACTTGAGAATGTAGCATAAAAATCGATGGATGTTACTTTTTATATATTTGTTTGCATACTTATTACCTTTTAGTTTCAAGTTAATTAATTGTTTTAAACATGTTTATTAATGATGTGGTCATTGTAATCTTTTGAAGTTAATAATTTATATATTTATTAATTTTAATTTTAGATAAATGTCATGGTACATTTTGTGGAACGGCATACGTGAAATGTCTGCCAGACGAAGATGCATTTAACAATAATACACATTTCCGGTGACACATTCTGCTTGTCCTCGTTCATATGGATTCAATAACTAATAAAGAACATATGATGCAACGAAACTTATTTTGTGGTGGCGTGTCGTGTAAACAAACCAAGCATTGCACAAACTACAACAGTTTTGAATTTTATATTCTATTGATGTTTAAAAAAAAAAAATCATAATATGGTTATTTTTATTTGATATGTACTTATTAAATTTGTTCAACTAAACATCTTCCTAAGTAATTTGTTCTCATTGGTTTACATTTTATGGGCATTAAATATAAAAATTTGTTGTTAAATACACATCATTGTTTAGTCACTAATTTTGTGAGTTGTAAACATACAACTAGCATTTGATATCACATGTAGTGTTGTTTTTTTGTAACAAGAATTGTGATAAAAGTAACTGTTTGTTTTGGTATATGCACCTAACATTTTTTCAACCTCTTCCTAATTTTGTTTCTATTGTTGCTTTGCATTTTATGTGTATGTGGTATTAAAAATTATTACATTATACACATCAAGTGCAATTATTATACCTGTAGTTGTATTGTGCTTTTCATAATTTTGTAGTCATGATCTCATCAAATAGTTTCAATAAAATGTTTTTAATTTACATTGTCTTTACTTTAATTCACATGCATTTCTAACAACAATATGCAATTTAACGAGGACACCCATTACTGCAAACTCCTAATGCAGACAACCAAAACTATCACATACAGTGGTGGATCCAGAAATCGAGTCTGGGGGGCACAAAAACCTCCACCGGTGGCCGAACCAAATGGTGTAATCTAAATTTTTTCGCTACCGAGCCGCTAAACTTCAGCCGCTCGGCTGGAGTGGTGATATTGGATGGTGTAACTGTACCCAAATAAGATTTATCAGAATAAAACTTAATTGTAAAAATAACCAAACACATATGTTTGCATATCTTCCAAATGTTAGGCTATGATTTATGTATATATTTCACGTTTGCATATCAGCAGCAATTAATACTTACGTTTACTTACTGACCTGAGCTGCATCCAGCCTCAGGAAGTGACTGGACACCTGACAGTGAGCTGCCTTTGCTACGACCACTGATGCTCAATAGAGCCACCACAGATCTTGTCATATGTGATGGCTGCAGTGGTGTCGAGGTAGTTCGCGCCTTTGTGTTGAAGCTGTCAAACAAAGTCATGAAATGGAATTAGTCAGATTATTTGTGAAGGTGAACATGGTTTGACAGCTCTACTACACGTAAATATATATAATATTATATATGTATGTAGATATAAATATATATATATGTGTGTGTACATGTGGTGTGTAACTTGTAAACGTTTTAATTTCATTAAAAGGTAAACATATTTTGCACAATGGTCATTTGCCCAGCACTCAAGTGTGAAAATGTCATTTGCCCAGTTGTGAAAAAATTACAATAAATGATATGAGAGTGGCAAAGTTATTATTGTATATATTGTAAAATTGCAGTATATAACAAACAAATAGACAATTTACAAGTGCCATAGCCAACAAAGTGAAACAATTTGGATTGTGCACTATCCAATTGCCAGCATAATCAACTACCTGTAAGTGCAGGTAGAACATAGGTAGGCTGGAAAGAAGGTCACAGGAAATAAAGTCACAAAGTAATTTTATTAAAAAAATATAACAAATTTTTCACTGATAGTACTAGTGACATTACATCATATGTCTTATTAAGAGTCTCCACAACCTTACGCATTATTAAAATAATTCCACATATTGTATGTTTAAACAGGTCAAATTAAGTTATTTTGATTTCTGAAAACACACACACACACACACACACACACACACACACACACACACACACACACACACACACACACACACACACACACACACACACACACACACACACACACACACACACACACACACACACACACACACACACACACACACACACACACACACACACACACACACACACACACACACACACACACACACACACACACACACACACACACACACACTAAAATATACATTCAAAGATACAAATCAGTAACTGAACATAAGTATATTGTGCTGTGCAAGCCAGCAGGTGATTACAGATATAAAATGTCATGTGACGTAACATTAACATTGAAGCAGTTGCAGCCTTTAGCAGATCTGTGTGCCAGCATAAGCATAATTATTATGAAATGACAATCACTGAGGCTTGGCTATATTGTCACGTATATTTACTTGCATTGTACAGTGTATATACACATTTGTGTTTGCAATACAAACATTCCAAATGAAATAAAAAGAAAATTAAGTTGAACAAATGAATTGCAAATGAAATGTGCTATGAGCTGACAGTTTGATAACCACCCTATCATACAAAGATGGAATAGTTGTACACACATTAGACTGGTCAAATCAGAACATAACAGTACAATAATACCATTACTTAAACTGACATTGGTTGTAATGGTTCAGAGCTGCACCCAGCCTCGGGAAGAGACTGAATACCTGACAGTGAGCTGTTTTTACTGCGACCACTGATACTCGATAGAGCCAATGCAGCGGTTGTTGTCTGTGGTGGCTGGATTGGTGTGGACGTCATTTGCATATATTTGTGGTGAAACTCAAGTGAAGGCATAAGTGGAAAGGCCAAAACTGGTTAAATTTGAATTTTTTTAGTAGTACTACTACCCCTCAAAATGGACAGCGTAGTATAACACATCAAAATAATATCCGGGCTATTTAAATAACTCAGAAATAATAAAATAAATTTTCCTCCTATGTTCATGCACCCGGTGTACTTGTTTTCTTGCTCCCTATCAAACTAAGGTTAGCGTAGAGGTCTACAAGATCTCTATCAATGTGTATACATATTCCACACTTTTCAGAGATGTAACTTATATACTTTATATACATACTTCTAAACATACTACATGCAATTTTGGGCGTTTACCCCCTGGTAACATATGTAGGCTATTACGGTCACAATATACATATAAATGTTTAGCATTCTCTACAGAAATCATAAATTATTACTACTCTTTAAATTGACATAATACATGATTATTAAATTTATATTTGGTTGCAATCAGCATTCAATGTATTACATCCCACATGGAAAAACAGTAAAGAAGTGTTATTTTTAAAGTGCACAGTACAAGCAGCCTGTGACTCAAGTCAAGACATCCAAAAAAGCAAGTACTTATAGTTACTAGTTAGATCCAGGCAATTATTTTAGGCATTCGATTATGTTATTAGTCTCAAATGTCCAGCCAGTGTCAGTCAGTGATTGAGGGTAAAGTGTGAATGTCGATGGAGCGGATTTTTAAGTTCATGTACCATTCGGTGTGTGCTTCGCATGAGACTGATACTTCGCACATAGTTAACTATTGGTATAATATAACAGTCCATCAATATAAAGTCATAATATCTACAATAATGTATATTTACGTGCGATGGAACGTCGCGGAACGTCGATCGAATATGGCATTAAGATGGCGGACGATGACGGCTTTGTTTTGGCTGTTCCATCTATTGAACACACAGTCGTGTGTGTGATGTGCTTGTTGATAAATTCAATATTACTAACCTGTCCAGAAGAACTTGGCGAATGCTGCATCACTTTTCACGCCAGCCGTTTCTTTCGTTCGGTTTCACAAATCCATAACCTTTCCAATATACACCTTTGTACGCGGATACTCTCTTTGTCTTTCCGCTCTCACCCTCTTTTTAGCCGAGTCGGTCGGGCGTCCCTTCATCGCAGATAAAATTATCGAGCTATCACTTGTATGAAAAATGGATGGCGACTCGTAAATACGCAATGTTGACTGAATCCAGGCACCGAAAGGTGGGGACAAAGGCCGATGTCGCCGCATATTCCCGTTCACGTGACTATTACACGAGAAGTGTATCTCAGACCACATCCAAGTTCAGATATGTGTCTTGATATTCCGTTAGGACTAACCGAAAATCATTTTATTGTTTGTCTGTTAATTTAACTAAAACGAAGTAAAGCATACGTACAAATGAACCAGTATATCAATAATGAATACTTGATACGTTTACGTTTCGTGAAATTAGTCTGACACGTGAGGAACACAAAAATCGAAATGATTGAGCACCTTTAATTTGTGTAGATGATCATTTAATTTGTTGAGACTATCAGCTCGTTAATGTGTTAATGACTTCAAACATATTTTGTAACAATACTTTTTTAGAAGAACCATGCCTTATTATGAGATGTCCCCCTTATTTAACTAACGATTTTTCGAGAAGACCACTTGATTTTATGAGATGCCCATGTCATGTGTTGAGATGAGCTTTTTAGATTATTCTTTAATAATTGCTTTTGGTATAATCCCCTAATATTAGGCATAATAAAAAAATACATTAGGTGCTCATGATTCGTTAATATGAATGAAGTCGAGTGAAACTACACTCAACTTTAACTTAGTTTTTGGGATACCCTTTAATTGTTTCAACTGCTTCATTTTATAATAATAATTATTATTATTTGTTTGAGATTACCCATTACCTTTAAGTTTGTAATATTTTTATATATCAATCGTTAACGTTGTATTTTGAAATTTCCTTTATATTGTTTGAGATAACCCCTAAAAAAGCCACATGTGGACACCAGCCAATTTAATTATGTCAAGCAAACACCAGTTTTGCCAATCACCCTTCAGAAATTAAACATGTCAAAGCCGCATAAACTTTTCTGAAATTGGCAAACCGTACATTAATATTAACTGCGCAAGTAGTACTGGGACATGCACTAATATCACCGAGGTATTAATTCTCACATGCACTCATTAAGTTAATATTGGCAAACAGTCGTTGATCGTTGAAATTTCCAATTGCCACGGTTTACCCGTCATGGTATGCCCGGGACGAAGAAAAACACTTAACCGTCAAATTCCCGGCTTACGGCTTTAAAAATTGCCCCCGGATGCTACAACATAAGCGAAGATTCCCACGTCAGTGAACACCGTCTCTCCAAACTCCGGTTGTAGGTGCCGTATTTTCCATCGTGTATATTTACCACGTTCGGTAGAGGCTTTCCGCGGAGAATTGGGAGGTTGGCGAACATGGCACTATTTGTGTTGAATGCGGTGTTATTTGTCACGGCCGACCTGTTATTCATATGTGCAATACCGTACCCAGCGGCGTATTGGAACATTTTGTTACCAATTCTACCGTGCTGTCCAGGTATATACACAACGTACGGTTTCCTAGGCGCGGAACTGTTGGCTGATGTCTGATGTTTCGCTACTTTCACGGCACTTGTTTTAGCTGTAGCAATAGACGAAAACGGCATAGTCTTCGTTTTAGTTGAAATAGTAGTCTTACTGGAAGTAGTAGAATATGACGACTTATTCGTTGTCTTAACGCAAGTCGTAGTTTTCTGCACTCGCTTGGTATTTATGAATGGTTTGATCGCATGCTGTGCTGGTTTCGCTAGTGGTGAATTCGCTGTAGCCGCATTGGTCGTTGTTGTTGTTGTTGAATGTCCCTGCAACAGAGTTAATTTATTAGTTAATGGCGATTTATCTGTCCGTGAATTGTTCTTTGTTGTTATCGCATGTCGTATCTTTCTCACCGTCGACAACGAAGCTGTTTTCATCGACTGCTTTGGCATAATCTGTGCTGGTTTCACTGTATTGCCACGCGAATAGCTGTGTGCGACGGCCATTTTATCATTAAATCCGCTTAGGCCAATATCAGTGAAACGTAATATTGGCGGGGCACCATGCAGCCATTGACGGGGCACCATGCAGCCATCTGCTCGAGTCGGTTAGGAATATAAGGAACACGCCAAACAGGGCAATAAGGTGCAATTTGCCATTGACACAAGGCCAACTTGCTCATGTCTTCGATCTATCGGATGACCTGTTCACCTGCATTGTTGACAGGCAGGCAACGCGAGCGCGGCCCTTTGGTTATGCAGTTGCCTAGAACGAAAAAACATATTGCCACTGCGCACAAGACTCAACCACGCATGATGAGCCGATGTAACTCAGCATTTAAGTACGAATATATACTGACTGCATTGACATGTATTGCCTTACTATAGGCTTTGCCTTTGATACATTTGATACGGAAACACTTGGGTAATCGTTTTTGTTTAAGGTGTGGTGTATCTGTCACATATTTGAGTTATTTTGTGATATATACCAGATAGACAACATATAGTAAAAATAGGGGATTGTCTTTGATCAGCGATTCCTTTTTATGCGGCGTTCCTCAAGCTTTTGTCGTTGAACAGTTTTGTAAAACAATTGAGTTCATTTATTGACATCCATAATTTATGTTACAATCTTTATGTAGATGATGCATATAACTACATTTTTTACCTACTCCTAATACTAATTGCTCATTAAATCAGCTCAGAAATTACCTTAATGACATTTTTCACAGTATATCAATAATGAATACTTGATACGTTTACGTTTCGTGAAATTAGTCTGACACGTGAGGAACACAAAAATCGAAATGATTGAGCACCTTTAATTTGTGTAGATGATCATTTAATTTGTTGAGACTATCAGCTCGTTAATGTGTTAATGACTTCAAACATATTTTGTAACAATACTTTTTTAGAAGAACCATGCCTTATTATGAGATGTCCCCCTTATTTAACTAACGATTTTTCGAGAAGACCACTTGATTTTATGAGATGCCCATGTCATGTGTTGAGATGAGCTTTTTAGATTATTCTTTAATAATTGCTTTTGATATAATCCCCTAATATTAGGCATAATAAAAAAATACATTAGGTGCTCATGATTCGTTAATATGAATGAAGTCGAGTGAAACTACACTCAACTTTAACTTAGTTTTTGGGATACCCTTTAATTGTTTCAACTGCTTTATTGTATAATAATAATTATTATTATTTGTTTGAGATTACCCATTACCTTTAAGTTTGTAATATTTTTATATATCAATCGTTAACGTTGTATTTTGAAATTTCCTTTATATTGTTTGAGATAACCCCTAAAAAAGCCACATGTGGACACCAGCCAATTTAATTATGTCAAGCAAACACCAGTTTTGCCAATCACCCTTCAGAAATTAAACATGTCAAAGCCGCATAAACTTTTCTGAAATTGGCAAACCGTACATTAATATTAACTGCGCAATTAGTACTGGGACATGCACTAATATCACCGAGGTATTAATTCTCACATGCACTCATTAAGTTAATATTGGCAAACAGTCGTTGATCGTTGAAATTTCCAATTGCCACGGTTTACCCGTCATGGTATGCCCGGGACGAAGAAAAACACTTAACCGTCAAATTCCCGGCTTACGGCTTAAAAAATTGCCCCCGGATGCTACAACATAAGCGAAGATTCCCACGTCAGTAAAGTGAACACCGTCTCTCCAAACTCCGGTTGTAGGTGCCGTATTTTCCATCGTGTATATTTACCACGTTCGGTAGAGGCTTTCCGCGGGAATGGAAAGGTTGGTGAACATGGCCCTAATTGTGTTGAATGCGGTGTTATTTGTCACGGCCGACCTGTTATTCATATGTGCAATACCGTACCCAGCGGCGTATTGGAACATTTTGTTGCCAATTCTACCGTGCTGTCCAGGTATATACACAACGTACGGTTTCCTAGGCGCGGAACTGTTGGCTGATGTCTGATGTTTCGCTACTTTCGCGGCACTTGTTTTAGCTGTAGCAATAGGCGAAAATGGCATAGTCTTCGTTTTGGTTGAAATAGTAGTCTTACTGGAAGTAGTAGAATATGACGACTTATTCGTTGTCTTAACGCAAGTCGTAGTTTTCTGCACTCGCTTGGTATTTATGAATGGTTTGATCGCATGCTGTGCTGGTTTCGCTAGTGGTGAATTCGCTGTAGCCGCATTGGTCGTTGTTGTTGTTGAATGTCCCTGCAACAGAGTTAATTTATTAGTTAATGGCGATTTATCTGTCCGTGAATTGTTCTTTGTTGTTATCGCATGTCGTATCTTGCTCACCGTCGACAACGAAGCTGTTTTCATCGACTGCTTTGGCATAATCTGTGCTGGTTTCACTGTATTGCCACGCGAATAGCTGTGTGCGACGGCCATTTTATCATTAAATCCGCTTAGGCCAATATCAGTGGTACGTAATATTGGCGGGGCACCATGCAGCCATTGACGGGGCACCATGCAGCCATCTGCTCGAGTCGGTTAGGAATATAAGGCACACGCCAAACAGGGCAATAAGGTGCAATTTGCCATTGACACAAGGCCAACTTGCTCATGTCTTCGATCTATCGGATGACCTGTTCACCTGCATTGTTGACAGGCAGGCAACGCGAGCGCGGCCCTTTGGTTATGCAGTTGCCTCGAACGAAAAAACATATTGCCACTGCGCACAAGACTCAACCACGCATGATGAGCCGATGTAACTCAGCATTTAAGTACGAAGATAAACTGACTGCATTGACATGTATTGCCTTACTATAGGCTTTGCCTTTGATACATTTGATACGGAAACACTTGGGTAATCGTTTTTGTTTAAGGTGTGGTGTATCTGTCACATATTTGAGTTATTTTGTGATATATACCAGATAGACAACACATAGTAAAAATAGGGATTTGTCTTTGATCAGCGATTCCTTTTTATGCGGCGTTCCTCAAGCTTTTGTCGTTGAACAGTTTTGTAACACAATTGAGTTCATTTATTGACATCCATAATTTATGTTACAATCTTTATGTAGATGATGCATATAACTACATTTTTTTACCTACTCCTAATACTAATTGCTCATTAAATCAGCTCAGAAATTACCTTAATGACATTTTTCACTGAATACATGAGATTACAATAAAGTTAATAGCTGATGAAACCGTGTCTTGTTATTGGCATAAAAATACAGCTTAAAAAAGTCAAGAGGTTTCAGATCTGATGAGTGATGTTTTCTGCCGCACTCTGGGAGGTGCCGATGGTCAAGCAAGTGCAATCCTGAATGTTGTCTTCCCACCTCTTCCTCTGTCTCCCTATGTTTCTACTTCCTGGCACAGTGCCTTGCAGGATGGTTTTTGCAAGGCCGGTTGATCTAGCAGCATGACCATACCACTTTAGCTTTCGTTTCTTGACTGTCGTCAGGAGGTCTTCAAAGGTTACGACGGCTTGTTTAATTCTCTTGCGGAATTCTTCATTGGTGATATGGTCCTTGTATGAGATTCGCAGGATTTTGCGGTACGGTCTCATCTCCATGGCCTGGATTCCTTTTTAGGTCTGCTGTAATGGTCCGTGCCTCGCAAGAGTAAAGGAATAGTGATATCACAATGGAGCGCATCAGTCTGATTTTGGAGCTGAGTGAAATGTTGTAATTCCAAATGGCTTTTAGTCTTGATCTGTGACAATTGCACCCAGGTATTTGAACATGGACACTGTTTCAAGATGTTTGCCATTTTCTTTTATTTATGTCTTGATGCTTTTGGGGTGTTGGTCATCAGCACTGATCTCCATGTCACACGTTGCAGATGTTTCATCAAAACGTTCTACAAATTTGGTGAATTCTTGTTCTTCACAAGCCAATTTATCAATAGTGTCTGCAAAACGTAGGTTTGTGATTGTCCTGCCTCCTATGCTGACTGTTCCAACATGATCTTCCAGTGCATCTGTTACTATTCTTTCGAGGAAGATGTTGAAGAGAGTGGGCGATATTGGACACCTTGACTGACTACGACTGTTGTGCGGAATCTCTCGTTGCAGGGTATGTGGTAGCAGGTGACAGCGATATCACTGATGATGACTCACGCGGTTCTGACACTAATGAGAAAAAGAGAAATTTTGTATTTTGTGAGAAAGATATCATTTGACATTTCTGCACCTGCAAAACACCAAACTGCAATAAACCACTTATCTCAATGCCTAGCATCACAGTGACTGGGTTTTCAGTGAGAATGTTTTGATGGCCACTCGTTCATGTGGCACTCGCAACCTAAGATTGGAAACATTTATGAGAGTAACTTGTTGATACCAAGCGCTCTCTTCTTGACCGTACATTCGTTCACTCTGTACAAGTGCGATTTGGTGAACTTATGCGCCTTGACACCCCGCCAGTGCTACAACATACAGCGGGCATACATACTGTCATAGGTATAGGACATGTAAAAATGCCATTCATGTCAGCTCTGGCCGGATAGAGCGTGGTCGCATCAGGTGATACTAGATGTGACAGTCCAGGACACAACGCAACATTTGGCACTTACCCCATCATGGACACTGACAGTCATTGCGCAATAAACTGTTCGGGTCACAGAGGTCAAGAACAGTTACTGGATGGTGGAGGGTCGGAAACGCTGCTTAGACAACCTGACTGACCATGGGGTGAAGATCACGACACTTGCCACTGCCACATCCCAGCATTAGAAAGACTTTGTCAGAGGACTACAGTAGTAGGTAGGGGCAGCAGGATCACATAGACAGCGTCGAAGATCAAAGGAGATCAAAAGATTTGTGGATCAGCCACGCCAAATGGATTCCTACTTATAAAAAATGAATGACTGATGACCTGTCAAAAAAATCTACTTATAAAAAAGTGTTATCTTAATTGGCTTTTGACAGCTTACTTATAAAAAAGTATGATTGAGGAGTGTCGCTAATTAGTATGGCGCCAATGCTCCATTACACCGCTGCCCCCTAGCGACTATACTTGCTATGATAAGTGGTAGCGCCCTAAGTGATAGTACACCCCTGGCGACTGTATTTGCTAATTAATTAATTAATTAATTAACCAATGCTCCATTACATTGCTGCCCCCTAGCGACTATACTTGCTATGATAAGTGGTAGTGCGCCCATTACACCGCTGCCCCCTAGCGACTATACTTGCTATGATA
This sequence comes from Escarpia spicata, assembly GCA_963995525.1. NCBI lineage: Eukaryota > Metazoa > Annelida > Polychaeta > Sabellida > Siboglinidae > Escarpia > Escarpia spicata. The sequence goes on from OZ023216.1 coordinate 20,734,505, forward strand.
AGTGGTAGTGCGCCCCTAGCGACTATGCTTGTTATGATAAGTGGTAGCGCGCCCCTAGTGGTGGTTATACTAAGCCTTCTGGTGGTTATGCTAGCCGCGTGAGTAGGTGTTCGTTCGCGCCCTTTTACAAACCTGTAGCCGGTATGACGCGTGGTCTAGTTGTAGGCGGGGCTCCGGTGTTGTTGTTGTTGTTGAGGCGACGCCAAGCGTAATTGTTAACAGGCGTCCAAAGTCCAGGTGCGTATAACATAGAACGACGCTGGTCTGAATTGGAGAATAATGCTACTGTATTATTCATACCGTAACCTAGGTAGATGTTAGCTCGTTTTCTAATAAGGGTATTGTTAAGCTGAAGTTGTCTTTATAGTGGATTCAGGACAACTAGCTGGAATATAGAGCTCAAACGGATAATAACGGTGTTGTGAACACAGGCAAAGAGACGGTGAGCAAACTATTTTATTAGACTATACTATAGGTATTTAACATATCTCATAATAATATCAGGCCCACCGTATGCCGTAAGCCCTAGGTGGGCCACCGACGTGATAGCCTAGAGAGGGACCCGTATAGGCCCCGAAACCGTCTCCAATCTGTGCATGTCGACGAGGTGGCGGATCGTTGGCGGCGAGTACCGAGCCACGGCCGGCTACGCGCTGCTGTTGAGTGGGGCGTCGTATGCGAGGCACGACCCCTGTGAGAGCGGCCGGTAACGCACGGCGCCGATATAGCGGCGGCGGTGAAGGTAGCCACGTGTCCCGGCCGGCGGCCGCAGCGGGTGCATCGCCCGGATGTTGTGGCGACGGCGGTGGGGGTAACGTAACAGGAGGCGCCTGTCGCTGCGCGCCTCGTCCGACGCCAGGCAGGGACATGCCCCGGCTAACAGCGGGTGGTGGGTGACGCGTATCGCCTCGGCCAGCGGCAGTCCATCGCGGTGTTTCAACACGCGTCGTAACACCACGGCCTATGTAAGGGCCGCTGAGGGTAGTAAAACCCGGTGATGCTAACATAGCTCTTTTGTTCTGTAAGAAAAAAGTCGTAAAGTCTATCGTTTAAATAATAAAATATACAACGAATTAATCCCACAGTGGTAAAAAAAAGGTCGTAAATTCTACCGTTTAAATAATAAAATATACAATGAAATAGTCCCACGGCGGCGGTAGTTTAGTTATCGAAGGGAACTGTAGTTTTGTAAATATCGCTTAAATATTAAAACGAAACTGCGCGTATAGAAGGAATATTGCGTAAATGTTAAAAGGGAGACAGGTAGTTACGTACCGTTCGTGAATCTCTCGCGGTTTAGACTAGTCGAAAAATGCCGTGTACTTCCATAAACGACTTGTAACGGAATGTTGTTTACGCCGCTTGCTGTAGGTGCGTCTATAAACGCCTGACGATGAGCACGTAGGCCTCGTCACGTAGACGGGTTGCGTAATGTAATTTTTTTTAAAGTAAAAGCTTAAAAGTATAAAATAAACGATCTATGAGGGACTATAAGGACTAGAGAATCTTATGGTAAACATATATTCGAAAATAATACTCTATAAAAGCAACGCACCGTTTGTGCACTCCATAACCGAGCCCATTTTTGTATTTTCAATAACCTTGCCAGGCTCGGCTGTTTTGCGATATCCGTGTTCGAGCGCACGCGCGCTATTCACCGCGTTCTTATAAGTAGTTAGGCTAAGAGCGTCTATGTATTCACTCGGTTTTCGCTGTCTTAACGTCGTTTATTCTTCTCCTCCTCAGTCATGTCTCAAGCGGCGAAAGACCTAGTCGTGACGACTCCACCGCCTATTAAGCGAAAGAAGAAGGCAAAGCCGGCAGCAGTGACGGTAACAACAGCTCAGGCGTCGCCCGTCGTTGCCGGCATCTGCGCACCCGCAGCCCAGGCGTTGCCCGTCGTTGCCGGCATCTGCGCGCCCGTAGCAGCGGTCACCGAGCCTAGCGTCGCGGTCGTCGAGGAGCCGGCCAAGGCGTCGTCGCCACCACCGTTACTCTACGTACCACCCTCGGTGAGTGTAAGCGATCTCCTACAGGCGGAAGACGGTCTCTATTCGCTAGCGACAGACGTGAGGGTCTCCGCTATTGCGTGGAGAAGTAAGTGCACGTACGAGGGCTGTACCCAGTGCCGGCGTAAGGTGTTTCGATCGGTGAGCTGGTCTAAGGTGTGTTTATCCCACGGGGTACAGAGCGTGCCGAAACAGTATTTTTCGGTCCGGATGATGGTGAGGGAAGACCCGGAGGGGACTAACGAAATCTGGCTCAGCCTATTCGACAATGTGATGTCCGGCCTCGTCTCCTATAAGGCCGACTATCTTGCCTCGATGACCCCCGAAAAACTGCGTGATACCATCCTACAGCTCGTCGGTAGGGTCATCGAGGCGATCACCGTACGAAAGGGGGGGACTCACAGAAAAGCCTGAAAATGGAGGCATAGATAAAGACAGCACAAATAAATCAACAAATAACAGTCTGGAAAACTCTTCTGAAGCTGGATATAAATGTGTTTGTTTAAATGCAAGGAGTATAGTAAACAAAAGAAATGAACTAAACATTATGGTAGAAGATATTGACCCTCATATAATAGGTATAACCGAATCCTGGACCACCACCGATATATCAGATGCTGAATTGGGACTGACAGGATATGTAATGTTTAGAAAAGATAGAATAGGAAGAAAGGGAGGTGGAGTTATTTTATATATTAAAGAATCTATTCAGGCTTATGAAATAAAATTAGAAAGAGAAGCAGATTGCGAAGAAGCTGTTTGGTGTAACATAGTTACAGGAAACTCAACGTTGACGGTTGGGTTGGTTTATCGAAGTCCAAACATAAGCATAGAAGAGAATGAAAAAATACAAAACGCTATAAGGGAAGTAAGCAAACGGGACTGTATTATTATGGGGGATTTTAACCATGGGCATATACAATGGAAATCTCTACAGAGTATGGGGAGAGAGGACCACAAGTTTTTAGTTTTAGTTCAAGATACATTCCTTTCTCAACATGTGCTAGAACCAACCAGGGGTGAGAATGTGTTAGACATAGTTTTGTCCTCACAGAATGAATTAGTTGACAATGTCAAGATATGTGAGCCACTGGGGAGTAGCGATCACAACCAGATACATTTTACCATCAAAGTAAAATCAGAAAGGAATAGCAAAAAGCAGTATAGGAGAAATTTCCACAAAGGAAGGTATAAGGACATGAGGAAATATTTAGCAAAGATAGACTGGAATAAGACACTGAAAAATAAGACGGCAACAGAATTCTGGAATATATTAAAGAGTGAAATTAAGTGCATAATCGATAAATTTGTACCCTTCAAAAACCAAGGAAAACGGTCCAAAAAGAAACACTTATCGAAAGAAGCCATTAGAAAAATTAAGTATAAACAAATGATGTGGAAGTCATATAGATGTACTGGAAATGATGAAGACTACAACAATTATAAAGAAGCACTTAACCAAGCTACAGCTGAAATTAGAAATTCAAAGAGAAGCTATGAACAACAATTAGCTAGTAATATAAAACATGACAGCAAGAGTTTGTATGCGTATGTTCGAAGCAAACAGAAAGTTCAAGATAAGGTCGGTCCTCTAGAAGATAGTGCTGGAAATATGATATCAGAGGGATTCATAATGGCAGAAGACCTGAATGAGTACTTTAGTTCAGTGTTTACCAGGGAAGATATTAGTTCACTGCCAATACCAAAGGCTAAGTTCAAGGGGGCAGATTCAGACTATTTAGGACAATTAATTGTAACCCCGGAAATGGTAGCTAAGAAAATAAGGGCTATGAAGGAAAATAAATCACCTGGAGTGGATGGTATTCCACCCAAACTACTATTGGAAATTGTAGAACAAATTAGCATACCACTTGCAACAGTTTTCAACTTGTCATTAGAAGAGGGAGTGGTTCCTTTAGAATGGAAAGAAGCAAACATTATACCGTTATTCAAAAAAGGTTCGAGAAACAAGTCAGAGAACTATAGACCAGTGAGTTTAACATCAGTGATTTGTAAATTATTAGAAAGACTAATTAAAGATCACATGGTGGATTTTCTTGCTAAACAAAACTTGATAAACCCATCTCAACATGGTTTTTTTAAAGCGAGGTCATGCTTAACAAATATGTTGTGTTTTTTGGAAGACATCACTAAGTGGGTAGATGAGGGAACACCAGTAGATATCGTCTACTTAGATTTTCAAAAAGCTTTTGACAAAGTACCACATCAAAGATTACTGCTTAAACTAAAGGCCCATGGCATAGGAAATGGTATAATAAACTGGATAGAACAATGGCTGATTGACAGAAGACAACGTGTAGTAGTTGATGGGGAGGCTTCAAACTGGAAATCGGTATTGAGTGGGGTACCACAGGGATCAGTATTAGGTCCTATATTATTCTTAATATACATCAACGATTTGGATGATGAAATAACAAGCAAGGTGTTGAAATTTGCGGATGATACAAAAGTGTTTAGAAGGATTAAAAGTGATGGAGATAGACAGCATTTACAAGATGATCTTGACAGGTTGATGAAATGGTCTGAAAAATGGCAAATGATGTTCAATTTTGGGAAATGTAAATGCCTCCACATAGGACATGGGAACGAAGAGGTAGAATATACAATGGGGGGTACTGTACTAAGTACTACTGTAAAAGAAAAGGACTTAGGGTTAACCGTTAGTGCTGATATGAAGATTTCAGAGCAGTGCGGAATTGCAGCTTCAAAGGGAAATCAAATCCTTGGATTAATTAGGCGAAACATAACGTATAAGGAAAAAGAGCTAATAATACCGCTGTACAAAACAATAGTTAGGCCTCATTTAGAATATTGTATTCAAGCGTGGAGGCCATATCGCAGGAAGGACATAGATATGCTAGAAAGAGTGCAGAGGAGAGCAACTAAAATGATACAAAATCTGAGGGATCTTAGTTATGAAATACGCCTAAAAAAATGCGGTTTAACAACACTAGAGACCAGGAGATTGAGAGGAGATCAGATAGAAGTGTTTAAAATATTGAAGGGTTATGAAAATATTGATAGAAATATGTTTTTCTCAGTTAAGAAAGATAGAAGGACTAGAGGACATGATCTTGCATTAGCAAAGGAGCAGAGTAGATTGGATATAAGAAAGTTTTCATTTTCACAAAGAACTGTAAATGAATGGAACAGATTACCTGCTGATTGTGTGGGTGCTAGTAGCGTGAATATGTTTAAAAATAAAATCGACACATACCTCAGACGGGCGGGATACACATAGATAAAAAGGTCGGACTCTCGAAAAGCCAAGGGCTTCCTTGTCCACCTGCTACCTAGAGTTAATTCTCTGGGTGGCAATCTTGTTAAATCTTGTCTTGTTAAATCTGAAAGACATCGTGGGGACCCCTGTCGACGTACACCGCTCGGAGTGCGAGTAAGAAAAGCGACGACGACGACGACGACGCGTAAAATCGTATTCCCCGTTAACGCTTCGCTTTTGTGCTGTAAGACATCGACGAGCAGCAGTCGCAGGCACTCGATCGTATAATCGCCGAGGCTTTGTGTGCCCCGCCGACGGACGGCGGCTACCCCGTCAAGGCGGAGGACTCAACACCCCTCGCCGTGCTCGAGGCCGCCGTCGCTCCATGGACGCCCTTGTTGGAGGCGCCTATCTATCAGCCGACGCTAGCCGCTTGCCAGCCGTCGTATTCGAACTCGACAGCGTCGCCACCGGCACCGGCACCGCCAACGTACGCGAGCCTATACCCGGTCGTGCCGGAGTCGCAACCTACCATAATAATCTCATCGGGGTCCTCGAACGCACGACCCGGGACCGGCCAGTCGTCACCGCAGCTACCGCTTTACGAGCCGCCGCTCTTTATAAGAGCGCGGGACGGGGATCTGATGAAAAATCTGATGAAAAATGTCGCCGAGGCGGTCAGGGAAACCCTACTTGGACGCGCCCGACGTAACTGCGGCGAGTGCGAGGCCGACGAAGGATGCCCGTTCGTGCATATACAGGGGTACCGAGCAGGGCGACTTAGCCGACACTATCGGCTAATGTTCACGGATGCGAGCGACATGTGCGATCGTTTCTTCCGATCCGTATTGGCCTCCTACCTGGATCGTTCGTTAATCCCGTGCCTGACGCGCATGATATTGAATCTGCACGACCAATGCGCTCCCCACGCGGATCGAAAAGCTGAAGCCGAATTCGTGAAACGGGTAACCGCTTGGCTACTCGAGACCGACTGGACTAGCCCCTTCAACTACGCGAGGCTGGAGGCTGCGGTAACGGTCTACTTGCAGAGAAGAGCCGGACTCTGAATATTGCTTAATAAAACAAACTTTAATGGAGAAAACTGCTACTTAATATATCTACGAACATTGCTTAACTGCATTAAGAACTTTAATAGAAAAAGTCCCCTGCTGCTTATTCGACTATGTTGGTGCTTAATAAAGCACGCTTGACACTCAGATGAATATCGCTTAATAAAACGAACTTTAATGGAGAAAACTTTAATATAAAAATTCGCCCGCTTATTCGAATATGTTGGTGCTTAATAAAGCACGTTGCTTGTTGTATGACGCTTAATAAAACGTTAAAAACGTATAAACGCTCTTGTTTACTATTACTCAAATCCCTTCTGCAACCCATTCCTATACATCGCCTGTAATAAAGGCTGCAGCATACACACACTCACAGTAGGCACGCTAATTTTAGCTCCACCGTTCCGCCTCACCGTAACTAGGTCAAAGATCGCAGCAGCCGTGTCAACCTGGTAAACAGTAGCCTTAGCGGTAGTAACCACCACCACCACCACCACCCGTATATAGGTAGTGTAGAGCTTCGTTTCAATTAATAACGTGTTTGGCGTTGCTCGCTGCAACATCATGCCTGTTTGCCCCGTATGCAATCGAGTCGTCGTTAGTTTGGTGGGACATACGTGTAAGCAGCAGCAGCAGCAGCAGCAGCAGCAGCAGCAGCAGCAGCACCAATGCCCAAGTTGTGATCGGAAGTATACCTTTCGTAGTGGACTAACAAAACATTTAAAGAAATGCGCTAGCGGAATTCGGGGTGAGGGTACCTGCCCGAAATGCGGTAAAGCGTTTGCTCGTCGTTGTGATATGTTGAGACATTTGAGAATTTCGAAATCCTGCGGCACTGAAAAAAGGGTAGTACCACCACCGCCACCGCCACCGTCACCACCACCACCACCACCACCACAGCCCGATGACGACGAAGGGGAGGAGGCGGCGTGGTCGGCCGGTCTACGGCGTACCGTGCAAGAGCACTGGTCTAGTATACGGACGTCTACATTCCGTGGCCCTATCCAGTCGAGATACAATTATCAACTGACCGATTGCGTGGACGCGGCCGTCCTCGAACCCCGACTAAGACAAATGTTCGCGGAACAAACTCAGGCGTTTAAAATCAACTTAAGTTTTGTGTTTGTGTTACGACACAAATATACGGGACGTTTCCGGTATTATCACACATCTTGTAATTGTTGCGGCCGCTTCGTTGAAACCCCGATGCTCTTTACCGACGCCGCCTCGTTCGACCGCTTCCTCGACGCCGTTCGACAACCCGACGTTCTTCACTACGTCATAATGCAACGACCCGACTCGGGGTGGGTCGTCGAATTGGTAACAAACGTTACCTACTTTCTCAATGCCATCATCCATCATCCTATCGGGTGTCTGAACGCTCAATTTCCCGCCTACCTGTACACGAGCAAGACGATCGTCGTGCTCGCGAAAGACCGATACGGTAAGTCTTACACCGACAATTTATGCCTCTTCCGTTGCCTGGCCCTGCGCAAAAGAAGACTACTACTAGCCGCCACGGCTACGCCTGCCGTAGTAAACGCCACCCGTTTGACGGCGCCCGCCTTACGGCTCTACGCCGACTACAGCGGCGGCGAGGTGAGTCCCTACGCGTTCGCCGGCGTGCCGCTGAACGACCTCGACCGGGTGGAGACATGCTTCGAAACCAACGTCGTCGTGTATCGACGGATGGAACCCACGTCGGCGACGGGGGAATCGACCGCCGAATTGGTCCGGCGTTCCCTCTACCAGTACCCCACTACCATGAACGTCAATCTATACGACACTCATTATTCGTACATCCCCAACGTCGCGCGGTATACGCAATCGTACCTATGCAGTAGGTGCGGTGAATCGTTGTGGCAAACCGCCTATAAACTACGGCGGCACGAAGCGGCGTGTGAGGGTGGCGTTCACCACGTCTACCCCGGCGGCGTCTACCGTCCGAAGCCGTCCGTGTTTCAACAGTTGGACGATGAGGGTATCTGCGTGGCCGACCACCTCCGCAACTACCCGTATAGAGCGACATTCGATTTCGAGTGCTACTTCGACGACAGCGACCTGCCAGCGGACAGCCCCAAATGCAGGTGGATAGCCCGACACGAACTATTCAGCGTGAGTATCGCCTCGAACGTCCCCGGACACGAGGTGGGGCAATGCTTCGTCACGACCGGCGATTCGAACGACCTCGCGCGGCGCATGATAGCCCCCCCCCCCACTGGAGGCCGTGATCGAAGCGGCGTACGCGGCTCTGCGACCGTCGTACTACCGAACCTTCGAAGCGATCGATGCGCTCAACGCCGAATGGCGAGCCGCTGCTGCCGACGACGCGGCCGGCAGGGAGACGTCCCCGTACACCGTACTCGCCGATCGCCCGAGGACGCATCTACGCCAAATCCCCGTCCTCGGCTTCAATTCGGGGAAGTACGATTTGAACGTCGTCAAGAAGTATCTCACGCCCCTGCTCCTGGTCGACGGCCAGTCTACCTCGTCGGCGTTCGCGATTAAACGTCAGAACAATTTCATATGCCTGACGACGGAGACGCTCAAGTTCCTGGACATCACTAACTACCTGGCCCCCGGTTTCAGCTACGATAAGTTTCTGAAGGCTTACGGCTGTCGCGTGACGAAGGGCTACTTTCCCTACGAATATGTCGACACGTTGGGGAAACTAGACGACGGCGAACTTCCGCCACGGGAGGCGTTCTACAGCCACCTGAAATGCGAAGGGATCTCCGCCGAGGAGTACGAGGGTTGCGTGACGGTATGGCGCGACGAAGGGATGACAACGCTACGGGACTTCCTCGTTTGGTATAACAACCGAGACGTGGTCCCGTTTTTAGAGGCCGTCGACAAGCAGTTCATCTTCTACCAGCAGCGTCGCATCGATATGTTCAAAGACGGCATCAGCGTCCCGGGTCTAACGCTACTCTACCTGTTCAACGATCTGCCGTTGTCGATTCACTTCACGGTCTTCAACGAGCCGAACAAGGACATGCACCAGCTTATACAATCGCAGATCGTCGGCGGTCCCTCGATCATCTTCGCGCGCTATCACGAGGCCGGCGTAACCGTTCTAGGCGGCGGGAAGCGATCGTGTCGCTCGGTCGTGGGCTTTGACGCGAACGGCCTCTACCTATGGGCGATCACGCAAGAGATGCCGACGGGGTGGTATACGCGCCGCCGGGCGGAGAACGCCTTTCGGCCGGAAAGCGTGCACCGCTACGGCCGTATGGCCGTGCAGTGGCTAACGTGGGAGGCCGAACGGACGGGGGTGCGCATACGACACATTATCAACGGGCGCGAGAAACGCATCGGTAAGTACCGGGTCGACGGCTGGTGTCGAGAGACGCGAACGGCGTGCCAATTCCAAGGATGCTACTTCCACGGCTGCCCGTGTACGGTGCGCAAATTGAACAACGTTAACGGGCGGCCGATGAATCGACTATACGCGGAGACGAACGCCGTCAAAACGTACCGTCGTCGGTTCGTCACCGTCGTCGAGATGTGGGAGTGTCGCTGGCGCGAAGTGCGACCACCACCGCCACCGTTACCGCCCGAGGAGAGTCGCGGAGGGTGGAACACCAGCGGCGACGGCGCCGTTACGACGTCGACGATACTGAAGGCCGTAAGCGACGGCAGTCTATTCGGTCTGGTAGAGTGCGATATCGCCGCCCCGGACGCGCTGCGCGACGTCTTCGCCGAGATGCAGCCGGTGTTCAAGAACGCCTACATCGGCCGCGACGATCTCAGCCCGTTCATGCGTCGCTACGCCGAAGCGCATGACCTCCTGAGGTGGCCTCAACGTACGCTCGTGGGTAGCTTTTTCGGCACCCAGATTCTACTCGCGACGCCCATACTACGGTGGTATCTGGAGCACGGTCTCGTCGTCGACCGTGTGTACCAGATCGTCGTGTACGTCGCGCTCGCGTGCTTCCGACGCTTCGGTGACACGGTCTCGGCCGCGCGACGCGAGGGCGACGCCGACCCCGACAAAGCCATCATCGCCGACACCTTTAAGCTACTTGGCAACAGTTCCTACGGGAAGACTTTTACGCGGGTTGATCTCCATAGGGACACGAAATACTGCACGACGACCGGCGCCTCGATGCTCGTCAACGACCGACGCTTCCGACAGCATCAGACAGTGTCTACGAAGTGGCGCTGAACAAGCGAACCGTCCGCTACACGCTACCTATCTAGATCGGCTACTTTGTCTATCAGTACGCGAAGCTAAGTATACTCGAATTCTACTACGATTTCATCGCCTTCTACATTCCGAGGCCCCTCTTCCAGTACTGCGCTATGGACACGGACTCGGCGTACATAGCCCTCGCGGGCCGGGACGTCGACGAGCTGTTGGAGGCGGCTAAACGCGAGCATTACTTCCGCCATCGAGGAGACTGGTTCCCGGCCGAGTGCTGCGACGTTCACGCGGCCGCGTTCGTGCAGTGCCGACTCGCCGGGCGACCGTGGGAAGCGCCGCCGGCCTGTTGCGCGAAACGACGCCTGTACGGTAAGCGAACGCCGGGCCTATTCAAGGAGGAGTGGTCCGGTCGAGGAATCATCGCGCTGTGTAGTAAAACCTACTACTGTTTCGGTCGGGACGGCGGCGAAAAGTACAGCACGAAGGTGTTGAATATGCGTCAGATCGACATCGACAAGGACGTTTTCCTCGCCGTGCTGCGCGATCAACGGAGCCGATGCGGCACGAACCGAGGCTTCCAGGTGAAGGAATCGTCCGTGCTGACGTACATTCAGGAGCGCGCGGCGTTGAGCTATTTCTACGCTAAACGTCGCGTGCTCGACGACGGAGTCACCACGGCGCCCGTCCTCGTATAGGAGGAGGAGGGGCGCCTATAAGGCGAACTACCCCTTCTAAGGGGAACTGCTCCTCTAAGGGGCAGCACTAAATGACTACTACCCCTCTAAGGGGTAGGGGGCGGCCCACCCTCTACGGGTAGGGTAGGTAGGGGTAGGGTAGGTAGGTAGGTAGGGTGCTACGAAATAAAACAATTGCAACACCTACAATGAGTTTTCATCGTCTTTTATTCATAATAGCAAGCGTGTAAGCGAAGCGATACTAGTAGTCGTCGTCGTTAAACGGCGACGAATGCGGCTTTAGCCAGTCGAATACGAGACGGACGTTAGCCACCCTATCGGGGCCGAACAGGTACTGGAACCTCCCCGTACACGACGACGTTCACCGTTTGGGGGAGGGCCACCGCGAAGTGGACCTCGAATCGCAGGCTCCCCGTACGCACGACGTTGAAATACGCACCGGCGCAACAGTCGGGCGATAGGTCGAAGCCGAAGACGGCGTAGCCGTTACCGAAGTCGTGGCGCGTCAGGTCGATCCCCTCGTCCTCGTACGCCTTTCCCGTTGCCGCGAAGAGGTTCATGTAGCTGCGGACGTAACGCCCGCGCGGAAAGTCCGGCTGTAACGGCTTGCTCGGCACCTGACGTCCGTCGACGTAGAGAGTGAGAAAGTTTATGTTGTGGTGCTTCGCGTTGTACGGGTTTTTAGTGTAGTCCCCGTTATAGGCGTCGTTGTCGACGAGGATCAGGAACACGCGTTTCGGGAGGACGCCCATGTAGACGTTCTCGTGCGTGTGAGACATCCCCCCCGGCGGTATCGAGAACGACTTGCAGTCGACTCGACGTAGCGGGTACTTGGCCGTTCCCTGCGCCAACGCCTTAATGTGACCGAGCTGGACGTTCGGGTTCACTTTAGCTATTCGCACTTGCAGGTTGGTCTCCAGTATGACGATTTTCCATTCCCCCGCCACGCCCATGAGCGCGAAGGCGTCCTTCGAGCGCACCAGTCGAAGCTTTACGTCGACGCCGTTCAGTAGGTACCGGTCTTGCAAGAACACGTCGACGTGCAGGCGTCCATCAGCTCCACCTCGTGACTGTCCCGCGTATAGTGATGCCGGTCGGTGTACCCGCCGTTAGTCTGCGCTGTTGCCTCCATGAAACGGGGCGTGTCCTTGTACCACAGGGCCCCCGTGAGCTGCGTCTTTTTCGCGTCGCTCCCGTAACTCAGCAGGATATCGAGGTAGGCCCGGTACGGATACGTATTGGTCGACGGCGTCACGAGCATGCCGTTCAGCGACACGTCGACTTGAGTGAACATCGAATGCAGAAAATTGTTGGACGGGGCCACGGTAGCGTCGTGCGCGAGATCGGCACCGTCTCCATGGGTTATTTTGGCGCGTACGTACAGTCTAACGCTCGATAGGTCCGTATACTCGTCGCCCGAGCCCGGGATGAGGAACTGGATGGGGCCGCCGGCGTCGAGGGTCGTCAGCGGCTGGTGATCGATCCACTGACGGATACTGTAGCGTCACCAGACCGCATTTCCACTCCCCCGATAGGTCGATGCGTTGCGGCAGATTCTTAGTGTAGTGAGTCAACGTGTTTTCGGGGTGCGCCTTCATAGACGCTTTGCTCGGTAGCGTCAGGTAAAAGTTAGACGCCGCCATCGTGCCGCCTCGTAGACGGACTCGGGAGTAGGTAACCGAGACAGCTGCTCAACAGGGCCGTCCACAGGTTAGAGTCGCCCTGGCCTCTCGTTAGATTGTATATACTGACGACGATAACCGTGTACAGGACGACGATCTGACACAGGAAGATGATCTCGGCTTTAGGACAGTCGTTCCCGCAGAAACGCCATGGAACGTGTTCGCGGTCGGTGTGGGTCGTAGACTCGGTAGCGTCGACGTAGTCTGCGGATGTGCCGCGTTCGCAGTAGTTTGAGGATGCGTCGTCGGCTTCGATCCTCGTAACCTCGTCGGGCATCGTCACGCCACTGCGGTCTGTTAATGCTGCACTCTGTAGAGTAGTCGACGTATCCCTCTTCCTCGTCGTCACTTAGTAAGCGCCAGCTCCTCGAGCGTCGTGTCCACATAACGACTGCCGGCCGACGTTACGGTACCCTACCCTTTATAGCCCACGAGGGCCTTGGCATCGATCCAGCTGTTGAAGGAGGCTGAATAGCCGCTCCATTTAACGAGCACCTCCTCCGCAGCACCGCGACGACGACGCCGACGTTGTAGAACGGTCTCCACCCGATACAGTTTATCCTTCTGGACGACTACTCGTTGCAGCTCCGGCTCGTAGAAGGTGCCGTCTAGCACCGTACCGGCGTCGTCTTTCAAGTGGTAAACGGGCGGGTCGGACGGGTGCGTTTCTACGATGGCGAAGAGCTCCTCGCTCCAGCTAGCCATGTACCCCTTCTTGAACCGCGCCTTTGCCTTACTGATGCGTACGCGATCTCCTTCTTGTAGTTTCGGCTTACTGCCTCGACCTCGGCCGCCGTACAACCATTGCCACACAGTCTCCTGGTTCGCGGCGTTGACACTCGCCGGCGTCTTACCGATGCTTCGATGATAGGTGTTGTTGTATGACCGCACAAAGTTCGGTAACGGCTCTACGTAGCGCAGCGTCTGATACTTCGTAAAGTACCGCCACATACGCGTCTTTAAGGTTCGGTTGAAACGTTCGACGACACTCGCTTTAGTTTCCTCGTTATGCATCACGAAATGGTGGACGCCGTAATCCTTCAAAAGTTTCTGAAAGGGTCTGTTGAGAAACTCCGTCCCCTTATCGGTCTGCAGTGCGTTCGGCACCCGCCGCTGCTGTTGTAGCAGGTGCTCGAAGGCCGTAACGAGCGCCGGGCCGGCTTTACTGTTCAACGGGACGCATCACGCCAGCTTCGAAAATACGTCGATGACCGTCAATAGGAACGTTACACCATCGTTGTGTTTTTTCAGTTTAGCGACGTCGACGAGATCGGCTTGCCACTGCTGGTTTCGACCGCCTACGATAACGCAACGTCGCGTGAAACGTCGTTTCACCGGCTTGTGTAGCGTGTAAGTATCCTGCGCCGCTAGCCACTGCTTCACGACCGGTTTGCGTACCGCCACCGTCCGATACAATGCGTCGACACCGCCGTAACTGCCCGCATGTTTCGGGTTGAAATAGGCGCGCTTCAGGCGGTCGTCGTCGTCGTCTCGTTGTCGAGTACGCCACTTTCGTTGCGTACCACGAGGCCGCGGGGACACCATGACCACGACGACGACGACGACGATCAATTTACGACGAATAATATATACACCACCAACGCCGCTGCACCTAGGCCGACGACGACGACGACTTTCGTAGGTGCATTGTGAGTGGCTCGGACGTCGGCGTTTCAAGCTTTTTAATACGCCGCCTCCTCCCACTTAGGCGGCTCCCGAGACTCGGTACGTCGACGACGTCGACGACGTTTACCGGGGGTCGTCTCCTCCTCCTCCTCCGCCTTCGGCCGTTTCTGCTGCTGCTGTATGTACGCTCGATGCCGGGCGCTATCGACGAGTTCCATGGGTACGTTCAGTCGTCTCATACCCTCCCCGAACGCTTCCCACCCGACCGGCGGTACCCCCTTCTTCCTCCTTCGCATAAGATCGTTCACGAGATCAACCATGTTACTCCCCGCGGTAGGTCGACCGCCGTACACGAACTCGCCGCGATCGTTCTATCGACACAACGGGTCGGTCTTAATTTTCTCGATCAGGAGGAGGGCTTTCCATCTCAGCGTTTTCGGTAACCTTTCCACGATCTCGCGCTCTATACCCCGCAGCGGTGCCTGGCCCCCGGTCGTCGGCTGCGGAGGAGGCGGTGGTGCCTGGCCCTCGGTATTCACCACGGACACGCGTACTGGCTGCGCCGCTCGAATCGACTCGATCGTGTTGTAGCGACTCAACAGTTGATTGTACGACGCCACCTTCTCTCGTTCGGATAACTCCGATCGGTCTAGCACGTCCTTCATGTCACTGTCCAGGCTACTCATCGCACGCGACCTGGTCGTGCTCGGCGGCTGGTCGATCAACGGCAGCAGGCTCTCCACCAACCGCGGGTCTACTAACGCCATCTTCTTGGCGTACTGCATCAGCCGATCACCTGTCTGAGCAGCGGCAGCAGGACGGTGCTCACCAACGGCGCTAGTAGGGCCGTCAGAAAGGCGCCCGACCCCGTTTGCAAGATTTGCCGCTTCTTCTTAAGGGTCACCTTTTTGTTCACTAAACTTCGCAGATGCTTTTTGTATTTTATTAGTGTTTTTTTCTGCGCCGCCGTCAATTTCACATTCCCTTTCAATAGGTTGTACGCGCAGTCACACAGGCTACAAATGAAGTCAGAGTCCGCATTTTTGATTATAGCCTTGCTCAACTTAGATTGTCTATGTTTATTCAGTAGCTCCAGGATGAGGACGTGCTTCTTGATACGTTTCGTCGTCATCCTGAAGAATGACGCCCTCTGTGACGCGTACCTCTTTTATGCTCTCGTCACGTAGACGTACTGAAGACGATCGTCGAGGAAAATACAAGTGCGCAAGCGCATATTTTCCGCTTTTTCCTGTTTCAGATCTACTAGCAGATACCCGTAAGGTGCTGACGTGGCATCTTTGAAGGCTTCCATCATAAATTTAACTCGACCCGGATACATCTGTTTCGCCAGGTGACCTACTTGGCCGGCATCCCGAGGGCTCTTGAATAACACCATATATTGCGCATTCAAGCTGATAGTGCGGTTTTCTTTCCCTTTCGGAAACATATTCTGCACAAGCTGTACGACGGACGTGTTGCAATGGTGACTTTTTTTGTGAACAAGGTCGTGACCCGGCTATCAGTTTCCTCCATAAGGTCATCGAGTACTAGAAGGGTCCTCGTTTTGCCATCTAGAAGCTTCGGATCCGGTAAACCGTCTACAAATTCTATATCGGCTGACATAGAGGTGTAGGCGCTTTGCCATTGGCCGTAACACCATAGAAGCTTCTCCGGAGGCGGGTCGATCATAGAAGAAGCAAACTGTAGCAGCCGAGTAACGAAAGTAGTCTTACCACACCCTGTAGGGCCGGCTACTATACACGTAAAAGGGTGCTTCCACGTCCCACTCTTATTGACGACTGGCGGGTACGAAACGAACGATGACTTATTATTCGTTTCTTCTATACGCATCGCGCACCTCCATCAATAATTTACCAAACATATTTTGACCTTCTTTACCGTCTTTACCGATACCCCAGAAGGCTTCAGGCGATGACACACACTCCACCAATTTGACTTTTCCGGTAGCCAATAGGGCGTCTTTCAACCTTTTTGAACCTCCGAATTTGCTCATCAGCAGCGCCTTCATGCACTCGACCCTAACCGCGTTCCATTCGGCGCCCGTTCTCTTCTTCGCGATTCTGTAACTTCGACGTTTCGCTATATAGACCGACCACGCCTCTTTGATGTACCCCGCGTTTTCCTCGTCTTCATTAAACATTGCTTTTCTAAACTGATAAGCGTGCTCGACGGAGCTGAAACTTTGACCGTACGCGTCGACTCGACACGGATCAAAATTCGATAAGTACGACGCCGAACCACCGAAATGTATAGGAGACTCCATACTGCCAACTAATGACTACCACCCCTCGTAAATAGCCACTATATATCACGAACCTCCACCAGGGCGTTAAATCAGCTTAGTATAACCACCGCTAAGGGCGCTACCACTTATCATAGCAAGTATAGTCGCTAGGGGGCAGCGGTGTAATGGATCATTGGCGCCATACTAATTAGCGACACTCATCAATCATACTTTTTTATAAGTAAGCTGTCAAAAGCCAATTAACATAACACGTTTTTTATAAGTAGATTTTTTTGACAGGTCATCAATCATTCATTTTTTATAAGTAAGAATCCATTTGGCCTGGCTGATCCACAAATCCTTTGATCTCCTTTGATCTTCGAAGCTGTCTATGAGGTCCTGAAGCCCCTATCTACTACTGACTACCAAGAAATAAAGCACGAGTACGACCTCTGGCACATCGTCAACTCAGTGAAGAAAGGGTTGTTGTCTGCCAAGAAAGTTGAGTTGTCCCATGGATAGGCGCAATAGCCAACCACCTGTGGGATTGCGCATCCGCTTTTGGTTACAGTTACTAGGATAGCGTAAACCTTACGCTTATATCATAGCATTGTGTACAACTAACTTTTATCTATATATATGGATATCAATCCTTGTTACATTCCTACAATGACTTTCGTACATGATTACTTAATGCATAACAATATTCCTTACAAATAAATATGAATGCCAATGTTCATAATTATGTTTGCACTATACATTATGTGTAACAGATATGACTACGTGTTTCAAATATGACTGACTATTGTTTTTTCTCACGAACAAATGTTTCAAATATTGTAGGATTATCCATTTACGTGCATGAATAAACAAATTACCAGACTTGCTCAAAGTTGCTGTTTAGACAACCAAGCTGAATTTGTTATAGGACCCCATATGAGTACAACTCAACAAAAACGTCATAGGATGGAACATTTCTGGGTTGTCTATTGAATACATATGAAAGTCAAATAGACTAAAAACAACATATAAACTTATTTACAATCGTGTCGTTTCTGGGTGTTTTAAACATTGCCGACCGATCTTACGACGTTCGTCGACAAAGTTCGTCCATTTACTGTTCGTGGCGCTACTTCCTCATTCGCATAGGTTTCAGACATCCGTACTTCATAAGTTATTGTTTCGTGCTATCTAGGCTACATAAGCCATAAACCAAATATACAAATTGGCTGTCAACGTCCGGCCATCACTAATGTCAATATTCGACATCGAACACCAGAGCTAGAGAACACCGCCAAAATGTTTTATAGAAAAGAGCAAGTACTTCACAGCCGCCTACGAACAAAGTGTTTTCACTTCCCGAATTGTTGATGATTCATTGAACGCAACTCGCTACCAGAATTGCACACAAGTTAGAAACCGTCGCTGCCAGTCCTAAAGGCTGGGATAGATTGACACTTTTCGCCCGACTAGACCTGGCCAGACCTGGCCAGACCAGACCAGACCAGACCAGACCAGACCAGACCCAGACCAGACCAGATCAGATCAGACCAGACCATATCAAATCAGATCAGACCATACCAGAACAAACCAAACCAAACCAAACAAAACCAAATCATACCACACCACACCATACCGTTCCCGGGTCAACCGTTTTGGCGTCGTCGTCGTTTACATAAATAAAAGCGGTGGGCTCCCACAAAAGTATAATGATATGGTATGTACATATACAAAAAGAGGTATGTGCCAGCTCTCTATACCGAGAGCAAGTATATAATAGTAAACAATTATATATATATATATATATATATATACTGAAATGCGACCACTCATTAATATAAATACATATATATATATATTAATGGGTGGTCGCATTTCAGTTCTCAAAGTCCCCAACACATCATTACCCATGGTTCGGTGGTGTGGGTCTGTCTCCCTCTCCCTCTCCCTCTCCCTCTCCCTCTCCCTCTCCCTCTCCCTCTCCCTCTCCCTCTCCCTCTCCCTCTCCCTCTCCCCCTCCATCTCCACCTCCCTCTCCCCTCTCCCCTCTCCCTCTCCTCTCTCTCCTCTCCCTCTCCCTCTCCCTCTCCCTCTCCCTCTCCCTCTCCCTCTCCCTCTCCCTCTCCCTCTCCCTCTCCCTCTCCCTCTCCCCTCCCTCTCCCTCTCCCTCTCCCTCTCCCTCTCCCTCTCCCTCTCCCTCTCTCCCTCTCCCTCTCCCTCTCCCTCTCCCTCTCCCTCTCCCTCTCCCTCTCCCTCTCCCTCTCCCTCTCCCTCTCCCTCTCCCTCTCTCCCTCTCCCTCTCCCTCTCCCTCTCCTCTCCCTCTCCCTCTCCCTCTCCCTCTCGTTCTCGCTCTCTCTCTCTCGCTCTCTCTATCTCTCTCGCTCTCTCTCTCTCTCGCTCTCTCTCTCTCTCGCTCTCTCTCTCTCTCTCTCGCTCTCTCGCTCTCTCTCTCTCTCTCTCTCTCTCTCGCTCTCTCTCTCTTTCTTTTGCTCTTTGTTGCTCTCTCTCTCTCACTCTCTCGCTCTCTCTCTTTCGCTCCTTCTCTCTCTCTCTCTCTCTCTCTCTCTCTCTCGCTCTCTCTCTCTTTCTTTTGCTCTTTGTTGCTCTCTCTCTCTCTCGCTCTCTCTCTTTCGCTCCTTCTCGCTCTCTCTCTCTCTCTCTCTCTCTCTCTCTCTCTCTCTCTCTCTCTCTCTCTCTCTCTCTCTCTCTCTCTCCTCTCTCTCTCTCTCTCTCTCTCTCTCTCTCTCTCTCTCTCTCTCTCTCTCTCTCTCTCTCTCTCTCTCTCTCTCTCTCTCTCTCTCTCTCTCTCTCTCTCTCTCTCTCTCTCTCTCTCTCTCTCTCTCTCTCTCTCTCTCTCTCTCTCTCTGGCTCTCTCTCTTTCTCTCTCTCTTTCTCTCTATTTCTCTCTCTTCCTCCCTGTCCTCTCCCTCCATCTCCTTCTCATGTTTTGGTTGTGTACGCAGTGGTGGTTTACACAATAGGTACGTGTCTAGCGTCCACGAAATCCAGGGCCCACGGGTGTTAAAGGTTTTCTTTGTAAGCTAATATACATTCGAGGTGTACCGTATCAAAACATTAATTTCACATAAGTATTTTCTCTGCTACTTGTGTCTTGCGTGTTTATGCATAATTTGGGGGTTATATGCGCAAAAAGCCGATAAACAATTGTGTTTACGCAAATAATTTTAAGCTTGTTGCCACGTGGATGATTAATTCTGCAGCCCGAGTATAATGAATATTCATGCATTCGCAGTGAACCACACGAAGACCGTTGATGTCACACACAATTGACAAGTTAGATTCCGACGTGAGTTGATTCAAGCAATGGCATTGTAAATAAGCAATTTGTAGACATATGCATATTGAAGGCTATTTTTATTAGTGTAGGAAGCGTATGCATTGTTTAATTATCCTGCTTCCTAATGCCGTCAGCCGAGTAACGTTTTGATTAAGTAGAATTATAACGTCCGCCGACGCGGACGGCTGCAGTCGGTGTCGGCTGCCGCTGGGATTGTCACTGAGTCTGCGTCTGTCGAGCCTCTTCTTAAATAACTAGCCTAGCTCTAGGCAAGGGTCTCGCCTTTCTAGTTAGTAAAACTGCAATGTCCAGTACTTGACAAGCAGTGAATGAAAATGCACACTAAAATATCAGAATATGCAACCATAGCAAGAGGATTAACCTGGTTGTGGATGTAATTTGTTTGCCTAAATCTGGGATTTGGGTATGTGTGTCTACGGGTCTTGCCTTTCCAAATTCCAGTCAGCCGTTTTTGAAAAGTCCCCGTTTCCCCACTTATTTGAACTGAAACATAAAAATGTGAGACTCGTACATTCACAGACTGTTTTTACTGCTTCAGCTACGATTGATTGTTAATAAACCTGGCAGGCATGTCATCATTCAATGTAAACGTTTTAGGTTTGTTAAAAAGTACACGATACCATATTGTCATGCAATTTTGCGATGCACGAATTTTGGACACCAGCAGATCTCCACTATAGTATACATCAGTTTTTATCCATGAATACATTTAACAATTTAATTATAGATGAGATCAACTTGCGCTGCTTCGTGTGAATAGCACATTCGATACTAATAATACTCGTTAAAAACAAATTAAACATTTATTTTTGACATGTTACTTTACCGTTACTGTACACTTTCACGAGAATGACCCATATGTATAATTATATACAACATTAATTATTAGAGCAAGAATAAGTGAAAATATACTGTGCACTCTGGATAAGGTCGAACTTCCAGGGACCCATGACAATACCGTTAAGTGGAATTTCTGATAACTAGAAAGTTACCTGAAGGTCCCATTTTTAGGACTTTTGCCCTGGACCAAGGAAAAGATTGACATAACAGCGAAAATTCACTTATGTGAGTTCGAGTTATCTGGAGTGCACTGTATATGACCAATGCATACAGGTAATTATGTAGAAGCAAATTAAAAGTTGGCCAAAGTAATGGATTGGGATTTTAGTCTAACTGAATCAACATAACAAGATTATCTTGTACTTCTTTTCTATTTAGCCAGCTGTACACTTGGTGATAAGTCTCATAATCCAATATCTAAACTGAATTAATCTGAACAGTGTTGAATTAGTTAACTCATATTTAGGCTCAGTTTTCTAAATTCAACTTTGTTTATTTGCAGGAACATTAGAAATAGCTGAGCTTGTGGAAAGAGGACATTGAAGAGCTCTACTTAACAGTGCCATTAATTGGACAATGGGTCACCTGACATAAGATGATGTCTGAGTTTGTTGTGCCCCATTCCGTTCTGTGCGACATCTACTGGAAAGTTGTACTTCACTTCGAGTTTCAAATGGATGTGTGCATCTGACAGCTTTGTGTATAAAAATGCATGCCAATGCTATTAATAGGACAATATGTTAACTGACACAGTAGTGAAGAAGATGTCTGACTTTGTTCTGCCACAGTAGTTCCATAAAATAATAAAAGTTATGCTTTCTTATGCTCATCATGTTTGGATTGTGTTCTACAGCATATTCTTCAAAATTTGTTAAATCAAGTTTGTGTTAAGTGAACTATACTGGGAGTAGTGTATAAAAAGGTATCGAAAAATTTGCTTTTACAATAATTTTGAAAATTCATAAAATATAACTGTTCCACAACATTCAAAATGTTTTAAGGATCATCTTGAGATAAATACACCAATGATGACTGGAAACAGTGTTTTAAAATACACGTTACTTTTAAAGTTTTGTAATTTTATAACTTTATTTCCATCATACAATGGCCATTTTATTTGTTATCGAAACGGGAGTTCGACAGAAACAAATTCAATATCTAAATGATAGGAAGAACAAATAATTATTGCACTCCCAGTACAATTTTTTTTTATACTGATGCAATATATTTTAATATTTTGTCGACAACAATCTTATGCTCTTTCTATAATCTGCATTTTTCAAACTAAAGTTAAACCTTACGTAGATAGGAAAGTACATAACCACCTATCCTTTTTTAATACCGTAAATTATTTGAGTGATGTATAATGTATTTATACTGCTTATTGAAATAGCAGCTGGATTTATGGTGCAAATAAAATGGTTTTACTGTTACTGTTATATTAACGTTTCATTAATCTTCACTTAAAAATGTATAGCCAGATGTGTATAATGAAAAAGGAACATGATAGTACCATAGTTTTTATATTCCAACAAGAACAATGTCAATCATTCAAAATGACATCTCGTGCATGGAGAGGTGGTGTTTTTCCTTTTTAAATCAATCCGTCTGTCATGAACTGTCGAAATGTTCATTCTCCGTTTATTCCATATATTTTCCTTCTTTTCTTTGCGGAATCTGTGACATAAACAGCAACTGGTCCACGTTTCATTTTTATAATTTTATCGGTCACGTCTCATTCGCACGGCGATGGCTTATCCATTATACACACATGTTGATGACGTATTTCTTGCATCTGTTAACTCGGCATAGCTAATCGAAGTCTGACGGACTGTTCCGAATATTCATGAGCATGCCTTATACGGATCGTGAAGGTAGGCCTAAAATAGAAACTTTGCGTACGCGGAGTTATTTTTTCGATTATTGTCAGGGTCATTAGTGATTAATAAAACATAATTCTAATGAAATACAGTCATAGAATTACATGAAATAATCATATTAACAGGATTACTTAATCATTGCGTACATTACAAAGATATAAAAATTTTCACACAATCTCTTTAAAGATACACAATGCAATAGTTTCTATCGTGAAATACGTGTTAATGATAGACAATTCGGTCAACAGGTTTTAACAACACACCATGCCATCGTTGTTATCATAAAATAGTGTTATGAAGTATAACATAAGCGTATTCTAACATATTGACCCACTAAATGTGCTATCATGGACGACATTTAAAACAATAATTATATTCATGCTATTGATTGCAATGCGATTATGTAAGGCCAATATTCAAACTAAACAGATATGCGTTAACATTTGCGTTGTATACTTAATGTAACATTTAAAAGCTATTATACGTATGCCCTGCTCACCATAATTGTGTTTAGTAAACCCGACACTGTGTTCGCAATTAACACAAAATCTAAGGCGAAATGTATACAAAACGTTCACATTATAAGCAACTATATTAGCGATACACGCCAGCTTGTTTAGCTGCAAAACTCTTTGATGTTTCGCGCGAACGCGGTATTCCCACACCCAAGACAACCAATTCAGCCAACAGCCTGTTAATAATTACCACCGTGGCTGGTGCTGGATTAATGAAACTAGGAACCTTCTTGTAACACTATCATCGACGGTAACATTACTTAAATGTGTTAACTGCTATCATAATGGTACTGTAAATGGCATGATTCTAGGATAAACATACACCTTATATCACCAGTGTCCCTGCCGGGCCGGGGAAATCAGCAGTACTACCCCTCACGGACCGTGAAAATATGCAACACTACCCTGTTGACTCGACGAAAAAATCCACGCAGAAAAACGCATCCCCAAACACATCATCCACGTTATGGGCTTGCAGATTGAACAGATTGACCAGCAAACTTGTATCAAAACAATCCTGGATACGCTATCCTCGAGCAGAAAACAATGGTATGAAGTAATTATAAATCACTGACAAGAGCATTTAACTCTGTTGGTGTTTTAATTCTCATACACGTTTTCTTTTTCATTGCGTATTTCAATCACGACAACATCGCATTTTCTGCCCGTCGTTCTAAAAGCGTGTGTGCAATACCTCTGTAATATGTAAGAGTAACTTTACTACATCCTACGTGACTCCATAACAAATGTGTGCGCGTATGTGTGAATTAAGTTCAGCATTCGTCAGGTTTGGCGCACGCGACGGCTTGGTTGTCGTAGCAAACGTCTCTTTCTTCTCTCGTCGACTTGACATTCTTGTCGTCCACAGGTTCGATGGATGAATTGCCGACGCAATGAAGACCTTCTGCGATAATAAATAACAAATATGTTAGAAGCACTACGACCGCATGGAGGCACTAACAATCAGGTATAGAAGAACAGCTGTGTACATGGTGATGTCGGCTGCACGATAACATCACCTTATTCTGCTCTAGCCTACCTATCATCTCGAACATCGCCGCTACCACCACTTCCACAGCTACCACCATCACAACATCACCTCCACAATAACCATCACCATAACCATCATTGTCACAATCAGCTTCACAATCACCAACACTACACCTCCACCACAACCACCATCACTACCAACAACATACTTCCACTATCACACTCACACCACCACTACTACTACTACTACTCTCAACATTATCATCACAACGACTACAACAATGATGAAGATTACCACCGCCCTCACCACCATCACCACCACCACCGCCCCCACCACCATCACCACCATCACCACCACCACCGTCCCCACCACCATCACCACGTTCACCACCATCACCACCACCACCGCTCCCACCACCACCACTACCACCACCGCTCCCACCACCACCAACTACCACCATATCAACAATAACAAACAGCGACAACGACGCCAATAACAGCAACAACAACAGCAGCAACAACAATAGCAGCAGCATCTCCTCTTGCTTGAACATGGAATAAATATGGTCACAAAACACAACCGTCTCAGTAAGCAAGGGTTACATTAACACAATGCATACATACCAGAGCTGTAACAAGTACATTTATTTTGTATTTGAGTAAAAGTACAAGTAACTTTGGAAAAAGCTACTCAAGTAAAAGTAAAAGTACTTTTTGAAAAATTTACTTGAAGTACAAGTAAAAAGTAACCAAATGTACTTGAAGTAAATGCAAAAGTACTTCTCTAAAAACTTTTGATATGGTCACCCACTGCGAACAAACAAGTGAATTCAGTAGTGTGCAAAGCAAACACTTTATTGAACAGGACAGGATCCTCAGCAGGATACAGTGACAGGCTGGCTCCTCAAACAAACTATACATACTATGCAAGACAGTGACAACAGAAATAAAATATTGGTAATACCATATTCAGTAGTGTGTACAGTGAACACTAAATATTGTCTACGACCAGGCCTGGGGGTCCATATGTGAGACAAAATATTGAAAACATGAACCAAGAATACATATATACAACATTTATAGGCCCTAACAATACTTAATTTATTATTAAGATAAATCTGAGTAACCATTAGCAGATTAAATTGCCACAGCGAAGGGAATGTTTTGGGGCGATAATGTGTGAATTTCGACGTGCGTTTATCACTAATGCAATTCGGGACGTTATTCAGGTCACTAATAGCTCGAACCTAAATCTAAGAACATGTTTTGTTCATATTAAACGCACTTGCATCTTTTGTACAAATAACGACGTGTTATGGTGTAATATATTTGCACAGCAAAAATTAGGCAAGAAGACCTTTTAGCTGCATAGGTCTAACACTAATAATTTACCGACCACGTGTGTAAGGAAGGTTTGAAGGTGATCAACAGATCTGGCATATCGGCGCACACAACAAAAAGATCAACTTAACAGTGAACTGACTTAATCTCAAACATACTGGATAAGTATGGCCATGGATGCTGCAAATGATCGTTTTCGGCTGATCCTTCCATGATAAATCTTTGAATGCGAATGACACCTGGTGATCATGCCTGGTAATGACAATGATAGGCCAATCAGAAAAGACTACCAGTTGTTGCTCCGGCTGATCTCTATTGATGGATATATGCTGGGGGAAACCAGTTCCGGGCTTCAGGCATTATCGTTCGTTACTAATATTTTTGGAGCTCCAAACTTTTAACGCATAAATAATGGATACTTCGTTACATTTATGAAAAGTACACACATTCGTACTTCGTTACAAGTAAAAGTACTCCTAAAAAAATGTACTTTTCTACTCAAGTACAGTAACGAAGTACTTGTACTTCGTTACGTCCCAACTCTGATACATACCAATGTCCGTCACGCCGTCCATCTTCCCCCCGACTGCGGCCGTCTCGTCAGACGGAGACTCTTCGTAGGGTGGCGGCAATGAGATCGTGTCATACACATTAGCGTCCGAGGGCGGCGAATCGCGCGCAACGCTGCGGGTAGGCGGGGGCAGAGTGTAGATGGTACTGTCGTAGGCGGGGTTCGGGTACGCCTGCATAGCGTAGTGGATCCTGCGAAGTCGCTTGAGGCGAAGATAGAGGATGACGGCGGCACACACAAGGAAGGCCAACACAACCAGCGGAATACAAACGTAGATACCCGTCATTAACACCGCGTGCTTCGTCTTCGCTGCCGAGACGTGTTCGTTTCTTAAGGCTCCCAAGACCTCTGAAATGGTCAAAGTTTAAACTAATGTAACTCCTATTAAGACTAACATAACGTTGCAGTCATAGAGCACATTGTGTGTTTCGGTAATCGTCTAACTTTTATACAATTAGTCTTTTTTTGTATTCATTGTGCAATCCTATTTAGGTGAATATGTATGTTTACGTGTGCTGTTAGCAGTTTTGCCTATTCACGCGAGTAATGAAGTGGTGAGTGTGTTGGTACAATAATATGTACAGTGGAACCTCACTATTACGGCCACCTTCGGGACTGTGCAATAATATGTACCGTGGAACCTCATAATTATGACCATCTTCGAGACTGTGCAATGGTATGTACCGTGGAAGCTCACTATTACGGCCACTTTCTGGACTGGGCAATAATATGTTCCGTGGAACTTCACTATTACAACCACCTTCGAGATTGTGCAATAATGTGTACAGAGGAACCTCACTATTACGGCCACCGTAGGGACTGTGCAATGATATGTACCGTGGAACATCACTATTACGACCACATTCAAGACTGTGAAATAATATGTACAGTGGAACTTCACTATTACGGCCACCTTCGGGACTGTGCAATAATATGTACAGTGGAACCTCACTATTATGACCACATTGGGACTGTGCAATAATATGTACAGTGGAACCTCACTATTATGGCCACCTTCGGGACTTTGCAACAGTGACTTGAATGGCGAGGTGACCGTATTAATGAAACAACTTTCTTATATGTTGCTGTTACAGAAACAATTTTGGGCTATCCTGTGGTGATCTCAATGGCGAGGTGGCTGTATTACCGAGGTGACCGTAAAGCAAGGTTAGATTGTACTTACGATGGCATGACGTGTGGTCATTGGCCAGTACGTAACCCTCGTTGCACACGCAGCGATAACGACCATTAACCAAGGCACAGTCGTGATCGCATTCCGCCGGGCGACACATGGATATATCTGCAACAAATAGCATAAAAAAAAAAAAAATAAGCACTGTATGCGCTATATAAGCAGCATACAGTGCTTATACGCGCTATATAAGCACTGTATGCTGTTTATACAGCACAGCATACAGTGCTAAGGACTGCTGAAAGCGCTTGACAGTTTACGCCATGGCAGGCCTGTTTAATCAAACACCATCACAACTTCTTTCAGAAGCATTCAACCACCATACCACCACTGTCTACAGCCAGGTGCTCTTCCATACAGCTGAATGAACTGGAGTAAAATAGAGTGAATGAACTAGCCCAATGTTTGAAGCTGCAACACAGGATTTAAAACCGGGAACTGTCTATTGAGAGTCCGATGTTCCAGACACTGCGGCACGCGCTCCATCAGGGCAGTGGTTTCCAAGACATGGCAAATACAGGTGAACAGCGTAGTTGATTTTGTTTGAGGTGCTTGGTGCGCTTTCGCACCTCCAATTCCAAATTGCTCCTTGAGTCTAATCAATGACACTGCTCTTAAGCATCACCAAAATTGAATCAAAAGCCTCCAATTGATAAGCATATAATATTTTGCATTTAATCTTCGTCGACATTCATATCCGCCATTTGTAGTGTATATAGCACGGTTTCTAAAACAAAATGTATATTTTAATACAGTCCCAGGAGCTCTGCGCTTCGTGCAAGTCCGAGACATACAATTGCCGTAGAAAAGATACACACCTGTCTGACACCGGCGTCCTGTGTAGCCCTTTCTACAGACGCAAGTGTAGCCTTTTATTGCACCAAAGCAGCTGCCACCGTGTTCACAAGGGTTCGATCCGCAAACATCTGCAACCGAAAGCATATGTTAAACTAGTGCTATAATGGATTACGTAATTACCTTGCGAAAGTAATGTTGATACCATATGTGTTTTTTGGTTGAACGTGGTAGAGCTGAGTATACAAGGCAACACATTTGATGACATAATACCCAGTGAAGCTATTAACATATTCGCATTTGTTGCAATATGCGAAAAGTTGCATTGTCGTCACGTGTGGATCAGAGCAGACGGCTAAATTACTATGTTTTAAGCAGACATGAACAGTTAAATCGATTCAGTATAGAGAGTACACATGCCTATTTCACAATTGTCTCCCGTATAGCCGACTCGACAAAAACAGCTGTAGCCGTTGACTTCTTCGTCATCGACGCAAGAGCCGCCATTTTCACAAGGGTTGGAATGGCACGCCCTTTCTGTAACTGTCAGAACATGGCAACTTTGCATCATCACTTTCTTGTTTTGATGTGTGTAAAGCTAATCATTGTAAAACAACAACTGATGTACTGGTTATACAAGTGAAAAAACTAGCCAAACATTACTATAATGTCTGTAATAGAAACAAATAATTGACATTGAAATTTGAAAAGGGTTAAAAATACAGTAAAATATGTACAAAAACAGTCAACAGTAATAATAAAGGATACTTAAACGTGTTACATTATTAACTACATGTAGCATACCAGTAATTAAAGAAATATATTGTATGTAGAACAATTTCAAAGAAGTACATCTTAATACTGTCATAGGAGCTATGCGTTCCATGCAAGTCCGAGATATACAACTGCCTTACAAAAGATACCCACCTGTTTGACAACGGCGTCCTGTGTAGCCCTTTCTACAGACGCAACTGTAGCCGTTTATTGCACGGAAGCAGCTGCCACCGTTTTCACAAGGGTTCGATCCGCAGACATCTACAACCGCAAGCATGTATAAAATTAGTGCTATACTTGCTTACGTACTTACGTTGCGAAAGTAGTGTTGATAATATATGTGTTTTTTGGTTGAACGTGCTAGAGCTGAGTATACAAGGCAGCACATTTGATTACATAATACCCAGTGAAGCTATTAACATATTCGCATTTGCAGCAATATGCGAAAAGTTGCATTGTCGTCACGTGTGGATCAGAGCAGACGGCAAAATTATTACGTTTTAAGCTGTCACGTACAGTTAAATCGATTCAGTATAGAGAGTATACATGCCTATTTCACAATTGTCTCCCGTATAGCCGCCTCGACAAAAACAGCTGTAGCTGTTGATTTCTCCGTCATCAACGCAAGAGCCGCCATTTTCACAAGGGTTAGAATGGCACGCCCTTTCTGAAACTGTCATAACATGGCAACGTTGCATCATCACTATCTTGTTTTGATGTGTCTAAAGGTAATAATTACCAAACAACAACTGATGCATAGGTTTTACAAGAGAAAAAACTAGCCAAACATTACTCTAATGACTGTAATAAAAACAAGTAATTAACATTAAAATTTGAAATGGGTTATAAATACAATAACATATGTACAAAAACAGTCAACAGTAATAATTAAGGATACTGTAACGTGTTACTTTATTAACTACATGTGGCATACCAGTAATTAAAGAAAAATATTGTATGTAGTACAATTTCGAAGAAGTACATCTTAATACTGTCATAGGAGCTATGAGTTTCGTGCAAGTCCGAGACATACAACTGGCGTTGAAAAGATGCACACCTGTCTGACAACGGCGTCCTGTGTAGCCCTCTCTACAGACGCAAGTGTAGCCGTTTATTGCACTGAAGCAGCTGCCACCGTTTTCACAAGGGTTCGATCCGCAAACATCTGCAACGGAAAGCATATGTTAAACTAGTGGTATAATTGCTTGTGTACTTAACTTGCGAAAGTAATGTTGATAACATATATGTTTTTTGGTTGAACGTGGTAGAGCTGAGTATACAATGCAACCATTTTAAGACATTATCCCCAGTGAAGCTATTAACATATTCGCCATTGCAGCAAAAAGCGAAAAGTTGCATTGTCGTCACGTGTGGATCAAAGCAGACGGCTAAATTATTATGTTTTAAGCAGACACATACAGTTAAATTGATTCAGTATAGAGAGTATACTTGGCACGCCCTTTCTGACACTGTCATAACATGGCAACGTTTCATCATCACTATCCTGTTTTGATGTGTTTAAAGATAATATTTACAACAACAACTGATGTACTGATTATACAGGTGAAACAAACTAGCCAAACAATACTACAATGACTGAAGTAAAAACAGATAATTGACATTAACATTTGAAATGGTTTATAAATACTGTAAAATATGTACAAAAACAGTCAACAGTAATAATAAAGTATACTTTAACGTGTTACGTTACTAACTACATGTAGCATACCAGTAATTAAAGAAAAAATATTGAATGTAGTACAATTTCAAAGAAGTACATCTTAATATTGTGATAGGAACTATGCGTTTCGTGCAAGTCCGAGAGATACAACTGCCGTATAAAAGACACCCACCTGTTTGACAACGGCGTCCTGTGTAGCCCTTTCTACAGACGCAAGTGTAGCTGTTTATTGCACCAAAGCAGCTGCCGCCGTTTTCACAAGGGTTCGATCCGCAAACATCTGCAACCGAAAGCATATGTTAAACTAGTGGTATAATTGCTTGCGTACTTAACTTGCGAAAGTAATGTTGATGACATATGTGTTTTTTGGTTGAACGTGGTTGAGCTGAGTATACAAGGCAACATATCTGACGACATAATACCCAGTGAAGCTATTACCATATTCGCCATCGCAGCAAAAAGCGAAAAGTAGCATTGTCGTCACGTGTGGATCAGAGCAGACGACAAAATTAGTATGTTGTAAGCAGACACGTACAGTTAAATCGATTCAGTATAGAGAGTATACATGCCTATTTCACAATTGTCTCCCGTATAGCCGCCTCGACAAAAACAGCTGTAGCCGTTGACTTCGTTCTCGACGCAAGAACCGCCATTTTCACAAGGGTTGGAATGGCACGCCCTTTCTGAAACTGTCATAACATGGCAACGTTGCGTCAACACTATCTTGTTTTGATGTGTATAAAGCTAATTATTGCAAAGCAACAACTGATGTACTGGTCATACAAGTGAAAAAACTAGCCTAACATTACTACAAAGACTAATAAAATCAAATAATTGACATTAACATTTGAAATGGGTTATAACTACAGCAAAATATGTACAAAAACACTCATCAGTAATAATAAAGGATACAATAACGTGTTACATTATTAACTACATGTAACATACCAGTAATTAAAGAAACATATTGTATGTAGTACAATTTCAAAGAAGTACATCTTAATACTGTCATAGGAGCTATGCGTTCCATGCAAGTCCGAGATATACAACTGCCTTACAAAAGATACACACCTGTTTGACAACGGCGTCCTGTGTAGCCCCCTCTACAGACGCAAGTGTAGCCGTTTATTGCACGGAAACAGCTGCCACCGTTTTCACAAGGGTTCGATCCGCAGACATCTACAACCGCAAGCATGTATTAAATTAGTGCTATACTTGCCTACGTACTTACCTTGCGAAAGTAATCTTGATAATATATGTGTTTTTGGGTTGAACGTGGTAGAGCTGAGTATACAAGGCAACCCTTGAGGATGATGACGGCACACACAAGGAAGGCCAACACAACCAGCGGAATACAAATGTAGATACCCGTCATTAACACCGCGTGCTTCGTTTTCGCTGCCGAGATGTGTTCGTGTCGCAACGCACCCACGCCCTCTGAAATGGTCAAAGTTTACAACTACTGTGACTCGTATTAAGACTAACACATAGACATAATTTTTTGTATTCCATTGACGCATCATTGTTCAATCCCATTTAGGTGAATATGTACATTTACGTGTGCTCTTATTAGTGTTTGCCTATTCACGCGAGTTGTAAAGTGTTGAGTGTGTCGGTGCAATAATATGTACAGTGGAACCTCACTATTACGGCCACCTTCGGGACTGCTCAATAATATGTACAGTGGAACCTAACTAATACGGCCACATTCTGGACTGTGCTATGATATATACCATGGAACCTCACTATTACGGTCACCTTCGAGACTGTGCAATAATGTGTACAGTGGAACATCACTATTATGGCCACCTTCGGGACTGTGCAATGATATATACCGTGGAACCTCACTATTACGGCCACATTCGGGACTGTAAAATAATATATACTGTGGAACCTCACTATTACGGTCACCGTCTAGGCTGTGCAACAATATGTACAATGGAACATCACTATTATGGCCACATTCGGGACTGTGAAATAATATATACCGTGGAACCTCACTATTACGGTCACCATCTAGGCTGTGCAACAATATGTACAACAGAACATCACTATTATGGCCACATTCGGGACTGTGAAATAATATATACCGTGGAACCTCAGTATTACGTCCACCTTCGGGACTGCAATAATATGTACCATGCAATCTCATTGTTACATCCAACTTCAGGACTGTGCAATAATATGTATAATGGCACCACACTATTACTGCCACCTTCAAGACAGTGCAATAATATGTACAGTGGAACCTCACTATTACGGCCAACTCGGGACTGTGCAATAATATGTACAGTGGAACCTCATTATTATGGTCACCTTCGGGACTGTGCAATGATATGTACAGTGAAACCTCACTATTACGGTCACCTTCGGGTCTGCAATAATATGTACCATGCAAACTTACTATTACGTCCACCTTCGGGACTGTACAATAATATCTATCGTGGCACCACACTATTACGGCCACCTTCGGGACTGTGCAATGATATGTATAGGGGAACCTCATTATTACGGCCACCTTCTGGACTGTACAATAATATGTACAGTGAAACCTCACTATTACGGCCATCTTCGGTACTGTGCAATGATATATACCGTGTAACATCACTAATACGGCCACATTCGAGACGGTGCAATGATATATACCGTGGAAATTCACTTTTATGGTCACCTTCTAGACTGTGTAATAATATGTACAGTGGAACATCACTATTATGGCCACTTTCGCGACTGTGCAATAATATGTGCCGTGGAACCTCACTATTACTGCCACCTTCGTGACAGTGCAATGATATTTATCGTGGAACCTTACTATTACGGCCACCATAGGGACTGTGCAATAATATGAATACTAAAATCTCACTATTACGTCCACCTTCGGGACTGTGCAATGATATGTACCGTGGAATCTCACTATTACGTCCACCTTCGGGACTGTGCAATAATATGTTCAGTAGAACCTCACTATTACGGCCACCTTCGGTACTGTGCAATCATATGTACAGTGGAACCTCACTATTACGGCCACCTTCGGGACTGTTGAACAGTGACTTGAATGGCGAGGTGACCGTATTAACGAGATATTTCTTATTCTTATTATATATTGCTGTTACAGAAACAATTTTTGTCTATCTGAGTGATCTCACTTGCAAGGTGGTTGTATTACAGAGGTGACCGTAAAGCGAGGTTATATTGTACTTACGATGGCATGACGTGTGGTCATTGGCCAGTACGTAACCCTCGTTGCACACGCAGCGATAACGACCATTAACCAAGGCACAGTCGTGATCGCATTCCGCCGGACGACACATGGATATATCTGCAACAGACAGAATGAAAAATAAAAAGTAAAGGTAAGTTTTTATATAGCGCAGCGTACACCCTAAGGATTACAAAGCGCTTTACACTTAACTCCCCGGCATACCTGTTTAATCGAACACCATCTCCACTTCTCTGGGAAGCATTCAATTGTCAACTGCCAGGTGCTCTTTCATACAGCTGAACGAACTGGAACAATATAGAGTGAAATAACTTGCCCAAGGTTTGACGCTGCAGCACATAATTAAAACCCGGGACCTCTCTGATGAGAGTCCGATGCTCTAGCCACTTCGCCACGCGCTCCAACAGTGCAGTGGTTTCCAAGATATGGCAAATACAGGCGACTAGCGCAGTTGATTTTTTTGGTTGGGGTGCTTGGGGTGCTTGGTGCGCTTTCCGACCTCCAATTCCACATTGCCACTTGAATCTAATCAATGCCAATGCTCTTGATGGTCGCCAAAATAGCATCAAAGGCCTCCAATTGATAGGTATGTAATATTTTGCATTTGATCTTCGTCGACATTCACATCCGCCATTTGTAAAAGCAAATGGTAGAAATTAGTTTACATTTGTACATTTGTTTCTAAAAATTAGCTTACATACCTTAATAGCAGCTTCAAACTGAGCTGCTATTATTGTGTCCAAATATAGGTATTCCGGGGTAATGATTTCAAATGTGTTACTTTTAATCTGGTTATACATTAATGCCAGTCATCTCTAATGATGGCGGACGCATACAAACCACTGTCTACAACAACCTCTATATTCGTCAGGTGTATCCATCGCAAATGTAACTTTTACAATTATTAAAATAACCAATGTATATGTAACTTGTTGACTGGACGTAGTAGGGCTTTCTTCACCCGAAATAAAATGATAACACAAAACTCAGAGATACACTTTACAGTTTTCTGAGTTAACATCTTGTTACCTATGTTGTAATGATGAGTAGAATGTGTTGAAACCAAAAAAGACAAACCATTTCAATCGGTTACGTATAAAAAGAGTAAACATACCACTTTCGCAATGGTCTCCTGCTGTATAGCCTTT
Source organism: Escarpia spicata (assembly GCA_963995525.1). Taxonomy (NCBI): domain Eukaryota; kingdom Metazoa; phylum Annelida; class Polychaeta; order Sabellida; family Siboglinidae; genus Escarpia; species Escarpia spicata. The sequence continues at coordinate 20,769,487 of OZ023216.1, forward strand.
GGAACAAAGGCATCTGTAGCCATTCACTTCATCGATGCAACATGCGCCATTTTTACAAGGGATGGAATCGCAACGCCTGTCTGAAACTGTCGTAACATGGCAATTTTGCAGCTCCAGTATCCCGAATGGATGTGTCTTAAAAAGGCAATACAAAACAATAACTGATATACTGATCTCGCAGGGGGAAGAAAGTAAACAGCACCTTGATTGATGTGGATGTACTTAGCTTTGCTTGGATTGGGAAATATCCTATTAGATTTAGAAGCACTTTCAACCACCCGAAACAAACGTCCTGATACTCGTACCACACCAACGAAATAAAATAAATATAAACCAGTTTGACAGTTGTTCGCAATTAAACAAAATTTACACACCACGCAGATGTAATCTTTAATAACGTCGATATCAATTGAATCATGTTGGCTGTTGGTTTATATATATATATATATATCACCAAATGTATGCATCTGCCACAATTCGTCACATTAATCGTACATGTAATGTTGATAATTGTTTAACATATTTATTCTATGTATAAGATATTCGTTGAACTAGGTAGGGTTTTGTGCGTCCGACAAAATGTTGATGACTCAAAAACCAGTGAAACAAGTTACATATATATTATGCCATTGCATTAATACGCTACGTACCATGTCGCTACTTCCATTATCGTGACATGTGGAAAATAGCAGACTACAAAACGCATTATACAGTTCGATTTGTCGGAAGAAATAAATACTTTCATATATATTAAGTCAACAAAGAAAATGCTTACCTATCATGCGTATGGAACACTCGTAACCCGTGTAGCCATCTTGACAGAGGCAGCTGTAGTTGATGGAGTCATCGTCATCGACGCAACACCCGCCATTTTTACAAGGGTTCGAATGGCACGCCATTTCTAAAACTGTTACTACTTTCTTATTTTGATGTGCCTAAAGGTAATCATTACAAAACAATAACTGATGTAATGGTATTTCAGGTAGAAACTAGCAAACATGTTTACATCGACATTGATGAGAACAAGTATGTGATATTAACACTTGAACCGGGTTGTATATAAATGCTGTCAAATATGTATATAAATCTGAAAAATATAATAATGATAATAATAAAGGATCCATAACAAGATATATTGCTAACTAGTTATATTCCAACCCTAACTATTATCAATATATTAATAAATGAACAAAAATATTGTATGTATTGGTTTCTTTAAAAAATCTTTAAAACAATTTTAATTTTTTTTTTAATACAGTTATGCGAGCAATGCGTTTCATGCGTGTCCGAGACACACATCTGCCATACAAAAAATACCCACCTGTCTCACAGAGGCGTCCTGTGAAGCCATTTCTACAGACGCAACCGTTTACTAAACTGAAACAGCTGCCACCGTGTTCACAAGGGTTTGATCTGCAAAAATCTGGAACCGAAAGCATATTAAACTATTGTTCTGCTTGCTTACTTATTTACTTTTTCCAAAAGTTATGATGATAACATGTGTTTTTTCTGGGTTGAACTTGGTAGAGTTGAGTATATGCAAGGCACCAGGTTTGACGACACAATAGCCAGTGAACTATTAACATATTCGCCATGACAGCAATATGCGAAACGTACCATTGTCGTCACGAGTGGATCAGAGCAGACAGATAAATTATTATGTTTTAAACAGACATGTGCGTAAAATCTATTCAGTAAAGAGAGTATGCGTACCTATTTCACAATTGTCTCCCATGTAGCCATCTTGACAAAAACAGCGGTACCCGTTGCCTTCATCGTTATCGACGCAACGGCCGCCATTTTCACAAGGGTTGGAATGACACGCCCTTTCTGAAACTGTCATATCATGGCAACGTTGCATCATCACTATCTTGTTTTGATGTGTCTAAAGACAATCTTTACAAAACGACTGATGAAATGAATTTACAGGTGAAAAACCTAGCCACACATGTCTACAATGAATTGAATAAAATAATTAATTGACATTAATATTTCAATGGGGTTGCATATATATATAAATATATATATATATATGCATCAAAAGCATCCAATTGATACGTATATAATAGTTTGCATTTGATCTTCGTCGACATTCACATCCGCCATTTGTAAAAAAATTGTAGAAATTAGTTTACAGTTGTACATTTGTTTCTAGAAATTAGCTTACATACCTTAATAGCAGCTTCAAACTGAGCTGCTATTATTGTGTCAAAATATAGGTATTCCGGGTTAATGATTTCAAATGTGTTAATTTTAACCTGGTTATACATTAATGCCAGTCGTTTCTAATGATGGCGGACGCGTACAAACCACTGCCTACAACAACCACTGTATTCGTCAGGTGTATCCATCGCAAATGTAACTTTTACAATTATTAAAATAACCAATGTATATGTAACTTATTGACTGGACGTAATAGGGCTTTCTTCACCCGAAATAAAATGATAACACAAAACCCAGAGATACACTTTACAGTTTTCTGAGTTAACATCTTATTACGTATGTTGTAGTGATGAGTAGAATTTGTTGAAACGAAAAAAGACAAACCATTTCAATCGGTTACGTATAAAAGAGTAAACATACCACTTTCGCAATGGTCTCCTGCTGTATAGCCTTTTAAACAAAGGCAGCTGTAGCCATTCACTTCATCGATGCAACATGCGCCATTTTTACAAGGGATGGTATCGCAATGCCTTTCTGAAACTGTCGTAACATGGCAATTTTGCAGCACCAGTATCCCGAATGGATGTGTCTTAAAAAGGCAATACAAAACAATAACTGCTATACTGATCTCGCAGGGGGAAGAAAGTAAACAGCACCTTGATTGATGTGGATGTACTTAGCTTCGCTTGGATTGGGAAATATCCTATTAGATTTAAAAGCACTTTCAACCACCCGAAGCAAACGTCCTGATACTCGTACCACACCAACGAAATAAAATAAATGTAAATCAGTTTGACAGTTGTTCGCAATTAAACAAAATTTACACACCACGCAGATGTAATCTTTAATAACGTCGATATAAATTGAATCATGTTGGCTGCGGTGTATATATATATATATATATCACGAAATATATGCATCTGCCACAATTCGTCACATTAATCGTACATGTAATGTTGATAATTGTTTAACATATTTATTCTATGTATAAGATATTCGTTGAACTAGGTAGGGTTTTGTGCGTCCGACAAAATGTTGATAACACAAAAACCAGTTAAACAAGTTACATATATATTATGCCATTGCATTAATACGCTACGTAGCATGTCGCTACTTCCATTATCGTGACGTGTGGAAAATAGCAGACTACAAAACGCATTATACAGTTCGATTTGTCGGAAGAAATAAATACTTTCATATATATTAAGTCAACAAAGAAAATGCTTACCTATCATGCGTATGGAACAATCGTAACCCGTGTAGCCATCTTGACAGAGGCAGCTGTAGTTGATGGAGTCATCGTCATCGACGCAACACCCGCCATTTTTACAAGGGTTCGAATGGCATGCCATTTCTAAAACTGTTACTACTTTTTTATTTTGATGTGCCTAAAGGTAATCATTACAAAACAACAACTGATGTAATGGTATTTCAGGTAGAAACTAGCAAACATGTTTACATCGACATTGATGAGAACAAGTATGTGATATTAACACTTGAACCGGGTTGTATATAAATGCTGTCAAATATGTATATAAATCTGAAAAATATAATAATGATAATAATAAAGGATCCATAACAAGATATATTGCTAACTATTTATATTCCAACCCTAACTATTATCAATATATTAATAAATGAACAAAAATATTGTATGTATTGGTTTCTTTAAAAAATCTTTAAAACAATTTTAAACAAAATTTTAATACAGTTATGCGAGCAATGCGTTTCCTGCGTGTCCGAGACACACATCTGCCGTACAAAAAATACCCACCTGTCTCACAGAGGCGTCCTGTGAAGCCATTTCTACAGACGCAACCGTTTACTAAACTGAAACAGCTGCCACCGTGTTCACAAGGGTTTGATCTGCAAAAATCTGGAACCGAAAGCATATTAAACTATTGTTCTGCTTGCTTACTTATTTATTTTTTCCAAAAGTTATGATGATAACATGTGTTTTTTCTGGGTTGAACTTGGTAGAGTTGAGTATATGCAAGGCACCAGGTTTGACGACACAATAGCCAGTGAACTATTAACATATTCGCCATGACAGCAATATGCGAAACGTACCATTGTCGTCACGAGTGGATCAGAGCAGACAGATAAATTATTATGTTTTAAACAGCCATGTGCGTAAAATCTATTCAGTAAAGAGCGTATGCGTACCTATTTCACAATTGTCTCCCGTGTAGCCATCTTGACAAAAACAGCGGTACCCGTTGCCTTCATCGTTATCGACGCAACGGCCGCCATTTTCACAAGGGTTGGAATTACACGCCCTTTCTGAAACTGTCATATCATGGCAACGTTGCATCATCACTAACTTGTTTTGATGTGTCTAAAGACAATCTTTACAAAACGTCTGATGAAATGAATTTACAGGAGAAAAACCTAGCCACACATGTCTACAATGAATTGAATAAAATAATTAATTGACATTAATATTTCAATGGGGTTGCATATATATAAATATATATATATGTATGCATCAAAAGCATCCAATTGATACGTATATAATAGTTTGCATTTGATCTTCGTCGACATTCACATCCGCCATTTGTAAAAAAAATGGTAGAAATTAGTTTACAGTTGTACATTTGTTTCTAGAAATTAGCTTACATACCTTAATAATAGCAGCTTCAAACTGAGCTGCTATTATTGTGTCAAAATATAGGTATCCCGGGGTAATGATTTCAAATGTGTTAATTTTAACCTGGTTATACATTAATGCCAGTCGTTTCTAATGATGGCGGACGCGTACAAACCACTGCCTACAACAACCACTGTATTCGTCAGGTGTATCCATCGCAAATGTAACTTTTACAATTATTAAAATAACCAATGTATATGTAACTTATTGACTGGACGTAATAGGGATTTCTTCACCCAAAATAAAATGATAACACAAAACCCAGAGATACACTTTACAGTTTTCTGAGTTAACATCTTATTACGTACGTTGTAGTGATGAGTAGAATTTGTTGAAACGAAAAAAGACAAACCATTTCAATCGGTTACGTATAAAAGAGTAAACATACCACTTTCGCAATGGTCTCCTGCTGTATAGCCTTTTAAACAAAGGCAGCTGTAGCCATTCACTTCATCGATGCAACATGCGCCATTTTTACAAGGGATGGTATCGCAATGCCTTTCTGAAACTGTCGTAACATGGCAATTTTGCAGCACCAGTATCCCGAATGGATGTGTCTTAAAAAGGCAATACAAAACAATAACTGATATACTGATCTCGCAGGGGGAAGAAAGTAAACAGCACCTTGATTGATGTGGATGTACTTAGCTTCGCTTGGATTGGGAAATATCCTATTAGATTTATAAACACTTTCAACCACCCGAAGCAAACGTCCTGATACTCGTACCACACCAACGAAATAAAATAAATGTAAATCAGTTTGACAGTTGTTCGCAATTAAACAAAATTTACACACCACGCAGATGTAATCTTTAATAACGTCGATATAAATTGAATCATGTTGGCTGCGGTGTATATATATATATATATATATATATATATATATATATACATATATCACGAAATATATGCATCTGCCACAATTCGTCACATTAATCGTACATGTAATGTTGATAATTGTTTAACATATTTATTCTATGTATAAGATATTCGTTGAACTAGGTAGGGTTTTGTGCGTCCGACAAAATGTTGATAACACAAAAACCAGTTAAACAAGTTACATATATATTATGCCATTGCATTAATACGCTACGTAGCATGTCGCTACTTCCATTATCGTGACGTGTGGAAAATAGCAGACTACAAAACGCATTATACAGTTCGATTTGTCGGAAGAAATAAATACTTTCATATATATTAAGTCAACAAAGAAAATGCTTACCTATCATGCGTATGGAACAATCGTAACCCGTGTAGCCATCTTGACAGAGGCAGCTGTAGTTGATGGAGTCATCGTCATCGACGCAACACCCGCCATTTTTACAAGGGTTCGAATGGCATGCCATTTCTAAAACTGTTACTACTTTTTTATTTTGATGTGCCTAAAGGTAATCATTACAAAACAACAACTGATGTAATGGTATTTCAGGTAGAAACTAGCAAACATGTTTACATCGACATTGATGAGAACAAGTATGTGATATTAACACTTGAACCGGGTTGTATATAAATGCTGTCAAATATGTATATAAATCTGAAAAATATAATAATGATAATAATGATAATAATAAAGGATCCATAACAATATATATTGCTAACTATTTATATTTCAACCCTAACTATTATCAATATATTAATAAATGAACAAGAATATTGTACGTATTGGTTTCTTTAAAAAAAATCTTAAAAACAATTTTAAACAAAATTTTAATACAGTTATGCGAGCAATGCGTTTCATGCGTGTCCGAGACACACATCTGCCGTACAAAAAATACCCACCTGTCTCACAGAGGCGTCCTGTGAAGCCATTTCTACAGACGCAAGTGTAGCCGTTTACCAAACTGAAGCAGCTGCCACCGTGTTCACAAGGGTTTGATCTGCAAAAATCTGGAACCGAAAGCATATTAAACTATTGTTCTGCTTGCTTACTTATTTACTTTTTCCAAAAGTTATGATGATAACATGTGTTTTTTCTGGGTTGAACTTGGGTAGAGTTGAGTATATGCAAGGCACCAGGTTTGACGACACAATAGCCAGTGAACTATTAACATATTCGCCATGACAGCAATATGCGAAACGTACCATGTCGTCACGAGTGGATCAGAGCAGACAGATAAATTATTATGTTTTAAACAGACATGTGCGTAAAATCTATTCAGTAAAGAGAGTATGCGTACCTATTTCACAATTGTCTCCCGTGTAGCCATCTTGACAAAAACAGCGGTACCCGTTGCCTTCATCGTTATCGACGCAACGGCCGCCATTTTCACAAGGGTTGGAATGACACGCCCTTTCTGAAACTGTCATATCATGACAACGTTGCATCATCACTATCTTGTTTTGATGTGTCTAAAGACAATCTTTACAAAACGACTGATGAAATGAATTTACAGGTGAAAAACCTAGCCACACATGTCTACAATGAATTGAATAAAATAATTAATTGACATTAATATTTCAATGAGGTTGCATATATATAAATATATATATATATGCATCAAAAGCATCCAATTGATACGTATATAATAGTTTGCATTTGATCTTCGTCGACATTCACATCCGCCATTTGTAAAAAAAATTGTAGAAATTAGTTTACAGTTGTACATTTGTTTCTAGAAATTAGCTTACATACCTTAATAGCAGCTTCAAACTGAGCTGCTATTATTGTGTCAAAATATAGGTATTCCGGGGTAATGATTTCAAATGTGTTAATTTTAACCTGGTTATACATTAATGCCAGTCATTTCAATATTCACTTCATTGTAAACATGTGTGGCTAGGTTTTTCACCTGTAAATTCATTTCATCAGTCGTTTTGTATATATATATATATATATAGTCAAATATGTAAACAAAATCCAATCGGTAGTAATGATAAATATATAAATTAATTAGTTACATTACTATCTACAAGTAGCATACCAGTAAATCAATTCAAATATTGAATGCCATACAATTTCTAAGAAATACATCTTAATACAATCATAGGACCTATGTTATAAAAGTGATCCTTATTAGTAGAAACACGTGTTGAGAATTATTTTCATAAAGTGCTATTTTAGCTACAGTATCTGTCCTTAATACGGTCATGTGAGCAATGCTTTACGAGCAAGTCCGAGACATACAACCGCCGTACAAAAGTTGCCTACCTGTCTGACAGCGGTGTCCTCTGTAGCCCTTTCTACAGATGCAAGTGTACCCATTTACTGCACCGAAGCAGCTACCACCGTGTTCACAAGGGTTGGAATCGCAAACATCTGGAACTGAAATGTTTGGCTAGTTTTTCACCTGCATACCGGTATAGCTGTTGCCTTCTGCAATGATTATTTTCACTGACGTACAATCAAGATGCTTGTAATGATCGTGGAGCGCAGTGTTTCACTGACGTACAATCAAGATACTTGTAATGATCGTGGGGCGCAGTGTTTCACTGACGTACAATCAAGATACTTATAATGATCGTGGAGCGCAATGTTTCACTGACGTACAATCAAGATACTTGTAATGATCGTGGAGCGCAGTGTTGCAGTGGCTAGAACTTTGGACTATCGACAGAGAGAACCCTGGTTCGAATCCTGTGCTGCCGAGTCGAACCTTAGGCAAGTTCATTCGCTTTAAGGTGCTTCAGTTCACTCAGCTGTATGAATGAATGCCTGGCTAAAGACAGTTATGGATATCTGTGCATGACTTGTCATCGCGCATTAATTACAGAGTGGCTGGCTGATTCCAAATGAAGTCGAGAAGGTATTCGATTAAGTAGATTTGCCAAGGAGTAAAATGTAAAGCGCTTTGAAGAGTCCTGAGGGCTACACACTGCATTATATAATAACTTAGCTTATCTGTTTGAACTTACCTTTGAAAACATAATTATTAAACTAGTGCTATGCTAGCTTACTTACTTACATGGGGAATATAATAAAATAATAATATATGGATTATTTGTTTGGGTCGAACTTGATATGGCTGAGTATTCAAGACAGCACGTTTGATGATATAATAGCCAGTGACACTATTAACATATTCACCATTGCAGCAACACGTGAAATATATTGCTGTAGTCACGTGCGGATGAGTGCAACCAGTTAGATACATTTTTTCTTCGAAAAAAAAAAACGTACGGTTAGATCGATTCAGCACAGAACATCGTCACTTCGAAGACAGGCAGCTGTGCTGGCCTTGGGCAAGCTTGCAAAAACACTGGCCATCTATTAAACAACGTTTGCTCAGAAAGGGCTAGTGTACTGCGCCTGGAGTCACGACACCCTTTCAACAACCAGATACATGGACTGGTGAAATGTTTGGGCCCCAGTGAAACAACAGCACACTGGATATCAACCAAATGGAGAGAGAACCAACCTCCCTACATAGGTTCATTCCAGAGCCATCTGTGCACTGTGCTGGTTCCGACCTCCCGCGAAAGGCCTGGACGAAGCTAAACTGCCTGCGAACGGGAGTTGGACGTTTCACCGCTAATGCACAGTTGAGGACTATGTGAAAGCGCTGCTTGTGAATGCTGTGCGGCCCAACAAACAACAGACCACGTTATCAGCCACTGCACTTTCTACGGTGCTCCACACGGAGAGACTAGCATCGCCGAGCTGGACCTGGCGACCCGGGAGTGGGTGCTCAACAATACTCTGCAAGTCTAGGCAGTAGACAAACGCGAAAAGAAGCACAGAGGTAAGAGTATACCGACCTATCTCGCAATTGTCTCCTTTAAAACAGCCTCCACAAAAACAGCTGTAGCCGTTGACTTCATCGTTATCGACACAAGAGCCGTCATTTTCACAAAGGTTGGAATGGCACGCCCTTTCTTAAACTGTCATAGCATGGAAATGCTGCATCACCACTTTCTTGGTTTGATGTGTCTAAAGGTAATAATTACAAAACACCCACTGATATGATGGTTTTACATGTGATAAAACTACCCAAGCATATCTACAGACTGTTCGATAAACTCCAGTTGTTGAATGTACATCCTGCCATCTGTCACTGGATTATAAACTTACTTCTTCATAGGCCTCACTCTGCCAAAGTCAACAACTCTCTCTCCAAACCTCTCACTCTGAATACTGGTGCCCCAGAACGTTGTGTGTTATCTCCCTTTCTGTTCACTATCTTCACAAATGACTGTGTCTCCGTGTCCTTGTCATCAAATTGTCTGATAACCCCGCTGTGGGGGTTGTATTAACTATGCGGACGATACGGCATATAGGGAAGAGGTTCAGAGAATAGTTGGCTGGTGTGTAGATAACAACCTTAACCTGAACGTGTTGAAGATGGGGTGGGATCCCAGCCAGGCTCCTTAAAGACTATGCCACAAAACGTGCACGAATGTTAACACTCATCTACCAGGCATCACTCAATCAAGGTACAGTACCGGCAGACTGGAAGCACGCCTGGGTCATACCAGTACTATAGACCCATACCCCTCACGAGCATCTCCTGCAAGACATTGGAACATATCATACACAGTAACTTAATGGGCCGCTTGGAACATCATAACATCCTATCTGACTGCCAGCATGGGTTTCGCAAATGTAGGTCGTGAAACCCAACCCATCCAAGCTGTCGACGACTTAACGAAGTGCCTCAATGAGGGTGGCGAGGTCGACGCTGTACTGTTGGATTTCTCAAAGGCGCTCGACAAAGTGTCAACCCACCATCTCGCAACCAAACTTCACCACTACGGAGTGCGAGGGAAGATGTTGGACTGGGTCAAGTGCTTCCTGAGCAGCCGCACCCAGGCTGTGATTCTGGAAAGCAAAAGATCATCATCGGCAGCAATGAGCACAGGGTTCAGTCCTTGGACCCATCCTCTTCCTTTGCCACATACATGACCTACCAGACCAAATGTCTTCTACTGTATGCCTATTTGCAGATGATTGTCTCCTGTACCGAAACATCAATACACCAGATGATATAGACAAGCTGCAGATGTGGGGAAAGAACTGGCAGATGGAGTTTAATCCGGACCAGTGCGAAGTTATCCGAATTACCAACAGAAGGAGGAAGATAATTATCAGCGACTACTCTGTGCACGGACAACAACTGAAGGAGTTCAGTGGAGCCAAGTAACCATCGACAGGACACAGCATGGAGTGAACACATCAACAATGTGACGGAGAAGGCCAAAAAACACCAGAGCTTTCCTACAGCGGAACATCAGCAGATGCCCTCAAGCCAGGAAAGCATTATGCAACCAGACATTCATCGGACCCATCGTGGAATTTGCGTCGACAGCATGGGATACTTCCACAGAGAAGAACATCAAACTGTGGAGAATGTTCAAAGACAAGCTGCTCGCTTCGTGAAGAGCGACTATCGTCGACGCAGCGGTGTGCCAACCATGATCGAAAGTCTGAAATGGGAGACCCTTGCGAGTAGGTGGGCTAATGCCAAGCACATAATGCTCTACCGCATCAGGAACAAGTTAGTGGACATAGCAACGACTTTACTCACCGCTGCTTCAACCCATACCAGAGGCAACGCATATCGCTACTTCCAGACATTCACCCGCATTGACGCATACAAGCGCCCATTCTTACCAGGCACCATCAAATCATGGAACAAATGCACACAACAGTTAGCAAACAATCACTGGACTCATTAAGAAAGCATATCCTCTCCATGCCTGCTTTAGGTAAGTAACCTCGCTCACGAAGCTATAGACGTACTGACTATAGGGTCTTCTAGTCTGTCTAAACTTTTCCAAATAACCAATATACATAAACCAGCTCTATACCACCCGCTACTTGCGACGTTCCACCCAAGCTCGACAATACTCTAGCCACATACGTATGGCTGATACAGAGTTCTAAGCTGAACATAAGAAGAAGAAGACAAAATAAATTATTGGTGATTTTCGTAAGAAAAAGACGCCCATCCGTCCTCTCTCTCGTTAAACGGCGTGGTAATCGAACAAGTGGATTGTTTTAGATTTCTTGGGACAACAATATCAAGTGATCTTAGCTGGGGCAAAAACAAAATATGCATCACAAAAAGGCACAACTATGCCTCTAGTACCTGAGGCAGCTCAGGAGATTCGGCACCGCACAGGAGATCTTGATACGCTTCTGCCACGCTATAATTGAATCAACCACAATGTGATTTGGCGGCGCCGGCCATGAAGAGAAACAGTGTTTTAATACAGTCTTACGATCTATGCGTTTCGTGCAAGTCCGAGACATACAACTGCCGTACAAAAGATACCCACCTGTCTGACAAAGACGCCCTGTGTAGCCCTTTCTGCAGACGCAAGTGTAGCCGTTTATTGCTCCGAAGCAGCTGCCACCGTGTTCACAAGGGTTGGAATCGCAAACACCTGGAATTGTAAAACATAATATTAAAATACCGTTAGTTTTCGCACTTTCATTACGGATGTAACTTTGATAATTGTTTAATATACGTGTAGTTTGGTTGAAATTGAACGTGATAGAATTGCGCACTACGACAACACGTTTGAGGGCGTAATGACAAGTGAAACTAATAACAAATTCACCATTACAAATCTGTTCGATGGCAAACTGTCGAGAATCGAAACAAAACCGATTATCAAAAAGTCTTCTCTGATCAATCAGCGCTGTTGTTTGGTGTGACGTTAAACTGCACGTGATGTATGCACAGAATAAAATAGCAGATTCATTATTTTATATTTTTTGTTTACATTGACGTAATTTGAGTTGATGTAATCTAGTGAATTGAGTTGATATAATCTAGTGAATACCATGTTTAACTAGAAGCTCAGCATTCAATTTTTGGCAGAAGGAATACCGTTTTATAATGTTATTCCAACATAACAAAATATGTAAACAATACGTAGTTATATGGTTGGAAACTGATCCTTGAAGTGGAGGCACGAGAGTTTTTATAATCGCCATCTCATCCCGATTATTAAAACTACAAGAAGAAGTTGGCCGTTTAAGAGGTCCAACTTGCATATAATGCCGTCGAAGATTACCCCGCTACGTGCACTAGGTTCTGCTCGCGGTTTGCCGCTTTGCCGTCAAGGTTTTGCCGTTGCAGTCGACGTGTGTACCATTCCCTTAAATCGATGCACTATGCATAATTGACATGATGTGTGCGTGCGTGCGTGCGTGCGTGCGTGCGTGCGTGCGTGCGTGTGTGTCTCGGTTTTTGTGTGTGTTTCTGTGTACGTGCGTGTATTGGTGGAAAGGTTGCTTGTGCGCGTGCAAGTGCGTGTGCGTGTACGTGTGCGTAATTGCGTTTGTTTTTATGCTGGCATACCAACTAAATGCGAAATCGTAAAGTTGTAGTTACAGTATATTCAACAGGGGGCGTTAGTGGGTAATCGGAAACAAATAATCGTTTTTGGTGTTGTTTAACTGGCCCCTGCGTGCAGCGAACCATGCAACGAAGTAATCGTGTCATTCGTCACGGTATGTTGCACATCAGTGTATACAGTATGCGTAGCTTGGTGTGGAGTGGCGTAGGAAGTAGATATGCTTACTGCTCCAGATTCAAAGGCAGATTTAAGACGTATGTCTGCCTTTGTTGCTGCGCGAGGTAAAGAATCGATCATTACGCAAGGTGTCTTTGCAATATTTTTAACTGCAGCAACCTTGCGATAACTAAGTAATATATATATATATATATGTATATATATATATATATATATATATATATTTCATATTAATTATTGTATCATGGTTTGGGGATACCAAATAAATATAATTACAAATATTCAAAAAAGCCGTGTGAATAATAACCTTAAATAAATACAACTCACATACGGAGTTACATGAAATACAATTTTATTTTAAATACATTCACAAAATGTTACCTCCTTATTTCCTTAACTGACAAATTATTCCTAGTGTAAACAAACATAATTATAATACTTTTAGAACTAAGAATGAATTTGCAATAAAATATCTCAAATACAGCCTACCACATGCTATGAATGTCACCCCCGATATAATCAAAGACCAATGTATACTCAGAGCTTGCGAGGCTTCTCATTTATATAAAAGCATACGTGTTACACAGCTATAATGATATATGCACTCTATCAAATTGCTACACATGTCAACAAAACCATTAAATACAATACATTTGATGCTAGTTTGATAGCGACAACTGTGTCTTAATAGGAGTCACCGACCTCGATTGAATAAGCTATATGATTAATGTCTATGGTATATCAATACCATAATAGCTGTACATGCGTTTGTATGTATTTTCAAAGAGTATGTTGAACATATAATAATATACGTATATGTATGCCTGCATAATGTTTATATTTGTTGTTTTTACTGCATAAGTGATGTTCAGAAACCAATTAATGGTGTACCTACATGGGGTCAAATAAACGTTATGTTATGTTATATGAATATATATATATATATATGTATGTATATGTATATTGATGGCTGCTGATATATTTACACTACTTTTGTTATATATTAGCAATGTATGAATCAGATTTTTGGAATGGACACAAGCAACAGACAAACGTAATGTTTGCCAAGTACGAGGAATAATGGACATACTGTAGATGCTCCCGAGAGAAGCGTTGGTGAACAATTCCTGTGTACTGCGAATGATATTTGACTACAAATAGGAAATGAACACCAACATTATCCACACCCCACGAACCCCGACACCTACCGTCACAAAAACTCCTAATGACAAGTTTATAAGGATGCCATTGGTTTATCAACAGTCTGTGTTTTCATTTGTGTGTGAAGTTCGTTCTTGTCAGATATAATATGTCTGTGTATTTATGAACATATTGATTGTTATACTTAACGCAATCTTCACATCGCACAATATCTTCTTAATTGTTACTGTTTGCTTATACTAGCTTTATTGTACCTGGAGTTAGATAGCACCGGGTACGGTTATGCAAGGTGTATCCGGTTTTGCAGGCGCAATGGTTTGTGGGAATATAGTCGCTCGCCGGAATGCAGTTATGGTCACAACCGCCATTGTTCACCGAACAGTCAAGTTTCTCTGGAAAAACACTGTGTTCTTTATCTGTTGACGTTACATGACTATGTCTATGAGAATGCTTAATCCTTTGATTTTTGTTGCGCCACTGAAATCGGATTTTCTGAGGATAGTGACGCTAAAGAAGTAATTTTATGGCTACTACTATTATTAGTATTATTGCTACTATTGTCTCACCCGCACCGTTGCTATTGTGTGTCACGCAAAAAAGTAAGGCCCGCCATCTAACATTTTTAACAACACAAGTCATGAATAATTTAATCATTAAAATATTTCATCAGGTATATTCAGTTTATTTTTTGTAATGCACAATATGAACACATATTATATGGAAACTCTTAGATAATTTAATAGTGTCATCCGTACCGCTACGTGTTATACAGTGACAACTGTAAACTATGTACTTGTCTCCAAATGTGTTCCCATTGTTTATTTTAAATACAGTACATGCGGAATTTTGTGGTACATGTATATTGAATATGGCGGTGATAGTGTACGCAGCACTGAATAGTTATTGCTCTAACAATGTCGTCTGTCATGCCTACAGCCATACGAAATCTACATCCCTCAATGACCTATCTGCAAAACCAAAAATATGATCAGTTATATGTTTATATAGAGTATGTTATCTACAATTGGTTTTCTAAAACAAGTTTCATAACGTGCCAGCAAAAAACACCGGCAGTGTCAAGTTTTAACTTTGATCAATTAACATGTGTTGTGACAAAAAAGTGAGGGGGACGTATGTCAATCGTATCATATAGTATACAGGGCATCTATTGAAATGTGTGAAGGCCCTTCAATGGAGACGGACACTGAGCACTATGGCCTTAGAAACACCGAATAGGGACCGTCCGTGAACCATTAGCCACGCCGTCCGCAAACTGTCATGCCGGCTTTGTTGGCACATGAACTAGGTAGGGCCCACAGGCCACTGTTAATCTAGCGCCATTTTCAGTACTAGGCCCATTAAACATAAATTGTTATGAAATGGTATTACAAACGTGAACGTTATCAACTGGTACAGTAAACAGATTTGTTTTTGACTTAAATTCCTAGGATAGGCGAGGCTAACAGCACAACACAAAATGACGCCACTACGAAAACATGGCACAAAATGAGTTTCACAAATCAATTTTCATCAGAACGTATTAATTACGTTTGTTACCTCCCAATTACCGATGCATTCGACTAGTTATGTCTAAAATGAAAAATCAAGCAATTGTTTGCAGCATGCTAATCGAAATATATTCATCAACGTGGGACATACAAGTTCGTCGCCCTGCCACAGATCAAATCACGCAAAGTTACGCGTTGTGTTGCGTTGTTTCAACAGGTAATGGGCGTATGGCTAATTTATCTCGAATCGTGATAATTTATGGGTTTTTAATGTGAGGTCACCATCGTAACTGCCGCCAAGCTTCGTCTTGGCAACCACTTGTATTCTCATGCACAGTTATATTTCCTGATGAAAAATGCTACACATCTACTGTTCTCGCTTAAAAACCATTTACCTTGTATCTTTGGCGCAAAGAAAACCAAACTGGGTCAACATCAAATACAACGGAATGTTATTTTAGTATTTCATTTAGTTTTAATTCTAGCACTTACTCGATGGTATCTAGGAGAATAATCATACTAAAAGGTTATTTTCTTTTAAGTAATTACTATACTGGTTTCACAAAATGATGGATACACACATTATTATTACACATATATATTTTATTTGTATAAATGCATATATCTGACATGTTTATTGTGTCAATATCTGTTTTATGTTTGGGTCAAACTTCATATTTTGTACCAGTTCGATCCACAGACTCGTTTGCTGCGAATTAAGTTTGGTGGATAAAATGGAAACCTCCAGTCCACGAGTGCGGAAATAGGTTACTTATTGGCGCATGTATGATTAATATAATGTTACTCCCGGCATAGGCATCGGGTAGGTAGGTAGGTGATAAGCGGATTGCCAACTACACTATGTATCATTTAAGTTAGTGACTGGGTGAGCCGGCGTACCTTGAATTTAAAACAAATACCACTTGGTCACGCTGCGACATACATACATATATATTTAACTGATATTGATGAAATGACTAATATTATGCCTACGGTTATAAGGTACGTTGTCCCGCTGGCCCCACTTTTATATTACGTCGACCGATATTTACGATCGACCGCCCGGCCTACTAGAGCGAGGAAAGAGTTTCACGTTTCACGTTGTTTCTAGCGCTCTGGCTCTGCTAGCTGACTACTCCATGTGTTACATTGTTATGGTCTCATGAGGTCTCATTCAACTAGTAAGTTGTCCAAACCTTTCTATGCTCACTCACTGAGGATGGTCACTGCCAGGGTGCTTATCGTCCTCACTGGTTTTTTACGTCCCAAATTCGGAAGGGACCGCCATTAACGTTATCTCCGAATCACGAGGGATACACAGACCCCAATGTTAAGAGCCAGGTTTTTACGCCACATAACCATGGCTGTCCGATTCGGGTTTCGAATTCACAGCACCGGAATGCCAGGCAGACGTGCCCATCACTACGCTATCGCGTTCTCATTGACCTCTCCAGTGCTAACCTGTTCTGAACGCAAGACGACAAGGCACGGCTGCGGCTGTTCTTGGTTGTCATACGGAAGCTGTGTTAAAAATGTCGAAGTTATGATTCAATGCAGGGTCTGGTACCATACTAAGCATTGTTGTAGTGACATTTGACAATTATTTCGTTCTCGTTAGGCACGAAGAGGGATAATTTAAATAATTAGATGCGCCTTAACACCATAATTATAAGTAATGTACTCTTGGAAATATATCCTGTAAGAAAAATTACCAAGTCAGATGTGATGAAATGAATCGCCTTAGCATAACTGTTTGCATAATCAACTTTTCCCATGACAGCTTATGAAGGACCGTTGCATTTCAGTGTGGGCAATTCCAGTTTGTTCAATCCTATTATCCACAAGCTATGTGGTTGCTGTTGCAGTATCTCTGAATGGTTGAGAAGTAAACTTGAATATAACGGTGCTCGTTCTGATAAAATGTCCCACGTCGATACGACACTAGACGACAACTGCACCATTTACAATTTGTTTACCAATGATTCGATCCAAATTACAATCACTCACCGATGCAAATTCCACTGGCGTCTTCTTCGTAACCATCACAGCAAATGTGTTTGAAGAAGCGTGAGTTTTTGTGTTCCACGAAGCAAGATAGCTCAACGATTGTGCTGAAGTGAACAACCAATAGTAAAAATACGTGTAAGATTATTTTCCTGCATTTTGAAAAATGAAGTGTTGAGGTATATTGATATTTCGTCATAGATTGGACGGACGAATTATAGTGGTAGTAGTGATGCTAGTGATGGTGGTGATGGCGGCGGCGGCGGCGATTGTGGTGGTGGTGATTTGCGAAGACGGTGTTGTGTCTCAATCACGTAAACAAACCAACAAACGGACAAACATGTTCTCCGTTGATTGATTGATTTACGCGATGAAGCATGAAATCAAGAAAAAATAAATAAGCCAGTCAACATGTGGTTTTACCTAGACAAAATAGCAACAGAACGCATTTTGAATTACATTTTGTTACCTTCCCCGCTTTGGAAATTAACTCAAACACTATAACTTTTTCTGATTGCCTGCTTTTACTGTAAATAAAAGATCCATTTCACATATGCGTCGGGACGAGATGAATATTGGTGGGGGATTGAACTGACGCTTGTGCACTCTACTGCTGTAGGACATGCCTTTGGAAGACTTGTGGAGGTGTTGTTGGAAATTATTATCGCTGTAGTATCTCAATTATGATATCATGTTGCTGCCGGATATCGCATTTCAAAATTGGGGTTCTGGCGCAGATTTACATATATCAACCACGAAATATAGCAGTTTCAGCTGGGACGTTCCAACTAGGATAACGGTCACCAATAACATCTTTATAATTCACAACATATTGAGTGGGTAAGTCCCCACTGTCAACATGGGGTTTCAAAATAAAAATATGATCACCTCCATAGAGTGCTCAATACCAACTAAGTGACAGGTGTCAGAACAAGACTCTAGCGTGGACCACCCTGACAACGTAATAGGCATTATCCGAGCAAAAAAATGCTCATTGCTACATCAATATAGTAATACGTCGTTGTTTGTTCCACTTTGCAAGTTTTGATACTTTCCCATTGAACGTGTACGAGGAAGTTAAACTAAACTGGTAAATAAATACGTCGCGGTCCGCGGCTCCTCGGGGCTGCCAGATCTAATTGGCAGAGAGAGCTATCTTAGTCTCAATCGGAGACTCATTGTTGGCGAATGTCGCCAACAGACCGATTTCTTTAGCGGACACCTGCCCGCTTTGTCCATGCAATCCTATCTTGTGTGAGTCATTATCAAGGCCGCACAAATGTGACCACGACGTTCTCAGATTCGACAAATGATTTGCAACATTATATAAATCGATAACGATCTTCCGTGTCTCGCAAAGCAGTCTCACCAGTGGACCGTGACGCAATTGCCGTAGCCTACTTACGTGCTAGTCAACAAGTCGGCTGTGTCATTCCGGTGGATACGGGTTTATGTAATATATATCTTTTACTTTATCGAAGGAGTCAGGCTCTTACCTGCCCTTGCACATGTTGTTAGTTTCGTGGATATCACCAAGACAAGTGCACCCTGTCTCGCAACAGTAGCGCCGCTCACACCGTCGTACGACGATCTCCACGTAGTCGGCTTGTGCACATATTTGCCTGAAAACGGAGAATATATATATGTGTGTGTGTGTGTGTGTTTGTTTGTGTGTGTGTGTGTGTGTGTGTGTGTGTGTGTGTGTGTGTGTGTGTGTGTGAGTGTGTGTGTGTGTGTGTGGTGGTGTGGTGTGTGCGTGCGTGCGTGCGTGCGTGCGTGCGTGCGTGCGTGTGCTTGTCTGTGTGTGTACGTGCACGCGTGTGTGTGTGCTAACAGAAGATAAACTGGAATCGCTAAAGCGAGGTTGTCTCTTCTTCGTTTGTTGTACTAATATAATACTACATAATTAGTATAAAACTATATAAGAGCACACTGCTAGGTATAAGGCCTTGCTGCTGGGGTCGTCGCTTCTCCTCGCCACGCCCAAATACACAGGAATCCCGAAAGTACCCGCTCAGTGAAGTGCGATCTTTGCATCATGGTCAGAAGGGGGGTTGTAAGTAAATAAATCACAGTTATATTGATTTTGTAAAGTTAGTTACCACTATATGACTTCCATAATGAAAACATGCAGGTATATTGGTGCGTTGTCTAATATGCACTGCCTTCATTCTCCTCATGCCTGCAAGAAAAAACCGTAGCCTTCTTTGGACATGTGACGTAAATGACAGGGTATTGTACCACGGGCTGTTCTTATATAGGTATTACACCAGTTGTTTGCGGTGTAGTTTGCTTTTTGGATTCGACGCTGGATCGATATTGTGGCGCATTTGTGAATGTTCAAATTCGGCGAAAACACGACCCAACGGTAATGATCGAATGATGCTTTTCGTTGGCGAGTGTTCAATTATTTACTCTCGAGTTTGCTGTAAAACATTCGCACGCGCACTTGATGTATGTGTACGCTAAGAGATTGACACATTGGGTGAACTGTGTAATCGGGGAGGGGAGGGGAGGGGAGGGGAGGGGAGGGGAGGGGAGGGGAGGGGAGGGGAGGGGAGGGGAGGGGAGGGGAGGGGAGGGGAGGGGAGGGGAGGGGAGGGGAGGGGAGGGGCTCTACACTCGACCACCGCATCCCACAAACATATATTTTTTTCGAACGAACTGAATGGGTACTTACCCGCCTTCGGGTTCATGCGGTCCTCTAACAAACTCCCCTTCCTGGTGTCCGCTTGGGACCTCACAAGTCGTCTGTGACCCCGTGCAGACGACACAGGTAGCAGCGACCACCAACAGCCACGGCGCCCGCAACATTGTTACCTGCTATTACTTCACGTGGGCCTCGTGGAAGCAACTGCGAGTTTAATATCCTTCCGTGTAGGGTGTAGAGCTATACCACACATCAGCGTCGAGACCACACGTACCAGTCACGCGCCTCCACAACGTCAATCCGTTGGCTATACTGTCACGACGAACCACCTGTTGACGTGACAGCGCGGGCTCTACGCTCTATAGGCCGACATGGTTCACTAGGCAGACATAGTTTGCTCACATGGTTTAATCGACGGTTTTTTTAACACGGATCGTGCTCACGCCCCGGGCACTTCTCCAATACAAAGCTGTGTGCATTCGTTGCTTAGGGCAATATTCGGAACATTGAAGTTCGTGTAGAAGCGTCAGTGTAGCTCGCAAGAACAGTAACGACGAAGTCTTATCGATTACCCGGTAGACCGTTACGAACTCCGGGCTGGCGATACGGCTACGTAAAGTCAACGTTCTAGTATACATAATTGAATAGTATGACATATATAGCAATACATGTGTTTCGTATGGTTTATTCATTGATCGAACAGCGTCCCAATTTGCTATGTCTAAGGATTTCTCCATATACGCTACATTCTAAGATTGCCGTCTCTATCGACAGAATAGAACGCACTTGTCATTCATAATTGATCAAGACAACGGTCGCGCCGACCCTCGATCGATCAACATCTCAAACTAACCCAGAAAGAGCTGCGACCTTCGCACGGCATGGAAAACATCGCAACATCGTCGGATACCAATCTCAGCATTATAAGTGTTGATGTTTCTTTCCACGTACAGTTGTTTACGAGAATATCTACACGTATATACATACACATACGCGCACCACAAACCATATCGTTTGCATTCAAATACGCACGCATACACAATTCAATGTGCCGGGTCGTGGAAGGTTGGAATATTATTTTAGTTAATAATAATAATTTTGATAATTTATTAGTCTAAACTGCCCAAAGGCGCTTTATAGGTTCAATAAAACAAGTCACAGATACAACCAAACTCAGCAACTATAGAGTATTTCTAAAAATAATATGCAAAATAAAATTAGGTGTCTAGGATATGTAAATTATAAAGTATCTCCAAAGTAAACACATGCAAAATTTATATGTAAAATATGCTGTAAAAATGTCATTAATAACTAAATATCATCTAAAATGTCTCACAAAACAAGGTAGTCTCTTGAACGTATCTGTCAGTGAGGCCTGGCGAATAGAACTATGTATATTGTTCCACGGTATGGGGGCAGCCACAGAGAGGGCTCTGCTCCTCAGCTGCGTTCTGGAAACATTAAAGGAACGCAGACACTACACTGGACGCAGACTCTATACTGAAAAGTGAGGAAATGTGAATTCATTGTTTGTAGCGAAGGTGGACCACTCAACTTGTCCATACCTTTGACACATATGTCCTTATTGTGGTTTACTGGGTTGTTTTTTTGCATATTAACGCAATAGGAGTACTAAAAATGGCATCATATCACCCTCTTTCCTAAACATTGACACTGTGATTGGATTTTCTTGGGTTTATATATGGGTTCACACTCGTGAGATGCTTTACAAACGCGTTGTCCGTCTGTGCCCTATGATGGGTCATATGCTTGACATGGATGCGATACAATGCTTTCACCCATGTTCTGTCTCGTTGGCGTAGGCGTTGCCAAAGACCACCGTGTAATGATCGTTCGTCTCCCATAGATACTACCAACCATGGGTCAATGGCATCCTCGGGACACCCCTCATAGCCCCCAACTAAATGTATTAGAAATATTAATGAAACTTTTAATAAAAAGTTTAAAATAAAATCGACACATACCTCAGAAGGGTGGGATACACGTAGATAAAAAGGTTGGATTCTCGATAAACCAAAAGCCTTCCTGGTCCACCTGCCTTCTGGAGTTATTTCTCTGGGTGACAATCTTGTTAAATCTTGTTAAATGATTGTATAATGGCTGGGGTAATGTCAGTGCCATTTACACGTAATTTAAATAGGCCCAATTTAATATTTGTATGTTTACTAGGCAACCAACACTTTTTCATATTGTTGCCAGAATAATGCTACACGGTCGTATGGTATTTGGACCAAAGCTCACTAAACATGTAACATAATTAACCAGTGTGAACCGTCCGAGAGTGTTAGGTGTTACAAGTGTGTGCTGATCACCAGGCCGAGCAAAATAATATAAACCCATGTTGATTGTGTTTGTAAGAGTCCTTTTACTGCTCATTAAGTACTCTGCCTAGTTAGCGTAAGTTGCCGCTTGGCACAGCTGTAGAATTGTAGATGGTCAATATTACTTCTGCATATCAGTAATTTGCTGATACAATATTCTCACTACAGTCATCTTGGTGTTGATCTTTGTTAAACCAGTACCAAGAATATGACAAAATAACTAAGTTCATATATATGTATAGCACAGTATTCAGTCCCTAGGATTGCTCGAAGCACATTTACACTTTATTTCTAGGCAGACTTGTTCAATCAAACACCATCTTGATTTCTCTAGCATGCATTCAGTCATGCTGCAATTAACGTGTGGAGACTATTCGTACACAAATATATACCCTGACTATAGCATGTTGCTATTTCTATCAATATTTTAACAACCATTCAATATTTTATACACCTCTATCTGATCTCCTCTCAAACTCCTGGTCTATAGTGTTGTTAAACCACATTCTTTTAGGCGTATTACGTAACTAAGATCCCTAAATTTTGGTACCATTTTAGTCGCTCTCCTCTGTACTCTTTCTAGCATATATAATGTCCTTCTCGCGATACGGCCTCCACACTTGTATACAATAGTCTAAATGAGGCCTAACTATTGTTTTGTATAGCGTTATTATTAGTTATTCTTCTTGCTCAGACAGGAATGTGGTAAGCCAGTCTGTTGCGGTTGTGTCACCACACCGCGGACCTTGGTTAATGTCGACGCTTGTGGCGCGCTCTTGCGGATCTTTTGAAAGCTCCGCAGCGCCGTTGTCGCGCTTACATTTATCCGGTCGTTAAATAATATCTGGGTGACGTTTCTGCGCGTGCGCGTATCTAGGGAATGTATATAGCACCAGCTACGACTGTCGCGCTTTCATTTATCCGGGCGTTATGTATGTTTATATATATATATATATATATGTATATATATTTATATATATAGACATATATATATATATATATATATATATATATGTCTATATGTACATAAATTATAAAATGTGTGCTTCCCACAGACATAAACAATTTATGTCGTAAAACAGTTTCCTCTCCACGCACACATCACGTGACTTACTCTTATACTTCGTCACAAATCTGAAACAGCAAAATATAAGTATTACTCTAACTGTAATGCTCGTATTACGACAACAAACGAAATATATTTAACTACTGGATATTATTTATCACTACGTGATCTGCTTATGCCAAATATTATGTCTTACATATGCACGTAAACATCACCCGGATAACATTTTACGCCCGGATAAATGTAAGCGCGACACCGTGTTTACTTGTGGCTCGAGATTTTCTCTCCAATTTGTCTCTAACGTTCACAGACAAACCGACCTTTTACAGTCTTAGTTCGAGCTCGTGTCCTTTTGCCGACTGCGCTATGTTATAGCGTATACTGAATGAGACTACATCATTGCTAATAATGACATTGTTAAGAAGCCAACAATTCAATAAACTACTGTATACTGTACGTGTCATTTACATATCAATAATGCTCCATGATTTTATGCAAAATGTTTACATATACTTTAACATAAATTATGCATATATTGCTACTGCTTCAATATTTTAAGACACTTGGTTAAAAGTAATGTAATAAATTTGGCACATTAAAAATAAAGCAATCATTTAGAAGTTGTGTCTTATAAATTACTATCATGTCAGAAGATACGACCTGACTGTAAAGTATGAAAAATGAAGAATAACATAAATGCACAAGGTTCACTTAAAATGTATCTGCATTAATAGACATACATGCATTTAGACGCGTGTGAATAACAACCACACAGTTTGAAGCTCATGATGCAAATATTTAAATATCACATTATGTATAATTATCTCATAATCGTGGAATTGTGTGGGTTATGGATGACATTTTTATGGCAAAATCATATTTACAGTTGTGATCGGAGTTTATAACCCCCACTAATTGGAATAGTGCCACTAAATCTAGCTTGCAAATCTGAAATACGTAACAAATGCTACAATCTCTAAAACTTTGAAACATCCTGCTGATTTCCAGCCAAACCGCCATATTGGATAAACAACAACAAAGACGCCAACGTAGAAGCCATGAACCCAAACTACTAAACAGCTAAGTACATCAAATATTCCTAGCTACAATTAATATTTGCAACTCTAGTTATTTGTTTTGCTAAATAAGACACTAAACCAAACATTAGTGTTAATGCATGAAGTAGTACATAACTTCGAGCTCCGCTGCTGTCAATGGCAACGCTACGTTTCCGTGGAACATAAAATTAATAAAACGCACGATCCACATAAAAACTACCAACGACAAACCCACCATATAGGCTGTCAGTAACAAACTAAAAACCAACACCGTACCCAATAAACGGTATACTAACAGGCCGTTCGCCAAGAGGCTCTATGCCAGGCATTGCCCTTGGGCCAACCAGTGTGAAGAACTGCCTTTCTATCACACTGCACTAAGCGTCTTGGAACCCAATCAGCTACACGTTTTGCCCTAACTCGTAAGACTACTATAACATTGCAACCTATAAAACACATAACTTTTAATTAGGTAAATATGTTTTTTTATTAATTTGATTACACTTATGTAATAGCGTCGTCATTTTTTATCAGCGACTTTCTTTAATTATTTTTTACTGAGAATACTAAATTGTGTGTGGGCATATCCGCTTTAACTGTTTAAGCATTGGTGTTCTTATGTGCGTGAGTGTACATGTTTTACTTATTTATTAATTTTTACTTTTTATAACATTCTATCTGTTTACCCATGTCTAACCAACACCACGCAAAGGGGAATTATAGCAGGCTCCGTGCATCTTACTAATTCAAGATGCACTTTTAAATATACACTGATTAAGCTTGCATGTTTGCAAATCACGTCTCGGGTTTTAAATGATTCCGATTCTGAGAGCATACAACTTGGCAGCTTTCATAACAACTGCAATGAGAACTACAAACCTAGACAAGATTTTTAACTCAGCCACAACATACTGTATTTACAGTCCTATGTCGAATATCACTGCACACCTAAAATGTCTTATATCCACCGAAATACTAGTCATTTCACCACCATACAAACCCAACACTGACAGGACGACAAGGAAACTCACTCTGTTACTTTGCATCGTACTGTCAGGAGATGTCGAAGTAATCCAATACCCCACTAAATGTCACACATGTAAGAAGCCTATAAATCCAGTGGACCCAGTCTAACATTTGTGACTGCAAAAGAACAATGCACAGACAATGTGCAAAATACTCCTACATGACTACAGTACCAACTACAGAAACTCGGACTCACCATGGCATTGTTCCAATTGTTCGGCATCCTGTGGCATATGTCACAGTGAAGTCCTAAATGACCACCATGCAATACAATGCGACCACTGCCAAAACTGGATACACACACAATGCTGTAAAATAAATGACAACGAATATAACACAAAATCATTCATTCATCATGTTCATGGGCCTGCCCCAAATGCAATACCATCAACTTCTCAAATTCCTTCTTCAGAGACACAAACACACATACATTTCTGTAGCTAAACCTTTTGATCCTCTTGATAGTGGCAACCGTAATCATAATGAAACAATACATCCCAACACAGCCGAAATTCTAGATCCCAAAAAATGCGTAAACACCTAGACGTCCTAAGAAAACCAAGCGCAATATACTCAGTGGTATTTTGGTAAACACCAACAGTGTCAAGAGCTTCGAAAAGACACTAAAGGCACACACACTAAAGGCAACAATCCAATCAAATAATCGTGACGTCATTAATCTAGTTAAAAAAATAGATGAAAACTATCTGACGTACACAGTTCTACCACCAATCTGTGACACTATCAGAAAAGACAGAAATGTCCATAATAAAGGTAAGTTCTTATACAGCGCAATATCCAGTCATCGGGACTAATCAAAGCACTTTATGCTTCACTCCCTGGCAGACCTGTTCTATCGAACACCATCTCGACTACTCTGGGAAGCATTCAGCCACGCTGAATTAATGCGCGAAGATAATTCGTACACATATATCCGCCTCTGTCTATAACCAGGTACTCATTCACATAACCGAGTGAATTGAAGCGATGTAAAGTAAACGAACTTGCCCAAGGTTCGCCCAACCCCGCACAAGATTCGAACCCGTGTTTTCACAGTCGCTACTGCGCTCCATGGCGGTGGAGTACTTTCTAGCCTTTCGCGATGACGTCACAGAACCACTTCCAAACCTTAACTCAAATTGTGAAATAGTACGGACAAAAATCCACATTGCACGAAACAAATCCATATAGTTTGCATCTTATTACCAACCTCCCAATGACTATCTCCAATCTATTGAAAGTCTCTCCATGCATCTTTGACAAAGCTGTACAGATCTTAAAAAACTCCCCCTAGCGTAGTCATAGCAAGAAACGTTTACCTTCCTGACATCAACTGGTGCAACCGACAAACCGCTGACAAGAGAACTGCCAGCAAGCATAACAAACTTCTCGAAATAATGACTGAATTTGGACTTCAAAACATGATGAATGACTCCACACGAGTCGATTCTGGCAATACCTTGACCTAATACTCACCTCAAATCCATATGTAACTATAAATACACATACCACCCTTGGCACGAGTTACCATGAAGCCGTAACCTTCGGAGTCAACCTCAATCCAGTTCGCAACAAGAAACCACCATACAGTCTTCCAATACAAATCAGTAAACAGGGTCAAACTTAAAGACGGCATAACTGAACTAACAACAAAATACTTTGACAAGGAGCCCGATTCACGAGACATCGACACAAACTGGATCTTTTTTCGGACGCAACTTGCTACACTGATCCACAATACCATCCCTAGTCGCAACACAAAAGCAAAAACCCACTTCCCCTGGATAACATGCAATATAATAGGAATGCAACGAAAACGCAACCAAAGCCATAACAAAACTGGACTTTATATAGCGATTGGGAACAGTTTATAGATCTCAGAAGTCAAGCCACCAAGGCTGCTGTCAAATCCTACAAAAACTAAACAACCAAATTGGAGACAGCCTAAAACAAACCCAAAACAATTATGGTCATTCATCAAAGCAAACAAACGAGACAAAATTGGCATTCCTACGTACACAACAAGTAAACGAACAACCAAACATCAACGATCATAACAAAGCAAACACACTCAATACTTAGTTATGTATTTTCCCAAGAAATCTACTGTATTCCCCATTAAGCACATTCAACTTATCTTCATATGCCAACTCTTGAAATCGGGATAGCTGGAGTAATTAAGCAACTAAAACAAGTTAACCACAACAAAACAACTAGACAAGGCGAACCTCCAGCACGAATTCTAAAAGAAACTGCAGAGGAAATAGCCCCCACCATCACGAACATCTTCCAACGGTCGTACAGCACATGCAAACTCCCTGCTGATTGGCTGCACACCCTAGTAACACCAATACACAAAAAGGCACAAATCTTACCACGCAAACTACAAACTAATATCACCAATATGCATCCTCTGCAAAGTCATGGAACACATAATTCTAAGCAATATATGGAAACACTTGCACAAACACAACATCATCCTCTACTTTCAACTTGGATTCCAGTCAAGACTGTCTTGTGAATTTCAACTCATCGAGACAGTCCATGACTGGATGACTGCTATGGACAACAAAACACAAATATATGCAAATTCTTGATTTTGCCAAAGCTGTTGACAAAGTCCCCCACAAATGCCTCCTATCCAAATTAGCCTCCTACAGAATAACTGGAAACACACAAAACTGGATCAAAAATCATTTCTATCAAACTGCAAAGAGAGAGTCCCAGTAAATGGAGTTCTGTCGGACACAACAGATGTTACATCTGGTGTTCCACAGGGTTCATTCCTAGGACCAGTCCTCTTCCTGCTGTATATAAATAACATAAATGAAAACATCGAATCTACCATATGTCTCTTTGCAGACGACAACATTATATATCGCAAAGTCACATGCGAAACCGACCATGAAATTCTTCAAACTGACCTGATCCAACTTCAAACATAGCCTGACAAATAGCAAAAGAAATTTTATATTTATAAATGTGTCCACCTCCCAATAACAAAGAAAACTAAACCCAGACTACATTCATATTCACTATTCGGCATGCTCTACAATATCCAGCCATCCATATATTGGAGTGAAATTAGATTCTAAACTAACGTGGCGGTGTCGAACCTTGGGCAAGTGCGTTTACTCTACATTGCTTCAGATCACTCAGCTGTATGAGTGAGTACGTGGCTATAGACAGTGGTGGATACTTGTGTACGAATAGTCTTCGCGGCATTAATTACAGCGTGGCTGAATACTTCCCATAGAAGTCGAGATGGTGCTCGATTGAATAGGTCTGCCAGGGATTAAAATGTAAAGCGTTTTGAGCACTCTTGAAGACTGGATACTGCGCTATATAAGAACTTATCCATACACTGCCAGCCAATTTAAACACCTTGAAAGAATACAACACTGTGCTGCCAGATTTAACAAATAACTCAGCTGACCTAGTAACCACCCTTGGATGGCCAACTGTTGGACAAACAAGGCATGATATTTTATCAAATTTTAAATAACATTATCAACGTCAGCCCCCGCCAGGCCTTCTAACACAATCAAGAAACCGTGGTCACTACGTAGCCCCTAGGTGCCGCACCAATGCGGCTGTCTTCTCCTTCTACCCCCGAGCAATTCGCATATGGAACATGATACCATTACAAATAACTGATATAAAAAAACCATTGCATTTCAAGCAGCCATCATGAAACTTCCATTCACCACATCCAGTCACCTTAACTGTCTTTAAAATATATGATTAATTTAAGCTACCCACAGCACATGCGCAGAAACACCACAGACTCCTGCGTTAGCCCAACATTGGACTGTTTGAAGTATACGACCAAAGACCTCTGCCAACCTCCATTTCGCCGTTATAACTTATGTTTTTGCCTAACTTTCATACGTCAGTGTATTACTTCCATTAATACGCATTATTCAACATTATCCCAGGCATATTTACGTTTAAGAATATTGCGTCTTATCGCACGTTTGAGGCGTAAATAGTGCAGCGGTTTGCCTCAACATATTATACCTATATATTACTCATTTTATGCGGTAACGCACGACCGCGGCGGCGCAGACTCGCGCAAACCGGGTGTCTATTTAGGCATTAAAAGTGCACTAAGGCACCATATTTTCGTAATATAAAACCTTCCCATCATTGTTTTCAAATTAGGTTTATTTATAGGATACCATTTTGAAGACTAACATGTCTACTAAATGGAAATGTGGTGGATAGTATATCATTGAAGAAATTATTAAATAATTGGGATCAAAGACAGTGCAATAGAAGGATTAAAAGGAATTTGATTAGCCACTGAGATGTGCAACACAGTGTGTCCCGACGCAGTTCTTCTTCACGGGCCCTGTGAGCTTGGTTGGATATGGTCCATTTGGCATAGAAAACATGAAATACATCAAACAAAAATGTGATGAATTGAACAAATACCTTTAGATCTGACATTCGAATCTCTGCATCACATTCATTTCTGATAGGTTTGCTACACTTGATTTAGAACCTCATTTGGTTGTTAGAAATGCATTACTGATAGATTGATTGATTCATTGATTGTGCTCTTAATTTCCTCACCGTGTATGTATTTCGTAGACTGGCACTTCTATGTGTTTACAGCCGGTAGTGTGTAATTACCATCAGTTCGACTAGAGATCATGGACTTAACCTTAAGACAACACCCTGTATACACTTGACATCAGAAAAAAAATTGCACACGAGTTGTATATATGTGCAACAGACTACCTGAATGCATTGGACACTTAATTAAAAAACACAATTTAAAAACCATGTACAATAAACTTTGAATCTGTCACAAAGTTCGATATACACGTGTAGGAGTCTACTAAATGTTTAGAATATGTGAAAGCTATTTGCTTCACATTATCGTGCCATTGTAACGTTTCAAAAAAACGGCGCACTAAAAAAATAAAAAGGTAAGTCCTTATATATCGCAGCATCCAGTCCTCAGGACTGCTCAAAGCGCTTTACACTTTACTTCCTGGCAGACATGTTTAATCGAACACCATCTCAACTTCTCTGAGAAGCATATGATAACGGGTACACCAACAACAATGCATTCTCTATGGTATCCATTGTAATACTGCTCTATGCTTACGTGTACATCAGCACGGGTTGTACCAATGGGACACAATTTCTTAACATTGTTGATCCTAAATAATCAACCAATGTGCTATAAAGTAGCATTTTAATACGTAAGGGGGGGATATTATGTTTTAACTTGCATATAATTCAAATTGTCCTGGAGCACGCATTCGCTACTTTTTCAGTATATTTGTGCCAGTTTAGATGTGTGCCTAATACAATGCTAGGCCTAAAAAGATCAAATGTTGGACTCTTTCAGTATTTACACCCTCTATTGTTAAGGAGGGTATTGCTAGCCTTTTATTATGTGGGGCGCAGTGACGCTGTGAGTAGAGCGTCGGGCTCTCGACTGAGAGAACCCGGATTCGAATCCTGTGCAGCGGTGTCGAATCTTTGGCAAGATCGTTCACTCTACGTTGTTCCAGTTTACTCAGGTTTATGAATGACTATCTGGCTATAGACAGTGTTGGATACTTGTGTACGAATAGTCTTCGCGTATTAATTGCAGCGTGGCTGGATGCTTCCCAGAGATGTCGAGCCAGAGAGTACATTGTAAAGCACATTGAGCATCTTGAGGTTTGGATACTGCGCTATGTAAGATCTTACCTTTATTAGGCATTTCAAAAATCATATATTATTAATTTTTGTTGATGTTTAATGATAATTTATTTAATCTTAGTCATTCTGATATGTTGTGTAGCTCATTGTTTATAGGTGGAGCACATACAAGGTGCTCAAACATATTCATTCTCTACTTCCCTGGGAAGCATTCAGTAAGTATGCAATTACTGCACGAAGTATGCTCGCACACAAAAACCTACCAATGTCTATAGCCAGGTACTCATTCATACAGCTGGGTGGACTGAAGCAACGTCGGGTTGATGCGGTCTCGCATGCGCACATATACCAGACTGGAACGATACAAGTTACCATTCCTGTTTAGTGTTTCTTGATGTTGAATGAAGGGATACATCATTATTGATACACACTGACATTTTTTTCTAGATCTATCTATTGTAAGCAGTTAACTCCGCCAGATAATAGTACACAATTAGTTCGAATTCATTTATTGATGTCGTAGAAATACACACTGGAATATGGTTCTATTTATAATTATATTCACACATCGACAGAGGAATGTAACACAAATATAAGTACATAACATAAATTGAACCTATTTTTGGACCAGACACACACACACACACACACACACACACACACACACACACACACACACACACACACACACACACACACACACACACACACACACACACACACACACACACAGACACACACACGCGCGCCATACACCTCAGAAAATGGTGCAACTACATCAATTTCTTGACCTGCGGTACGTGGTGACGACCAGCCCAAAATCTACTCATACGTAATACTCTACGTGTGTGTAAACTTTGCGAACTGATGCAACAATCCACAGTGTAAGGACACGATGACAACTGAAGAAGCAAATATCTGCATGATATAGACAGGGAAATAACGCGAGTTCGTACATGTAATTGGTGATAGGATAAACGATGAGACAATGTTCTATAATCTCGCGCATCGTTGTGTGAATTAAAAAGACTCTTCCTGTAATCTGTATTTCCTTTATAGAAACAACAGATGCCCTTTCGGTACGTATGTAGTCGACACAACTGACGTTAAGACCACTCGAGTGGAGATGATAATGCTGATAGGACTGGACTCTTCGTCGCAGCGTTGTTTGTGGTTGTCGCAGCGTTAGTAGCGGTTGTTGCAGGGGTGGCAGTGGTGGTTACATGTAGTGTTATTGCTATGCGACTGTTACATTTACATCAGGTCATTAGTCCGTGGTGTCCTTGCAGTTCGTCTCGCATTCATTTTCTACTCCACACGACTGTCCCTAAACGTAATTTTAATGCGTAAATGTCGACGTCTCACTGTTTCAACACAATGTCATTGGTTGGAACTTACCAACTGATAGTAAATGTTCTTACTGTGGTACTTTATGTATCAAATGGCACCTTTGTAAATCGCAAGGAGCTGGAGTTGAACAACAGCGGATATTTGTATATTACACAGTCCTGATTTAATTATGCCAATTCGGCCTTTCTGCGTTGAACTATCTTCTCTAACGCTTCAGTGGCGTTTCTTGCGGGTTTACAAGCGATGACCGTATCAGGAAGCACTAATATACCTTCGGTCATAACTCAACTTGTGCGATTATTAAATATGTATTACACGACGCGTATTGCAGGCGTGTGTAAAAATTATATCATATTATAGAGTCTATATCCGAGTCTATATCCGTAACAGTATATGTTCACTCTCAAAGATCAGTGAACAAAGTTGACGAGTTGTAGGGAATCAACAACAGAGATGCTAAGTAATATTGCACAAAAAAGGCAGATCTATAGCTTGTCATGACGTGATGGCGGTAGATGAGTATCTGGCGCTACAAGCGGACCAATTTACCATGCGTACTTGTTTAAAGGAAATAAAAATAAGGCATTAGCTAAAATCCTTTTTTCATGTGTACACAAAGTTTATCTTTGTATGTAACATTTGACAATACACAACAAATACAGAAAAATACATTTGTAGCATCAATTCGATTTTAAACCCGTCTGTGTAGCGATTCCCGTGGAAAATAAAAATGTTATGAGCTAGGCGATCACTTGGTATGGGGACGTGACTTATGACCCACACTTGCATCAGGCCGACCCTTTCCATGCATTCAAAGCATGTTTACAAGTATAGCTTTCGGGTCGAAACGAGCGTCAGACTGAGTTATTGTGCAATATTCCGATGAAATACAAACACTAGTCATCATAGAGGAACAAGCAGTTATCTTACCGTTCCACATGAATCCAGTTTTATTCAAAACATTAAATGCGAATGGGCCTACGCGTCGACTAGGTTTCGTCGAGCTTCGGCTCGTTTTCAGAATAATTATATCGAATGCAACCAACAAAAATAATCTACACCAATAAACAAACATAGCAAACATATATCGTATCCAGCTACAGAAAGTAACGTGTATAATCTCATAATATCACTAGAATATCGATGTGTGAAGGAGGAGTTGTACAATTTAACATAACAACTTAAATCAGTTAGTGAATTTCAATCGGTCCTGTTAGCTCGCTTGGTAAAGGCGTTAGTAGTATGTATGGGCTACAGGGCCCGGTGCACGAGAGAGATCAAAGGACATCAAAGGGTTTTGGGCTCGGCTGAGGTAAAATTACTTCATTCGCTCATTGGTACCCGTCATAAAATCTACTTATAAAAAAACTGTTATCTTAATTGGCTTTTGATATCTTACTTATAAAAAAAAGTTTGATTGATACCCGGTTGACCCCTTTTTATAGTCACCGCGGGCTTATGTAAGTACGGTTGCATAAGTACTTTACTGCTGATCTCTATTGGATATACTTGCTATGATAACGTAGACGGCAGCGCCTCTTGCGTAAGAATGAGTAATCAGTCACTTATGCGTAAGGCGCCTCTAGTACAAAAATAAGTAACTTAGGTGTAAGGAGGTTATGTAGTGGTTATACGTGAAAAGGCACTTATGTGTAAGGCGGTTATATAGTGGTTATGCGTGTGTCGATGAATAATGACGACCTATGACATGTGACCTAGTTAAGCCCAGCTGTAGGCGGGCGGCTGCCGGTGTCGATGAATAATGACGACCTATGACTTAATTAAGTCTACCTGTAGGCAGGCGTACAACGTTTGGTTCTGTTGCCATGAGGCGGAACAGCAAAAGCTAAATATAACATAGGACGACGCAAGCCGGAGCTGGAGTACACTACTGTATTATTCATACAGTAACCTAGTTAGGCGTAAGACTGTTTTCTAATAAGGGTACTGCATGATTAAGCTGAAGTTGACTTTATAGTGGATTATTATTGTAGGTGCACAACTAGTTGGAATATAGAGGCCAATCGGATATTACGACGAGGCTTGTCATTGTGAACATAGGAAAGGAGACGGTAAGCTATATATTTGTATTAGTTCATTGTTAGTAGTGCTTAATGCTATGTCTTTTAACGTATATCACAACGTTAGTTCAATAACCTCCGTAGTCCCTAGGAGGTCCACCAAAAGATTCTCCGGGGAAAGGTGAACGAGAGGGTCCTGTATCAGGGCCAAAGCCATCCCCCAGCTGGGCAAATCGACGACAAGGTAGATTAGCGGCTAGTAGTGAGCCACATCCGAGCACCCGCTATTGAGCGGGCCGCGGTACAACTACCACAGCGGCCGAGGGGCGATGCGGTAATGATTGGGGTTCATGCAGAGGGGGCGGCGGCGACGCGTTCCGGCCAACAGCGAGTGCCTCGTCCCGGCGTTGATGTAGCGGGGGCGGCGTTCCGGCCAACAACGGGTGCTCGACTGGGACGAGGCACCGTGAGAATGGCAACGCCACGACCGATGTGTAGAGCGCCGCGGCCGATACCGGGTGGCGAGGCCCTCAACGTTACAATACCACGGCCACGCATTTGAGGGGTGCGCTTGAAAGTCTTCGTGGGTCTAGGTAGGGATGGTCGACCAAAACCGTTCTGATCGAGGGTTAAATTTTTCGCTTTGTAAACATATAGATAAAAAATTCTAGTTATTGAAAAATAGTAGAATTTGTAAATTCTATCGCTTAAATGTTAAAAGGAAAGGTAGTGACGTACCGATCGGGTTCTTGACGCGCTTGCGGCTTAGGCTCTTCGAGAAAGACGTGTGCCTCCATAGTTGCCTTGTAACGGAATGTTGTTTACGCCGTTTGCTGTAGGCGCGCCTATGAACGCCAGACGATTGTCACGTAGGCACCGTCACGTAGGCCTTTGCAGACAGGGTTGCGTAATTTCTAAATTCTTAATAAAAGCTTAAATGTATAAAATAAACGGTCTATAATACGCAGCAAGGACTAGAGAATCTTATGGTAAACTTATATTTGAAAATAACGCTGTATAAAAGCGACGCGCGGTTTGTGTACTAACATGACCGAGCGGTTTTTTGTATTTTCAATAACCTTGTTAGACTCGGCTGTTTTGCGGTATCCGTGTTCGAGCGCACGTGGGCCATACAATACGCTCTTATAAATAGGTAGGCTAAAAAGACCTCTGTATTCACTCGTTTTCGGTGTGTTAACGTCGTTTACTTTTCTTCGTCACCAGACCACTGCTGCTGCTGTCATGTCGGCTCAAGCAGACCAAGGCGTACTCGGGGCGGCGCCGCTGAAGAGAAAGAAGAAATTGACGACGACGACGCCGAAGCCATCTACGTCGACCGGTCCCACTGCAGCAGAGGCTATCTTCGCGCCCGTTACCGCCGCAGCAACGCCGAAGACCGTTCGTCCCACTGCAGCAGAGGAGACACCCGGTATCAGTGCGCCCGTTGCAGCCGAAGCCGTTGCCGTCAACGCGGCCGAGCAGGACACACCTGCTGCGGCGGACGACCCCGCCGCGTTGCTCTACGTGCCAACGCCGGTGAGTGTGAGTGAACTCTTGGTGGCGGAAGATGGCCTGTACACTGTAGCTACTCCCAGGATTGAAGCTATCGCGTGGACGAATAAATGCATGTACGCGGGGAGCGCCCAGTGCCGGCGTAAGTAGCATCGATCGAGGGCCGGGTCTATGATGTGCTTATCCCAAGGGGTGCGTGAAGGTCAAGGAAGTCGTCGACCCGGAGACCGATCAATAAATTTGGCTCAGTCTATTCGATAACATCATGTCAGCGCTCGTCTCTTATAACGCCGACTACCTCGCCTCTACGGTTCCAGAACAATTACGCGATACTATGCTGAAGCTCGTCGGTACGGTCGTAGAGGTTATCCTACGAAAGACCTCGTGGGGTGGCCTGGCGACGTACACCGCGAGGAGTGTGAGTACGAAGACCTAGTAAAACGCTTTTGAATGACTACTAACGCTTCGCTTTGTGTGCTGTAGGATGTCGACCGGGATCGTGTACTCGACGGTATAATCGCCGATGCTTTGAGGTCAGTGCACGAGGCACCGGCTGTGCCGTGCGCGGTGGTGGAAATAGAGCACAAACCCGCCGATGTCGCCCTTGCCGACGCTGTGAGGGAGGCCGTGGACGAGCATCGCGCGAAGCGCATGAAAGTAGAGTTCGACGCCGCCGCCATTTCATGGCCGCTAGTGGAGGTGGTCAACTATTCATTGAGTCTACCCCATTCCCAGCCCTCGTATTCGGACACGACGTCATCGCCACCGGCGCCGCCAACGTACGCGACCCTATACCCCGTCGTTCCCGCGTACGGCAGCGTCTCGGCGCCGATAAAAACCGTAACAATTTCATCGTCGGCGTCGTCGGAAGGACTAGCGCCGTTGATTCCGGCCACTCAACTACCACCCGCGGTGATCGAAGCGCAGCAGCCGCCGCCGCTGCTACAGATTCACGACGACTTCAACCAGTACCAGCCGCTCCTCCTAAGGACGAAAGAAGCGCGTGAAAAATATCTTCTGCATGTCTTCGCCGAAGCGATCGGGGAAACAGTATTGGGATGCGCGCGGCGCTACTGCGGTGAGTGCGCCCCCGACGAAGTCTGCCCCTTCGTTCATATGGACGGGTACCGAGCAGGCCGACCTAACCGCCGCTATCACCGAATGTACGAGAACGTGGCTGACATAGCCAGTCGTTTCTTCCAGCGCGTGCTCGACTCGTACCTTGATCGTTCGCTCGTGCCGTGCGTGACGAGGCTGATACTCATCCTGCACGATCAATGCGCGCTCCAGCCGGATCGAGCCGCGGATGCCGACCTCATGAAACAGGTAGCCGACTGGTTGCTAGGCACCGACTGGACCGCCTCCTTCCACAACGCGATACTGGAGTCCGCGGTAGAGACTTACTTGTTGAAAAGAGCCGGACTCCTCGATATCTGAACATTAGTCGCAACTCAGTAAACCGCTACTACAACGAACTTTAATGTAGGTGCTTAATAAAACGTATGCATATAACGCTAGGCCGAAAAGAAGAAGACTTCTATAACGAACTTTAATGTAGTTACTTAATGAAACGTTGCTTAATGAAACGTTGTAAGCATGCTCGCGAGAAGAACTTTATTGAAACGTTGCTTAATAAAACGTTGAAAGCACGCTCGCTAGGCCGAGAACTTCTATAACGAACTTAGTAGTAGCGTTGTTATAGTCGTTACTGATGTATTATAAAACGTTGAAAACGCATGAACAATCTTGTTTACTATTACGAAAACACGTTTAATAAAAAGCCCATACACGAAACCTTTACGCCTCTAATAAAGGCTGCTCATACAACACCCCTACTCCTCCTCCGTTTAATAAAGGCCCATACCAAACCGCTAGCGTCGCCCGTTCTTTTTAGCTCTACTAACGTCCATCCGCCTCACGGCCACAGCGAGCCGTGTAACTAGGTCAAAGATCACAGCCGTGTCACCACCGTCACTCCTAGCTGTGGTTGTGGTGGCAACAACACGTTTATAGGGAGTGTAGAGGCTTCGTCGTAGTTAATATCGTTTTCGGTGTTGACTAAAACTGACGCACCAACAGCGATGCCTGTCTGCCCCGTATGCGGTCGAGCCGTCGATCGTCTGGCGGGGCACTCGTGTAAAAATAGACCACAGCACCAATGCCAGAATTGCGATCGGAAGTACGCCTTTCGTAACAGCCTAACGAAACATTTAAAGAAGGGCGCTAGAGGAATTCGGGGTAATGAATGCCCGAAATGCGGTCGATCGTTCACCCGTCATTGGAATATGTTGAAACATTTGAGAACCTCGAAGACCTGCGGCAGTGAAAAAAAGAAGGAAAAAAGTACAACAACCACCACCACCACAGCCGCCACCACCGGCGCCGCCTATCGACGTTGACGACAACGACGACGACGATGCGTGGTCGGCCGGTCTACGGCGTACCATTCAAGAGCACTGGTCTAGTATACGTACGTCTACGTCGCGTGGTCCTATCCAGTCGAGATATAATCATCAATTGACCGATTGTTTGGACACGTCCGAACTTGACGTCCGACTACGACAAATGTTCGCGGAGCAAACTCGAGCGTTTAAAATAAACTTAAGTTTTGGGTTTATTCTACGACACAAGGAGACGGGACGTTACAGGTATTTTCATTCGTCTTGTAATTGTTGCGGTCGCTTCCTCGAAGCCCCAGCGCTCATCACCGACGCCGCGTCGTTCGAACGCTTCCTCGACGCTATCCGACAACCCGACGTTCTTCAATACGTTATAGCGCAATGACCCGACTCGGGATGGGTCGCCGAATTGGTAACGAACGTTACCGCCTTCCTCAACGCTATCATCCACCATCCTATCGGTTGTCTCGACGCGCAACTTCCCGCCTACCTGTACACCAGCAAGACGATCGTCGCTCTAGCGAAAGATCGACACGGTAAGCCTTACATCGATGACTGTTTGGCGCTTCACAGAAGAAGAGACACGGGCGATGCCGCCGTAGTAAGCATAACCCGAGTCCCTACGCGTTCGCCTGCGTTCCTACGAACGAACTCGACCGGGTGCAGACGGTCTTTCAAACCAACGTGGTCGTGTATCGATTGACGGAGGAGGCGCCCGGGAAAACAGCCGCCGAATTGGTCCGTCGTTCCCTCTACAGGTACCCCACTACCATCAACGTCAACCTATATTTGTTTGTACCTGACGTCTCGCGGTACACTCAAACGTACCTAGTAGTAGTAAGTGCGGTGAATCGCTGTGGCGAACCGCCTATAAATTGCGGAGTCACGAAGCGACGTGCGAGGGTGGCGTTCGCCACGTCTTACCCGCCGCCGTCCGTGTTTCAACAGTTGAAGGATTAGGGTATCTACGTGAACGAACCCCTGCGCTACTACACGTACAGGGCGACATTCGATTTCGAGTGCTACTTCGACGATAGTGACCTGCCGGAGGATAGCGGCAAATGCCGGTGGATAGCCCGACACGAGCTACTCAGCGTGAGTATCGCCGACCCCGGCCTCGAGCCGGCGCGATGCTTCGTCACGACCGGGGATTCGAACGATCTCGCGAAACGCCTGATCGTCGACATGGAGGCGCGTTAAACGGTTTTTAGTGTAGGCCCCGTTATAGGCGTCGTTGTGGATCAGGGCCATGAACACGCGTTTCGGGAGGACGCCCAGGTAGAAGTTCTCGTGCGTATGAGACATCGTGCCCTGCGGTACCGAGAACACCTTGCAGTCGACTCGACGTAGCGGGTACTCTGCCGTTCCCCGCACCAACGGACGGATTCACCTTAGCTTTTCGCATTTGCAGATACGTCTCCAGCAGGACGATTTTCCACCCCGGATTGACTTTCGCTCCTATGAGCGCGAAGGAGTCCTTCGCGCGCACCAGTCGAACCTTTACGTCGACGCCGTTCAGTAGGTACCGGTCTTGCATGAACACGTCAACGTGCAGGCGTCCCATCATCTCCACCTCAAGACTGCCCCGCGTGAAGTGGCGTCGTCTCCCGATCCCGGGATAAGAACTCGATAGTCCCGCCGACGTCGAATGCCGTCAGCGGCTGGTGATCGACCCACTGACCGCTCTCGGTGCTCGTCTGCGTCATCGGCACAGCGAACAGGTCCAGTTCGCTCTTTAGGCCTTCGCACGACTGTTGATGCACGAACGCCTTTCTAGTTGTTGGTGAATATGTCGTCCGAAGATGTATGTTCCTTTCGACGACGTTTCTTGTTACTAAGAGTCGCCGCTTTACCCGGTGGTTTTATGCGTCGTCGTCGCTTTTTCGGCAGTGGCGCGTTCAACAGCCCGTCGAGAAGGTCTGCGCCGGCCTCCTTCGCGCGTTGTTTTACCGACTGTTTCAAATTCTCGCCGCCGACGACGTCCCGCGCTACGCGCACGCCCGTATTGAGAGCGCGTTTTCCCAGCGCCCCGGCTTCTCTCTTTATAAACGGCATGGCGCTTCGAAACAGGCTCCCGAAGATATTGCCCATGCCGTGTCCCCGCTGCCCTCGACCCCGACGAAGACCGGTAGGTTATCGCCGACCTGTCGAGCGTAGTAGTCCTTGTACGCGTTGCGGCCGGCTGTCGCCACCGTCATCGTCGTCGTCGTCAAAACAGTTTAGATTTAGAGCGTCTGATGTGAAGCGTCGACGAGTTTCCACTATTCGAATGGTATCGGTTGACCGATGTCGTCTCTTATATCTATCTCGACCGAATCGAATTGTCGCCGCAGGAGAGGTACGGATTGGACGCGGTCGAAAACCTCCGAAATAATGAGCGTGTTCGTCCCGTAGACGGGGATTGTTCGAAGAGCGGAGCGAACACGTCACCGACGATGCGCGGTTCCACGAGGTCCGTGTAAACGTACAGGGTGTCGACTCCCCGATTCATGTCCACCGTACGCGGCCCCTCGTACTCGTAGTAATACGCAGCGGGATTGGTGTTGATGACGACGCCGCCACTCGCGGCGCGGCCTCCGCCGACGTCGACCCCTGTTCGGAGCTCGCGATGACGTTCGAATCGCAGCCTAGTACGGTCTTGAGATGGCTCCGAGGGGGTATGTTAAATTCGACACCCGGCGACAGATGCAACATCATCCGGTTAGAAATGGGCATGTACTCCAGGCGGGCCTTGACTTTATCGGTGCACAGTTTCATCAGTGTCGCATTGATCGTGTGCATCAACTCGTAAGCAATGTTTTAAATGCCGTGAGGGATGTTGCCTTGCCGGGCTATCGGACTACCGTTGTCGCTGGAGGTGTACAGCCCACTCTCCCCCGTCTTGCAAGACAAGAAGATATACGCGTCCTCCTCTCTCACGTTGTACCATGTATGCGGATACTGTAGCGTCACCAGTCCGCATTCCCACTGCCCCGACAGGTCGATGCGTTACGGTAGATTCGTGGTGTAGTGAGTGAACGAGTTTTCGGGGTGCGCCTTCATAGACGCGTTGCTCGGTAGCGTCAGGTAAATGTCAGACGATGCCATCACGCCTCATAGACGGACTCGGAAGTAGGTAACCGAGCCAGCTACTCAACAGCGCCGTCCACAGGTTGGATTCGCCCTGGCCTCTTGTTAGATTGTATATACTGACGACGATAACCGTGTACAGGACGACGATCTGACACAGGAAGATGATCTCGGCTTTAGGGCAGTCGTTGCCGCAGAAATGCCATGAAACGTGTTCGCGGACGGAGGTGGTGGTA
Source organism: Escarpia spicata (assembly GCA_963995525.1). Classification (NCBI taxonomy): domain Eukaryota; kingdom Metazoa; phylum Annelida; class Polychaeta; order Sabellida; family Siboglinidae; genus Escarpia; species Escarpia spicata. The sequence continues at coordinate 20,811,787 of OZ023216.1, forward strand.
GACTCGGTAGTGTCGACGAAGACTTTGGGCACGATGACGTCGATATCGAAGCAGTCTGCGGGTTCGTCGGCTTCGATCGTTGTCACCTAGTCGGTCATCGTAGCGCCGCTGCGGTCTGTTAATGCAGCACCCCGCTTCGTGTAGTCGCCAGCACCCCGAGTGTCGCATCCAATACGGCATGACGACTATCATCCGACGCTACGACATCCTACCCTTTATTGTCCACGAACGCCTTGGCGTCGATCCAGGTGTTGAAGGAAGCCGAATAACCGCTCAATATCACGAGCACCTCCGCATCCTTACGGCGTCGACGACGCTGTAGAACGACCTCCACGTGATACAGTTTATCCTTCGAGACGACTACTCGTTGCAGCTCCGGTTCGTAGAAGGTGCCGTCTAGTACCGTCCCGGCGTCTTCCTTCAATCGGTAAACGGGCGGTCCGGATGGGTGCATTTCTACGGCGGTGAAGAGCTCTTCGCTCCAGTTCGCCATGTACCCTTTTTTGAACCGACCTTTCGCCTTGCTGATGCGTACGCTATCTCCCTCTTGCAGTTTCGGTTTGCTGCACCCTCCCTTGCACCCTCCCTTGCCGCCGCCGTACAACCGTTGCCACACACTCTCCTGGTTCGCGGCGTTGACACTCGCCGGCGTCCTACGGATTTTTCGATGGTAGGCGTTGTTGTACGACCGCACGTATCTCAGCGTCTGATGCTTCGTAAAGTACCTCCACATGCGCGTCTTTAATGTCTGATTGAATCTTTCCACGACACTCGCTTTAGTCTCCTCGTTATACGTCACGAAATGGTGGACGCCGTATTCCGTCAAAAGTTTCTGAAGGGTCTGTTGAGAAACTCTGTCCCCTTATAGGTCTGCACCGCGTTCGGCGGTTGCTCCTGCTGCTGCAGCAGGTACTCGAAGGCCGTAACGAGCGCCGGGCCGGCTTTACTCTTCAACGGGACGCACCACGCCAGCTTCGAAAAGACGTCGATGACCGTCAATAGGAACGTTATACCGTCGTTTTGCTTTTTCAGTTTAGCTATGTCGACGAGATCGGCTTGCCACTGCTGGTTTCGACCGCCTACGATAACGCAACGTCGTTTGAAACGTCGTCTTACCGGTTTGTGCAGGGTGTAAGTATCCTGCGCCGATAGCCACTGCTTCACGACCGGTTTGCGTACTACAGTAGCCGCCGCCCGGTACAACGCGTCGACGCCGCCGTAACTGCCCGCCTGTTTCGGGTCGTAGTAGGCGCGCTTCAGGCGGCGGTCGTCGTCGTCGTCTCGTTGAGTACGGCGGCGGCGGCGCTTTCGTTGCGTACCACGAGGCCGCCGGGACACCATGACGACGACGACGACGACGATCGATTTACGATGAATAATATACACGTATATAACGCGAAAGCTGCTGTGACTACGCAGACGACGACGACTACCGACCTTCGAGAGAGCATTGTGTGCAGTGGCTCGGACGGCGGCGTTTCAACCTCTTTAATACTCCTCCCACATTCGCTCCAGAGACTCAGTGCGACCGCGACGACGACGACGACGTTTACCTTTACCAGGCGTTGCCTGCTGCTGCTGCTGCTGTATGTACGCTCGTTGCCGGGCGTTACCGACGAGTTCCATAGGGACGTTCAGACGCCTCATACGATCCCCGTATGCTTCCCATCCGACCGGCGGCACCGTCTTCTTCCTCGTTCGCATGAGATCGTTCACGAGATCGACCATGTTACTTCCAGCGATAGGTTGACCGTCGTACACGAACTTGCCGCGGTCGTTCCATCGACACAACGGATCGGTGTTCATATGTTTTGCTGTTTCCTGTTTCAGATCTACTAGAAGATAACCGTAGGCTGCTGACGTGGCATCTTTGAAGGCTTCCATCATGAATTTGACTCTACCCGGATACATCTGTTTCGCCAGGTGACCTACTTGTCCAGCGTCCCGGTGGCTCTTGAATACCACCATATATTGCGCATTCAAGCTGATTGTGCGGTTTTCTTTCCCTTTCGGAAAAATATTCTGCAGAAGCTGTACGACGGACGTGTTGCAGTGATGACTTTTTTTGGTGAACAAGGTCTTGACCCAGCTATCGGTTTCCTCCATAAGGTCATCGAGTACTAGAAGCGTCCTTGTTTTGGCATCTAAAATCTTTGGATCCGGTAAACCGTCTACGCATTCTATATCTGTTGACACAGAGGATTTTCTCCGGAGGCGGCTCGATCATAGAAGAAGCGAACTGTAGCAGACGGGTGACGAAAGTAGTCTTACCCCACCCCGTAGGGCCAGCCACTATGCACGTAAAAGGATGCTTCAACGACGCGCACATATCGACGACTGGCGCGCAGGAAACGAGCGATGACTTTTTATTCATTTCTTCTATATTCATCGCGCACCTCCATCAACTATTTACCGAGCATATTTTGACCTTCTTTGTCCTCGTGGCTGCTACCCAAGAAGCCTTCTTTTTACGGCACCCACTCCACCAATTCGGTTTCCCCGGTAGCCAATAGGGCGGCTTTCAACTTTTTGGTCCCTCCGAACTTGCTCATCAAAAGGCTCTTCGTACACTCGACCCTAACGACATCCCATTCGGCTCCCGTTCTCGTTTTCCTGATTCCGTAACTTCGGCGCTTCTCTATATAGGCCGACCATGATTGTTTGATGTACTCCGCGTTTTTGGGGTCTTCATTAAACATTGCTTTACTAAACTGATAAGCGAGCTCGACGGATCTGAAACCTCAACCGTACGCCGCGACTCGACACGGATAACAATTCGACAGGAACGACGCCGAACCACCGAAATGTATAGGCTCCATACCGCTGATCTAGACTGACTACTGACTACGCCTCTTGAATAACCACTATATAACCTCCTTACACCTAAGTTACTGATTCTTGCACTAGAGGCGCCTTACGCATAAGTGACTGATTTCTCATTCTTGCGCTAGAGGCGCTACCGTCTACGTTATCATAGCATAACCGCTAGAGGCGCTACCGTCTACGTTATCATAGCAAGTATATCCATTAGAGGTCAGCAGTAAAGTATTTATGCAACCGTTCTTACATAAACCCGCGGTGACTATAAAAAGGGGTCAACCGGGTATCAATCAAACTTTTTTATAAGTAAGATGTCAAAAGCCAATTAAGATAAGAGGTTTTTTATAAGTAGATTTTATGACGGGAACCAATGAGCGAATGAAGTCATTTTACCTCAGCCGAGCCAAAAACCCTTTGATGTCCTTTGATCTTTGACTTCGTGCACCGGGCCCTGCAGCCCATATATACTACTGGCGTTGATTCCTTAGCATTTATTTTGCATTCGGGCGACGCCGGTTCAAACCCCACACCAAACCATTGATTTTTTTACACTTTTTTTGGTTTATGTTTTCACGAAGTAATATAAACCAAATCATTTTTATACTATGATGCACTGTTTATAAATATTTTGGTAGTAATTATTTTTGCGATCTAGCCGACCCATTGGGATGATTCGTAGATTTAATTTTTTTAGACATTCGTGGGGGGTCACAATTTTAAAATTGTACTTATCTCCGTCAGTTTTGCATATATGGGGCTGATATTGTGTATGCTGTCTAGCAGGCTCATTGGGGTGGTTCGAAATGTGTACGGAGGATGTTTTAATCAGACAAGTGAACACAACTTATTACTCAGCTCGAGTATATAGGTCAGTGGAGCAAACAAAACATTATTAATTATGTAACTCAGTCGCCACGTGCGTCGAGCAAGGAATCAAAGTTGATCGGGCACCCGAGGTCACGTTGCTCAAATTGTAACTCAATCGCCACATACTTCTGGCACGGAGTCAAAGTATGTTGTCTTAATGGGATTTTCCATGACCTTACATTTATGTTAATTAGTTCAATTAGTACATTTATGGTCAAAAATGAAAATGTCTGTCTGTCTGAGGTCCCGTTGCTCACCCCTGGTTCCATTTGATGTACAGCGCTTGCGCGAGCATGTGCAATATGCAAAACCGGAACCGGACTTGTTTTCAGACCGGTACACCGACTCGTCTCTGACGATCAATGCGTTATGATCACCCGCGGTCTGCCCTGTCTTTACACACATCTGGTTGCCAACATGCCTCGGCAACACGCCACAGGGTCCATCCACCGATTCTTCCAAATACATTTAACTGCAACACTTAGAATATCCTGTATAACGTATCTTTTTATACTCGGTCACCAGTGCATAACACATGACTGGATTTAACCAACCATCAAACATATCCGACGTAGGTTGGACCCATTATGGGTCTTAATTCTAAAAATATGCATCTCATTAACACCCCTATTCAATAATGAGACAGATATAGCGGCACCTTCATGCTGAGTGCACCTGCAGCCTCCCACACTTACTACATAACACAATTCTGTTCTGCTTAAAGGTCATATGCCAGACTGTCTGGGCTGCACTGCCTTAATATAAAAAGGAAAAGGAAATATGATTCGGATTACATAAATAGCAGAATGCCACAGTGATAATATAAAACGTTTTAGGTTGTTTTTGTTTTGAGTGAAAGTTGGCCTTTACATAAAACACTGCTTGAAAATATTACAGTAGAAGTGGTGAAAGAACGCATACGTGATGTTTTTTTATATTTCCGTGAGTTTGTATGTCACGGGGTAGGCTCCCGTGAACATAATTATACAAACATTTGTCAACTTAAATTTGATATATATATATATATTATCAGTAATTTCTTTTAAGTATGGAACGAAAATGAATTGTTGTGCATAATAAATCATTTTGTGAACCGAGTCTTGCATGTGGATCCCCACAAGATGATTCCGTATGTCAAGTGCGGGTAAACTAAAGTATAATAAATTGTTTTAAGGGCAGAAACAGGAAGATAGCGGTTAACTTTATTAATTGCGTATAAAGCACTAGTTAGTTTATTGTTGCATACATTTACTTGTTCCTGGCAATCAAGTCATTCATCAATATGAAGGCCTAGACATTTGATATGCTGAATTATTTTATTAGATATTGTTAGGAATAATCATTCACTCTGAGGAAGACGGGATCTACTGAATAACATGCATTTTGTCTTGGAAACATTTATGGATAATTTATGCTCACGAAACCAGTAAGCTAATACGTTAAGTTCGTTATTCATATCTTCATATATGTTATTTATTTGTTTTCCAATCTTGTATATAGTAGTCAGCAAATTATATAGTTTTGTACGAAACTGAAGGTCATTTATGGATAAGATAAACAGGAGCGGACAGAGGATAGACCCTGCGGGATACCGTATGTGATATCTTGGTGAAGCGAATCATTATTATTGCATTTAACATACTGTTTCCGGTTTGAGAGATAACTCTCACCTACGTGAGTGGAATACCCCGGATTCCATACTACAATCTGTGTATAAGATTCGGTAATCAACTGCATAGAATGCTTTACCCAGATCCAAGAAAACATTAAGGACAGAGTCTTTTTTTGTAGAGCATTTATGACGTGCGGTTTTAGCATCTATTGTTGAATGTTTTTCACGAAAACCATATTGGTTATTGTCCAGTATTTTGTTTGTATAAAATCATCATAAGTCCTTGTATGTACAATTTTTCGCAGTATTAAACAAAATTGAGGATAACAAAGATATGGGTCTGTAATTGGAATTTCGTCTTTAGCATTTGGCTTATAGACAGTTATAATTTACTACGCTATTTTTAATTCAGCTGATACTATTCCCTCAACTATTCACTTGTTAATTAAATATTATTGGTACAGTTATTTGTTTACCGAATAGTTTTAAAACAAGCGGACTCAAATTGTGATGACCTACATTTGTCTTTCGTTGAAGAGACACTATAATTTGCCTGATCTCACTTTCATTGGTTTAGCTCATAAAAAGACTATTTGGATTTTGTTTAAGGCAATTCTGAAGGTATGCTCTCAATGGATTTTTAGACTGAGGTTTTGCATTTGCGTGGTTTGGAGCAACATTTTGACGAAAGTTACAAATTTGATCAGGGACATTAATTATACCGTTATTACGCTTGAAATATGAAGAAATGCCCCATTATCGTTATTATTTCCAATCATTATTTTAAGTAAGTTCCATTTTTTCTGGTAGAATGGTTGTGATGGTGCTGGTGGTAGTGATGGTGGTTGTGGTGGTTGTGGTGGTTGTGGTGGTTGTGGTGGTTGTGGTGGTTGTGGTGGTTGTGGTGGTTGTGGTGGTTGTGGTGGTTGTGGTGGTTGTGGTGGTTGTGGTGGTTGTGGTGGTTGTGGTGGTTGTGGTGGTTGTGGTGGTTGTGGTGGTTGTGGTGGTTGTGGTTGTGGTTGCTGTGGTCGTTGCGGTGGTCGTTGCGGTGGTTGTGGCTGTGGTGGTTGTGGTGATGGTGATGGTGCTGGTGGTAGTGATGGTGGTAGTGATGGTGGTGGTGATTGTGATGGTGGTAGTACTAGCAGTAGCGGCGGCAGCAACAGCGCAACCACGAGATTATCGGGGAGAAAATGCAGGAACTAGGATTGCGTTGCACTCTCGTACATTTAGTAATATTGATGATTTTGTAGAAGTCAATCAGACTTTGGAATCCAAGTTGGGAGGAAATGATTGGTAACATTGATATATGTGTACAGAGACGTCGACGTGTTAGCGAAGTATTTGTAGTAGGTGGTAACGCCCCCGGCCAGCCAGCCCGCACACCAAACGAAAGTACTGACGATTGACAACGTATGATTGCACAAACTCAAAATTGCGAAGTCGATGATGGGGGATCTACTTTCCGAGAATGACACGTTCTTCGGATTTCCCAGGTTCTGTTTACACCACGGTATGTTGTCGCAGCAAACGACAAAATGAACTCGCGTGAAGTTACGCCGAAAGTCGTTCATAGCCCTGACGATGTACGATTTACTGGCGACTCGGTACATTTGAGTGTGTACCATGTCCCCGCGGCGAAAATGAACACCAACAAAAGTAATATTCCGATATGATACAGTATTTTTGTACATCTGAACTAAGTAATCAGTCGCATTTTTTTTCAGGAGTGTTTCATTTAAAAAAAACTGCGCTCGCATGTAATTTTCGTATTTCGGGAAGTATTTCCACGACTGAAGATAACCAAACAGTTCGACGTTGGATTCATGCAGTTTCTCCAAATTCCGGTTGTAGGTGCCGAATTTTCCATCGTGTATATTTACCATGTTCGGTAGAGTCTTTCCGCGGAGAATTGGGAGGTTGGCGAACATGGCACTATTTGTGTTGAATGCGGTGTTATTTGTCACGGCCGACCTGTTATTCATATGTGCAATACCGTACCCAGCGGCGTATTGGAACATGTTGTTATCAATTCTATCGTGCTGTCCAGGTATATACACAACGTACGGTTTCCTAGGCGCGGAACTGTTGGCTGATGTCTGATGTTTCGCTACTTTCACGGCACTTGTTTTATCTGTAGCAATAGACGAAAACGGCATAGTCTCCGTTTTAGCGGAAGTCGTTGTTTTACTTGAAGTAGTAGTCTTACCGGAAGTAGTAGAATATGACGACTTATTCGTTATCTTAATGCAAGTCGTAGTTTTCTGCATTCGCTTGGTATTTATGAATAGTTTGATCGCATGCTATTGAATGTTCCTGCAACAGAGTTAATTTATTAGTTAATGGCGATTTTTCTGTCCGTGAATTTTTCTTTGTTGTTATCGCATGTCGTATCTTGCTCACCGTCGACAATGAAGTTGTTTTCATCGACAACTTTGGCGTAATTTGTGCTGGTTTCACTGTATTGCCACATGAATAGCTGTGTGCGACGGCCATTTTATCATTAAAACCGCGTAGGCCATTGTCAGTTGCATGTTATATTGCCGAGGCACCATGCAGCCATCTGCTCGAGTCGGTTATGAATATAAGGCAAACGCCAAACAGGGCAATAACGTGCAATTTGCCATTGACACAACGCCAACTTGCCCATGTCTTCGATCTATCGGACGACCTGTTCACCTGCATTGTTGACAGGCAGGCAAAGCGAGCGCGGCCCTTTAGCTATGCAGTTGCCTCGAACGAAGAACATAATTATTGCCACTGCGCAGAGGACTCAACCACGCATGATGAGCCGAAGTAACTCAACATTCAAGTACGAAGATAAACTGCATCAATACACCGACATTTATTGCTTTACTATCGGCTTTGCCTACATACAAATACAGCGTAAAAAAGTCAAGATGTTTCAGATCTGATGACTGATGTTTTCTGCCGCACTCTGGGAGGTGCCGAAGGTCAAGCCAGTGCAATCCTTAATATTGTCTTCCTACCTCTTCCTCTGTCTCTCTCTGTTTCTTCTTCCTGGCACTGAGCCTTGCAGGATGTTTTTTTGCAAGGCCGGTTGATCTAGCAGCATGACACTTTAGCTTTCGTTTCTTGACTGTCGGCAGGAGGTCTTCAAAGGATCCGACGGCTTGTTTAATTCTCTTGCGGAATTCTTCATTGGTGATACGGTCCTTGTATGAGATTCGCAGGATTTTGCGGTAGCGTCTCATCTCCATGGCCTGGATTAATTTTTTAGGTCTGCTGTAATGGTCCGTGCCTCGCAAGAGTAAAGGAATAGTGATATCACAAGGGAGCGCATCAGTCTGATTTTGGAGCCGAGTGAGATGTTATTGTCATTTCAAATGGCTTTTAGTCTTGATCTGTGTCAATTGCACCCAGGTATTTGAATCTGGATACTGTTTCAATATTTTGGCCATTTGCTTTTATTTATGTCTTGATGCTTTTGGGGTTGTTGGTCATCAGCACTGATCTCCGTGTCACATGTTGCAGATGTTTCATCAAAACTCAAATTCTTGTTCTTCACAAACCAATCTATCAATAGCGTCTGCAAAACGTAGGTTTATAATTGTCCGACTGTTCCAATGTGATCTTCCAGTGCATCTGTCACTAGTCTTTCTAGCAAGATGTTGACGAGAGTGGGCGATAGTGGACACCTTGACTGACTACGACTGCTGTGCGGAATCTCTCGTTGCAGGGTATGTGGTAGCAGGTGATAGCGATATCACTGGTGGTGACTTACGCGGTTCTGACACTAATGAGAAAAAGAGAAAGTTTGTATTTTGTGAGAAAGACCTCATTTCACATTTATGCACCTGCAAAACACCAAACGGCAATAAGCCACTATCTCAATGCATAGCGTCACATTGACTGGGTCTTCAGTAAGAATGTGTTGATGGCCAGTCGTTCGTGTGGCACTCGCAACCTAAGATTGGAAACATTTATCAGAGTATCTTGTTGATACCAAGCGCTCTCTTCTTGACAGTACATTCGTTAACTCTGTACAAGTGCGATTTGGTGAACGTATGCGCATTGACACCCCGCCAGTGCTACAAAATACAGCGGACATACATACTGTCAGAGGTGTAGGACATGTGGAAATGCCATTCATGTCAGCTCTGGCCGGACAGAGCGTGGTCGCATCAGGTGATGCAAGATGTGACAGTCCAGGACACAACGCAACATTTGTCACTTACTCCATCATGGACACTGAGAGCCAACTCACCATTGCGCAATAAACTGTTCGGGTCACAGCGGTCAAGAACAGTTACTGGATGGAAGTGGAGGGCCTGAAACGCTGCTTAAACAACCTGACTGACCATGGGGTGACGATCATCACACTTGCCACTGATAGACATCCCAACATTAGGAAGACTTTGTCAGAGGACTACCAAGAAATAAAGCACAAGTACGACCTCTGGCACATCATCGTCAACTCAGTGAAGAAAAGGTTGTTGTCTGCCAAAAAAGTTGAGGTTGCCCCATGGATAGGCGCAATAGCCGACCACCTGTTGACCAAGCTGAATTTGTTATAGGACCCCATATGAGTACAAATCAACAAAAACATCATAGGATAGAACATTTCTAGGTTGTCTATTGAATACATATGAAAGTCAAATGGACTAAAAGAAACTATAAACTTATTTACAATCGTGTTATTTCTGGGTGTTTTAGACACTGCCGAACGATCTTACGATGTTCGTCGACAAAGTTCGTCCATTTACCGTTTGTGGCGCTACTTCCTCTTTTGCATAGGTTTCAGACATCCGTACTTCATAAGTTATTGTTTCGTGCTATCTAGGCTACATAAGCCATAAACCAAATATTCATATTGGCTGTCAACGTCCGGCCATCACTAATGTCAGTATTCGACAACGAACACCAGAGCTAAAGAACACCGCCAAAATGTTTTAAAGAAAAGAGCAAGTACTTCACAGCCGGCTACGAACAAAGTGTTTTCACTTATCGAATTGTTGATGATTCATTGAACACAACTCGCTATCAGAATTAAACAAGTTAGAACATGTCGCTGCCAGTCCTAAAGGCTGGGATAGATTGACACTTTTCGCCCGACTAGACCAGATCAAACCAGACCAGATCATATCATATCAAATCAGATCAGACCAGACCAGACCAGACCAGACCAGACCAGACCAGACCAAACCAAACAAAACCAAATCATACCACACCACACCATACCGTTCCCGGGTCAACCGTTTTGGCGTCGTCGTCGTTTAAATAAATAAAAGCGGTGGGCTCCCACAAAAGTATAATGATCTCGTATGTACATATACAAAAAGAGGTAAGTGCCAGGTCTCTATACCGAGAACAAGTATATAATAGTAAACAATTATATATATATATATATATTAATGGGTGGTCGTATTTCAGTTCTCAAAGTCCCCAACACATATCATTACCCATGGTTCGGTGGTGTGGGTCTGTCTCCCTCTCCCTCTCCTCTCCCTCTCCCTCTCCCTCTCCCTCTCCCTCTCCCTCTCCCTCTCCCTCTCCCTCTCCCTCTCCCTCTCCCTCTCCCTCTCCCTCTCCGTCTCTCTCTCCCTGTCCCTCTCCCTGTCCCTCTCCCTCTCCCTCTCCCTCTCACTCTCACTCTCACTCTCCCTCTCCGTCTAGCTATCTCTCTCTCTCTCTCTCTCTCTCTCTCTCTCTCTCTCTCTCTCTCTCTCTCTCTCTCTCTCTCTCTCTCTCTCTCTCTCTCTCTCTCTCTCTCTCTCTCTCTCTCTCTCTCTCTCTCTCTCTCTCTCTCTCTCTCTCTCTCTCTCTCTCTCTCTCTCTCTCTCTCTCTCTCTCTCTCTCTCTCTCTCTCTCTCTCTCTCTCTCTCTCTCTCTCTCTCTCTCTCTCTCTCTCTCTCTCTCTCTCTCTCTCTCTCTCCCTCCCTCCCTCCCTCCCTCCCTCCCTCCCTCCCTCTCCCTCTCTCTCCCTCTCTCTCTTTCTTTCGCTCTCTCTAGCAGTCTCTCTCTTTCTTTCGCTCTCTCTAGCAGTCTCTCTCTTTCTCTCTCTTTCTCTCTCTTTTTCTTTCTCTCTCCTTCCCTGTTCTCTCCCTCCATCTCCTTCTCATGTTGTGGTTGTGTACGCAGTGGTGGGTTACACAATAGGCACCATAGGTACGTGTCTAGCGTCCACGAAATCCAGGGCCCACGGAAATACCCCTGCATATTTTTGGCTAGCAAGACATGATTTGGCAAATGATGGTTATTACAATAATCTCATCGTTGTTAAACAGATGTTGAAGATACACAATTTGATCGCGTTATGGTAAATTGGCGTTAAAGATTGATAATGCGATAGTTTGTATCATAAATAGGTTTAGGTGTTAAAGGGATTCTTTGTAAGCTAATATACATTCGAGGTGTCCCGTATCAAAACATTAATTTCACATAAGTACTTTCTCTGCTACTTGTGTCTTGCATGTTTATACATAATTTGGGGGTTATCTGCGCAAAAAGCCAATAAACAAGCGAATATGTTTGAGTTTGTTGCCACGTGGATAATTAATTATGCAGCCCGAGTATAATGAATATTCATGCATTCGCAGTGAACCACACGAAGACCGTTGATGTCACACACAATTGACAAGTTAGATTCCGACGTGAGTTGATTCAAGCAATGGCATTGTAAATAAGCAATTTGTAGACATATGCATATTGACAGCTATTTTTATAAGTGTAGGAAGCGTATGCATTGTTTAATTATCCTGCTTCCCAATGCCGTCAGCCGAGTAACGTTTCGATTAAGTAGAAATATAACGTCCGCCGACGCGGACGGCTGCAGTCGGTGTCAGCGGCCCCTGGGACTGTCACTGAATATGCGTCAGTCGAGCCTCTTCTTCAATCACTAGCCTAGCGCTAGGCAAGGGTCTCGCCTTTCTAGTTAGTAAAACTGCAATGTCCAGTACTTGACATGCAGTGAACGAAAATGCACACTAAAATATCAGTATATGCAACCATAGCAAGAGGATTAGCCTGGTTGTGGATGTAATTTGTTTGCCTAAATATGGGATTTGGGTATGTGTGTCTACGGGTCTTGCCTTTCCAAATTCCAGTCAGCCGTTTTTGAAAAGTCCCCGTTTCCCCACTTATTTGAACTGAAACATAAAAATGTGAGACTCGTACATTCACAAACTGTTTTTACTGCTACAGCTACGACAGTTAATGAACCTGGCTGGCATGTCATCATTCAATGTAAGCGTTTTAGGTTTGTTTAAAAGTACACGATTCCATGTTGCCATGGAATTTTGCGACGCACGAATTTTTGACACCAGCATATCTCCACTATAGTATACATAAGTTTTTATCCATGAATATATTTAACTATCTAATAATAGTTAAGATCAAGTTGCGCTGCTTCATGTGAATAGCACATTTGATACTAATAGTACTCGCTAAAAACAAATTAAACATTTATTTTTAACATGTTACTTTACCGTTACTGTACACTTTTCGCGAGAATGGCCCATATGTGTAATTATATACAACATTAATTATTATAACAAGAATAAATGAAAATATATAGTGCACTCTGGATAAAGTCGAACTTCCAGGGACCCATGACAATATTGATAAGTGGAATTTCTGATAACTTTCTAGTTATCAGAAGATCCCCTTATTGGGACCTTTGCCCTGGACCGAGGAAAAGATTGACATAACTTAGCGAAAATTCACTTATGTGAGTTCGAGTTATCTGGAGTGCACTGTATATGACCAACGCATACAGGAAATTCTGTAGAAGCAAATTAAAAGTTGTCCAAAGTAATGGATTGGGATTTTAGTCTAACTGAATCAACATAACAAGGTTCTCTTGTATTTCTTTTCCATTTAGCCAGCTGTACACTTGGTGCTAAGTCCCATAATCCAATATCTAAACTGAATTAACCTGCACAGTGTTGAGTTAGTTAACTCATATTTAGGCTCAGTTTTCTAAATTCAACTTTGTTTATTTGCAGGAACATTGGAAATAGCCGAGCTGGTGGAAAGAGGACATTAAAGAGCTCTACTTAACAGTGCCATTAATTGGACAATGTGTCACCTGACATAAGATGATGTCTGAATTTGTTGTGCCCCATTCTGTTCTGTGCGACATCTACTGGGAAGTTGTACCTCACTTCGAGTTTCAAATGGATGTGTGCATCTGACAGCTTTGTGTATCAAAATGCATACCAATGCTATTAATAGGACAATATGTTAACAGTAGTGAAGAAGTAGTAGTGAAGAAGATGTCTGACTTTGTTCTGCCACATTAGTTCCGTGTGGCTTTTGCTGGGAATATATACACCACTACTTTTCAAATGGATATATGGAATCGATCGATTTGTGCATCCAAATGCACATCATCCCGTCATAATGTTGCAAAGTAGGAGTACATAATAAAATGTATGCTTTCTTATGCTCATTGGATTGTGTTCTACAGCATATTGTTCAACATTTTTTAAATCAAGTTTGTGTTAAGTGAACTATACTGGGAGTAGTGTATAAAAAGGCGTCGACAAATTTGCTTTTACAATAATTTTGAAAATTCATAAAATATAATGTTCCACAACATTCAAAATGTTTTAAGGATCATCTTGAGATAAATACACCAATGATGACTGAAAACAGTGTTTTAAAATACACGTTACTTTTAAAGTTTTGTAATTTTATAACTTTATTTCCATCATACAATGGCCATTTTATTTGTTATCGAAACGGGAGTTCGACAGAAACAAATTCAATATCTAAATGATAGGTAGAACAAATAATTACTGCACTCCCGGTACACTTTTTTTTTATACTGATGCAATATATTTTAATATTTTGTCGACAACAATCTTATGCTCTTTGTATAATCTGCATTTTTCAAACTAAAATTAAACCTTACTTAGATAGGAAAGTACATAACCACGTATCATATTTTAATACCGTAGCTTATTTGAGTGATGTATAATGTATTTATACTGCTTAAAGAAATAGCAGCTGGATTTATGGTGCAAATAAAATGGTTTCATTATTGAATGTTTCTCGGCTTCAGTAAGTTTCTGTTATCTAAACGTTTCATTAAAACTTCACTTCAAAATGTATACCCAGATCTTGATGACGTATTTCTTGCATCTGTTAACTCGGCGTAGCTAATCGAAGTCTGACGGACTGTCCCGAATATTCGTGAGCATGCCTGATACGGATCGTGAAGGTGGGCCTAAAGTAGAAACTTTGCGTACGCTGAGTTATTTTCTTCGATTATTGTCAGGGTCATTAGTGATTAATAAAACATAATTCTAATGAAATACAGTCATAGAATTACATGAAATAATCATATTAACAGGATTACTTAATAATTGCGTACATTACAAAGATATTAAAATTTTCAAAGAATCTCTTTAAAGATACACATTGCAGTAGTTTCTATCGTGAAATACGTGTTAATGATAGACAATTCGATCAACAGGTTTTAACAACACACCATGCCATCGTTGTTATCATAAAATAGTGTTATGAAGTATAACATATGCGTATTCTAACATATTGACCAAATAAATTTGCTATCATGGACGACATTTAAAACAATAGTCATGTTCATGCTATTGATTGCAATGCGATTGTGTAAGACCAATATTCAAACTAAACAGATATGCGTTAACACGTTCCTCGTTTTGTATAATTAATGTAACATTCTTAAAGCTATTATAAGTATGCCCTGCTCACCATAATTGGGTTTAGTAAACCCGACACTGTGTTCGCAATTAACACAAAATCTAAGGCGAAATGTATACAAAACGTTCACATTATAAGCAACTATATTAGCGATACACGCCAGCTTGTTTAGCTGCAAAACTATTTGATGTTTCGCGCGAACGCAGTGTTCCCACATCCAAGACAACCAACTTAGCCAGCAGCCTGTTAATAATTACCACCGCGGCTGGTGCTGGGTAATGGAACTAAGAACCTCCTTGTAACACTATCATCGACGGTAACATTGCTTAAATGGGTTAATAGCTACAGTACTGTAAGTGGCACGATTCTAGGATAAAACATACACCTTATATCACAATTGTGAATGGTGTCGGAGATTACGCCTCCTAAACCTGGGAAATTTGCAGCCCAACCCCTGCCGGACCGGGGAAATCAGCAATACTACCCCTCTCGGACCGGGAAATTATGTAACACTACACCCTCGACTCGACGAAAAAATCCAGGCAGAAAACGCATCCCCAAACGAATCATCCACATTGTGGGCTTGCAGATTGAATAGTTTGACCAGCAAACTTGAATTTGTAACAAAGCATTTCGCTCTGCTGCTGTTTTAATTCTCACACACGTTTTCTTTTTCATTGCGTATTTCAATCACGACAATATCGCATTTTCCGCCTGACATTCTAAAAGTTTGTGTTCAAGACCTCTGTAAAATGGAAGAGTAAATTTAATTTACTACATCCTACGTGACTCCATAACAAAGGTGTGCGCGTGTGTGTGAATTAATTTCAGCATTCGTCAGGTTTGGCGCACGCGACGGCTTGGTTGTCGTAGCAAACGTCTCTTTCTTCTCTCGTCGACTTGACAATCTTGTCGTACACAGGTTCAACGGGTGAATAATCGACGCCATCAAGAACTTCTGAAATAATAAATGACAAATATGTTACAAGCACTACGACCGCATGGATGCACTAACAATCAGGTATACAAGAACAGCTGTGTATATGGTGATGTCGGCTGCACCATAACAGTTGCAGCGGCATATCACCTTATTCTGTGCTAGACTACCTATCATTTCGAACATCGCAACTAACACCACTTCCACAACTACCACCATCACACCATCACACCATCACACCATCACACCATCACACCATCACACCATCACACCATCACCACCGCCATAACAATCAACACCATAACCATCATCACCACAATCAGCATCACAATCACCAACACTACACCTCCACCACCACAACCACCACCACTACCAACAACATTACTTCCACTATCACACCATCATCAACACTACTCTCAACATTATCATCACAATGACGACAAGAATGATGACGATTACCACCACATTCACCATCACCAACCCCACCATCCCCACCATCATCACCACCCCCACCACCATCAACACCCCCACCATCATCACCACCCCCACCATCATCACCCTCCTTCATCACCACTCCCACCACCACCACCAACCCCACCATCATCACCACCCCCACCATCATCACCACCCCCCATCATCACCACCCCCACCATCATCACCACCCCCACCATCTTCACCACCCCCACAATCATCACCACCCCACCATCATCACCACTACCACCATCATCACAACCACCATCACCACTACCACCACCACCACTACTACCAAGACCGCCCCCAACGCCCTCACCACCATCACCACCGCCCCCACCGCCCCCACCGACCCCACCGACCCCACCGCCCCCACCGTCCCCACCGCCCCGCCCCACCGCCCCCACCGCCCCCACCACCACACCACCACACCACCATAACAACAACAACAACAGACATGGACAACGACGCCAATAATAGCAACAACAACGGCACCAACAACAGTAGCAGCATCCACACATCTGCGCTTACTTGAACACGGAATAAATATGGTCACAAAGCACAACCGTCTCAGTAAGCAAGGGTTATATTAACACAATGCATATATACCATTGCCCGTTAAGCCGTCCTTCTTCACCCCGACTGCGGCCGTCTCGTCAGACGGAGATTCCTCGTAGGGTGGCGGCAGTGAGATCGTGTCATACACATTGGCCCCCGAGGGCGGCGACTCGTGCACGACGCTGCGGGCAGGCGGCGGCAGAGTGTAGATGGTACTGTCGTAGGCGGGGTTCGAGTACGCCTCCATAGCGTAGTCGATCCTGCGAAGTCGCTTGAGGCGAAGATAGAGGATGACGGCGGCACACACAAGGAAGGCCAACACAACCAGCGGAATACAAACGTAGATACCCGTCATTAACACCGCGTGCTTCGTCTTCGCTGCCGAGACGTGTTCGTTTCTTAAGGCTCCCAAGACCTCTGAAATGGTCAAAGTTTAAACTAATGTAACTCCTATTAAGACTAACATAACGTTGCAGTCATAGAGCACATTGTGTGTTTCGGTAATCGTCTAACTTTTATACAATTAGTCTTTTTTTGTATTCATTGTGCAATCCTATTTAGGTGAATATGTATGTTTACGTGTGCTGTTAGCAGTTTTGCCTATTCACGCGAGTAATGAAGTGGTGAGTGTGTTGGTACAATAATATGTACAGTGGAACCTCACTATTACGGCCACCTTCGGGACTGTGCAATAATATGTACCGTGGAACCTCATAATTATGACCATCTTCGAGACTGTGCAATGGTATGTACCGTGGAAGCTCACTATTACGGCCACTTTCTGGACTGGGCAATAATATGTTCCGTGGAACTTCACTATTACAACCACCTTCGAGATTGTGCAATAATGTGTACAGAGGAACCTCACTATTACGGCCACCGTAGGGACTGTGCAATGATATGTACCGTGGAACATCACTATTACGACCACATTCAAGACTGTGAAATAATATGTACAGTGGAACTTCACTATTACGGCCACCTTCGGGACTGTGCAATAATATGTACAGTGGAACCTCACTATTATGACCACATTGGGACTGTGCAATAATATGTACAGTGGAACCTCACTATTATGGCCACCTTCGGGACTTTGCAACAGTGACTTGAATGGCGAGGTGACCGTATTAATGAAACAACTTTCTTATATGTTGCTGTTACAGAAACAATTTTGGGCTATCCTGTGGTGATCTCAATGGCGAGGTGGCTGTATTACCGAGGTGACCGTAAAGCAAGGTTAGATTGTACTTACGATGGCATGACGTGTGGTCATTGGCCAGTACGTAACCCTCGTTGCACACGCAGCGATAACGACCATTAACCAAGGCACAGTCGTGATCGCATTCCGCCGGGCGACACATGGATATATCTGCAACAAATAGCATAAAAAAAAAAAAAATAAGCACTGTATGCGCTATATAAGCAGCATACAGTGCTTATACGCGCTATATAAGCACTGTATGCTGTTTATACAGCACAGCATACAGTGCTAAGGACTGCTGAAAGCGCTTGACAGTTTACGCCATGGCAGGCCTGTTTAATCAAACACCATCACAACTTCTTTCAGAAGCATTCAACCACCATACCACCACTGTCTACAGCCAGGTGCTCTTCCATACAGCTGAATGAACTGGAGTAAAATAGAGTGAATGAACTAGCCCAATGTTTGAAGCTGCAACACAGGATTTAAAACCGGGAACTGTCTATTGAGAGTCCGATGTTCCAGACACTGCGGCACGCGCTCCATCAGGGCAGTGGTTTCCAAGACATGGCAAATACAGGTGAACAGCGTAGTTGATTTTGTTTGAGGTGCTTGGTGCGCTTTCGCACCTCCAATTCCAAATTGCTCCTTGAGTCTAATCAATGACACTGCTCTTAAGCATCACCAAAATTGAATCAAAAGCCTCCAATTGATAAGCATATAATATTTTGCATTTAATCTTCGTCGACATTCATATCCGCCATTTGTAGTGTATATAGCACGGTTTCTAAAACAAAATGTATATTTTAATACAGTCCCAGGAGCTCTGCGCTTCGTGCAAGTCCGAGACATACAATTGCCGTAGAAAAGATACACACCTGTCTGACACCGGCGTCCTGTGTAGCCCTTTCTACAGACGCAAGTGTAGCCTTTTATTGCACCAAAGCAGCTGCCACCGTGTTCACAAGGGTTCGATCCGCAAACATCTGCAACCGAAAGCATATGTTAAACTAGTGCTATAATGGATTACGTAATTACCTTGCGAAAGTAATGTTGATACCATATGTGTTTTTTGGTTGAACGTGGTAGAGCTGAGTATACAAGGCAACACATTTGATGACATAATACCCAGTGAAGCTATTAACATATTCGCATTTGTTGCAATATGCGAAAAGTTGCATTGTCGTCACGTGTGGATCAGAGCAGACGGCTAAATTACTATGTTTTAAGCAGACATGAACAGTTAAATCGATTCAGTATAGAGAGTACACATGCCTATTTCACAATTGTCTCCCGTATAGCCGACTCGACAAAAACAGCTGTAGCCGTTGACTTCTTCGTCATCGACGCAAGAGCCGCCATTTTCACAAGGGTTGGAATGGCACGCCCTTTCTGTAACTGTCAGAACATGGCAACTTTGCATCATCACTTTCTTGTTTTGATGTGTGTAAAGCTAATCATTGTAAAACAACAACTGATGTACTGGTTATACAAGTGAAAAAACTAGCCAAACATTACTATAATGTCTGTAATAGAAACAAATAATTGACATTGAAATTTGAAAAGGGTTAAAAATACAGTAAAATATGTACAAAAACAGTCAACAGTAATAATAAAGGATACTTAAACGTGTTACATTATTAACTACATGTAGCATACCAGTAATTAAAGAAATATATTGTATGTAGAACAATTTCAAAGAAGTACATCTTAATACTGTCATAGGAGCTATGCGTTCCATGCAAGTCCGAGATATACAACTGCCTTACAAAAGATACCCACCTGTTTGACAACGGCGTCCTGTGTAGCCCTTTCTACAGACGCAACTGTAGCCGTTTATTGCACGGAAGCAGCTGCCACCGTTTTCACAAGGGTTCGATCCGCAGACATCTACAACCGCAAGCATGTATAAAATTAGTGCTATACTTGCTTACGTACTTACGTTGCGAAAGTAGTGTTGATAATATATGTGTTTTTTGGTTGAACGTGCTAGAGCTGAGTATACAAGGCAGCACATTTGATTACATAATACCCAGTGAAGCTATTAACATATTCGCATTTGCAGCAATATGCGAAAAGTTGCATTGTCGTCACGTGTGGATCAGAGCAGACGGCAAAATTATTACGTTTTAAGCTGTCACGTACAGTTAAATCGATTCAGTATAGAGAGTATACATGCCTATTTCACAATTGTCTCCCGTATAGCCGCCTCGACAAAAACAGCTGTAGCTGTTGATTTCTCCGTCATCAACGCAAGAGCCGCCATTTTCACAAGGGTTAGAATGGCACGCCCTTTCTGAAACTGTCATAACATGGCAACGTTGCATCATCACTATCTTGTTTTGATGTGTCTAAAGGTAATAATTACCAAACAACAACTGATGCATAGGTTTTACAAGAGAAAAAACTAGCCAAACATTACTCTAATGACTGTAATAAAAACAAGTAATTAACATTAAAATTTGAAATGGGTTATAAATACAATAACATATGTACAAAAACAGTCAACAGTAATAATTAAGGATACTGTAACGTGTTACTTTATTAACTACATGTGGCATACCAGTAATTAAAGAAAAATATTGTATGTAGTACAATTTCGAAGAAGTACATCTTAATACTGTCATAGGAGCTATGAGTTTCGTGCAAGTCCGAGACATACAACTGGCGTTGAAAAGATGCACACCTGTCTGACAACGGCGTCCTGTGTAGCCCTCTCTACAGACGCAAGTGTAGCCGTTTATTGCACTGAAGCAGCTGCCACCGTTTTCACAAGGGTTCGATCCGCAAACATCTGCAACGGAAAGCATATGTTAAACTAGTGGTATAATTGCTTGTGTACTTAACTTGCGAAAGTAATGTTGATAACATATATGTTTTTTGGTTGAACGTGGTAGAGCTGAGTATACAATGCAACCATTTTAAGACATTATCCCCAGTGAAGCTATTAACATATTCGCCATTGCAGCAAAAAGCGAAAAGTTGCATTGTCGTCACGTGTGGATCAAAGCAGACGGCTAAATTATTATGTTTTAAGCAGACACATACAGTTAAATTGATTCAGTATAGAGAGTATACTTGGCACGCCCTTTCTGACACTGTCATAACATGGCAACGTTTCATCATCACTATCCTGTTTTGATGTGTTTAAAGATAATATTTACAACAACAACTGATGTACTGATTATACAGGTGAAACAAACTAGCCAAACAATACTACAATGACTGAAGTAAAAACAGATAATTGACATTAACATTTGAAATGGTTTATAAATACTGTAAAATATGTACAAAAACAGTCAACAGTAATAATAAAGTATACTTTAACGTGTTACGTTACTAACTACATGTAGCATACCAGTAATTAAAGAAAAAATATTGAATGTAGTACAATTTCAAAGAAGTACATCTTAATATTGTGATAGGAACTATGCGTTTCGTGCAAGTCCGAGAGATACAACTGCCGTATAAAAGACACCCACCTGTTTGACAACGGCGTCCTGTGTAGCCCTTTCTACAGACGCAAGTGTAGCTGTTTATTGCACCAAAGCAGCTGCCGCCGTTTTCACAAGGGTTCGATCCGCAAACATCTGCAACCGAAAGCATATGTTAAACTAGTGGTATAATTGCTTGCGTACTTAACTTGCGAAAGTAATGTTGATGACATATGTGTTTTTTGGTTGAACGTGGTTGAGCTGAGTATACAAGGCAACATATCTGACGACATAATACCCAGTGAAGCTATTACCATATTCGCCATCGCAGCAAAAAGCGAAAAGTAGCATTGTCGTCACGTGTGGATCAGAGCAGACGACAAAATTAGTATGTTGTAAGCAGACACGTACAGTTAAATCGATTCAGTATAGAGAGTATACATGCCTATTTCACAATTGTCTCCCGTATAGCCGCCTCGACAAAAACAGCTGTAGCCGTTGACTTCGTTCTCGACGCAAGAACCGCCATTTTCACAAGGGTTGGAATGGCACGCCCTTTCTGAAACTGTCATAACATGGCAACGTTGCGTCAACACTATCTTGTTTTGATGTGTATAAAGCTAATTATTGCAAAGCAACAACTGATGTACTGGTCATACAAGTGAAAAAACTAGCCTAACATTACTACAAAGACTAATAAAATCAAATAATTGACATTAACATTTGAAATGGGTTATAACTACAGCAAAATATGTACAAAAACACTCATCAGTAATAATAAAGGATACAATAACGTGTTACATTATTAACTACATGTAACATACCAGTAATTAAAGAAACATATTGTATGTAGTACAATTTCAAAGAAGTACATCTTAATACTGTCATAGGAGCTATGCGTTCCATGCAAGTCCGAGATATACAACTGCCTTACAAAAGATACACACCTGTTTGACAACGGCGTCCTGTGTAGCCCCCTCTACAGACGCAAGTGTAGCCGTTTATTGCACGGAAACAGCTGCCACCGTTTTCACAAGGGTTCGATCCGCAGACATCTACAACCGCAAGCATGTATTAAATTAGTGCTATACTTGCCTACGTACTTACCTTGCGAAAGTAATCTTGATAATATATGTGTTTTTGGGTTGAACGTGGTAGAGCTGAGTATACAAGGCAACCCATTTGACGATAAAATACCCAGTAAAGCTATTAACATATTCACCATTGCAGCAATACGCGAAAAGTTGCATTGTCGTCAAGTGTTGATCAGAGCAGACGGCTAAATTATTATGTTTTAAGCAGACACATACAGTTAAATCGATTCAGTATAGAGAGTATACTTACCTATTTCACAATTGTCTCCCGTATAGCCACCTCGACAAAAACAGCTGTAGCCGTTGACTTCTTCATCATCAACGCAAGAGCCGCCATTTCCACAAGGGTTTGAATGGCACGCCCTTTCTGAAACTGTTATAACATGGCAACGTTTCATCATCACTATCCTGTTTTGATGTGTTTAAAGGTAATAATTACAACAACAACCGATGTACTGGTTTTACTAGAGAAAAAAACTAAAAAACATTACTACAATGACTGTAATAAAAACTAGTAATTGACATTAACATTTGAAATGGGTTAAAAATACATTAAAATATGTACAAAAACAGTCAACAGTGATAATAAAGGATACTTAAACGTGTTACATTACGAACTACATGTAGCATACCAGTAATTAAAGAAAAATATTGTATGTAGTACAATTTCTAAGAAGTACATCTTAATACTGTCATAGGAGCTATGCGTTTCGTGCAAGTCCGAGACATACAACTGCCGTAAAAAAGATACCCACCTGTTTGACAACGACGTCCTGTGTAGCCCTTTCTACAGACGCAAGTGTAGCCGTTTATTGCACGGAAGCAGCTGCCACCGTTTTCACAAGGGTTCGATCCGCAGACAACTACAACCGAATGCATGTATTAAATTAGTGCTATACTTGCTTACGTACTTACGTTGCGAAAGTAATCTTGATAATATATGTGTTTTTTGGTTGAACGTGGTAGAGCTGAGTATACAAGGCAACATATCTGACGGCATAATACCCAGTGAAGCTATTAACATATTCGCATTTGCAGCAACATGCAAAAAGTTGCATTGTCGTCACGTGTGGATCAGAGCAGACGGCCAAATTATTACGTTTTAAGCTGTCACGTACAGTTAAATCGATTCAGTATAGAGAGTATACATGCCTATTTCACAATTGTCTCCCGTATAGCCGCCTCGACAAAAACAGCTGTAGCCGTTGATTTCTCCGTCATCAACGCAAGAGCCGCCATTTTCACAAGGGTTGGAATGGCACGCCCTTTCTGACACTGTCTTAACATGGCAACGTTGCAGCATAACTATCCTGTTCTGATGTGTCTAAAGGTAATAATTACCAAACAACAACTGACGTATAGGT
The DNA here is from genome assembly GCA_963995525.1 of Escarpia spicata. NCBI lineage: Eukaryota > Metazoa > Annelida > Polychaeta > Sabellida > Siboglinidae > Escarpia > Escarpia spicata. Next base: position 20,835,793 of record OZ023216.1, read on the forward strand.
TCTACAAGAGAAAAAACTAGCCAAACATTACTCTAATGACTGTAATAAAAACATGTAATTGACATAACAATTTCAAATGGGTTATAAATATAATAACATACGTACAAAAACAGTCAATAGTAATAATATAAGATATTTTAACAACTTAGTACTGTCATAGGAGCTATGCGTTCCGTGCAAGTCCGATGTATACAACTGCCTTACAAAAGATACACACCTGTTTGACAACGGCGTCCTGTGTAGCCCTTTCTACAGACGCAAGTGTAGCCGTTTATTGCACCAAAGCAGCTGCCGCCGTTTTCACAAGGGTTCGATCCGCAGACATCTACAACCGAAAGTATGTATTAAATTAGTGCTATACTTGCTTACGTACTTACCTTGCGAAAGTAGTGTTGATAACATATGTGTTTTTTGGTTGAACGTGGTAGAGCTGAGTATACAAGGCAACCCATTTGACGATAAAATACCCAGTAAAGCTATTAACATATTCACCATTGCAGCAATATGCGAAAAGTTGCATTGTCGTCAAGTGTTGATCAGAGCAGACGGCTAAATTATTATGTTTTAAGCAGACACATACAGTTAAATCGATTAAGTATAGACAGTATACTTGCCTATTTCACAATTGTGTCCCGTATAGCCGCCTCGACAAAAACAGCTGTAGCCGTTGACTTCTTCATCATCAACGCAAGAGCCGCCATTTTCACAAGGGTTTGAATGGCACGCCCTTTCTGACACTGTCAGAACATGGCAACGTTTCATCATCACTATCCTGTTTTGATGTGTTTAAAGGTAATAATTACAACAACAACAACCGATGTACTGGTTTTACTAGAGAAAAAAACTAGAAAACATTACTACAATGACTGTAATAAAAACTAGTAATTGACATTAACATTTGAAATGGGTTATAAATACATTAAAATATGTACAAAAACAGTCAACAGTAATAATAAAGGATACTTTAACGTGTTACATTACGAACTACATGTAGCATACCAGTAATTAAAGAAAAATATTATGTATACAACCATTTCAAAGAAGTACATCTTAATACTGTCATAGGAGCTATGCGTTCCATGCAAGTCCGAGATATACAACTGCCTTACAAAAGATACACACCTGTTTGACAACGGCGTCCTGTGTAGCCCTTTCTACAGACGCAAGTGTAGCCGTTTATTGCACCAAAGCAGCTGCCACCGTGTTTACAAGGGTTCGATCCGCAAACATCTGCAACCGAAAGCATATGTTAAACTAGTGGTATAATTGCTTGCGTACTTAACTTGCGAAAGTAATGTTGATGACATATGTGTTTTTTGGTTGAACGTGGTTGAGCTGAGTATACAAGGCAACATATGTGACGACATAATACCCAGTGAATCTATTCACGTATTCGCCATCGCAGCAAAAAGTGAAAAGTAGCATTGTCGTCACGTGTGGATCAGAGCAGACGACAAAATTAGTATGTTGTAAGCAAGACACGTACAGTTAAATCGATTCAGTATAGAGAGTATACATGCCTATTTCACAATTGTCTCCCGTATAGCCGCCTCGACAAAAACAGCTGTAGCCGTTGACTTCGTTCTCGACGCAAGAGCCGCCATTTTCACAAGGGTTGGAATGGCACGCCCTTTCTGAAACTGTCATAACATGGCAACGTTGCGTCATCACTATCTTGTTTTGATGTGTATAAAGCTAATTATTGCAAAACAACAACTGATGTACTGGTCATACAAGTGAAAAAAACTAGCCTAACATTACTCGAAAGACTAATAGAAACAAATAATTGACATTAAAATTTGAAATGGGTTATAAATACAGCAAAATATGTACAAAAACACTCATCAGTAATAATAAAGGATACAATAACGTGTTACATTATTAACTACATGTTGCATACCAGTTATTAAAGAAACATATTGTATGTAGTACACTTTCAAAGAAGTACATCTTAATACTGTCATAGGAGCTATGCGTTCCATGCAAGTCCGAGATATACAACTGCCTTACAAAAGATACACACCTGTTTGACAACGGCGTCCTGTGTAGCCCCCTCTACAGACGCAAGTGTAGCCGTTCATTGCACGGAAACAGCTGCCACCGTTTTCACAAGGGTTCGATCCGCAGACATCTACAACCGCAAGCATGTATTAAATTAGTGCTATACTTGCTTACGTACTTACGTTGCGAAAGTAGTGTTGATAATATATGTGTTTTTTGGTTGAACGTGGTAGAGCTGAGTATACAAGGCATAAATACAGCAAAATATGTACAAAAACAGTCAACAGTAATAATAAAGGATACAATAACGTGTTACATTATTAACTACATGTAGCATACCAGTAATTAAAGAAATATATTGTATGTAGAACAATTTCAAAGAAGTACATCTTAATACTGTCATAGGAGCTATGCGTTCCATGCAAGTCCGAGATATACAACTGCCTTACAAAAGATACCCACCTGTTTGACAACGGCGTCCTGTGTAGCCCTTTCTACAAACGCAACTGTAGCCGTTTATTGCACGGAAGCAGCTGCCACCGTTTTCACAAGGGTTCGATCCGCAGACATCTACAACCGAAAGTATGTATTAAATTAGTGCTATACTTGCTTACGTACTTACCTTGCGAAAGTAGTGTTGATAACATATGTGTTTTTGGTTGAACGTGGTAGAGCTGAGTATACAAGGCAGCACATTTGATAACATAATACCCAGTGAAGCTATTAACATATTCGCATTTGCAGCAATTTGCGAAAAGTTGCATTGTCGTCACGTGTGGATCAGAGCAGACGGCTAAATTACTATGTTTTAAGCAGACACGTACAGTTAAATCGATTCAGTATAGAGAGTATACATGGCACGCCCTTTCTGACATTGTCATAACATGGCAACGTTTCATCATCACTATCCTGTTTTGATGTGTTTAAAGGTAATATTTACAACAACAACTGATGTTCTGATTATACAGGTGAAACAAACTAGCCAAACAATACTACAATGACTGAAATAAAAACAGATAATTGACATTAAAATTTGAAATGTTTTATAAATACTGTAAAATATGTACAAAAACAGTCAACAGTAATAATAAAGGATACTTTAACGTGTTACATTACGAACTACATGTAGCATACCAGTAATTAAAGAAAAAATATTGAATGTAGTACATTTTCAAAGAAGTACATCTTATTATTGTGATAGGAGCTATGCGTTTCGTGCAAGTCCGAGAGATACAACTGGCGTACAAAAGACACCCACCTGTTTGACAACGACGTCCTGTGTAGCCCTTTCTACAGACGCAAGTGTAGCCGTTTATTGCACCAAAGCAGCTGCCGCCGTTTTCACAAGGGTTCGATCCGCAGACATCTACAACCGAAAGTATGTATTAAACTAGTGCTATATCTGCTTACGTACTTACCTTGCGAAAGTAATCTTGATGATATATGTGGTTTTTGATTGAACGTCGTAGAGTTGAGTATACAAGGCACCACATTTGACGACATATGGCACGTGAAACTACTAACATATTCGCCATTGCAGCAACACGCGAAACGTACCATTGTCGTCACTAAAGTATTATGTTTTAAACAGACACGTACAGTTAAATCGATTCATTATAGAAAGTATACCTACCTATTTCACAATTGTCTCCCGTGTAGCCAGCTCGACAAATACAGCTGTAACCGTTGACTTCATCGTTCTCGACGCAAGAGCCGCCTTTTTCACAAGGGTTGGAATAGCACGTCCTTTCTGAAACTGTCATAAATTGGCAACGTTGCATCATAACTATCTTGTTTTGATGTGTCTAAATGTAATCGTTACAAAACTGCTGATGAAATTCTTTTACATGTGAAAATCTTAGCCAATCATGTCTACAATGACTTGAATACAAATGAATTGAATAAACCAATTAATTGACATTAATATATCATTGCGGTTGCATGTATATATATATATATATATGTGTGTGTGTGTGTGTGTGTGTGTGTGTGTGTGTGTGTGTGTGTGTGTGTGTGTGTGTGTGTGTGTGTATATATATATATATATATATATATATATATTCATGTATATATATATTCATGTATATATATATTCATATATATATATATATATATATACAGTCAAATAATAATACGGGCATTCGAGCAATTCGCTTCGAGCACGTCCGGGACATACAATCGCCTTACAAAAGTTACCCACCTGTCTGACAGCGGCGTCCTGTGTAGCCCTTTCTACAGATGCAACTGTACCCATTTATTGCACCGAAGCAGCTACCACCGTGTTCACAAGGGTTGGAATCGCAAACACCTGGAACTGAAATATTTGGCTATTTTGTTCACCTGCAAACCGGTATATCGGTTGCTTTCTGTAATGATTATTTTCACTGACGTACAATCAAGATACTTGTAATGATCGTGGAGCGCAGTGTTACAGTGGCTACACCTTTGGACTCTCGACAGAGAGAACCCGGGTTCGAATCCTGTGCTGCCGAGTCGAACCTTGTGCAAGTTCATTCGTTCTAAGGTGCTGCAGTTCACTCAGCTGTATGAATGAATGCCTGGCTATAGACAGTAATGGATATATGTGCATGACATCGCTCATTAATTACAGAGTGACTGGCTGATTCCAAAATAAATCGAGATGGTGTTCGATTGAATAGATTTGCCAAGATGTAAAATGTAAACGCTATGAGCAGTCCTGAGCGCTATATGCTGATTTATATAAGAACTTACCGTATTTTTTTGAACTTCCTTTGAAAGTATATATTAACTAGTTCTATGCTGGCTTACTTACTTACCCAGGGAATGTGATGTTGACAGTTGATTAACATATGGGTTATTTTTTGGGGTCAAACTTGATATAACTGAGTATACACGAAAACACGTTTGATGACATAGCAGCCAGTGACACTATTAACATATTCGCCATTGCAGCAACACGCGAAATATAGTACTGTATTCACGTGTGGGTGAGTGCAAACAACTAATTTCATTTTTTCTTTGGAAAGCAAAATGTACAGTTAAATCGATTCAGCACAGAGGTAAGAGTATACCGCCCTATCTCGCAATTGTCTCCTTCTCACTCTGAATACTGGTGCCGCAGAAGGTTGTGTGTTACCCCCTTTTCTGTTCACTATCTTCACAAATGACTGTGTCATCAAATTTTATGATGACCCCGCTGTGGGGCGTTGTATTGAGAATGCGGACGAGACGGCATATGGGGAAGAGGTTCAGAGAATGGTTGGCTGGTGTGCAGATAATAACCTCAAACTGAACGTGTCGAAGGTTGGGTGGGATCCCAGCCAGGTTCCTTAAAGACCATGTTGCAGAACTTGCACCAGTGCTAACACCCATCTATCAGACATCACTCAACCAGGGTACAGCAGACTGGAAGCTCGCCTGTGTCATACCAGTAAACAAGAAGGGAATAAGAACTACTGCTTCAAACTATATACCCATATCTCTCACGAGCATCTCCTGCAAGACATTGGAACACATCATACACAGTAACTTCATGAACCACTTGGAACAGGTTTCGCAAACGGAGATCCTGTGAAACCCATCTCATCCATGTGCCTCAACGAGGGTAGTCAGGTTGGATTTCTCAAAGGCATTCGACAAAGTGTTCCACCACCATCTGGCAACCAAACTTCATCAGTATGGAGTGGGAGGGAAGATGTTGGACTGGGTCAAGTGCTTCCTGGGCAGCTGCACCCAGGACTTGATTCTGGAAGGCAAAAGATCATCATCGGCAGCAGTGATCTCAGGCGTCCCACAGGGTTCAGTCGTAAGTCCCATCCTCTTCCTTTGCTACATAAATGACCTACCAGACAAAGTGTCCTCTACTGCACGCCTATTTGCTGATAACTGTTTCACCAGATGATGCAGATGTACTACAATATGTCATAGATAAGCTGCAGATGTGAGAAAAAACTGGCAGATGGAGTTTAATCCGGACAAGTGCGAAGTTATCCGACTTACCAACAGAAGGAACAAGAGAATTGTCAGCGACAACTGTATCCACGGACAACAATTGAAGGAGGTCAGTGGAGCCAAGTAACCATTGTCAGAACACTAACATGGAATGAACACATCAACAACATGACAGAAAAAGCCAAAACACCACAGCTTTCCTACAGCGGAATATCTGCAGATTCCCCCAAGCCATCAAAGCATTATGCTATCATACGTTCGTTAGACCCACCGTGCAATATGCGTTGACAGCGTGGGATCCTTCCACAGAGAAGAACAACAAATCTGTGTCAAAGACAAGCTGCTCGCTTCGTGAAGAGCGACTACCGTCGACGCAGCAGTGTGACAACCATGATCGAAAGTCTGAAATGGGAGACCCTTGCGAGTAGGCGGGCTAATGCCAAGCTCATAATGCTCTACCGCATCAGGAACAAGTTAGTGGACATAGCAAAGACTTTACTCACCGCTGCTTCAACCCATACCAGAGGCAACGCATATCGCTACTTACAGACATTCACCCGCACCGACGCATACAAGCACCCATTATTTCCAAGCACCATCAAATCATGGAACAAATGCACACAAAAACTAGTTAGCAAACAATCGCTGGACTCATTTAGAAAGCATCTCCTCTCCATGCCTGCCTAAAGTAAGTAACCTATGCTCACGAAGCTATATACCTACCGACTATAGGGTCTTCTAATCTGTCTAAACTTCTCAAAATAACCAATGGACCTAAACCAGCGCTACACCTCCAACTATTTGCGAAGTTCCACCCAAACTGTATACGTGTGACTGATACAGAGTTCTGAGCTGAACATAAGAAGAAAACAAAAGAAATTAATGTTGATCTTCGTAGGAATAAGACACCCATCCGTCCTCTCTCGTTAAACGGCGTGGTAATCGAACAAGTGGAATCTCTTAGATTCCTGGGGACAACAATATCAAGTGATCTCAGCTGGGGCAAAAACACACTGTGCATCACAAAAAAAGGCACAACAACGCTTGTAGTTCCTGAGGCAGCTCAGGAGTTTCGGCATCGCACAGGAGATCCTTATACGCTTCTGCCACGCTATAATTGAAAATATTCTCACTTTATCCACAACAGTGTGGTTTGGCAGTGCCGGCCATGGAGAGAAACAGTGGCTAGAAGCAATTGTGAAAGGCCATCAGAAACAATTGGACGCCAGTTGCCATCCTTAGAATTAATCTACCATGCTCGCTGCGCGCGTAAATCCAAAAGCATTGTGCGGGATACAATCCACCCAGCCAACCATCTCTTTGAGCTTATTCCCTCTGCGAAGCGCAACAGGAGTATTACGACTAGAACAACGAGGTTTAACACAGACTGTAAGACACTTGAACGGAGAGGTATTCCTCGATTAATAACAATGTCTTCTGCCAGTTCCGTTATTGTGTTGACATGCTTATTTTACTAATTTAACTACCAGTATATACTGTTTTATTGTTTTATGTGTTTTATGTTAGATGGTTGTGATTCTGCATTCATGACATTTCACTATTATTACACTAATATATATTTATTTACCAAGTTGGTTTTTTTTTATGTCTGGAGATATGTGATATTCTTAAAACATTGTCGACAGTCGGCTTTTGTTTTTAATTTACGCACGTTTTATAATGTTTCTTATCTGTACATTTTACGCGTGCGCATGTGTTTTGGAGATTAGGGGAGAAAAGCGTGATTAGGCGTATTGGATGTCGTAAAGAGAATACTTGAGTTGTTTAAGCCACAACGCCACAAATTCGTTGTACATTTAAGAAATGCTACTTGGCAATAATCCGTCTAATAATACTACTTTGATGGGAACAAGTATTTGACATAACATTTTAAATGGGTTGTATATAAATGCAGACAAATGTGTAAAAACAGGAAATAATAATAACATAATAATAATAAAAATAATATAGGATACATTAACAAGTTAATTTACTAACTATTAGCAATATACTCGTAAATGAACACAACACAATTTCTTTTTAAAATGGTATATTTTAATACAGATGTACGATATATGCGTTTCGTGCAAGTCTGAGACATACAACTGCCGTACAAAAGACACCCACCTGTTTGACAGCGGCGTCCTGTGTATCCCTTTCTACATACGCAAGTGTAGCCGTTTATTGCACCGAAGCAGCTGCCACCGTTTTCACAAGGGTTGGAATCGCAAACAGCTGGAATTGTAAAACATGTAATATTAAAATACCTTTAGTTTTCGTACTTTCATTACGAATGTAACTTTGATAATTGTTTGATATACGTGTAGTTTGGTTGGAATCGAACCTGATAGAATTGCGCACTACGACAACACTTTTGAGGACGTAATGACAAGTGAAACTAATAACAAAGTCACCATTGCAGTAAGGGGTGAACAATAAAATTGTAGTCACTAGTTGATCATAGCAGACAACTAAATTCATTATTTTTCGAAAGCAAACTCATACAATTAAAGGGCCTAATACATACGTCGACGGCAGCGGCTAACCTCGATGGCAAGCGGCAAAATACAAATCGCTTTAATTGGAATAACGCACAGTCTAGAACACAGATGGCGGTAAGCCATTCGATGACAAAACTGTTCGACGGCAAACAGTTGAGGATCGAAACAAAACTGATTATCCAAAACTCTACTCTGATCAATCAGTTGTTTGGTGTTACGGCAAACTGCACTTGTTCCAATATAGCGATGTATGCACAAAACAACATTGCAGATTCATTATTTTATTTTATTTTTTTAAATTGATGTAATTTGATTTGATGTTCATGTAGGTTAAATAATCTAGTGAATACCATGTTTAACTAGAAGCTCAGGATCAATTTTTTGCAGAAGGAACACAGTTTTATAATGTTATTCGAACATAACAAAATATGTAAACAATACGTAGTTATATGGATGGACACTGGTCCTTGAGGTGGAGGGACGAGAGTTGTTATAATCGCCATCTCATCCCGATTATTAAAACTACAAGGAAAAGTTGGCCGTTTAGGAGGTCCAACTTGCATATATGCGGTCGAAGATTACCCCGCTACGTGTACTGCATTCTGCTCGCGGTTTGCCGCTCTGCCGTCGAGGTTTTGCCGTTGCAGTCGACGTGTTCCCTTAAATCGATGCAGTATACATTATTTACATGAAATATCATTTTTAATGTTGGACACAGCATCAATTCAAGTAATTCTCAAAATGGGAATGGTCTCCTAATCATTACTCTTACACCTCGCCGAGATCACATTACCCCAATCCTGAAAGAACTGCACTGGCTACCTGTGAAATGTCGAATCGAATTCAAGATTCTTATGCATGTGTATCGATGTCTGAACGGCACCGGACCATTGTACCTGGAGAACATGCTGAAGAGACAGTGCTTTGCAGGGCGCACACGTTCGTCCCAACAATATCTGCTACACGTGCCGCGAACGAAGCTTGTTAGTTTTTGTGATCGTGCATTCGAAGTGATAGGACCTCGATTATGGAATCTGCTGCCGTTTCACATAAAATGTAGTGGAAACCTAACACTGTTCTAACGGACTCTGAAAACGCACATGTTCAAAGCGGAATACTGTTGACATTTTACTTTCTTTGACATTTTACTCCTAAACTTATATTTTATTTATCTACCCATGATTGCATATATGTAAATATTAGATATATTATTTATTATATATATACATAAAGTATCTTATATATCTTAATAATGTTTAAATAACAGCTTTATATATATATATATTTATTGATATATTTTTAGTGAATTAAATAAAATTGTTCTGTTTTTATAATCATTATATCAAATTTGTATTTTATATATATTGTGCACATACCTTTGCTAAATTTTTATGTTTTATGATATTAGCTTCTTGTACAGCGCTCTGAGCATTTTATTGGAAATTGCGCTCTATAAAAAATTTATATTATTATTATTATTATATGTATACAATGTACCATCGAATGTATTATACCATAGTTTATATAATAAACCATCATAATCGTCAATCAGTATCAATCCGGATATGCAATTCATGCCAGTTCTGCCAACAAACCGTGCACACCTATATGACAGTTGTCTCCGATGTAGCCGTCATTACAGAGGCACCTGTGGCCGTTTACTTCATCGATGCAACTCCCACTGTGTTCACAAGGGTTTGGATCGCAAGCATTAATATCTGGAAGTTGGAAAATTTTCTTTATAATATAGTGGCTAACACTTGTTTCGACAAGTACTAATTCGGAATACTTCAGGTGCTAATATTTCAGATTCAAATGTTGTTGTTGTGTTGTTGTTGTTTTGTGTGTGTGTGTGTGTGTGTGTGTGTGTGTGTGTGTGTGTGTGTGTGTGTGTGTGTGTGTGTGTGTGTGTGTGTGTGTGTGTGTGTGTGTGTGTGTGTGTGTGTGTGTGTGTGTGTGTGTGTGTGTGCACGCGCGCTTGCATGTGTGTGTGTGTGGGTCTGCGTGTGCGTGTGTGCGTGCGTACGTGTGTGTCACGGCGTGTACGTCTCGGTTTGTGTGTGTTTGTGTGTACGTGTGTATTGGGGAAAGGTTGCTTGTGCGCGTGCAAGTGCTTGTGCGTGATTGCGTTTGTGTTTATGCTGGCATATCTGCTAAATGCGCAAATCGTAAAGTTGTAGTTACAGTACATTCACCAGGGGGCGCTAGTGGGTAATCAGAAACAGAAATAATCGTGTTTGGTGTTGGCCCATGCGTGCAGCGAACCATGCAGCGAAGTAATCGTGTCATTCGTGACGGTCTGTTGCACACCAGTGCATACAGTAGACGTAGCTTGCTGTGGAGTGGTGTAGGGAGTAGATATGCTTACTGCTCCAGATTCAAAGGCCGCTTTATATAAAATGTCTGCCTTTGTTGCTGCGCGAGGTAAAGAATCAATCATTACGCAGGGTGTTTTTGCAATTCTTTAAACTGCCGCAACCTTACGATAACTAAGTAATATGTATATATATATATATACATATATATATATATATATATATATGTATATATATATATATATATATATATATATGTATATGTGTATATGTATATATGTATATATATATATAAATATATATATATGTGTATATATATACATGTATATGTGTGTGTGTGTAGTGTGGGATTTAAATATATGTTTAACCAGCTTTAATCAGATTGCCACTCAAAGAGTATATCAGGCCTATGTACAGCAATGTCAAAGTTGTAAATAAGTCCACACTGCCATAATTAGTTCAATCAGTAGATAAAGCATTGTTATGCGGTGCGTGATATGTGTCCAGACATAAGCAAGTTGACATCAGGGTTGTTTGTAGCTATATATATATATGTACATATATATATGCATATATATATATATACATATATACATAACTACAAACAACCCTGGTGCCAATATGTACATATATATATATATACATATATACATAACTACAAACAACCCTGGTGTCAACTTGCTTATGTCTGGACACATATAACGCACCGCATAACAATGCTTTATCTACTGATTGAACTAATTATGGCAGTGTGGACTTATTTACAACTTTGACATTGCTGTACATAGGCCTGATATACTCTTTGAGTGGCAATCTGATTAAAGCTGGTTAAACATATATTTAAATCTCACACTACACATCTCCGCGGTTAAGTGTATTTGTATTACATGTTCAAACCACTTATGAGAGGTTGGTCGCTCGCCGGGCGAACGAAGCCTGCACTAGCGTTGACGGGGTCTATGCGTCTCAAGTGTGTAGCCAGCACCCACCTTTACAGGTGTGTCCATCAGATGTTAGCTTGTAGCCCTCGCTGCAGTAGCACTTGTAGCTGCCCTCATTATTGCGACATATCTGCTGGCATTTAGTCAGTCTTGCATCTTTACATTCGTCGACATCTGAGGACAGTGCAACATATTTTCCATGTCTTGGTGGTTACAACATCTCGCCTTAAACGCCCAAAGTAATAAATTCAGTGGCTAATAGTGGTATAGGAATGATATTGCTTTTGAGGTCTACGGTATAGTTCCACACGTATGCGGATTTGTGTGAAATGTCTAAAGCATAGTTTTTTCAATACGCAGTCAATGGCATGGTTTTGCAGAATAAACATAATAAACAATGATTATTGATATTTTCACTGATATAATACACACACACACACACACACACACACACACACACACACACACACACACACACACACACACACACACACACACACACACACACACACACACACACACACACACACACACACACACACACACACACACACACACACACACACACACACACACACACACACACACACACACACACACACACACACACACACACACACACATATATATATATATATATATATATATATATATATATATATATATATATACATACATACATATTGTATGAATATATATATATATATATATAATACATATATATATATATTGTATGAATATATATATATATATAATATATATATATATATATACATATTATATGAATATATATATATATATATTGATGGTTGCTGATATATTTACACTACTTTTGTTATATATTAGCAATGTATGAATCAGATTTGTTGAATGGACACATGCAACAGACAAACGTAATGTTTGCCAGGTACGAGGAATAATGGGCATAGTGTAGATGCTCCTGAGAGAAGCGTTGGTGAAGAATTCCTGTATACTGGGAACGATATTTGACTGTAAATAGGAAATGAACATCAACAGTATCCACACCCCACGAACCCCGACACCTACCGTCACAGCTATGACCGTCAACGTTGAGTCGATAGCCCGTGCGACAATAACACTCGTAGCCCTTGTCCTTGTCTCGGCAATCCTGCTGGCATTCCTTCTGCTGACTGCATGTAACCACCGCTGAAGCAGTAGAAACTCTGTGTTATTCATAATACCTGATGTGCACAGAAATGTTATTAATACCGGCACATCTGGTACTAACCAGAATCTAACAAGATTTTACAAGGCTGTAAAGTTCCAAACTCCTGATGACATGTTTATCAACAGTCTGTGTTTTCATTTGTGTGAAGTTCGTCCTTGTCGGATATAATATGTTTGTGTATTTATAAACATATCGACTTTATACTTAACGCAATCAGGAAACCGTATATTCCAATAATTTAGGATTATGTATAATCATCACATCGCATAATAATCTTCGGAATTGTTACTGTTTGCTTATACTAGCTTTATTGTACTATGCGTAAACCTACCTGGAGTGGGATAGCACCGGGTACGGTTCTGCAAGGTATATCCGGTTTTGCAGGTGCAATGGTTTGTGGGAATAGAGTCGCTCGCCGGAAAACAGTTATGTTCACAACCGCCATTGTTCACCGAACAGTCAAGTTTCTCTGAAAAAATCACTATGTCCTTTATCTGTTGACTATGAGAGTGCTTAATCCTTTGGTTTTTGATGCGCCACTGAGCTCCGATTTTCTGAAGATATTGATGCTAAAGAAGTCATGTTATGGCTACTATATTATTATTAATATAATTACTACTATTGTCTCACCTGCACCGTTGCTATTGTGTGTCACGCAAAAAAGTAAGGTCCGCCATCTAACATTTAAAAAAACACATGTCATGAATAATTTACTCATTAAAATATTTTATCATGTGTGTCCAGTTTACTTTTTGTAATGCATGATATGAACACATGTTATTTGGAAACTCTTAGATAATTTAATAGTGTCATCCGTACTGCTACGTGTTATACAGTGACAACTGTAAGCTATCTACTAGTCTCCAAGTGTGTTCATATTGTTCATTTTAAATATAGTACATGCGGAACATGTGGTACGTGTATATTGAATATGGCGATGATAGTGTACACAGGATTGAATAGTTATTGCTCTAACAACGTCGTCTTTCATGCCTGCAGCCATACTAAATCTACATCACTCAATGACCTAACTGCGAAACACAAAAGATTATCAGTTATGTGTTTATATAGACCATGCTATTTACAATTGGTTTTCTAAAACAAGTTTCATAACATGACAGCACACAAACCGGTAGTGTCCAGTTTTAACCTTGATCAATTAACATGCGTTGTGACAAAAAAGTGAGGGGGTGTATGCCAATCGTATCATATAGTATGCAGGGCAACTATTGAAACGTGTGAAAGCCCTTCAATGGAGACGGACACTGAGCACTTTGGCCTTAGAAACACCGATTAGGGACCGTCCATGAACCTTTAGCCACGCCGTCCGCAAACTGTCATGCCGGCTTTGTTGGCACATGAACTAGATAGGGCCCACAGGCCACTGTTATTATAGCGCCATTTTCAGTACCACAAAAACTTTAATGAACTGGTGTTACGAACGTGAACGTTATCTACTGGTACAGCAAACATATTTGTTTTTGACTGAAAATACTAGGATAGGCGAGGCTAACAGCACAACAACAAAATGACACCATTGCGAAAACATGCCACAAAATGAGTTTCACAAATCAGTTTTTCATCAGAATTGTGCTGCGTTGTTTCATCAGGTGATGGGCGCGGCTAACTTATCTCGAATCGTGATAATTTATGGGTTTTTAATGTGAAGTCACCATCGTAACTGCCGCCAAGCTTCGTCTTGGCAACCACGTGTGTTCTCATGCACAGTTATATTACTAGAGCGGCATTGTCCTGATGAAAAATGCTGCATACCTACCGTTCTCGCTTAAATACCATTTGTATTGTATCTTTGGCGCAAAGAAAACCAAACTGGGTCAACATCAAATACGACGGAATGTGTTTTTAGTATTTAATTTTGTTTTAATTCTAGCACCTACACGATGTTATCTAGGAGAATAATCATACTAAAAAGTGTTTTTCTTTTAAGTAATTACTATACTGGTTTCACGAAATGGTGTGTATACACACATTATTATGACAGGTATATATCGATATCTTATTTGTGTAAATACATATATCTGACATGTTTATTGTGTCAATATCTGTATGATTTTGGGGTCAAAATAAACTTCATGTTTTTTACCAGTTCGATCCACAGACTCGTTTGCTGCGCATTAAGTTTGGTGGATGAAATGGAAACCTCCAGTCCACGGGTGCGGAAATAGGTTACTTATTGCCGCATGTATGATCAATATAATGTTACCCTCGACATAGGCACCAGGAAAGTAGGTAGGTGATAGGCGGATTGCTAACTACATTGTGTACCATTTAAACTAGCGACTGGGTGAGCCGGCGTACCTTGAATTCAGAACAAATACCACCAGGTTACACTACGGTATACACACATACTTAAACAGGTATTGATTAAATGATAATATTAGGCATACGGTTATAAGGAACGTTGTCACGCTGGTCCCACGTCTATGTTATGTTGACCGATGTTGACGGTCGATCGCCCAGCCTACTACAGCGAGGAAAGAGTTTCAGGTTTCACGTTTTTTTTAGCTGTCGACATCTACTAACTGACTAGTCTATATGTCACAATGTTATGGTCTCATGAGGTCTCATTCAACTAGTTAGTTTTTTTCAGACCTTTCTATGCTCACTCTCTGAGGATGGTCACTGCCAGGGTTCTTATCGTCCTCAGTGGATAGTTTACGTCCCAAATTTGGAAGTGCCCGTCAGTAACGTGATCACCGGTACACAGTCCCCAATGTTGAGAGCCAGGTTTTTACGCCACATATACCATGCCTGTATGATTCGGGTTTTGAACCCACAGCGCCGGAAAGCCAGGCAGATGTGTCAATGACTGCGCTATCGCGTTCTCATTTACCTCTCCAGTTACCTGTTCTGAACGCAAGACGACAAGGTTATGGCTGTTCTTGGTTGTCATACGGAAGTTGTGTTTGTTAAAAATGTCGAAGTTATGATTCAATGCAGGGTCTGGTACCATATTAAGCATTGTTATAGTGACATTTTTGCAATTATTTCGTTCTCATTAGGCACGAAGAGGGATAATTTAAATAACACCATAATTATAATTTATGTACTGTTAAAAATATATCCTGTAAGAAAAACTACCAAGTCAGGTGTGTTAAAATGAATCACCTTAGCATAACTGTTTGCATAAGCAACTTTTCCCATGATAGCTTATGAGGGACATTTATATTTCACTGTGGGCAATTCCAGTTCGTCCAATCCTATTATCCACTAACTATGTGGTTGCTGTTGCAATATCTCTGAGTTGTTGAGGAGTAAACTTGAATATAACGGCGCTAGTTCTGATAAAATGTCCCACGTCGATACAACACTAGACGACAACTGCAATATTTACAGTTTAATTTACCAATGATTCTATCCAAATTACAATCACTCACCGATGCAAATACCACTGGTGTCTTCTTCGTAACCTTCACAGCAAATGTGTTTGAAGAAGCGTGTGTTTTTGTGTTCCACGAAGCAAGATAGCTCAACGATTGTGCTGAAGTGAACAACCAATAGTAAAAACACGTGTAAGATTATGTTCCTGCATTTTGAAAAAAGAAGTGTTGATGTATATTGGTATTTCGTCAAAGATTGGACGGACGAATTACGATGATGGTGGTTGTGGTGATGCTAGTGATGGTGGCGGCGGCGGCGGCGGGGGTGGTGATTTACGAAGACGGTGTTACGTCTCAATCACGTCAATCAACCAACACACTGAGAATAATGTTCAACATTCTCTCCGTTGGTTGATTGATTTACGCGATGAAGCATGACATCAAGAAGAGATAATTAAGCCAGTCTACATGTGGTTTTACCTAAACAAAATAGCAACAGAAACATTTTGAATTACACTTTTTTACATTCTCTGCTTTGGAAATTAACACAAACACTACCACATTTCCCGATTGCCTGCTTTTACTGTAAATAACAGATCTATTTCACATATGCGTCGGGACGAGATGAATATTGGCGGGGGACTGAACTGACGCTTATGCACTCTACTGCTGTAGGACATGCCTTTGGAAGACTTGTGGAGGTGTTGTTAGAAATTATTATCGCTGTAGTATCTCAATTATGACCGGTATATTATGTTGCTGCCGGACATTGCATTTCAAAATTGGGGTTCTGGAGCAGATTTACACATATCAACCACGAAATATAGCAGTTTCAGCTGGGACGTTCCAACTAGGATAACGGTCACAAATAACATATTCAACATTCACAAAATATTGAAGGGGAAGCCCCCACTCTCAACAATGGGTTTCAAAATAAAAATATGATCACCTCCATAGAGTGTTCAATACCAACCAAATGACAGGTGTCAGAACAAGACTCTAGCGTGAACCACCCTGACAACGTAATGGGCATTATCCGTACAACAAAATGCTCATTGCTACATCGATATAGTAATACGTCATTGTTTATTCAACTTTGTAAGTTTTGATACTTTCCCATTGAACGTGTACGAGGAATTTAAACTAAAATGGTAAATAAATACGTCGCGGTCCGCGGCTTCTCGGGGCTGCCAGTTCTAATTTGCAGAGAGCGCAATGTTAGTCTCAGTCGGAGACTCATTGTTGGTGAATGTCGCCATCATCTGCCCGCTTTGTTGATGTAACCCTATTTTGTGTGAGTCATTATCAAGGCCGCACAAATACCGTGTGCAGTATTTCATATGACCACGAGGTTCTAAGATTCAACAAATGATTTGCAAAATTAGGAACATTCTATAACGGTCTTCCGTGTCTCACAAAGCAGTCTCACTAGTGGACCGTGACTCAATAGCCTTAGCCTACTTACGTGCTAGTCAACAAGTCGGCTGTGTCATTCAGGTGGAGACGGGTTTATGTAATACATATCGTTAATTAAAAAAACCTCTCAAAAGTTCCATAAGAACTTACATTTTACTTTATCGAAGGAGTCAGGCTCTTACCTGCCCTTGCACATGTTGTTACTTTCGTGGATATCTCCGAGACAAGTGCACCCTGTCTCGCAACAGTAGCGCCGCTCACACCGTCGTACGATGATCTCCACGTATTCGGCTTGTTTACATATTTGCCTGAAAACGGAGAGTATATATATGTGTTTGTGTGTGTGTGTGTGTGTGTGTGTGTGTGTGTGTGTGTGTGTGTGTGTGTGTGTGTGTGTGTGTGTGTGTGTGTGTGTATGTGTATGTGTATGTGTGTGCGTGTGTGTCTGTCTGTGATGTGTGTGTGTGTGCGCGCACGCGCGCGCATGTGTGCGCTTGTCTGTGTGTGGACGTGCATGCGTGTGTGTGCTAACGGAAGGTAAACTGTAATCGCTAAAGAGAGGTTGCCTCGTCTTCGTTTGTTGTACTATAATACTTTAATATAAGGTATAAGGCCTTGTTGATGGGGCCGTCGCCTCGCCACGCCAAAATACACACGAATCGCGAGAGTACCGCTCACTGAAGTGCGAACTTTATCTTATGCTCGGAAGGGGGGTTGTAAGTAAATAAATCACAGTTAAACTGATATTAATTTTGTCAAGGTAGTTACCACTATATGACTTGCACAATGAGAACAAACATACAGGTATATTGGTGCGTTGTCTAAAATGCATTGTCTTCATTCTCCTCATGCATGCAAGAAAAAACCGTAGCCTTCTTTGGACATGTGACGTAAATGACAGGGTATTGTACCACGGGCTGTTCTTATATAGGTATTACACCAGTTGTTTGCGGTGTAGTTTGCTTTTTGGGTTCGACGCTGGATCGATATTTTGGCGCATTTGTGAATGATCAAATTCGTCGAAAACACGACCCAACGGTGCTTTTCGCTGGCGAGTGTTCAATTATTTACTCTCGAATTTGCTGTGAAACATTTACACGCGCACTTGATGTATGTGTACGCTAAGAGATTGACATATTGGGTGAATTGTGTAATCAAATTATGTGTTTACGTGTACCCGTCAGCGCCGGATTTAGTACTGAGGAGGTCCCTGGGCAGTGGATGGCCGGTCATCTCAGCAACATACCTCTATCTCCTCCCTACCCACTACACCATTGACTTCACAGCATAGCACCATTTATTTGCATTTATAACACAAAGTTATATAACAATGTTCTTTTAAAATATACACCATTGCGCAGTCAACCACTAGTTCGTCAGTTGGCATGCTTCCACGTAAAGTCACAAAAGTGTTTTCATCACCTGCATTTATTTGACCCCAAGGACATGGGGTCATGACCTAAAACAGTTTTGTTGAGGCCCTCATGCAAATTAGTTTGTGGGGACACCTGGGCAACTGCCCCGTTTGTCCTGCCGCAAATCCAGCTCTGGTATATTTATTGAAGACACCGTTGACAAAATAGGGTGTGGAGTGTCAACATTAATAACTGATATAACAGTATTACTGGAACTTACAATCTATATCATATTATTCTTGCCGGAAATCAGGATACACTTACATATAAAAACGTGTAGAGGAAATCAGGACTCTTGCACCTATTTATTTTAAATTGCTCCTACGACCAAACGTATACAGTTTCCATGAATCAGAATGTGCTTTGTTAAACTCGAATCTAATAGTCTGTATAATATATTTCATAACACTCCCAAAACAAACAAAGCCGATTAAAAAATAATTTAACATAAATTGTTTTAAAAAACGATATGATATGTTCTGTGGTATATTACGGAGGTGAGCGTAAAGTGAAGGTCCACTATGTACAGGGGAGGAAATATGGGGGATGGATAGAAGGAGGCCGGGAGGAAAGGAGAGCGATATACCACGTACCACTATGTATCGGTAGAATCGAACCTCCTCGATCAACAATCCGGCGCTCTAACACTCGACCACCGCGTTCCACAAACACGGTCTTTCCTCGGACGAACTGAATGGGTACTTACCCGCCTTCGGGTTCGTGCGGTCCTCTAACAAACTCCCCTTCCTGGTGTCCGCTTGGAACCTCACAAGTCGGCTGTGACCCCGCGCAGACGACGCATGTGGCAGCGGCCACCAACAGCCACGACGCCCACAACATTTTCACCCGCTATTACTTCACGTGGGTCTCGTGGAAGCAACCGTGAGTTTAATACCCTTCCGTGTAGGGTGCAGAGTTATAACCCACATTAGCGTCGCGACCACACGTACCAGTCACGCGCCTCCACGACGTCAATCCGTTGGCTATATTGTCACGACGCCAATCCGTTGGCTATACTGCACAACGCACCACCTGTTGACATGATAGCGAGGGCTCTACACTCTATAGGCCGACACGGTTCACTGGGCAGACATAATGTGCTCACATGGTTTAATCGACTGTTTATTTCACCCAGATCGTACTCACGCCCCGGGCACTTCTCCAAAACAAAACGGTGTGCATTCGTTGCTTAGTGCAATATTCGGAACATCGGAGTTCGTGTAGAAGACTAGATGTGCACGCGTCAGTGTAGTTCGCAAGAACTGTAACGATGAAGTCTTGTCGATTACCCGGTAGACCGTGACGAACTCCTAGCTGGCGATACGGCTTCGTAAAGTCCACGTTCTAATATACATAACTGAATAATAGTATGACAGACATAGCAATAAATGTGTTGCATGTGGTGTGTTTGTTGATCGAGTAGCATCCCAATTTACGTCTATGGATTTCTCCATATACGCCACATCCGATTGCTGTCTCTATTGACAGACTAGAACGCACTGTTCATTCATAATTGATCAAGACCACGGTCGCGCCGACCCTCGATCGATTAACATCTCAAACTAACCCAGAAATAGCTGCGACCTTCGCACGGCATGGAAAAGATCGCAAAATCGTCGGATACAAATCTCACCTTTATAAGTGTTGGTGTTCCCCTCCACATACAGTTGTATACGAGAATAGCTGCACGTATGCACATTCACTCACGCGCACTACAAGCCATCTCGCTGGCACGAGAATACGCACGCATACACATTTCAATGTGCCAGGTCGTGGATGGTTGGAATTTTATTTTAGTTAATACTAATAATTATTATTTTAATTTATGTAGAGCTTTTATCAGTCTAAACTGCTCAAATGCGCTTTATAGGTTCAATAAAACACATACAACAAACCTCAACAACTACATAGTATTTCTAAAAAATAATATGCAAAGTTAAAATTAGGTATCTAAGATAAGTAAATTACAAAGTATCTCCAAAGTAAACATATGCAAAATTTATATGTCAAATATGCTATAAAAATGCCACTAATAACTAAATATCGTCTAAAATGTCTTGCAAAACAAGGTAGTCTCTTGAACGTATCTGTCAATGAGGCCTAGCGAATAGACCTAGGTATATTGTTTCACGGTGTGGGGGCAGCCACAGAGAGGGCTCTGCTCCTCAGCTGCTTTCTGGAAAGGAACGCAGACACTACTCTGGACGCAGACTCTATACTGGACAGTGAGGAAATGTGAATTCATTATTTGTAGCAAAGATGGACCGCTCAACTTGTCCATACCTTTGACACTGTCTCGTTGGCGTAGGCGTTGCCAAAGGTCACCGCGTAATGAACATTCGTACCCCACAGATACTACCAACCATGGGTCAATGGCGTCCTTGGGACACGTGTAGGGGAGTCCCTCATAGCCCTCTTCAACTAAATGTATTCGAAATATTAATGAAACTGTCTGTAGAGACTGCATTTACATTTCGATGATATCGTAGTATTATAGGTATCCAAGATATCATATTTTAATTGTTAAATGGCGCATGGATGTTAATGCAGACAACTTGTGATAAATGTCGTCAAGATTGAAATACTAATGATGATAAGGTAACTACTTTTGTTCCTAAATCCTTGAAAACCAAGCTCAGAGATGTATCAAAACAAGAGAGTTGGTCGATCTCAAAATCAATAAGCGGTGCTAAAGTTCGTGAAAATTAGGAAAAATATAGATATTCAACAGCACCCCGTGTTGCAGTGTCATGTCCGGCAGCATCGAACTGATGGATGGGACTATTACAAAACTGAAAAATTTGGAATGTCAGCGTGTAAAATCTCCAACTGCTGCACAACCCCACCCCCACCCCCACCCCATCCCCACCCCCGGATAATACAGTTAAAGTATGGTTGTCTTAGCTATCTAAAATAATGAGTAACCGTTTCATTTTTTGTACATCGATAATTATTGTAATTTGTGTTAGAAACATGAGGAACTATGTAAAAACTATACGTATATGAACCTACCCCGGGAACAGCTCCCAATATGAAATAAATTGAAGAAGAAACACACTGAACTTAATATTATGATGGACATAATTAAAATCGAGACAGTCAGTCACACGAAAACGAAGGTGCATGACATACGTCGTTGCTAATACTACTATTGTAATAATTTGAATTTTGCTGTTTGTGACACTACGTAAAATAAACTTCCTATTTAAACTTAACTGTTTTCCGTGCACTAAAGTAACGTATTTGTTTGTACAGCAATCAACAACATTTACAATATCCCATGCCACATTATAAATATCCGCTGAAACCACCAAATAATTTGCCGTAGCATCGAAGAATCTTACCGGCGAAGTGGCTACGTTACAAACAAGACCAGGTTTGGCCAACGAAAAGAAAAAAAAAGCCGCCGAAATTACTTTTTAGCCAAGCGTCAAAGATTATTCTGGCCGACGCTGTATCGCCACCGACGCGACGCGGAACAATGACAACCATGCTCCCTTGCCCCTAGGTTACACTGACGCAACTGTCATTTTGCCCCTTCTCCGTCGTTGGACTTTTCTTCCCGACTGCGCTACGTAGACTGAAGGTGAGGATCAGTGCGCGCACACGAATCCCACTCTTCAGGCAAAGGGTTTATCCACAATGGCTCGGCGGGCTAAGACGGCTGTGGCAACCACAAAGCTGACTATGTTACGGTGGAGTGTCCTTCTCCTAGTCTCTGCCTCAAAAGTCTTCCCCGGAGGCACTGGGACCATTTACCCATATCTGGGGCAACTGCCCAGCACATTTGGCAATGAGAGTTTGGAATCAAAGTTGTCCTTCTCCGAGACTGGCTGCCAAGCAAGGCTAAAGAGCCCAGTCTGCCAATCCCTGTTATACCGCTGGGGATCGCTTCCCCCATGACATAGGTGTCTCTGACAGACAGGGACACCACGTGAAGATGATGCTATGTGCAAAGTTACGTAGAGAGAGGCCATATGCAAGTGGCTCGGTGCTGGAAATCCAGAGAGAGGTCCCGTGGCGACCACCACATCTGGAAAGAAGAGGCTGTATAATGCGCGTCGCTTTCCTTAGAAATGAGCGAGACGTTTGACCCAGACTTCACTTCGTTCCCTCACTGCCGCGAAAATGGTTTTATTTGGTTTATCAACTAGGCCAGACGCCCAGTATCATGAATGTGTCTAGAAAATGATATTCATTCAAAAACTCTAGGAGCAGTTTTTTAACATGAGAAAAATGAACATGAACAGATTACATTGCGATGACCAAATAGAACGAGTAGAGGAAATACAACAGTCGTATCTGGAGAATGAATACTACGTTAACATATTTCCACTCGTTGAACTCTCCATTACCTTTTCTTATCTTTGCCCTGGTGTAAAAATGTTCGGTAGACCGAACAATGACGTCACATAATGATATTTTATGACATAACCATTAAAATGTGAAACTCTTCCATCATCATTTGCATCAAGATTTAGTACACTTAGAATGCAGTGATGCAGTAATGCAATATACTGTCAATAAAGCATGATAGTTAGCAAAGTTTTTGAAAAATAATTGTTGAAATCGATAGATTGAGACAACATTGCCCAGTTAAAGTTGATTCCTTTTTTCAAACAATTACTCATTGAATAGACTCTTAAATGCAAGGATCAACATCAATAGGATATTAGTATGAATGTGGTGTTTACAAGAACTTTATTATCAATAAGTAAAACTAGGCTAGCCCTAGAAATTAATGCCTACGCCGGAAGTAACATGATGACATCACTCTGTCCTTCCTTTGAAAGTCTGCCTCCACCGTTTTATAGTATTATAGAAAGCTTAACAGTTATTTAGTTATCATATACATACCCTAGGTTAATCATAAAGCATGACGATATGTAACAGTTTTTAGTAATACAAAATAAATGCCCAAAACAGCAAATTGAGGATATATTTAACAACTTATGCTCATAGATACACATTGTTGAGCGCAGTGGCTAGACCATTGGACTCTCAATTCAGAGAACCCAGGTTCGAACCCTGTGCTGCAATGTCGAATCTTGGGCAAGTTCGATGTTTATCCAGTTCACTCAGCTGTATGAATGAGCAACATGCTATAGACAGTGGTAGATATTTGTGTACGAATAACCTCCACACGTTAATTGCAGCATGTCTGAATGCATCCCAGAGAAATCAAGATGGTGTTTGATTGAACAAGTCTGCCAAGAAATAAAGTGTAAATGTGCTTTGAGCAATCCTAGGGACTGAATACTGTGCTATACATATATATGAACTTACATTTATTTTGTCATATTCTTGGTACTGGTTTAACAAAGCTCAACACCAAGATGACTGTAGTGAGAATATGGTATGAGCAAATGACTGATATGCAGAACTAATATTGACCATCTACAATTCTACAGCTGTGCCAAGCGGCTACTTACGCTAACTAGGCAGAGTACTTAATGAGCAGTAAAAGGACTCTTACAAACACAATCAACATGGGTTTATATTATTTTGCTCGGCCTGATGATCAGCACACACTTGTAACGCCCAACACTCTCGGACGGTTCACACTGGTTAATTATGTGACATGTTTAGTGAGCTTTGGTCAAAATACCACACCAAAGTGAAGCATCGGTCAAGCAACAATATGAAAAAGTGTTGGTTGCCTAGTAAACGCACCAATATTAAATTGGGCCTATGTCAATTACGTGTAAATGGCGCTGACATTACCCCAGCCATTATACAATGATTTAACAAGATTTAACAAGATTGTCACCCAGAGAAATAACTTTAGATGGAGGGTGGACCAGGAAGCCTTTTGGTTTATCGAGACTCCAAACTTTGTTATCTACGTGTATCCCACCCTTCTGAGGTATGTGTCGATTTTATTTTAAACATATTCACATTACTAGCACCCACACAATCAGCAGACAATCTGTTCCATTCATTCACAGTCCTTTGTGAAAATGAGAACTTTCTTACAATCTGATCTCCACTGCTCCTTTACCAATGTAGCTTCATGTCTTCTAGTCCTTCTATCTTTCTTAACAGATAAAAAATATTTCTATCAATATTTTAACAACCGTTCAATATTTCATACACCTCTATCTGATCTCCTCACAATCTCCTGGTCTCTAATGTTGTTAAACCACATTATTGTAGGCGTATTTCGTAAGTAAGATCCCTAAGTTTTGGTACCTTTTAGTCGCTCTCCTCTGTACTCTTTCTAGCATATATATGTTCTTCTCGCGATGCGGCCTCCACACTTATATACAATAGTCTAAATGAGGCCTAACTATTGTTTTATATAGCGGTATTATTAGTTATTCTTCTTGCTTAGACAGGAATATGGCAAGTCAGTCTGTTGCGGTTGTGTCACCACAGCACGGACTTTGGTTAACGTCGACGCTTGTGGCGCGCTCTTGCGGATCTTTTAAAAGCTCAGCAGCGCCGTTGTCGCGCTTACATTTAACCGGGCGTTAAATAATATCCGGGTGACGTTTCTGCGAGTGCCCGTATCTAGGGAATGTATGTAGCACCAGCTACGACTGTCGCGCTATCATTTATCCGGGCGTTATGTATGTTTATATATATAGACATATATATATATATATATTTATATATATATATACATAAATTATAAATTGTGTGCTTCCCACAGACATAAACAATTTATGTCGTAAAACAGTTTCCTCTCCACGCACACGTCATGTGTCTTACTCTTATACTTGGTCACAAATCTGACACAGCAAATTATAATTATGTACTCTAACTGTAATGTTCGTATTACGACAACAAACGAAATATATTTAACTACTGGATATTATTTATCATTACGTGATCTGCTGGTGCCAAATAGCATGCCTTACATATGCAAATAAACATCACCCGGATAACATTTTATGCCCGGATAAATGTAAGCGCGACACCGTGTTTACTTGTGGCTCGAGATTTTCTCTCCAATTTGTCGCTAACGTTCACAGACAAACCGACCTTTTACAGTCTTAGTTCGAGCTCGTTTCCTTTTGCCGACTGCGCTATGTTATAGCGTATACTGAATGAGACTACATCATTGCTAATAATGACATTGTTAAGAAGCCAACAATTCAATAAACTATTGTATACCGTACGTGTCATTTACATATCAACAATGCTACATAATTATATGCAAAATCTGTACATATATTAACATAAATTATGCATATATTGCTACTGCTTCAGTATTTTAAGACACTTGGATAAAAGTAATGTAATAAATTTGGCACATTTCAAATAAAGCAATCATTTACAAGTTGTGTCTTATAAATCATTATAATTCCAGAAGATACGACCTGACTGTAAAGTAAGAAAAATGAAGAATAACAAATACACAAGGTTCACTTAAAATGTATCTGCATTAATATACATGCATGCATCTGGACGTGTGTGAATAACAACCACACAGTTTGAAATAGCTCATGATGCAAATATTTAAATATCATATTATATAAAAGTATCCCATACTCATGGAATGTTGTGGGTTGTGGATGACATTTGTATGGCAAAATCATATTTACAGTTGTGATCGGAAATATAACTTCCCCCACTGATTGGGATAGTGCTACCAGATCTAGCTTGCAAATCTGATATACGTAACAAATGCATAATCTCTAAAACATAACTTTGAAACATCCTGCTGATTTCCCGCCAAACCGCCATCTTGGATAAACAACAACGCCAACGAAGAAGCCATGAACCCAAACTACTAAACAGCTAAATACATCAAATATTCCTAGCTACAATTAATATTTACAACTGTAGTTATTTGTTTTGCTAAATAAGACACTAAACCAAACATTAGTGTTAATGCATGAAGTAGTACATAACGTCGAGCTCCGCTGCTGTCAATGGCAACGCTACGTTTCCGTGGAACATAAAATTAATAAAGCGCATTATCCACATAAAAACTACCAACGACAAACCCACCATATAGGCTGTCAGTAACAAACTAAAGACCAACACCGTACCCAATAAACGGTATACTAACAGGCCGTTCGCCAAGATGTAATAACGTTGTCATTTTTTATCAGCGACTTTCTATAATTATTTTTTACTGAGAATATTAAATTATGTGTGGGCATATCCGTTTTAACTTTTTAAGCATTGGTGTTCTTAAGTGCGTGAGTGTACATGTTTTACTTATTTATTAATTTTTACTTTTTATAAAATTCTATCTGTTTACCCATTTCTAATCAACACCACGCAAAGGGGAATGATAGCAGGCTCCGTGCATCTTACTAATTCAAGATGCATTTTTAAATATACACTGATTATGCTTGCATGTTTGCAAACCATATCTAGGGTTTTAAATGATTCCGATTCTGAGAGCATACAACTTGACAGCTTTCATAACAACTTCAATGAGAACTACAATGTCGACACCAAACCTAGACAAGATGTCAACTCAGCCACAACTTATTATATTTACAGTCCCATGTGGAAAATCATTGCACACCTAAAATGTCTTATATCCAGCAGCTCCACCGAAGTACTAATCATTTCACCACCATATAAAGCCAACACAGACAGGACGACAAGGAGATGTCTAAGTAATCCAATACCGTACTTAAATGTCACACATGTAAGAAGCCAATGAAATCCAATGGGCC
Source organism: Escarpia spicata (assembly GCA_963995525.1). Classification (NCBI taxonomy): domain Eukaryota; kingdom Metazoa; phylum Annelida; class Polychaeta; order Sabellida; family Siboglinidae; genus Escarpia; species Escarpia spicata. The sequence continues at coordinate 20,863,487 of OZ023216.1, forward strand.
CAGCCTAACAAGTAGTGACTGCAATAGAACAATGCACATAAAATATGCAGGAATACTCATATATGATTACAGTAACAACTACAGAAACTTGGACTCACTATGGCATTGTTCCAGTTGCTCGGCACCCTGTGGCATATGTCACAGGGAAGTCCTAAATGACCACCATGCAATACAATGCGACCACTGATAAAACTGAATACACACACACTGCCGTAAAACAAATGACAACGAATATAACACAAAATCATTCATTCATTATGTTCATGACAGGTGGTGTGGTGCAAGCACAGGTCTGTGGGACGCGTCTAGTGTCGCAATGTAGGGAGTAGCTTGTAGTGCATGCGCTTCTTGCTCTCGCTTTCAGTTGCGACCGCCAGCTAGCCCCTTCACAAGGGCGAAAAGGGACATGAGTGCGCAAGCCTCCCCTGCTGGTACATAGCCTCTCCATAGACAAGGCTCTAGCATGATCTCCTTGTGGTACACTGCGGTAACTGGGCACCTTACGGCCCCAAGCTAACATGTTAGTGATCTAGGAGAGGGACAACTCTGATTTAAAACCTGGGTAGACCCAACTCATTAGCCATGATAGGCAGTGGGTCTAGGAGAAGGAAAACTCTGACTTCAAACCATGGGCAGATCAAGTCCACTAGTCATGGAAGACATTGACCTACGGGAAGGAAAACCTGGAAGACAAACCCACCACATGGGTCAGCATGGGCAGCGCCATATGGCTCGAATAAATGACCTCAATTATATGCTGTCACTTAGTAATTACGAGATTGGCTACCGCGTGCGGGGGAACCGACGCGCTGGGACTCAGGCACCAGCGAGAAATCAGAGGAGACCTGGAGGGTCGAACAGCCGGCATCGACTCTCATCCGAAGTCCGGTTTGCCACTCTCAATGTGGGAACAATGACGGGAAAACGAGTGGAGGTGGTGGAGCTAATGAAGAGGCGGCAACTGTCAGTGTCGGGGGTACAAGAAACCAAGTGGAAAGGTCACCGGGCAGTGGACCTGGGAGACGGGTTTAAGATGCTGCATGCAGGGGGAGATGGAAGGACAAATGGAGTGGGAGTGATTATGAAGGAGGTATACAGCAAGGAAATCATCAGGGTGGAACGATGGGAAGGCAGGATAATTGCAGTGTGGATGTTAGTTGGTGGAGAGATGATGTGCATACTATCGGTCTATGCACCGCAGACAGGGATAAATCAAGAAGACAAGGATGCATTCCGAAACAACCTGGAAGAAATTATTGGGCATGTGGAGCCGGAGACAATGCTGGTTGTGGCAGGTGACTTAAATGCACATGTAGGAAAGAGACAGAACAGTGAGGAGACCTTAGGAAAATACGGATATGGAACGAGAAACAGAGAGGGACAAGATCTGGTCGAGATGCTAGGAAGAAATCAGCTAGTGATGGTAAACTCCTTCTTTCAGAAGAAGGAATCACACAAGATCACATACAGAAGTGAAAACCACAGAACAGAGATAGATTTGCTGATTGTTAGAAGCAGCTAGTTGAACAAGGTTAGGGACTGCACAGTTCTGGCAGGAGGGCACATAACGAGCCAACATAAACAAGTGGTTTATGAAATGTGGATAGGAAGAGGCAAACAGGGAAGGAAGGAACAAAGACAGGTAATAAAATGGTTGAAAATGTGAAAGAGAGGTGATGGCCCAATACAAAACCGAAGTAGAGAGGAAGTTCAGGCTACTCCAAGAACAAAGGGAGGATGTGGAATCAGAGTGGAAAGCACTTAAGGAAGGCTTTGTTAGAACAGCTGAGAAGATATGTGGCCGAACATCAGGAAAGCCGACATAGTCGAAAGAAGAAAGAACAGTGGTGGTGGAACCAGGAAGTTGAACAGGCAATACGAGAAAAAAAGGAGGCGCTGAAGTGTGTGGAAGAAGCGGGTGGTGAAGAAAAGACAAGGCTAAAGCAGAAGTACCGGGAGAAGAAGAAGGCAGCAAATAAGGCAGTTGCTAAAGCAAGATATGACAAACAGCAGGAATTATGTGATAAGATTGAAGAAGATGAAGGGAAAAACTGATCTTCAAACTTGCCAGGGATAGAGATAGAGAGAGAGCAAAGATATTGTACGAACATCAGCAATGAAGAGAAGCGATCCCTGGAGCAAAACAAGTGCTGGGTGTTTGGGAGGAGTACTACAAGAAACTACTAAATCCGGAGGAAGAATATGAGATAGAGATACCTCATACCGTAAGGAGAGAACTGGAGGTGATGACAATAACAGAAGAAGAGGTGGAGAAAGCAATAAAGAAGATGAAAACTGGAAAGGCTGTAGGAGTGGATGAACTCTCAGTGGAAATTATGAAAGCAAACAGAGTAGTTGGAATCAAGTGGCTGACGAGGCTGCTTAATGTGTGCTTCACAGTCATTCAGCCACGCTGCAATTAATGCGCGAAGATAATTCGTACACATATATCCGCCTGTGTCTATAACCAGGTACTCATTCACACAGCCGAGTGAATTGAAGCGATGTAAAGTAAACGAACTTGCCCAAGGTTCGCCCACCCCCGCACAGGATTCGAACACGTGTTTTCTCAGTCGCTACTGCGCTCCATGGCGGTGGAGTACTTTCTAGCCTTTCGCGATGACGTCGCAGAATCACTTCCAAACCTTAACTCAAATTGTGAAATAGTACGGACAAAAATACACATTGCACGAAACAAATCCATATACTTTGCATCTTATTACCAACCTCCCAATGACCATCTCCAATCTATTGAAAGTCTCTCCGTGAATCTTTGACAAACCTGCACAGATCTTTAAAAACTCCCCCTAGCATAGTCATAGCAGGAAACGGTGACCTTCCTGACATCAACAGGTGCAACCAATAAACCGCTGACAAGGGAACTGCCAGCAAGCATAACACACTTCTCGAAATAATGATTGAATTTGGACTTCAAAACATGGTGAATGATCCCACACGAGTCGATTCTGGCGATATCCTTGATCTAATACTCACCTCAAATCCATATATACCTATAAATACACATACCATCCCTGGCATGAGTTACCATGAAGCCGTAAGATAGGGCCATAAGCACAACTCAAACCACTCGCTTGGAACTTGTATCAAAAAAGTATAACGATACGAGTGCTCTAGTTTGCCGATAAAAGCATCGAACAAAATTAGTTTTTACAATGTGTCTCATAAATGAATAGGTTTCTGTCATCAAAATTGCATACTTATATACAGCTTTAGTACATATCAAAATACATGGCATAAAACAGCTGTGTTCATTCGTCACCGGAAGCGAATGTAACAATTGTGGCTTTCTGCTGGACACGGTTAACACCATTGAATTAAAACACCATGGTTCGACTGGTTTGAGAACCAAGATTCGACTCTCTTAAATACTATGGTTCGTCTGATTAGAACACTAGGGTTCAACTCCGTAGAAACTGTAAGGATCTTGGAACGGTCTATCGTACCGACTTCGACAGAATTGAGTTAAACATATTCTGCAGTCAGCAGTGATCTGCGAGTGCAGAATGCTTCTCACAATATACCACGGCACCGATCTGCTTTTGTGAGCATTAAAGGCAGACAGTAGAGCAGATAAACGTAATTCAAGTTATCAATCAGTTTGTCGCAAACAAAGTGGTCTTGGTGTGAAGTTTCCCGTTGGTGTGCATACTTTTTTGTGTTTGTGAATGCGTTCATTGATAAGTTATGTGCGGTCATTTCTTATTTAACCACGGACAATTTACAGTTCCCGTCGAAAAAAAGTGACCTTTAGTTTATTGTTCATATTAATTTTTGGGAATAGTAATAATTACTATTCCAAAAAATATTAACCAATATTATATATAATATACCATGCTATCTTATATATAATACTGGTTAATATTTTTTCAAGCTTCTCTATAGCATGACAACTGTCACTACTCCGCTGCCTGCACATTGCGGGACATATCATTAGCGTTGACACACACAAAGTAGAAGCCCTAATTACAAACAGTTCAATAGTGTCTTTATAGAGGAATTAAATTCCACACTACCAGATATGGCCAGAAGTCCACAAATCCCAAAACTGACAATTTCAGTTAAAGGAGTACATGTCCAACTTTCCAAAATTAACACCTCTAAATCGCAAGGATCAGATGGCATACTGCCATGGTTCCTAAACAGATATGCCTCTTATCTACCAATACTACATGCCATTTTCCAATCATCACTTGACTCTGGTCAAGTCCCCAAGGCCTGGAAAGACGCCAATGTAACAGCCATTTTAAAGAAAGGAAACAGGGCAGAAATGTTCAACTACAGACCGATATCTTTGACATCTGTGATCTTTAAACTTCTTGAACACATCATACACAACCACATCATGAAACACCTGGAACAGCACCACATTCTGACTGACCATCAACATGGCTCCAGTGCCAAACGATCAACAGAAACACAATTAATTCACACAATCCACGTCATAGGCAAATCCCTTGATTAGCGGAAATCTGTCGACATGGTCACATGGATCGATCTGGAAAAAGACATTCATGTGCCCTTCTGGCTCATCACAACTATAAAACGAAATTTTATGTGCCCCAAATCAGTTGAACTGCCCAACTGCATTGGGCAGTTCAGTCAAATGATCAACCTTGCCATCATTGTTTTTAAATTAGGTTTATTGATAGAACATGTCTACTAAATGGAAATGTGGTGGATCTATTATATCATTGCAGGAATTGTTAACTAATTGGGATCAAAGACATCGCTATAGAAGGAACAAAAGGACTTTGATTGACCATGGAGGTGTGAAACAGAGTGTATCCCAAGGCAGTTAATATTCAAGGGCCCGTCACCTTGATTGGATATGGTCCATTTTGCATAGAAAACATGAAAGACATCAACAGAAATTTGATGATTAGAAAAATGTCTTTAGATCTGACACTCGAATCTCTGCATCACATTCTTCTCTTCAGGTTCGCTACACTTGATTTAGAACCTCATTTGGTTGTTGGAAATAAATTACTGATTGATTGATTTTGCTGTTAATTTCCTCACCGTATATGCATTACGTACATTAGTAGTTCTATGTTTTTCAGCCAGTAGTGTATAATTACCACCATTTCGACTAGAGATCGTGGACTTAAGCTTAAGACAACACCCTTTATACACTTGACATAAGAAACAACAAGTTATAACTATCTGCAACATACTACCTGAAAGCACTGTAAACTTAATTTCCAAAACACAATTTAAAAACCATGTACAATGAACTTTGAATCTATTGTATCCATTGTAATACTGCTGTATGTTTATGTGTAAGTCAGCAAGTGTTGTACCAATGGGACAAAATTCCTTAACATTGTTGATCCTAAATAATCAATCAATGTGCTATAAAGTAGCATTTTAATACGTAAATGGAGGATATATTTTAACTTGCATATAATTCCAATTGTCCTGGAGCACGTATTTGCTAGTTTTTCAATATGTTTGTGCCAGTTTAGATGTGTGCCCAATGTAATGCTAGGCCTAAAAGATAAAATGTTGGACTCTTGCAATATTTACACCCTGTATTGTTAAGGAGGGTATTGCTAACCTTTTATTCTGTGGGGCGAAGTGGTGCAGTGAATAGGGCTTCGGACTCTCAACTGAGAGAAACCGGATTCGAATCATGTGCGGTGGTGTCGAATCTTTGGCAAGTTCGTTCACTTTACGTTGCTCTAGTTTACTCAGGTTTATGAATGACTATCTGGTTATAGACAATGGTGGATATTTGTGTATGAATAGTCTTCGCGCAATGATTGCAGCGTGGCTGGATGCTTCCCAGAGAAGTCAAGCCAGGGAGTAAAGTGTAAAGCGCATTGAGCAGCATGAGGTCTGGATAATGCGCTATATAAGATCTTACCTTTATTCGGCATTTGAAAAATCAGATATTATTTAGTTTTGTTGATGTTTAATGATAATTTATTTAATCTTAGTCATTCTGATATGTTGTGAAGCTCATTGTTTATAGGTGGAGCACATACAATGTGCTCAAACGTATTCATTCTCTATTTCCCTGGGAAGCATTCAGTAAATCTGCAATTACTGCAAGAAGTATGTTCGTACACAAAAACCACCAATGTCTATACATTTTCATACAGCTGGGTGGACTGAAGCAACGTCGGGTTGATGCGGTCTCGCATGCGCACATACACAAGTTACCATTCCTGTTTACTGTTTTCCTGATGTTGAATGAATGGATAATATTAATCATTGATACACACTTATATTGTTTTCCAGATCTATTAATCTATCGTAAGCAGTTAACTACGCCAGATAATAGTCCACGATTAGTTCGAATTCATATATTGATGTCGTAGTACTATACACTGGAATATGGTTCTATTTATAATTATATTCACGAATCGACACAGGAATGTAAGACAAACATAAGTATATGACATAAATTGAACCTATTTTTGGACGAGACACGCACGCGCGCGCGCGCGCACACACACACACACACACACATCAATACATGGTGTGGTACTTGCGAGTTTGAGCAACCAATATGACTTTCAAATAGTTTCTACTGAAGTAACAGGTTTGCCAACATAGTATCCAACATAGTATCCATCACGCTGCCCGGTTCTGACATTCACACAATATTATCAATGTGAAGTACTATATTACTTTCGGCTCTGAAAGTGATGCAACTACATCAACTTCTTGTCCTCGCGGTACGTGGTGACGACCAGCCCACCGTCTACTAATACGTAATACTCTATGTATGTGTAAACTTTGCGAACTGATGCAACAATCCACAGTGTAAAGATAAGATGGCAACAAAAAAAGCAAATATCTGCATAAAATAGACAGGGAAATAACGCGAGTTCGTACATGTAATTGCTGATGAAATACACGATGAGACAATGTTCTTTAATCTCGCGCATTTTTGTGTGTGAAATGAAAAGACTCTTCCTGTAATCTGTATTTCCTTTATTGAAACAACAAGTGTACGTTCAGTACGTACGAAATCGACACAAATAACGTGAAGACCATTCGAGTGAAAATAGACAATGCTGAAGCCGTTGATTCAGCGTTTTGTGGTGTCGTTAATGAATCAGACGAGGTGGCTTTGCTATCTTCTGAAGTCGTCGACGACAATGTCGTAGCGTCGGTGTTGACAGTTATCGACGATGGGACCGGACTCTTCGTCGCAGCGTTGTCTGTGGTTGTCGCAGCGTTAGCAGTGGTTGTTGCAGGGGTGGCAGTGGTTGTTGCAGGGTTGGCAGTGGTTGTTGCAGGTGTTGTTGTTGTTACGCGACTGTTACATTTATCCGACGCACAACACCTCAAGGTTGTGTTTACGCGGCGATCAGGCCAGTAGTCCGTGCTGTCCTTGCAGTTCGTCTCGCATCCATTTTCTACTCCACATGACTGTCCCTTAACGTAATTAATGCGTAAATGTCGACGTCTCATTGATTCAACATAATGTCATTGGTTGGAACTTACCAACTGATAGTAAATGTCCTTACTGTGGTACTTCGTATATCAAATAGCACCTTTGTAAATCGCATGGAGCTGGAGTTGAACGACAGTGGATATTTGTATTACACAGTCCTGATTTAATTATGTCAATTCGACCTTTCTAGGGTGGACTATGTTCTTTATCGCTTCAGTGGCTTTTCTTGCGGGTATGCAAGCGATAACCGTCTCAGGAAGCACTAATATACTTTCGGTCATAACTCAACTTGTGCGATTATTAAATATGTATTGCACGGCGCGTATTGCAGGCGTGTGTAAAAATTATATAATATTATAGAGTCTATATCCGAGTCTATATCCGAGTCTATATCCGCAGCAGTAACTGTTCACTCTCAAAGATCAATGAACAAAGTTGACGAGTTGTAGGGAATCATCAACAGAGATGCCAAGTAATATTGCACAAAAGAGGCAGATCTACAGCTTTTTATGACGTGATGGCGGTAGATGAGTATCTGGCGCTACAAGCGTTGCAGGGCAGTGTGTGTGGAAAAGGGAACCGTTTAAAAACCCCGGATAATGTTTTGAAATTCAGGGTGCATTTTCTGCGTTAAATGTTGGCTAGACAACATAGTTGGATTCAAAATTAGTAGTTCTTTGTTAGTTCTTGAAATTTACCCGGTGTGTGAAAGTTTAATATCGGTAAATACAACCAAACCGTGAAATAACGGTCTAGCAGTAGATTTTGGCATTAAAACGTTGCACCGTGAGGTTATCTCAAAACAGAACAAAAAGCATGAGTTCTACCGTTAACATAGGCAGATCGAGAGGGGCCTGGAGACATGTTTCCCCTAGACCTTTGGAACTTGGCCGCGATACGTTGCCCCGTAGGCGTTCTGAAATTATGAAAGTCGCGGTGAAAAGAATTCCAACAACCGCCCTCCACCCGTCTTCCGATGTCAGGATCCGACAGCGTGACAACGGAGTGGTGCTGAAGCTTTGACCAAAAATCTTCAACAGCATCCCCCAGTCTTCCGATGTCAACATTGACAGCGGAGTCGTGCCCGCTCATTGTGAATTTGGTTCGGCCGCCAGTGTTTTGTGAGTCTCAATGGGGGTGCAATCGGAGGATTTGGGACCCCCTAGACTTAGTAGGCTACCCACGCAGGATCCGCCCTTTGTTAACGCGGTAGACTTGGTACGTCTGCATGTAATTCGCACTGAGCTACTGCTTTTGTTATGTAATTACACAAAAGTACACAATTTCAAATCTTGAAAATAAAATAATCAGTAACATGACTTCATGTGTACCTTGTACACATGTGAGGCTGATGTATGCATATTTATTTACAAACGGTCACTATCACGGATGTCAAAATAGTAATGGTTAAGTTAGTAGTTCAATTGGCTTACCTGGCGAACGAAGATACTCGTGAAACAGTGAGTAGCGTAAGATGGACATGAGTCAAAGACTTCATTTACTATGGCTGTTCAGAAGGGATAGTTGTTTTCACTGTCTTTTATATCCTGGCATGTCGTATTCATACAGCTGGTGAATTCGCATATCAGAGCGACATTATCTATCATCGAAAGAAAAAAAAATTGCGTACATATTGATATAGCATAAAAGGGCAAGCAAGTACGTACAGAGAACATCGTGAAACGATTTTAGGACAAACGTGTTATATATACGAAAATCGATGTTATGTAGTGCGCCGGTAATATTCTAATTGCGGATATAGTATAATTGCTTCATTATAATAAATTTATGTGCACAAGATAATCATTGGTAGGCTAAAACAGGATTGGCTGAACAACTCTCTCCCTCCTTCCCTCCCTCCCTCCTTCCCTCCCCCCTTCACTCCCTCCTTCCCTCCCTCCTTCATTCCATGCATGTCTACCTCCGTGTCTCCGTCCCTCCCTCGCTCTCCGTCTGTGTGTTTGGGGGGTACGTGCGTGCGTGCGTGCGTATGTGTGCGTGTGTGTGCGTGTGTGTCCGCTCTCTCCCCTCTCTTTCTCTTTCTCTCCCTCACTCCATCCCTCCCTCTCTCTCTCCCACTCTCTACCCCTTGTCTCTCTCTCTCTCTCTCCCTCTCTCTCTCCCTCCCTCCCTCCCTCCCACCCTCCCTCCCTCCCTCCCTCCCTCCCTAAATTACAGCAAATACTGTAAGTTGATTAGATAATAAAATGTGATTCTGAGATAACTAAGACTAAAAATTAATTAAAACTATATGCATGAATAATACAAAGGTTAAATGATGTGTGATTATATTAGTTTGAGAACAGAAATGTCTTCAATAATTGTTTCCAAACTGCTTAGTGTTCTCAATCGCGCGTAGTTCCAGAGGCAGAGAGTTCCATAATGTCGGCCCAGCACATGCAAACGCCCGGCGACCATAACGTTCTAGGTTCACGTGTGGAACGTCCAGAAGCAGACCACCGCCAGAGCGTAGAGTCCTGCGTGGTGAGCGACGATGTAATAGTGACGTGAGATACACTGGCGTGCCTGCATACAGTGCCGTGTGTACAGCCATGAGTAACTTGTACTCGATGCGCTTTCTCACAGGGAGCCAGTGTAGCTGTTGTAGGACCTCAGTGATAGATCGCCGGTCACCTCGTCGTAGTTGCATCACAACACGAGCGGCTGACCGTTGGACTCTCTCTCTAGACGCTGCAGCAGACGGTCAGGTATGCCAAAGGGCATCGCATTTCCATAATCAATTATGGATGTCACAAGTGCATGGACAAGACATTTGCAGACACTGGTCGTCATTGCCTCTCGTACACGAGCAATTCTCGAGAGATAGTAGAAAGCATTTCGACATACATTTGCCACATGCTTCGCCATCGATCAATCAGCATCGATTGCAACGTCAAGGTCACGGACGATGGTCGATGTTGCTACATATTGTCCGCATATGTCGACATGATCAATGAGTATTGGTCTACGCAAGCTCGTTGAACGTATAACAGTTGTTTCCGTTTTGCTCTCGTTGAGAACCAGTCCGTTGGCATAGAGCCACGTTTTAACTTCACTGATGCAAACCTCCATTCTGATGAGAGCATTCGTATGCTCAAACGGTAGAAAATCGACGTATAACTGCATATCATCGGAGTACAGATGGTGTTGTACGTCATGCTGGTTGAGTAAATTCGTTAGAGGCGCAATGTAGGCGTTGAATAGCATCGGCCCAAGAACCGACCCCTGTGGTACTCCGGACCTCATCACGTTACACTCAGTTTTTTCCCAGACACGCACGGCAGAGGCTTCGCCGCATATGCCATAGCCATACAGTCTCCGTAGTAAGATATCGTGATTTATTGTGTCGAAGGCTGCTGTTAAATCGAGAAGCACAACAAGTACTCCACGATGAGCATCAATCGCTTGCGCCACATCACTGTGATGCGTAAGAGTGTTGTCTTCGCGCTGTGACGTGGTCGGTAGGCACTCTGGTAGACGCCTAGTGTGCCATTCTCGCTCAGAAAGCGTTGCAGTTGTCTTGAGACGAAGCGCTCCATTGTGTTCGCCACAAACGAAATGTTCGATATTGGGCGGAAGTTAGACAGCACATTGACATCAGCACCTCGTTGAGTTCAGTACAAGCGTCACAATGGCGTGCTTCATCGACTGTGGGATTATAGCACTGGAGCGACGCATTAATTATGCGTGTAATACCCGGACACAGCGCTTTAATGTTCTGTTGAAGGAGTGACGTTGGCAGCGGGTCCAGTTCGCATGATTTGGTAGAAGATGCTAAAATTATGTTCTTCACGTCTGTCGGTGAAGCAGCTTCAAAACACACTAAACGTGTAGCCATCTTCGTCACTAGGTCTTCAATTGACGATTGAGTCATATTGCGGCGCAACGCATCGATCTTCTTGGAGAAACTCTTCTGGAATTTCGCTGCAGTAGTAGCATGTGTAGCGTCTTCGGGTAGCTGCGGATCTCCAGGTCGACCAAGTAGTGTATTTGCGATCTGGTAGACACGTCGGATGTTGCCATCGGCACTTTTCATCTCAGTTCGGTAGTAATGCGATCGTGCCGTCATAAGTGATTTTCAGAACGCGTTGCGCAAACCGGTGTATATTTGACGATGTACAGTCAGTCCAGTTTGTCGCCTCTTACGCCCAGTGCGACGTAATGCCCGCTTCTCATCAGTTAGCTCTCTTGAATGCCACGGTGTCATTGGCCTAGCCGTGATAGTCCGCCAGATTACTGGGGCATGAGCATTAACGATGCTACGTATGCATCCATCGTACCGAGTGAGGATAATTTCAGGATTTTTTTCAGGAACGTTAAGATCTGATGCCGCGAGATCTGCGTTAAAACGTGAATGGATGAGTACTTGCGTAATCCGCATTCAATCACACGGTGATCAGTGAGAAGAGTCTTCGGCTCAACTGTTGTGGCTATGACGTGAGATGTTCCCGACGTGATAACCAGGTCCAGGATGTTGCCGCGCTCATGTGTTGCGCTTTACACATGTTGTACAAAGTCACGAGTTTCCAGTGCCGCAATATGACGGAATCATTTTGTGGGGATCCACATACAAAACTCATATCGAAAAGTTATTCATTATGCAAAAAAATAGTTCGTTCCATTCTTAAAACAAACTATTGGGAACATTCACATCCCCTCTTTACATGTTTAAATTTAATAAAATTGCATGATATTTATGAAATTGAAGTTGGAAAATGTATGTATAATTAGTCCACGGGAATCTGCCACATTCGTTATCGGATATTTTTGCATTTACCTATGACATTCACTTTTACAAAACAAGACAAACCTGTAATATACGTCCTATTAACAGTTCTACTCAAAGATCTTCGAACAGTTTGCTATGTAAAGGTCCGATGATCTGGAATACAATTCCAACTATTATACAAAATAAACCCAATCTAAATAGTTTTATATTATCATTAAAGACAAATGTTGTAAGGTGATATGGTGTTCTAATTTAATTTCATTCCACCCCGAAACGTGTGACATAAGTAGTTATGTGTTTGATATAATGTTATTCTACTTAGGTATTATACCATTGCCGAAGCTTGGCATAACTACATGTTTTTATTTTTGCAAGATTACTTATGTGAACATTTATCATCTAATATTACTGTTATTACATTTACATATATGTTCTATTAATTATAACAACGTAACCAACACACTAGACGTTAAATAATGGTTGATAAAAGTTATTTGGGGATGACAGCGACTAGTTTACTTAATTATTATCATCTTATACTGGAATAAAAAAAAAACTGATTATAGCCTTAAGTGGCTCTGCTGTCAACCTGGAATTGTATACCATTTTGTCGATTGTTTTATGGATTGTTTATATTTGTATGTATGATATATACCTACCTATCTACCAGCAAACCAGCCAAGTTCGTTGCTTCGGCGCATTTGGAATCACCATATCGTGTGTTGAAATCACCACACACGAACGTCTCTGTAAAATGGGCCGCGGCGATGAGTAACACTTTCCCAACGTCATCTAAGGAGCGGAAGTTGGACGGTGGCGGTCGGTAGACGACGATCACGCGAGTGGTGCAGCCAATACAGATATTACGCAGAATAACGCAAAAAGTTTCACTGGCATGTGTATCAATGTCAGCTTGTGAAACTAGCTGCAACGTCTTTCGAAACAGTACTCCTACACTACCTCCACGGCGGGCCTGGTGAACGAACATGAAGTCCTCACCGTACAGTTCGAATTCGACAGTCGTTTCGCCTTCTGCCAGCCAAGTTCTCGTTAAAGGAAATAAAAATAAGGCATTAGCTAAAATCGTTTTTCCATGTGTACACAAAGTTTAACATTGTATGTAACATTTGACAACAGTAAACAAATACAGAATACATTTGTAGCATAAATTCGATTTTAAGCCCGTCTGTGAAGCGATTCCCGCGGAAAATTAAATTTTAATGAGCTAGGCGATCACGTGGTATCGTGACGTCACTTATGACACACACTCGCATCAGACCGACCCTTTCCATGCATTCAGAGCATGTTTACAAGGATAGCTTTTGGATCGAAACGAGCGTCAGAATGAGTTATTGTGCAATATTCCGACGTAATACAAACACTAGTCATCATAGAGGAACAAGCAGTTATCTTACGGTTCCACATAAATCGAATTTTATTCAAAACAACGAATGCGAATGGGCCTACAAGTCGACTAGGTTTCGCCGAGCTTGGGCTCGTTTTCAGTATAATTATATCGAAAGCAACCAACGGGAGATAATCTACACCAATAAACATACATAGCAAACATATATTGTATCCAGCTACAGAAAGTAACGTGTATATTCTCATAATATCACTAGAATATCGATATATGAAGCAGGAGTTGTACAATTTTACAATCGGGCGACGCTGGTTCAATCCTGACAGCATGCAAACCATTGATTTTCTTTACACGTTTTTTTATTTATGTTTTCACGAAGTAATATAAACCAAATCGTTTAGTATACTATGATGTTCATTTTTGTGGCGAATAAATAATTACTACAAAAATAATTTTTTTTTACAAACAGTGCATTATAGTATAAAATGATTTTGTTTATATTACTTCGTGAAAACATAAGGAAAAAAACGTGTAAAGAAAATCAATGGTTTGCATGCTGTCAGGATTGAACCGGCGTCGCCCGATTGTAAAATAAATGGTAAGAAACCAACGCGCCTACCAACTGCGCTAGTGGCACCAACGGAAACTCTCTGACTGATTTAAGTTGTTATGATAAATTGTACAACTCCTTCATAATTATATCGATATTCTAATGATATTATGATATTATACACGTTACTTTCTGTAGCTGGATACAATATATGTTTGTTATGTATGTTTAATGGTGTAGATTATCTCCCGTTGGTTGCATTCGATATAATTATTCTAAAAACGAGCCCAAGCTCGGCGAAACCTAGTCGAATTGTAGGCCCATTCGCATTCGTTGTTTTGAATAAAATTCGATTCATGTGGAACCGTAAGATAACTGCTTGTTCCTCTATGATGACTAGTGTTTGTATTACGTCGGAATATTGCACAATAACTCATTCTGACGCTCGTTTCGACCCAAAAGCTATACTTGTAAACATGCTCTGAATGCATGGAAAGGGTCAGCCTGATGCGAGTTTTAGTCATAAGTGACGTCATATCTCGGCATCCCGAAAAGCGCGCAAAAATATGCATATTCGAAAATGTCCGGATGCACAGCATAAAATATGGAATTTCTAATTCATTTAATTTGTTTGGCTTGGTGGACGTGGAAATACCAGTTCACGCTCATTGATGTAGTCGCGCACGAGTAGCGGCTGTTTGCGAATGGGTCTTGCGTTAATCAGGACGAACTTCGCACATAGGTGAAAGGAGCTTCGCGCAATGGAAGATTCATTACACGAGCCCGTCGAGGTCAGTGCAATCAAGTTAATCACTGTTAACACCAGTTTGTTTATAAACAGAATTGACCTGGCGGCACCAACTGCTGGCCACCCTGGTTATTGGTCTGGATCGTCGTCTTATTGGTCGCCGACACAAATGGGGTCATGTTCTAGTTAGACTTCCGGGTTGGTTGCCTTGCCAAGTTTGGTGGCACCTTTGAAATGTGCATAAAACACAAACACGTGGAGTGATTATCAAAAATACAATTGCAGAGTGATTGTAATATTGGTGCCTATAAGATATATACGAAGACAAATGCAATGTATTTTTTAGAAATAATTTTTTACCAAATTCACATGCTTTGACATAAGTGCATTTGAGGAGGCATATTTTCATGTGTGATTGTAGAAGATGTTGTCTGTAAAATGGTGGATTTCTTGATGATTTGAATAAGTGGAAGGATATTTGGCAGCAATTTGCCTGTGTGACCTGTATGCGGAGTAATGCTGGCCGGCATTTGTAAATATTGACGGGTGTCACAGATACAGGCATTTCACGAGAGCTAAAAGTATGCAATTTTGTTTAATCTATCAGCATGTCAATGAGATGATTATAACAGCAGGTGAGAAGTTTAAGACATTTTATAGGTCACGTGTTCTTATAATCAGACAAAACGTTAACATGGTCGCCTATGGGAAAACCAGCAGTGTATTGACCCGGAATGCAATCTCTCAACTGTTTCCGTCCATGGTTGACTAGGCGGCTGCATGCATTTCCGTAGATTCACCAACAATGTTCTGGACAGCGACATGCTTCAGTGGACATTACCACAAGCAGGCAATGTTCTGGTACGGTGAGCGCAGCTTTGTAGAGCAGACATGTGTGTATGTAGTTCAAACAGGTTGATAGCAGCAGCCACGCCCCGGAATAAAGGGCAGTTTTAAAAGTCACTGTAAAACGTGTGAGTAAAGATATAAAAAGTCACATACCTTCCATTTGTACGAATTGTATGTTCACGACTTACAATACATGCACAGCATGAAGATAATCCAGGATTTCAAAACGTTGATAAACAGAGATAATAGACAGACCGGGAGCAGCCACACACCGCAGCGCTACTGTACGTTTCTTAAATTCACTCAGCTATATAGATATGTACCTCGTTCATGCGTACATCAGTGTACGAACAGTTTTTGCGCAGTAAATGTAGTAAGGTTGAATGCTTTCCTGGTATGTATAATATTACACGGACACACGTAATTGTATAAAATGGTGTTTAGGGAGGGTCCCATTAATGTAATAACACGATAGCAACATAAAACGAAAAGACAAAGAACTGTAATATATATTGATAAATGACAATAGTTCACGCGAGTGACTGATGATGAAATACAGAATGAGACATTGTTCTTTAATATCGCTTTGCGAATTGAAAGAACTTTAGCTGTAATATATGTATTTCGTTTATTTAAACTAAAAATGAAAGTTTAGCACATAACAAATCGACACTTATAACACTAAGACCATTCGAGTGGAGACAGATGGTGATGATGTATCCGACGAGGTGTCTGCTCTTTGGGTTTGCTGAGTCGTCGACGACAATGATATAGCGTCAGTGTTGGCAGTTATCGATAGTAGGACGGGACTCTTCCTCGCGTGGCTGGCTGTGGTTGTTGCAAGGTTGGGTGTTGTTGTTACAGGGCTGGCAGTGGTTGTTATTGTTGTTAGACGACTATTACATCTATCCGACGAACAACAAATATAAGTCGTGTTTACCCAGTGTGTCGGCCAGTAATCGGTACTCGCCGTGCAGTTGGTCTTGCATCCATTTTCATATCCACATGACTGACCCTAAACGTAATAAATGTACAATGGACGACTTCTCACTGTTATACCATAATTTCGTTGGTATCAATTTATACTAAATTTCCTAACCGCGGAGTATGTATGTCAAATGGCATATTTGCAAAACGCATGTGGAAATATTGTGCATATTCTGAGTGTTTAGTTAGGCAATACACAGTTGGTTTCAAAGTGTGTATTTCTATTTTTAATCCTTGCAATTCACCCGGTTTGTGAAAATTTAAAATCAGTAAAACAACTACACCGTGAAATATCGGTCTGGCAGTAGATGTCAGCACTAAATCGATAGACCATGAGATTATCCCTAAAATAAAGAAAATGCATGAGTTTTATTAAATTAGTATTACACGATAGGACAAATCAGGCCTCGACATTAACATTGGCCCGCTGGCCCGGCGTCTTTTTTGAAGCTGTTGGGCCAATTCAGGCCACCAGTTTTCATATTTTACTAGCCCGACGATCTATTGGTTTCCGGTTCGCGATCGCCGCCGTGACAAAACGGTGGTCACGGCAAGATCGCATCGGGGATCAGATGTGCAGTTCGCCAGAATTCTTATCCCCGACTCGGTTGTAGGAGACCGTAAACGTAACATAGGTACTAATTCTGATCAATAATGATTCAAAACTCCAACACTTATGATGCGGACGACGACATGCAACGCCATCGAATACATTTTCTAACCACCGGCAGCGCAGGTTTTCAAGACGAGAGGCGCCATTTTTCCATGTCCCGCCTCGTCCCTTAAACACACTTTGTACGGTGGGTGGAAGCTGCCTCAACTTTAGAATTAGGCACGCTTTTTCTTCTCTGTTTGGAATGGAATACAGCTTAAACCCAAATTTAACTAGCGGATAAAGTAACAGAAAAAAATTTAAGCTGCGTCAGCAAAGGCAAGGTGAAAACCACCTAGTTATGATGAAAAGTGTTTAGAAGGATTAAACGTGATGGAGATAGACAGCATTTACAAGATGATCTTGATATGTTGATCGAATGGTCTAAAAAGTTGCAAATGTTGTTCAAATTTGGGAAATGTAAATGCCTCCACACAGGACATGGGAATGAAGATGTACAATATACAAGGGGGGTTTGTACTAAGTACTACCGTAAAAGAAAAGGACTTAGGACCACCTATTTTTCCATTAGTGCTGATATGAAGGTTTCAGAGCAATGCAGAATTGCAGCTTCAAGAGGAAATCAAATCCTTAGATTAATTAGGCGAAATATAGCGTATAAGGTAAAAGAACTAATAATACCGCTGTACAAAACAATAGTGAGGCCTCATTTAGAATATCGTATACAAGCGTGGAGGCCATATCGCAATAAGGATATAGATATGCTAGAACGAGAACAGAGTAGAGCTACTAAAATGATACAAAAACTGAGGGATCTTAGTTACGAAATACGCCTAAAAGAATGTGGTTTAACAATAGTAGAGACCAGGATATTGAGAGGAGATCAGACAGAAGAGTTTAGAATATTGAATGGTTATGAATTTGATAGATATATTTTTTCTCAGTTAAGAAAGATGGAAGGACTAGAGGACATAAAGTTATATTAGTAAAGAAGCAGTGTATATTAGATATAAGAAAGTTTTCATTTTCACAAAGGACTGTAAATGAATGGAACAGCTAGGTGATCGAGCGTGAATATGTTTAAAAATAAAATCGACACATACCTCAGAAGGGCGGGATACACGTAGATAAAAAAGAGTTGGATTCTCAATAAGCCAAAGGCTTCCTTGTCCACCTGCCACCTAGATTTAATTCTCTGGGTGGCAATCTTATTAAATCTAGTTTGGGTGGCGCCGCCTAGCGAATGAACTATGAAATAGACTAATGCCTGGAATGACCTGTACATGAAAACAGCTTGAACTACTAACTGACTAGATGTCGTTACACGTACAGGCCAAAAATTAGGGTAAATAACATATAGATGTATCTAAGTAGTTACACACTTGAACAATAATACATTATTAGTTATAGACATCTCACTTTGAACAAGTAAGTAACTAACTTTATTTATAACGTAACAACATAACATACAGTTAACATATACATGTCATACAAATGGAAATGTGTTACATTGCATGGATGTCACTTGGTTAAAAGCCGTCTTCCAGTGACACCATTTGATTATCATTACTCTATGATTACAATCATAACACTCATCAAAATCATGTTAAACAACTCACTCCAATTCATCATCAACCCACCTCCGTACTAGATAATATTAAACCGGAGTATTATTTAACATATAGTATGTGCTGTTATTGGTGATATATAACAACGAACTGAGAAGTCTGATCAACTGAAGTATATGTAAGTGAATAGAAAGGCGATCCAAACATTTGTATTTGGTTAACAACGTAGTGTAAGAACGGTAATAGACTTACAAACAAAGGTAGAGTTTCATTTAATCAGTTTCATTACATTCTGAACATCTAGGATTTATACAATTCACTTGCAAACCGGCCAATTAATATGTATAGTAACTCTTAATTACAACAATATGTTTGGTACATAAAAATACTAATATGTTTTGCATCTCAGTATCAGCGTATTTTTTACGGTAACGCAGAATCCGGGCCAGTAGCTTTTACAGGCGGGCCAGTATCCTTTCAAATCTACCTGCCCCCCCCCCGGGCCAATGGATACAAAACCTTAATGTCAAGACATGGACACAAGAAATTTTTTTTTTTTAAATGTCCTCAATCAGAAATACCATAATATTAGTAAGCATTGATACGCGGTAAGTTGGTTGTTAAATCAGCTTACCTGGCGAGTGAAAACGCTCGTGACACAATGAGTAGAGAGAGCTGGACATGGGTAAAATACTTCACTTGTTAAAGCTGTGCACAGAGGATACTTGTATGGCCCGTCTTTTAAATCCTGACATGTCGCATTCATGCATCTGGTAAATTCGCATGTCACAGCGGCATTGACTGTCAATGAAACAGCGTAAAACTAGGCAAACACATTTTGATATAGTATAAGTTGACTGAATGACAGGCGAGATCGTGCAGAAAACAGTGTGGAAGCGGTCTCAGTATAAACATATGATGTATTTTTACTTATTTTATACAGTGAGCCAATGATTTTCCATTTGTCGAATTCTGTACAATTGTAAAAAGTTTACGTACACAAGATAATCATTGTTTGAGACAGGAATAGTTGATGATTTCTCCCACCCCCTCCCTTTCCATCCCTCCTTCCTTCCTCCTCCCTCCTCCTTCCTCCCTCCTTCCTGCCTGCCTGCCTGCCTGCCTGCCTGCCTGCCTGCCTGCCTGCCTGCCTGCCTGCCTGCCTGCCTGCCTGCCTGCCTGCCTGCCTGCCTGCCTGCCTGCCTGCCTGCCTCCTTCCGTGCCTCCCTCTCTCCTTCCGTGCCTCCCTTTCTCCCTCTCTCCCTCTCTCACTCCCTCCCTGTCTCCCTCCCTCCCTCCCTTCCTCCTTTCTCTCTCTCTGTCTCTCTTTTATTGTGACTTTTTAGTTATTAAAAGGGCCATTTTCCCAAAACTGACACCACCTCAGTGTAACAGGAAAGCTAAAACGCACATTATGGACGGGAGGCCAAGGCGATGAATTGTGACTTTCGTCGACATTTGTGTTACAAGCAGCGAACCCTTTTATATGTTCTCTATATACGTTAGAACTTAAGTGATACGGCCACGTCCCAAGACCATCTGGCCTTGCATAGGCCATCTTGCAAAAGGTACCGTGAGAGGGGGGAAGAAGAAGAGGTAGACAAAAGAGAGATGGGAAGACAACATCAAAGAGTGGACGGGACTGGAGTTTGCCAGCTCCCAGAGAGTTGTGCAGAACAGAGAAACGTAGAGAGAGCTGATTAAGAAGTCGTCTGTGGTGCCCCAACGATCCTTACGGGTTATGGGAAAGTGAAGTGATATACGTTACTGATTATGGCATGGGTTGTTGGACTTTCTAATTTAGGATTTTTAGGTCATAAAACCGATTTTTTATGTAAAATTTTACATAAATTTGATCATAACCGTATTATGGCATATGACATAAGAACAATGTTACATGTTTTCAAATCAGCTTAAATGTTCTCTACGTATGCCACACATTACACAAACGGAATTTTTAGCGGTCTTTTCGGATTTTTGGCTTTAACTAAAAATGCAGTTAAGCAACTATGTTAACCATTATTTTCAGGATGTAATCAATGGGTTGCAACTGCCCAACCATTTTAGATTTTGTCCACGCATATCATTCGTTAGAGTACATGGCGTTTGCAATACGCAATTTAATTTGTTGGTTAATTATGAGTAATTTTGCTTAACATCAAATCTGACAAGAAATTGGTTAAAAACCTATTTTCCCACATATTTTTTCGCCGGTCGGTAACTTTTTGAGTTACAGGTCCGTGTGACTGTCTACATTTTGGGGAACTAACACATTTACAACAGTATTCATATTAGCTAATCATCAAAATTGGCTGTTGTAAGAACCAAACTCTTCACAAAAAGTAATTACTCTGAAAAGTTATCGCAAAACGCGTCGCTCACGAAATGAGCACGTTTACTAAATTATATCGTTAAGAAATTGTCCAAGGTGATGTAATGTAATTTTGGTAAATCAAAACGAGACGCCATCACTAGTGCACTAGTGTAGACACCGTATCTAAACAAAGTATGCAGACTGAATTTTTTGGAAAGGGTGAAATCTGCGGCGTAGAAACTTCTTGATAGATATCATGTCCGACTATCCAGACCGCTTGGCTGAGGCAGATAAAACTATTTACACAGTTAAACCATCATATACAAAGGGTGGGCGAGTGTTTGGTAAATATTTCTTGTAATTCCAGATATCTGTGTTGAGCTTGTAACTTGGAGTTGCAGTACTGTCTCCTGCAGCTGCAGTCGGAGTAGCCCAATGCAGGTCCGTATGGTGTGACAGGGTGCAATGGGGGCGTATTCACCCCTCCGCTGAGGCAATTTTGTTTCCCACATCATAAACATTGAAACATGTAACAGAAACTAGATGATATCATTGGCAGGTTGCACCACACCGTTTACACCCTGAAATATAATGGATAATTAGGCATATATCCAAAACCTGACCGCTTACTGTGTAACCAGTGAACTATGTACAAAACCAATGCCTAGTTGCCGATTTTAACATAGGTAGTAGGCCTCATGTAGACAAAAAAGACACATTTTGTGTGAAATTTGATGTTAAGCAAAAAATTACCCATAATTAAACAATAAATCAAAACTGTGTCTAGCAAACGCCATGTACGATAACCTTTGATATATGTGGACAAAATCTAAAATGCTTCGAAAGTTGTAACCCACTGATTACATTCTGAAAAATAATAGTTAACATACACTCCCTGTAGTTGCTCAACTACATTTTGGTAAAATTTTGCATTTTTCAGGACCAAAATGACCCATAGCTGGCTAAAACCCCAAATTAGACCGGCAAAAACTCCGATTGTGTAATGTGTGGCCTATGTGAAGAACGTTTAAGTGGATTTGGAAACATGTAACATTGCCATTATGTCTTATAGAGCCATAAAACTGTGTTGATCAAATTTATGACGGTAGCCATATTTGCCCGAGGCCATAGCGACGACTGTACTAATCGAGCGTTTTTGCTCAAAGGCGCTTTACAAATTAATTAAAGCAATTGATACATACTATGAAAAACCTCAAAACATAACAACTTGTATATTTAAAAGATGAACGATTTCAGACTGCAATTTTAACATAATACTAGAAGAGAGTGATTAGTTGGCTTGTCGTTGAAATGCTTTTGAAATACATCACATATTGCCTACATTTGATTTGTCGGATATTGAGAGCTAGACGAATCAACATTTTAAAAATCGTTATGTAGAGCTGGCCCAGAGGCTACACATACACGCACGCACGCACGCACACACGTTTATTGTGGAAGTCACTAAACGAGGTAATGCGCACATTTAAGAGAAAAGAATTCTTACAAAACAAAAATAATTATATAATTAATGTAGCAGGCTACAGCAGAATACACATGTAGGCAAAGAAAACACATACACATTAATGTAAATTAATATACGCTTTAATATACCAAAATACAAATAAAAAACATAATTATACACATTCGCAAGTGTAGACATAAGGCAATATTGGTAATAATATCTGTTATTAATGTCATATATATTTAATATCATACTTTTTGTATAGCAGTAACACACTGTCATATGCAGTGGCAATAGTCATGCCAACACAGCTATCAAGTAAAAGCACAAAAAGTTACCATAGAGGTCTATTTGTGCACTTATACAGATTACTTCCGGTGGTCACTGCTGTGATTACAGACTAAATGCGGGCTATTTACGTCAGTGATAACCAACAAGACCCATGGAACCTAATGAAGACCGCCCATTGTGAGCAAAAACTATCATTTGGGCTTCTCCTTGTCAAAACAAATGTAATATGGTCAGTTATCACGCTACAAGACAAGGGCGGATCTTATGGTTCACACCAGGCACGGGATTTTCCCAACTGCCGTATATAATTCATTAATCTGTCAGACTTTGATGGAGAAAAAAGCACCCGTGGTTAATTGTAAGTACATAGTCCGATCATTCAGTAGCAACAACAGTCAAATCATTCAGTAGCAACAACAGTCAAAGAACAATTATAATATAATATTAAACTTTCTCCCCCTAATTACCACACTAGAGAATATAAATAATGGCTATAAACACGACATATTTACTGAGTAGGAGGATACGCCCTTCTGTCCCGCCCTTATGTATAAAGAACACATTGGGAATTGGCAAAACTATCTTGTATACCTGATATTCGTTTTGCCCAAGGGCATATAACAAAGTGACAGAACGGTTCCTCTTGTTCCTTTTAGCATGATTACTTACAGTAAGAAAAGAAGACGTATTACAAACATACAGTTGTATTGCAATTATATATCAACACCACGCAGACAGGGAACGTTGAAAGCTTTGTCTATCTGGGACAGCGATACAGTATCAGAGACAAAAACCAAGACAAGGAGATTCAAAGAAGAATCACCGCCGGCTGGACAGCATTCGCCAAACATCGTGACATCATCAAGGGTAACGTTAGAACCTGGTTAAAGAGACAAGTCTACAACTCATGCATACTTCCAGCGATGACATATGGTACGAAAACATGGGCACTCACCATTTGGGCAAAGAACAAGCCAGCAGCCACACAAGCACATATCGAAAGAAGTATGTTAAACATCACATAACAGGAGAGAAAAACAAGCATCTGGGTAAGGAGAAAACAAAGGTCATAGACGTGATAGAACAAATCAGAAGACAGAAGTGGACCTGGGTAGGGCACATCAGCAGTCTATGAGATAATCGATGGACATCACATATCATAACCTGGAGACCTTACGAGGGGAAATGATCTAGAGGAAGACCGGCGAGACGGTGAAGAGACGAACTAGACGAGTATTGGAAGGGCACCATCCCATTTGGCAGAGGATTGCGCAAGACAGGCAGATCAGAAAACGACATGCCGAGGCCTTCACCCAACCACGGGACACAACGGCTGCACAATGATATTAATATACAGTATATTACAATACAAGTTATGCATATATATATGCATATATATATATACACTGTATATATATACATACAGTGTGTATATATATATATATATTATATCAATCACTTGTTGATACATAACAATGGTAATATCATATCTAGAAAAGTTAGTTGCATCAACACAGCCACAATTTACTGATAGACGGGTGCATCAGTGAAATGAGGCACCAAGCAATGTAACATCAATGATCAGTCGATTTAAACACTGATCATTACATAACCAGGAAGACGTTGAAAGACTTACATCAGTGTCAAATTACATGCTGAGAAAGACTGTAATTAGCGCTCACAATAATTACAGTATGCTTAAATTTGTATGTATGATTCCTGATATCCTAGGAATACATATGTTCAATAAGTGTTTACCTTCATTCTTCATATCACAAGAAATGCCTTACAAAATATATATATATTTCATCTATGAAACTGCAAAATATTTACAATAAAAGCACTGGTCGTTCAGTTGTTACCTATAGTTTGTGAACAGGACACCGGTTTGATTTGTAACACATGTAAATCCCATAATTGGCAGCTGAAAAAAATCCCTTGAGATAGGTTTTGATTTATTGCTAAAAAAAAGCAAATTTTTAAGTGACACTTTGAGAAAATAGGTTTAAAAATTGGGCTTCGTGCAAAATCAATGTCCAATGCACCTTAAATATGCATTTAGTATTGTTACTTTGGGATACATTGGAAAATAAACCGAGCATTGAAAGATGACATTACAAAGAATGCATTATAAAATTGATTGGACAGAGATAGCTAATTTTGGCTCTAGTGCAGAATAGGACTGTGACTTAATGCCTTGTTCGCTGTGCCAGGTCACATGTACCTTTGTTTCATAGATGTTAGACTTGTTCAGATGCACAACCTTTGGCACATGGTGTGTATGCATAACTCAGAATACATACTCCAGCAGTGAAAGTACTGATGGTAAACAGTCTTTGAAGAAAGGCTGGCTATCCTGTGAAATATGCCAAGCATGAATATAAAGTGACAACTGTACATGTCAATATACCCCTTGGGAATTACAATATTCCTAACGTGAGCAGCAGACGACTGTACAAGTGGGAGATGATATACTATGTCTAAAACAAGCTCCAAACGTACATGTTAGGAGTATACATAATGTGAATGTTGCTTTCCCAGTTTCCACTGTCAAAATTAAGGCCACACTGGTTCTCATGAATACTGTTGGTACAAAAATATAACTTAAAACACCACACATAATATCACTTCATAGTATCACTTAACCAGCAGCATCATTTGTGATCCAACAGTCAACTGTTAGGAAGTATTACTAAATCACATTCCGACCACATTGTTCCATGAACCAAAAATTATATATGCAATCCATAATAGTCCAGCTATGATAGTCTGATTGGTGTCAGTGAATCAATGACTCTAAAAATGGCTATCGTGATCGTCAAAAGCCAACATGTGTTGGATGCTGCAGTCCCTCTCGCTGATGGCAAATGAGAACCTAAAACACAACAAATCGGATTTCAGAACTTTGCTCTATACCTGCAATCTAAGTGACGTAAACTAATTTCTGGCTTACAAAATGCATGTCATAAAACAACTGTCTCACAGTAAAAATGCTGCTGCATGTTCGTAGTAAGAATTAACTAATTATACTTATCTTACTCAAAGATAATTTCCTGTCACATGACTGGAAACTTAGAAAGTAACTTACACCAAACACAAACTTTTCTAGGCATAAAAATAATATTCTCTATTTAATATATCACCTGTGTGGGGATTAAATCTGGTAATTAGTGTTGGTAGACAATATGTTATGGATATGGATTGGTCACACACTAAGGGATCATCTCAGAACATTGATGTCCGATATCAGATGAAAGTACTTTCATCTGGCCTCAGTCCCCCACCTTCTCCCCTCAAACAAAAGTTTGTAATCTTTGATATGATACCAATACATTAACACTATCGGTCAGAAGTGTAAAATATCAATGTCCAATACCAGACAAAACTGCCTCTGACCATCCCCCACAAAGTAATTTCGTCTGATATCAGACAATGACATTCTGAGATGATCCCTAAGGAAATCCCCATCCAATATCAACAGACAATTGCACATGTGGAACTGCCAAGGGAAGAGGAACACATCATGGTCTAGAAACACCTGGTGGTCAGATATTGATGTGGAAATTAAGAAGTTAGGCGACATCAGGAACAAGCTCATGAAAATGGCAGGAACGAGGACCCAGTGTGTTGGAAGACACAAGATTTGATTATCTCAAGAGAAGAAACACCATTCATGTGATTCTTCTTATTGGTTCTTCTGTTCTCAGCTACAAAGGACAACAGAAGTCTACGAGAAGGTCTCATTGGGTCACGTTGGGCGACTCCTGACTCTACCTCTAGTGTTCTGCCCGACTACGTGCTGGGCACCATTTCAATAACTAGTCCATAAGTCCGACTTTGTTCTTTAAAATCAATTTCACAGTGATGTTGTATACCAAAAAACATCTGCAGTTGGGAGGAAGAGGGTTTCACTCAACTAATAACAACCTTCCCCATGTTCTTTTTAATTAACAATGCTGTAAAAAGTATTTAAGACTTTTTTACACATTTGCACTATGCAGACCCGAAAAGTTGCATTAACAGCTGCAATCGGCTTCCGTGATGCACTCACAAACAACATCTGCGGTGGGACCTTTAGATTCAGATCAACACCAGGACGTGTCACCTGGAGACTTTCGCTGGTGTGTCACAGAAATAGTTGCCTCGGTGATACGGTGGCAGCTTTTTGAATTTTTTTATCATATCATTTGGATTTTCCCTATGAGGTCATACCCTTAGTGAAATGGTCCCCAGTCTCACGAACAGCCCACAATATGTTACATAATTCCATTTTCCAAGTCTATTTTATCGTAGGTTTTTCAAAGTGTATGACCCGTGTATTCTCTGCCATTCTTTGCATCGCAATAATTTTTCTCAAAGTGAAGATATTGTCTGAACATCCTCTTCCTTTCCTGAATGTAGCTTGTTCATTTCTACTGCTATTGAAATTATTTTGATGATTATCTTGCAGAAGACTTTGTTGTTGACTGACAACATTGTGATGCCTCGCCAGCTGTTACAATTGGTCATGTCACCTCTCATGGGAATTTTCACATTGGTATTTACTTTTCCTTCCATATCCTAATGACCAAGGGAGAAAGGCATGTGGCTGCTATTTCCGGGTCTATAATAACTAACTGGACCTGGGCAGGGCACATCAGTAGACTATGAGATAACTGATGGACATTGCATATCACTACCTGGAGACCTTACGAAGGGAAATTATCTAGAGGAAGACCGGCGAGACGGTGGAGAGACGAACTAGACAAGTACTGGAAGGACACCATTTGGCAGAGGATAGCGCAAGACAGGCAGATCAGAAAACGACATGCTGAGGCCTTCGCCCAACCACGGGACACTACGGCTGCACAATTATGATGATGATGATGAATAACTTTAATTATCTAGGATCATTAGTAACACCTGACAGCTTATGCAATAATGAGATTAAGAGACAAGTTGCTCAAGCCATACGCTAGTGACTTCCTGTTCCGAGTTATTTGACAGCAGCAACTATTCTTTCTTCGATGGGTGGCTCTAGGTGTAAACATAATTCACTTGTGCCCCTATTTCCGAGGAGTACGGCCTCAGCAACCCTCAAAAAAGAGAATAATCCACATAAGACTCACCACTATAATACATCCACTGGCTCACACTGATTGTGTTCACATTTGTTTTAAATGTGAACACACATTCGTAGTAACCAGAGTCCTCTTGAACTGCAAAAGAAGGTAATTCAAATTTAATAAAAAAGTAGACTATATTAAGGTCACCCTTGGTATAGAGCCAAAATGACCTGAATAGCAAGGTGACTGTATTAGTCAGTGGAACCAATATATACGCAAATACATATACCATATTATCCCCAATAGATGTGCAATATGGTTCGCGCGTCTATTAATTTATCATAAGACATAAGTAGCACAAGCTGGGAGGGGTGGGTGGACGCTCAAATTGCATACACGACACACACATGCAAGTCTTAGGTAGACAACACGTAGCAAAGACAGATTCGGCAAATCTACCAAAACCTCCGGCACTCAATCGACAGAACACGGTAGACGACAGAAAGCGCCAGTAGAGATTCTGCTTCGATAATTCGCGCGATGCTAAACAGACAATCATCACACTAGCCAGACGACATCATTGGATAAATACCACTGGACAATGCCGGAAATCCTATGTGCTGAACCGACATTCAAATAATTAAAAACCATGTGCTTTGCCAACGTCTGGGCAGTGATGTAACGCGGCAACGTCAACATACTTCGAGCGCTGCACGAAGGGAGCAATTCCCGAAGACGCTAAAGGGAATAAAAACATCTATGGCTTGAATTCATATTATATTACATCCTGATATCTATTTCCATGTCCACCACGCCAAAAAAAATCAAAAAATTTGATTAATTAGAAATTCCACATTTTCGAATATACATATTTTTGGCGCGCTTTTCGGGATGCCGAGATGTGGCATCACATATGACCCATAGTCGCATCAGTCCGGCCATTTCTATGCATTCAGAGCATATTTACAAGGATAGCTTTCGGATCGAAACGAGCGTCAAAATTAGTTATTATGCGATATTCCGATGTAATACAAACACTAGTCATCATAGAGGAACAAGCAGTTATCTTACGGTTTCACATGAATCCAATTTTATTCAAAACAATGAATGCGAATGGGCCTACAAGTCGACTAGGTTTCGCCGAGCTTGGGCTCGTTTTTAGAATAATTATATCGGATGCTAATCTACACCAATAAACATACATAACAAACATATATTGTATCCAGCTACAGAAAGTAACGTGTATAATCTTATAATATCACTATAAGGTCGATGTATGAAGGAGGAGTTGTACAATTTATCATAACAACTTAAATCAGTCAGTGAATCTCTGTCGGTCCTGCTAGCTCAGTTGGTAAAGGCGTTGGTTCCTTGGCTTTTATTTTGTAATCGGGCGACGCCAGTTTAATCCCGACACCAAACCATTGATTTTCTTTACACTTTTTTTGTTTATGTTTTCACGAATTAATATAAACAAAATAATTTGCATACTATGATGCACTGTTTGTAAATATTTTTTTATTTTTTTTTGTAATTATTTATTCGCCACAAAAATGGAAATATGGGAATTATATAACAATGTTTCAAAATTGTATTTATCCAAACAAATATAATGTAATGGATACAGAATTTATTAACTGTATATATATATATATATTGTACGGTAATATATTGTAATTATATATGTGAAAACAAATGGTGATCTGTTTGGATGAATAACATTTAGAAACATTGTTATATATAAAATTACCATAGTTTCATTTTTGTGGCGAATAATTACTACAAAAATATTTATAAACAGTGCATTATAGTATACAAATTATTTGGTTTATATTACTTCGTGAAAACATAAACAAAAAAGTGTAAAGAAAATCAACGGTTTGGTGTCGCCCGATTGCAAAATAAATGCCTTTACCAACTGAGCTAGCAGGACTGACAGAAATTCGCTGACTGATTTAAGTTGTTATGATAAATTGTACAACTCCTCCTTCATACATCGATATTCTTGTGATATTATGAGATTATACACGTTCTTTTCTGTAGCTGGATACGATATATGTTTGCTGTGTATGTATATTGGTGTACATTATCTCCCGTTGGTTGCATTCGATATAATTATTCTGAAAACGAGCCCAAGCTCGGCGATACGTAGACCTAGTCGACTTGTAGGCTCATTCGCATTCATTGTTTTGAATAAAATTGAATTCATGTGGAACCGTACGATAACTGCTTGTTCCTCTATGATGACTAGTGTTTGTATTACATCGGAATATTGCACAATAACTCATTCTGATGCTCGTTTCGACCCCAAAACTATCCTTGTAAACATGCTCTGAATGCATAGAAAGGGTCGGCCTGCTGCGAGTGTGGGTCATATGTGACATTACGATACCACGTGATCGCCTAGCTCATTAAATTTGTATTTTCCGCGGGAATCGCTACACAGACGGGTTTAAAATCAAATTTATGCTACAAATATATTTTTCCATATATAATTTAATAATAACAATGTTAAACTTTGTGTATGCCTTGTTTTTATTTCTTTTAAGTCGGACATCCACACGCTCTTCGTTCTTCTGACCCGTCCTCATGGCTACATATGGTTACGTGATTATGAATATCACGTTATTTTGACCATTCCTTTGCACTGGTAGAAGGCCCGACTTTGAGAATAAAACGAACTGACAGAAACGTGATGCCATCTCAAGGCTAATGTACAAATAATTGTTATCTAGAAAGTATCAGCAAGGAGGCCCCAGAGGGGGTTTACCGTATTTGCCATTATTAAAGGGCACACTCACACTTGAAAATATGTTTTCGTGCGTGGTTTCACTTCTACAAAAAGGGGATGCACGTCTATTATGCAGTGCGCGTCTATAGGGAACAATACGGTATACATTTTTTGTTTTTATTCTTAAAATACATCGCTAATTGGTGTATATATATATATACATATTCTCAAATGGCCTATATTGTAATTGATATATATATATATACATATTCTCAAATGGCCTGTATTGTAATTGGAAGAACCCGTACCCAAATTGAAACAATACTATTACCGTTTGTGGCAGTATCACCCACAGTGTTATTCTATGTACAAGTCTACAAAAACTGAATCACATAATCATAAATAAACTGATGGCAGATAATGTAAAAAAAAATACCACAGATGAGTTATAAATCACATCCAAGCACCGAGTTGGATCAACCTACCAGGGTATGACTTCTGTATAGACATGTGCTCTCCATTGTATGTCATGTTGTAGTATGCCGTGTCCGGAGGAATGGTACTTCCATTATGGTTCCAGGTATGGGAGATTTCTGGCAGATTTCTTGAGAACCCAGCAACAGCACACGCCATATCCAGGATGTTTTTGTTCTGAAACTCTGTCCAAACTGCAAGGAAATGGACACACTCTTTACACTAAATGCTAGAGGTTCTAACACTGGCATGTTAATTTCTTTTGTTATTCAACCTACTCAGAAGTCAAGTTAAGTTGGCACAACTATTGTTTGCCAGTCTTGAATTAATCAAAATTGTACCTCTTAGCGTGTGAAGTTGTGAACAGCTTGCATGGAAGCCATCCAGGTCATTCACAGCCATTATTGGCCAGTTTAGTTGTTTTCAATGACAAATTGTCATTGTCAGTTGTCACCACTACAGTATTTTGAACTTGTTTTCATTTAAACTTG
The DNA here is from genome assembly GCA_963995525.1 of Escarpia spicata. NCBI lineage: Eukaryota > Metazoa > Annelida > Polychaeta > Sabellida > Siboglinidae > Escarpia > Escarpia spicata. Next base: position 20,895,134 of record OZ023216.1, read on the forward strand.
TTCCCATAACCATTTAATGTCTGCTGTTGCCAATTATAATGTTGCATACTGCAGATAACTGTAAAGTCGCTACAGTGGCGCCACCTGGGGAATGACTGACAACGCGCTTAAAAAGTAACCAACTCAAAATAACTACCTTTGTGGTTTTTTAAATACATGTATCGCTAACTGGTTGATTACCGGCAAATGGACAAAGGAACCGAATTAATATAGGAATTAGGAGAATGAATCGCAGCACCTGAGAGGAGATTGCTTTCCAAAGCTAACGTATTCATACACGGGTATACATACAATAACTAATGTGACAAACATTTATCATTCGTGTCAATAAACTTGGCAAATACTTACTGTATACAACAATGATTGTAACGTCAAACGTTTCGGACCCGTCTTCATTGCTACAAGTGTAGGTCCCACTGTCTGCTAACTTGGCATCCTTCTTGACCAGGATACTGCGAACGTTTCCCGATGGCTGATGTTCTATCAAAGTCAGTTCGTATTCGCTGCCAGATATTGCCTGTATTTTTTCTTTGCCACTATTCGTAGTGCGAGACCAGAGCAGTTTGACGTTCTTACCCAAACAAGTTATATTAAAGGTCTCTTCTGCTTTGACGAATAAGGCTGGGTAATACGGCGGTTTGATCTGCACGTTTCCTGCAAACCAGAAATATGAAATCGAGAAATAAGACCTTATAATTCTGTAAGTGCTTTTAAAGCCTCATATATGCGCAATGCCTTCGATTAGACAACAGCGACATATCACATAAAGAACATTTTAACATTGCTTTTTTTTATTTAAATATTTATTGATGCTTTACATTTTACCAATTTCATATTTTTTGTGTTCTAATTTTTTTAATATCATCTTCTTTTTTAATGCTACTGCATTATACAATAATTATTATACTCTTATATAATTAAGTTGTTTTGTAGTTTTACATAATTTTACATGTACATTTATGTTTAAAATTCACGACCCTTAGGAAGATAAAATGTATATTTTATAAGGTTATCATGAATAAGGAATGTTTATTATTATTATTACTATTATTAAGCAAGACAATGAGAAATTGGCAGAAAGAAGCAGAAACAAATGTCTTGACCAGCTTCCTTCTGATATCACCATGTCCATGACTGCCACATAATTACATAACATAAAATCAGTTGGTTTTCTTTACATCAATGGCAAATCTGTTCACTATGCAGAACCAAATGTTTTTTTCAAAAACTGTCTTTAGTATTTATTTTACAATTACTATTCCATCCAGCTTTACACTATTTTCAATACATTCAAATGTTATGTGGGGTGGGAGTGTCAATTTTATGTCGTAATTTGACTGTGACAGAGCATATAAAATCCTCTGTTCATACAAGATTTTGCTATAAAATAAATAATTTTTTTTCTAAGATCATGTTGAACACACTGTATTGTTTTTCACTAGAGTTCAAAAAACTGTAGATAAAATTAAATTATGCATATTAATTTACCCGGTACTGGTAGACATAAAACAAGGAAACTACTGCAGTTTCCACTGAAGCTGGCTATAAAAACATAAAGAAACAAGGTTTCACAGGTGTATTATACGAGCTGATCCTTTAAAAACAACAAGTTGGGTATGCTACAATACAGTTATGAAGAGCTCACTCACGACCCCAATGATGCCAATTTTGTTCATTATGAAACATCAATGTTTTGAAATGACCCCCTTAACAGCCTAGTTCACTGAAGTGTGACAACTCCTACACAGAATGCTATATAAAGAGGGTGTTCGTCAGTCACATGCAGCTATGTCTTGTGACTGCGTGGATCAGTATTCAGAGACACTATCCACAGGTACATATTGGTGGGTCAGATGGTTATCAACACATATCTTACTAACCCAAACAAAGTACAGGTAAGTAAAAGTTATATATTCTTATGTAAAATACACTTCATATTATTAAAAACATTGCTACCTTTGTTATGGCTCCATGCCAGATTCCACATAGAATTATATTACATGTATGTCTCTTGTATAGATCTGTGTGTTTTAAAATAAAGGTAATGTGCATGACACGTCATCAGCATGTGTACTAATGTGTTTCATTAACTATGTACAGTAGTTTTAAAGATACTAAAACGCTGCTTTTGTTAGTGTCAAATCATGAGAAAGGAAACCAAGATAATTGATTTCATAAATAGTTTTGAAGGCTTGATGTAGCAAATATGACATTCATACGCCCATCGAACTCCATATATATATATATATATATGTGGTTGAAACCTGAACATTCTACAATAAGTTAAGCACATCATTCATACACAGGCAACTAGATTCGCATTGGTACACCACTGTCAATTTCAAACATTTCCATATCTAATTCTCTACATTGTCTGTTAACTTATGACATCATGCAGTTTCAGTTTCTATTAACTTCAAATCTAAATATTTATTGTAACAACTGCTTACATTCTAACCCACAAGCAGCACTATTCCAAGTCTTCGGATCATGCCATAGAAAATACCAATACCTGAGAGGACTGAGTTTGTTTTAGGTGGGGGAAATCTTTAGCTGACGGCCAGTCAAATAGGGTGTCCTAAAGTGTGTGTGAAAATAATTCTATTGGCTCATTGTTATTTATGTTCGATATGCATTAAAAATTGGTGTCAAACTTGTGTATATGCACAAATTATTATTACTGTATGCGAACATTCATATACTCCAAAAGGCAGCATACGCACCAAATATATATAGCGTCACGTTCGGCCCTATCGCCGATCTTCTGAGGTTATACTATCCCTCGTAACAGAGCGGTCTGCATATGCTGCCTTTAGGGGTGCATTTGGATTGGATTGTATGTGTAACATGCGGACTCGCATATCTACCAGTACCCTAAGTATCAAAAGTTTATATTTTAGAGATAAAATGAAGATACCGAAAAGTTTCATTTTGGTAAGATTTTTACACAAATATGTGGAATTATATTTGCACCCGTCTTGAAGCTCTCCTATAACTTCCACTTGCATCCCCCAAGGCTCACCAAAAACACCATGACAATTTTAATATTTCGGGGCTAATCCTACCTCCAGCAACTAGCTATACTGCCAAAGAAACAGTCCACCTGCCATACTGGCCAAGCCATGTAACCGTACACAACTTTGTCAATCTATAAAGGCTATGGCCAATTAGATTGACCCCAAAATGTGAAGCTTGAAACTGGGTTATAAATAAAAACTGGATATATGTATTAAGGTGTTAAAATTAGATTTAAAAAAAAAAAAATTACTACAAGTAACAACAATTAATTTTTTTTTATATGTTACTATTAGTATCTTTAGAACAGGCCTCAGCATTAAACTGTTTTATCCAGTGGTCCAGGAGGCCAGTTGATTTGAAAAGTTACTGGCCCACCAAAAATCTACCAGCACGTATTACGTCACCTACAATTTGTGTTGAATGAATGAACGTTTATTCAGAACATTGATAACAGTATATATATACAAGACAAGACAACCAAACAAGTTTAACTATAATACAAGTGAGAATATACAATGTTTGAAGGGGGTAAATACAAAGTCATTGACTTTTGTGTAAATTTACCCCTGACATATATTTATATATATAATTATATACCTGTATGTATACACACATATACATACATATATTCACATTCACATACATACGTACATGTATTTTGAGACATCAACATTATATTATTCGAATTTGCTATTCATCTAACCATCTAGCTACAATAATTGATAACATGTAATGGAATGTGCATATTTAAAATTTAAAGTATGTGATAAGTACACATCTCTACACATATTGTAGTTTCCTCAATGGCATGATTATATTTGTGTATGATTTTATTTAGATTTCCACAACCAGATATTTCTCAAATAAAAGGTTCTTGCATTTACGCTTAAATTCAGTAATAGTATTAGTAGTTTTTAAATGATCACATAGAGAATTCCATAATCGCACTCCCTTTACACAAAGAGACATTGATCGCATGGTAGAACAGACTCTCTGTCGTTCTAGGTCATGATTAGCTCGCACTGAGTATGCTATTTCCCGTCTAGTAAACAAATACTGAATATTTGATGGCAAACAGCTATAGTAAGCTTTGTACATAAATAATGATGTTTTCAGTTCTATGGTATCTGGAAATTTTAGAACATGTAATTATAAAACCACACATCATATTCCGTTTAGTCCTTCACAGATAAACAGACAACTAATGGTAGACAATTTGTATTGCATTCGCATCAGATGTTTACATCCGCACTTCAACAAATGATATGATTTGATTCACACTGCTGGTCGGAAAGAAATCAACAATCCACTGTTGTCATATATATGATTATGAATTGCCATGGAGTTACATTCATATTTTGCAACTGGGCAATTCTATATTAGAGGTCAGACTGCTAAAAAAATGCAATCTTGTTGGAACACGTAAAAGTTTTACTACTGGTGTAAAACATATATATAGAATTTGGGCCCAAATAAAAAAACTGTGCTGTGGGTTCACTTTTAAGAAAAACTGCATTTTTAATGGAGTGCATTTTTGACAATCAACATCAACCCCTCCCATCTATCCATTAAATCTCAACTTATGTACTTTTATTTTGTTGATTTTTTAAGTTCATATTATATATTCAAAATTTAGAATGCAAAATACTGCAGAATCCATATTTTGAAATGAACAGTCACATATTTTCATATATTTGTTTCCGTAATTCTGTTATCAAATACGTAGTAAACATTTTCCAGCAAACTAACTAGTGATTGAAATTATAAGTTACTTAAAATGTTCTTATTAGATACACTCAGGAAGAGATTAGATTACAGACTTTTAGTGTGTCTTCTCTCAACTTGTGGGAAGCATGGTACCAGAATAACATTTTGGTAACGGAATGATTTACCGGTAATGTCCAATTTAAGAAGCCAGTAATGGGACCTATGTGCATTAGAGGTCAAAGCAGACGCCAGAACAATGTTTCAGTTAATTGTGAATGGAATCCATGGATGGTACTTGTGAAAACTGTCCAATGATTAAAAAACTTGTTCCATCTGAGAGAGATGATACTATCTACATTGAATGGCAGCAGTGGCCCACGGAATCCAACAAGATAGGCAAGACTATCCACCAAGGATCAGTTGCAGAATGTTTTGATGAGCATTCAAAGCAAACACCTTATTTTCCGCAGCATACGTTTGTGAATAAGGTCTTTTGCTACAGGACAGGTGATTGTGAAAGATGATGCAAAGTTGTTTTATAAGTAGACTATGCTGAGTAGTTTAACACTAAAACTAAAAATGACATTCAAGCAGCCAATTGGACCTACAGTCCAGTTTCCCTTTTCGTTGTAAACAATAATGATGTGCTTGGAAGCACGGAGGACTACATTCAATGATGGTCGTTTCAGACTATAGCATGATAAATATGCTGTGAATGTGTTCTTCAGGGCCATTCTGTAACATATCGATTTAACAGTCTTGGCCTTGACAATAATACTGGTCTGCTGCCTTTTTTTAAGCTGTCGGGCCACCAGTTTTCATATTTTACTGACCCGACGGGCCACTGGTTTGAATGTGATTGACCACCAACGTGTTTTCGGTAGCCCAATCCTACCTAGCAAAATGAGACAACCTTAAAGTCTAATCTTTTTATTTGATATTTCAATCAATGTTCATTTTGTTACATTTGTTATAACTAATTAAACATCGGTGACTACCCATGCGGATATGATGCCGAACTCATTTGTGTCCGCCCGTGTGATTGGCGAATGGCGGCGGTCATTAATTATTAACCCAATAAGCGGTCTTGTTACATGCTGACTAGGGGTGGCAAGATGACAGTCGATTGTAACTGTCGCCTGCGTGATAAAACGCTAATGAATATTCCATAACTGAAAGACGTCAAAAACATTAAATATGATTTCTTATACTGTGAAATGGTTGATAGCATAGCAAAAGACAATGGCTGCAGGCTCACAGCAGTGGATCTTGTAATACAGCCTTGACGGAACGAGAGCAACGACTCTGGACAGCATTCAACACTGACGCACACGAATGCGTTGTTTACATTGCTAGTGATGCAAGTGATACACGTGGTATTAGCGTTCAGATGCAAATTTTCCATGGTATCATGTACACCTGATCCTGGCAATACCAGCCATAGCATTGAGACTCAAGCACAACCAACACCAAAATTGCTTTTGACGTGCTGATGACAGCCAGCTAAAATTTCAAGCCCACCCACCCCAGAAAATACCAGCCTCCTATCAAAAACACTATCTATATATAGGTACTTGTCAGCTTTGTGCGTTTGTCTTCACTGATACAGTGACTTTAGTCTCAATGTAAAATACAAGCTGCATGATAATAAGCCTATATAGATATAATGTCACATTGTAATTTTTTATGTTTGATTTTTACAGTATTCTTGGAATTTAAACCAACTATTATGTCATATGTATATAGAAGTGACACAACACTGACAGTGACTTTTGCCATTGGTGCAAATGATTTAGTTTTTACTTGTTTTGTTGTAATAAAGTGTGCACATAAATGTGCTAAGATTGTTTATTACGAATGGCACTATGATTAAAAATCTTCACGTTCTCACATCTTATAGTCGTTATCTTAATTTTGTAAATGAATATACACAAATAACAGCTTCAGAAAAGCTTGCATTCATGTCATTGCTCCTAGCGAACCCTTGTGTACTTCTTGTGAAGCGAATGGCCCGCCCAAAAAGCTACCGTCCCGAACTTTGTCAAAAAATGCTGATACCAAGGTACCCACCATTCCTGTATATATACCACATAATAGTTGGTTTAACTTCCAAGAATACTGTAAAAATCAAACATCTAAAATTACAGTGTGATATTATATAGGCCTATTATCAGCTCGTACATTATATTTTTAATATTGACAATTGCAGCCACATGTATCACTTGCGTCAGTAGCAATGTAAACAATGCGTCCATGTGCAACAGTGTCACTGTTGAACGCTGTCCAGAGTCCTTGATCTTGTTCCGTCAAGGCTGTATTACACGATCCAGCATTTGCAGCCATTGTCTTTTGCAATGCTATCAACCGTTTGACAGTATAACAAATAATATTTAATGTTCTTGACTTCTTGATGACTTTCAATTATGGAATATTCACTAGCGGTTTATCATGCAGACAACAGTTGAGATCGACTGTCATCGTGTCACCCCTAGTCAATGTGTAACAAGACCACTTATTAGGTTAATAATTAATAACCACCGCCAATCACGCGGGTGGACACAAATGAGTTCGGCAGTGCATACATATCATTGTATCCACATGGGTAGTCGCCGACGTTTAACAAATAGTTATAACAAATGTAACAAAACAAACAAATATTGATTGAAATATTAAATAAAAAGATTAGGCTTTAAGGTCGTCCCATTTTGCTACGTAGGATCGGGTTACCGGAAACACGACTGGTCAATTGGATTGAAACCAGTGGCCCATCAGGCCAGTAACATATGAGAAATGGTGGCCCAAAATGGCCCAACAGCTTCAAAAAAGGTGCCAGGCCAGCGTTAATATCGACTCTTTTGTCGAGGCCTGCTAAGGATCTGGAGATGAAGTATTCCGGCCAGAAAAATGCAAAGAATTTTTTTGGCCTGAGTTTTTTAACTGAGGAGGACATTTTCTTTAAAAAGTGTTGAGCTCTGTAATTTGTCTGGCCTGAAATTTATCATGATTGTGTTAATATCTTCCCTGGGCCACAGATGGATAGGCATTCAATAGAAGCCTTCAACTGAACTTGAATTAAACACGAAACATGCCATTTTACTGGGTTCATAATTATTTCCCACATATAATTAGAATATTTGTTCATTACAACAGTTGTTTGTAAACATGCAGAAGGGTAAGAACAAGTATCAATTATTATTTTATGTTTTATTCAAAAAATAGTCAGACCCGGGGTTGGGTTTTAGCCAGCTAAAAGTTGTTTTAGCCATGACGGTGGCTAAAAGTAAAACCATCTAAAACTAGGTTTTAACCACTTTTTGACACTTTTAACCGGCTAAAACTTCCTGGATCTTACGTGACCATGGCTAATATGTTGAGAATGGATAAGCCAGTTGTATGAATATTTTAAAGTGTACACTAAGACTTAATTAATACCACTATGCTACATTTTATTCACATCAAAATGTACAACAGAGAATAAACAACAACAAATACTATAATTAAAATTACCTATTTATTTACCTACAAGTAAACTGCATACAAACTTTGCTTATACCTTTTTATCACTATAACATGCAATAGTACAAACTTAGAATAAGAAATTACTTGTAAACTAAAAACTAGCACAGATGATTACAATTAAAATAATCAATGTTGATATTCAAGACTACAAGTTATTGACTTGAACTTTGTAAAATAGTGTTTACATAACACATTATGTGGAAATGCCACATCCATGTTTTAACATGTAGCCCAATATAGCACACAATGTACAGTTTAGTCACTGATATAGCCCAACTTAGCACAGCTTTTCAAAAATTTGTATTCACTATTTTCTCAAGACAAGACTTATGATGATGCGACAGACTATGGCATGTCTGAGTTGGAGTTTGCGGCAGATCTAATCTCAGATGATCTGACCATGTGAGATCTTCGTGTACAGCATAGACTGTCTTAACTCTTTCTTTAGCACATAAGGTGTCTAAACTGTATTAGAAACAGTTTTGAACAATTATCTTATGATTTTATGCACAGAAGAGAATATTTGTTTAGATTTAGCCAGTTTTAGCTACTTTTAGTGGCTAAAACCATGCAACCCAGAGTTAGACTCGAAATTCCGTACCCATGCCATGTACACTGTAATTATGTTACCGAACAAAACCTGTTCAGTGTAAAAGAACAGTGCACATACCATAACTAAACTTCTATCCAATTCAAGGTCATGTTATATGTCTATCTAATAATGCCAGTTGTCAGCCCTAGTAGGTTGTAGATTTCAGATGATTTATCATGACATTTGTTAGCAAAGTTCTGATTGTGATTATTTCTCTGTAATTCCGTTACCAAAATAGAAAGTCATAATTTCATTCTTTCGTTACATTTCTTAATAACTACCACTATTTGTTACAGAGAATAGTGTGTACTTCCAAAACATGTTCAAGTTTCCTTTCTAGGCACATGATGAACTAAACAAATTTAAACATTATAGGCAAACAAATTCTGTGAATTATAAAAATGTTTATGTTACCGTGGAATTGCCCAACTTCCAAATAAAATTCACCAATTATTTCTCTTTTCTACCTCTGCATAAACTCGCATGTAGCGAGGCATAGTCCAATGCTCCACTTAAAGTATTATTATCGATCAGGACATTTCCCCCAACTAATTAATTCAGTACTTGAAACATACCCTAGTTTCCTAGTTGTTTCCAGTGCTCGGCAATGTTCTATTAACTGACTAGTTTGTATTATTGTGGTTACAACGTAATGGTCTTATGTGGTTCCATTCAACTAGTCAGCCTTTTTCAGGACATTATCGCCAAACCAACCTTTATAATTATATACTGGACTGAGGATGGTCACAGCCAGGGTGCTTGTCGTCCCTCAGTGGTTCTTTTACGTCCCAAATTGAGACGGGACCGGCATTAACATGATCTTCGAGTCATGAGGGATACACAGTCCCCAATGTTGAGAGCCAAGTTTTAACACCAAATATCATGCCTGCCCGGTCTGGGTTTCAAACTCAGAGCACTGGCATGCCAGGTGGATGTGCTAAACACATTAGCTGTGTTCCTGGGAGCAGGCTTGGTTAATTGCTCCAACAAGAATTCTTATCAGCAGTTCAAGGTTGTTTTGGTCACGGGTGTTTGGTTAGTTGTCTCTGTACTATAGTATCTAGTTTGAACGCCCATGACCAAAACGTCCCAGGCCAAATAAGCTGACCAAAATTCTTGTCACCCAGAGCTATTCCTTAACCAAGACAGCTCTTAGATATAGCTGTCTGTCAAATCCGCGGCATGCTAAAATACACTGCATTAACATCATGCTTGAACAAGCGTTGATCTTGCGCTAGAGGTGACACTTATCTACAGCTGTCTACATACATACTTGTAAATTTTTTTGTCATTCATGTAATGTCACTGTTTGAATAAGTTTAACATTTATTATATTATTATATATATATATATATATTTCGTAATATTTTAATTACTCTTAAGAAAACTTTGTGTTTGTACAAACTGTTTTTTGGAAGGGTTTGTCCAGTTTTTACAACTGTTTCTATTACGTAATAATGCATGACAGAAATGCCAGAATTGATCGGAAGGATCGGAACTAGTATGCCCCTATATAAATTTTAAGTCGTTTAATTGATATCCAATGTGTCCCCGGGCCAGGCCGACACCAAACTTCCAAGCCTGGCTATAACTTATACTAGTACATTTATAAGCACAGCTACAATTTAAGTGGGGCGTTGCCGTTGGATTATGTCTAATCAAAGCCTGCTGCTAGAAACACATAAGTTGCTGAAACGATTACCAGTTGCTGATGATGACAATGGTGTAACTGATAACGATAAACGTAATGATAAAATCTAGGAAGTGCTTTTGGCGCTTGGCCCTTGGCCCGGGTTGAGTCTTGGCAGTTGGCTTCCGTGGTTATGTCAAAACTCACGTCAAGCTACATTTTCGCGGACCCCATCCCTCACTTGATCGACTCATTCACGAAAAGAACGTACCTGTGGCTTCGAAAGTGGTTGGTGTTAGCAACACCCACATCGCAAAACAGATAAAGAACGAACACTTTATTTCATGAGACATTTTAACTATACGTTTCGGTAATGTTGCCGGTGCGCTGACGGAAAATCCCGAGTCCGCTCACTTCCGGTGTGTGTAGCCTCGGTTATCCAGGCGCCGTGAGGTGGCAGCATTGTCCCATCACTAGGGCCTGTAGGGGTCAGCACACTGTCAGTTTTCCCATTGGCGAACATGTTAATGTTTTGTGTGATTATAAGAAAACGTGACCTATAAAGTTTCTTAAACTTCTCACCTGCTGTTATTATCATCTCATTGACATACTGGTCGAGTTTAGTCAAAATCTAATATCTCTAGCTCTTGCAAAATGCCTGTATGTATGACACCCGTCAATATTTACAAATGGATGCAGGCAGTAATCCGGCTACAGTGTCAACTAGCCAAATTGCTGCCAGATACCCTTCCGCTTAGTAAAATCAGCTAAAAAGACACCATTTTACTGTCAACAGCTTCAACAATCACATCTAGAAATCTGACTACTCAAGTGTACTTATGTCAGAGCAAGTGAATATTATAAAAAAGTCATTTCTCACAAATATACTGCACTTTTTTTCGTCTGTAATCAAGCAGGAAGTCCAACAGTGTGCTGACCCCTGTATTATTACAGTCCAGCCAATGTTACCGGTAGGGGGCTTTACCCCAGATTCGGGTAGAGACGATGATTGGCTCTCAGGCCAACTATGAAATAACAAATTAAATAAGGATACACTTTTATAAGATAATACTATAACAACTATTCAACATTAAAGGGAATAAAAACACCTATTGCTTGAATTCATATTATATTACACCCTGCTATCTATTTCCATGTCCCCCAAGCCAAAAAAATCAAAAAATTCAATGAATTAGAAATTCCACATTGTATGCTGTGCAGCCGGACATTTTCGAATATGTATATTTTGGCGCTCTTTTCGGGATGCCGAGATGTTACGTCATCTATGACCCATACTCGCATCAGGCCGACCATTTCCATGCATTCAGAGCATGTTTACAAGGATAGCTTTTGGTTCGAAACGAGCGTCAGAATTAGTTTTTGTACGGTTCCACTTTAATCCAATTTTATTCAAAACAATGAATGCGAATGGGCCTACAATTCGACTAGGTTTCGCCAAGCTTCTGCTCATTTTCAGAATAATGATATCGAATGCAACCAACGGGAGATACTCTACACCAATAAACATACATAGCAAACATATATTGTATCCAGCTACAGAAAGTAATGTGTATAATTTCATAATATCACTGGAGTCCAGTTATTGACCCACAGGCTTCTAAAACTGATTACAGTTTATGTTGTTTCAGACGACAGTGAGACGCATTGACAGCTGTTTGTGCCAGGTGTTTCCTCAATGACGATATGAAGTACCAGGTACTCGTTAAACAACAGCCACGAATTATGATGGTATCACCACTTTGTTGACGACGGCAACAGTTTGCATTAATGCGTTGTATGAAGTCACGCCAAGTCATCGACCATCCACATCAAGCAAGATAACTACTGTGATGGTGTCAACGGTGCAACAGTAGTTGCAATGAGTGTTGGTTTAAAGAGATACATTCTCCCTCTTGGAAATACAACTACTCAAATGTTGCATTCTCAGTCTGGCGCGAAACCATATTAGTGAGAATTCTGTGAAACAAAACAGTCTTCTCAGCAATTTACGTGCGAAATTGACATTGTTGTAACACTAAAAACGTTCTTGCAGAACCGTGACACAAAGGTGCAGTTAGTTATGTTGCGCATGCACGCAATCACAGACGCGCGCCCACACACGCACATAAGTGCTTTGATAAGTGTTCATCCACACATAGGTGATGTTTAAGCACAGCAATACTTCAACTTTCGCTGTGGATGTAACCTTGAAAAAACATTCCAATGGGAAGCGTGACACCTGTTGTATACGGTTCACACAAATTAGTACACTCGCTGTATTTTTTAATCACATATTCGTATCCACTGCGGTGAGAAACCATACAAATATGATACATGTGGAGCACACGTCGTACAGAGTAGCATTTTATAGGCATATGTCCGTATCCACACTGCAGAGAGACCCTACAAATATGATACCTCTGGTGCACAATTTGCACGGTGTGGTAATTTAAAATCACATATCCGTATCCACACTGGGGAGAAACCCTACAAATGTGATACCTGCAAGGCACAACTCGCACGAAGTAGTAACCTAAGGTCACAAATCTTTACCCATATTGGAGAGAGAGACCCTACACATGTCGTATCTGTGGTACAAAATTATCAGAAAACGGTAGTTTGAAGAAACGTATTCTTATCCACACTGGTGAGAAACCCTACACGTGTGGTAACTGTGGGGCATCCGTTTGACAATGTAGTAGTTTGAGGTCACATGTTCGCATCCACACTGGAGAGAAACCCTACAAGTGTGATACCTGTGGGGCATACGTTTGACAATGTAGTAGTTTGAGGTCACATGTTCGTATCCACACTGGGGAGAAACCCTACAAGTGTGATACCTGTGGGGCATACGTTTGACAGTGTAGTAGTTTGAGGTCACATGTTCGTATCCACTCTGGGGAGAAACCCTACAAGTGTGATACATGTGGGGCATACGTTTGGCAATGTAGTAGTTTGAGGTCACATGTTCGTATCCACATTGGAGAGAAACACTACACGTGTGATACCTGTGGGGCATACGTTTGACAGTGTAGTAGTTTGAGGTCACATGTTCGTATCCACACTGGGGAGAAACGCTACTAATGTGAACTCAGTGGTGCACGTTGCAGCCACACGCATAAACACATTGACAGGAACAAACATTCATTCTGATATCGCAAGCAAGCACACGTAGACACTCCCCCTGTTGAGAAACAATAGCATGATGTTCCTGTGAATGTTTCAAACTCAAATTACAAGCTGGTATTTATATAACCAATACGTTAACTTTGGGTCTATATCTGGTGGCACCTCAGCCCAGGTTCCAGAGTTCATTCGCCTCTTTCTGTGTTCGATGGCTTCTTTGGACAATTGTCTTCTGATCTACTGGTTGACACATTGCAACAGTTTGTTTTTCCGTGTTTCGTTGTAAGATAGTCGCTTATGTGTGATGTAAAACTCTTTCAAATTATTACGCTTTAAAAGCATGCACCAGTTTGCAACTTGTGCGCGCGCGTATGTGTGTGTGTGTGTGTGTGTGTGTGTGTGTGTGTGTGTGTGTGTGTGTGTGTGTGTGTGTGTGTGTGTGTGTGTGTGTTTGTTTGTGTGTTTATGTGTGTGTGTGTGTGTGTGTTTGTGTGTTTATGTATGTGTGTGTGTGTGTGTGTGTGTGTGTGTGTGTGTGTGTGTGTGTGTGTGTGTGTGTGTGTGTGTGTGTATGTGTGTGTGTGTGTGTGTGTGTGTATGTGTGTGTGTGTGTGTGTGTGTGTGTGTGTGTGTGTGTGTGTGTGTGTGTGTGTGTGTGTGTGTGTGTGTGTATGTGTGTGTGTGTGTGTGTGTGTGTGTGTGTGTGTGTGTGTGTGTGTGTGTGTGTGTGTGTGTGTGTGTGAGAGAGAGAGAGAGAGATATATATATATATATATATATATAGATAGATAGAGAGAGTGTGTGTGTGTGTGTGTGTGTGTGTGTGTGTGTGTGTGTGTGTGTGTGTGTGTGTGTGTGTGTGTGTGTGTGTGTGAGTGTGTGTGTGTGTGTGTGTGTGTGTGTGTGTGTGTGTGTGTGTGTGTGTGTGTGTGTGTGTGTGTGTGTGTGTGTGTGTGTGTGTGTGTGTGTGTGTGTGTGTGTGTGTGTGTGTTTGTGTGTGTGTGTGTGTTTCAGCAAACCTATTTTATTGATGTATATGAACATCTAATATTGTCCTCTGCATGGGTGTATATATAGCCGCAATATATTGTATGGCTACATTTTATAACGGCAACTCCTTCAAGAGGGATGCATAATTTTGATGTAGGTTTCCACTAGATAATTCCACTAAGTGGGTCTCCTTCACATTGCATGAATTGTGGTCTTTTTATGAGTATTTCCACCTGGTATAGAAAAGCCGAACTATTATATTTCCTGAGTGGCCGTTTTTGTCAGATGGACTTTAAAGAGAACTACAGTGAGACTCACAGAAGTTGCAGCTGTGTTTGTATAATTGTATATCGTGTTTTATTCGTACCATGTAGCTTTTATAACGTTGTATTATGCATTGTGAATGATGGGAAACACTGTCTTTCTTTCTTATTGTTAACTTAAAAGCGGTGAACCGAGAGACGAACTCGTGCGTAATACGCGACATGCGGCTGCACACTGTCATATCGTCTAGGTACACAGTCGAAACTGGACTAGTGAACGAACTAATCAGCTTATCCGCCAGGCGGAGCCACGTAAACGTTGTCAAACTGAAGTTATTACTTACCAAACGGTGTGTCAGTCCGATTTGTTCTATAATCTCATTTCAAATTCGTTTTGGGAAAAGTAAGACTACCTTGTAGGCCCTATCCATTATGACATATTAACCTGTTTGTGCAACGTTTCTGTAAATCAACATACAAACGATTAGCATATTTAACTCCTGCCCAGGAATTACTTCAAGTGATTCTCAAAATAGACATTTTCACATGAAGAGAAATACGTATATCAATCAATCAATCTTTATTTCAGACAAAAAAGCATACATGTAATATGCACTATGTCCATAGTAAAAAAGTAAAAATAAAAAGTATATTATAGTGTATATATTGCACTAATCCACTTCCTGCGCAATACAGAGGTCGTATAAACATCACTGTGTATAATACTCTCAACAATGTTGTTCGTCGATGCAGATATTCTGCTCATAAAACTGTACATGCATTTTCTAAATCTAGTATTGCAACAGTCCGTGTCAGAACTAACAAACATTAGGCTAGCACTACACCTCATGCAATCTTCCGCAGTTATTAATACCAACTAAGACATAATCGGAATGGACTCTCCGGCTCGTATGACGTCACCCACTGAAGACATGTTATTATAGTGCTAAGAGTTAGGAGACCCAGTCGTCACCCGTATAGGTGTGTTTTATGCAGTGAAAGTGTTGCTATTTTTATTCGCACTTATCAATGTCTTCGCCAAGACGATTTTGACCACAATTCTGAGACTTTCGGTACGTACAGCATGCAGAAGAAGTGAAGTCCAAACGTCGCTTCGTTCGTCTATCGGTCAGTCGTATGCATGCATACATGCGCACACGGACACGGAGATACACGCACGCACGCACGCACGCACGCACGCACGCACGCAAACACAGAGGCCATACATACATACACACACACACACACACACACAGAAATATAATATTATATATATATATATATATAATAATTATTTTATTTCAGACAGTCAATGTGTCCATACAAACAATACATTGATAAAAACAATATATTAAAACATTGTATAAAGCCAGGATCCACTGATGTCGCAATTGAGATGTACAATACATGTCGCTAGTAACAATGTTTTGAATAATGGTATTCATTGACATATTTATCCTTGTCATTAAGGTAAAATAATACCTTTACATGATTTTACATTTGCAACCATGTGGCTAGCGCTACATCTCATAGGCAGATGGTTCAATATTATATATGAATTGTTATAGACAACAGTATATTTCTGAAAATTAGCTTTTCTACAATTTACCCATAGAGCACACATATAAATATTACTAAAATATGCAGCAAACAGAAAACTTCTTTAGAGCAGTTGAGAAAAAAATGGAATTATTGTCGTAACATGATTTCCTTGGCATACAAAAGTCTCACCTTGGCTTGATTGTCAGCTTCATCCGTAAAGTCATTAAAAACAACATGCCCAAGATATTTACAAGACGTGGCAAAATTGTACTTATTTCCTCCTAATGTAATTACGCTGGCACGATTTGAGTTTCTAGATTCAAAGTACATGATAAGAGATTTATCAGCTTTATATTGAACGTTGTGCACACATCTATAGGAGTAACAACTGTCGAGTAAAGCTTGTAGCCCTTGGGGTATATCAGGTGATTAACAACCATATTACCAAGACTATAATCTATAGGTTGTTTGTGCAGATGTACACTCAAATTGTCCATATGAAAGTAAAAAATAAAAGGGATAACTTTCCACCCTGCTTAACACTGTTCCTCACTGAGAAGTAATCCGAGTGGGTACATCCTCATCGGATACACATAAATTGGTTATTGACCACATTGTTGAGTACTCTTAAAATATATTTTGGTTCAAATTTTTTAAAAGCTTGATTCGACTGACTCAACCAAATGCTTTTGAAGCATCTAGAAACGCAACATGCATTGCTGAATAATGTTTAGTGTAAAACCTTAATAGTTCCTTAAATGCAAACACACACAGCTCCGTTCCATGTTTTGGCTTAAATTCAAATTGATGTGGCGTAGTTTCTAAGTACATTTCCATTCTGTTTAATAACACAATATACAGTATCTATGTTCTTGGAACATAAGTTAGCAAGGCCTTTTGGCCTGCAATTACCTTTTTCATTTACCCGTCTATTTTTGCTTTTAATAACCGGTACAATAAGAGACTCTGACATTGCTTTTGGTATATAACCATGCACCAAAATAGAGGCCGCAATGATAGACAACAGCACAACAAATTAAGCATCAGCGAACTTGATGTGTTCTGCAGTAATGCCATCCAGACCTGTTGGCTTATTGTATGGTAATCCGTTAATATTATTCACCATTTCAACTGCATCAATAGTCCTTCCGTTATTTCCAATGACAAAGGTAAGTTCTTATATACCGCAATATCCAGTCCTCAGGACTGCTCAAAGCGATTTACACTTCACTCCCTGGCAGACATGTTCAATCAAACACCATCGATCTCGACTTCCCTGCGAAACATCCAGCCACGCTGCAATTAATGCGCGAAGACTACTCATACACAAATATCTACCACTGTCTATAGCCAGGTACTCATTCATACAACTGAGTGAACAGGTGCAACGTATAATGGATGAACTTGCTTCTACTCTGCTGCACAGGATTCGAACCCGGGTTCTCTCGATTGAGAGTCCGAAGTTCTAGCCACTGCACCACGGCGCTACACATTGATGTAATGAGAGTGAACTGTATCACACTGGCTATCCTTCACATAATTAAATACAGTGTCATAGTAGTGCTTCCCCATTGACCCAATATCTACATCACCATGTATACCATCAATGATAACATATAAATATATATATATATATACATATATATATATATACGGGACGTTGATGACTTCAAAATACATTGGGTCCTGGGCCAAGACCGTAGCGAAATACTTCAACTCCAGGAAAGCAACGGTACAGAGAGTACTCAACCAACTTAGCAAAATGCAAAGTTGGTCTGCATTCCCACGCAGCATTACGCAGCACCTATTCACGGACACGCTGGAAATGTACTCTGTGTGGATGTTTGCCATTCGTGGATAATGTAAAAATAACGTGTCGGTTATTATACAATAATGGGCAGTGCTCTAGATGCAACATCTAGCATGGTCATGCAGCGACCAACATGTGGCTGAACCAACCAACTCGGCCAGCTTCGACGTTGTCCAATTCTCTAAAAGAAGATGTGGGACTAAATTACCACAGCCCGGAGTGCTGCATGTGGCAACGAGGGCGAAGTGTGGAGACAGTGGGTTGGTACCAGCCGAATATAACGCCAATGGCCGATATGAATGGGACACAGACCACATTTAATTTCCATAGGTGGCCTTTATAGCGTTTTCTGGGCTGGATGGACAATGTAACCAGATACTTCTTTCACAGGAAGCATTGATAAATTCCTGAAAATGGCATATATCGGTTTCGCGAAATATTGGTGCGTTCAGTAAAATAGCCAATGAGCTGATGCGCGGGTGACTTGTATCTATTTATTGCCACCAAGTGAAATATATATTGCTGTTCTACAGCCAACGTTTACTGTAATATTTTATCCGATGCAAAAGGGCTAGACAAAATCACGCATTACACCCAATCTTCCGAGAGACTCTATAAATAATAGCAAGGTATTGGCTAACGAATCCTTAATGTGGTCAGTGGTTTGAACTGTATGTGGAAACGTAATATAGATGGTTGAAGCTACATATTAGCAAGTGCTATCCACCCTTCTAAGTATCGGTATAATATGAAGTTACGATACAACTAATCAGCCGTTATGCCTGTATGACGGAACGCTAAGTGAGTAGGCGTTGACATTGTGATCTCTCGCGGTTGACACAGGTCGAAGCGATACACAATGTCTTGCCAATATACCGCCACTGAACCGGCGACTACGAAGACGACACTAGCGAACTGCGTCTCTATTGGAAATGTTATATGGCATTGTCATAATGAGACGATACATGTAAACAATGCTTCGGCTGCACGACAGTATTGAAAGCGTACCGCAGTGCGACTTTGGTGCAACACGAGACGTCCCCGGAAGGCCCCGACGATTGACGCCACACCTCGCCCGCTCGTTAGTTGGACGTGGCTAGCACCTGGTGTAAGGTACAGGTAAGGTAAAGGTAAGTGACACCGCGGTAACCAGGACTGTTCAAAGCGTTTACACTTCATTCCCCGGAAGACCTGTTCAAATGAACACCAGACGGCCACAATAGGAAACAGCACACAGCAATTGCAGCGCATAACGACTATTCGTATCCAATTATCCACCGCTGTCAGTAGCCAGATGACCTTCTGAGATTAACCATATACCTTCGTCTTTTTGTTGTGTTCTTGTGTAGTTTAGTAGCAAATTGCTCAACTGATTCTTACCTAGACTAAATATACAAATCATTACAAAGTTGTGATCAACTGAAATTATAACAGCAAACACAAATTGTTCACAATGCATGATAAAAATTGATTCACACTGATAAGTTATGATGGTTGTATATCTACACCGTTACATTCACATTTCAATGACAATTTTGGATCATAATTGATACCGACGAAAACACATATGCCTATATTTCTTCATATATGTCACAGTAATATGGCATTACGCCATATAACTACCATCCAACATAACCGTTTCTATAATTGTTATTGTGTACAGTGCTTTATCTTTGTGTGGTGTTGTGTTGTGTTGTTAAATTAATTTTGTTTAAATGGTCATCACCGACTTCATACCCTGTACTGTACCTGACATTTACTCAATCAGCATATTTGTATTTCCAGCTCTCTACAGTAAGACATATTCGATCACCCAGTTCTGACTTAATTGTAGTTCCTAGAGAAACAAACAGTGGATCGCGGGTCCTGTCATTTGTTTAACCCACTCTGCGGAACGCTCTCCCACATAGCGTTAGATCAGTAGGAACAATAATACAATTTCTGCGTCACCTGAATATATATATATATATATTTATATATATATTTATATATTTATATATATTTATATATATTTATATATTTATATATTTATATATTTATATATTTATATATTTATATATTTATATATTTATATATTTATATATATATACATATATACATATATATATATATATATATATATATATATATATGTATATATATATAAATATATATATATATATATATTATATTTATATATATAAATATATATATATTATATATATTTATATATATATATACATATATATATATATGAATATATATATACATGTATATATATATATATATATTGTTCTGCTTATCTTTCTTAGTTCCCAGATGTGTTTAACCATGTGTTAGCCAATTTAAAATTGTCATCTGATTTAAGAATGGCTAACACATTGGTTTCGATGAGATTCTGATATCGGATTCCCGAGGGACTTGCACAAATTGTATTGTTTTTGTTGCAAGTTCGTTTTTGGGGTGACATAATAATAAATAGGAAGAACACAGCTTATTAAAAAAATTATCAGATAAATATTCAGCTACACTTGACACATGCAATATTTAGTCAGGCACGTTAGAAGATTTAGGTGTAGTATGTATTTTTAACGGTGTGATGGCAACGGCTTTGACGATGTATCAGAATTTTCTCAGGTCCATGATTCTTACAATCTGATATTAGCATAACACATGACCGCTAATGAGAAAATCATATGTAATCTGTGTCCAAGTTCGACACTTGGACGATGCGCGTACTCCGAAAGATCCGGCAACTATCAAGGTCCCAACAAAGACACGGGCCATAAAAGAACATCTCATGTAAAGCACACGACAAGTGAATGCCAACAATTAAGTTTACTTGTGACATCGACTCACCACTCTATCGTCTATGCAACTATCCGACTGTAGTTCCAACCCATTCTACAAGGCTCCTGCATAGAAACAATAATATTAATATTGTGACATTATTTGCAAAAACAGGGCTGGAAGAATTGCGGGGTGAAGATGGTCGACAACCGTAGAATGCAGAAGCTGAGAGAGAGGAGGTTGGAGTAAAAGAAAGTTTTAAGAAGAAGCTGGTCAAAAGTCGAGAAACGTGGGTTGGACATGTGAGGCGAATTGGAGAAGAACGGTTGGAGAAGAATGGCAAAGAAAGCAGAGTACACGGAGAATGGAAGGGAAACTGAGGCAAGGACGATCTACACTGCGTTGGAAGGATTGTGTAAAGAGATATTTGGAAGGATTGTGAGATGAGTGGAGACTGAGAGCGAAAGATAGAGGGGAAGTGGAGACAGTTGGTGAATACACCCGTGCAAAAACAGCGAGGGGAAGAAAAAGGACACCATTATTGAGGTCAGCATCACCCCGGATATACAGAGAAAGACGAGAACAACAACATAGCAATATTATTCAAAGATGTTGATTTGTAACGGGAACTTTTCATTGTAACCGTCATATTCTATTCTATAAATTGAATACTTTATCACATATGGTATGTATGATATTACTATAATACCAAAGGAAACATTATGTTGAATCTTGATGGTGCCAGATAATTTATATAACATTTTGCGTTCTGTCGTTCTACCTTTGTAGCTTACGATTAAACAAAAACCTGACTGTTTTTCACACTGCAAGAAAATACGTCTTATATTTTCTGAAAACGAGCCTCTAGTTCACATTCTGTCTAAACCGAAAAAAGCGAAATGTCACGATCCCGTAAACGACACCATTACGACTCGAGTTTACCTTTTAGAAGAGACACGAAGCATTTAGTAACCCAAATCGTCGCATAGTCGGAACTCCAAAGGATATCCTGCAACAGACACGATTTGGTGACGAACAATCGATGTGTTAGCGTTTGTTATACACACGCACATGAAATTACGTGGACGTGATATTATTGGCAATTGCGGCAACTCGATGACGGAATACCATGGTTGCGGTGACAACCATTGGGTAAGTAGGCATGACAATGACAAAATAGTTTGATGTGTCCTTTTCTATCGGTAAACCACATTATTCATACATATTTGACTACAGTGCGCAAACGCTACACATTTGTTACCTACATTTCACTGCGCTGTGCGAATGTTAATAACAGTGGCCCAAATACGAATGCCAACGAACAAATAAATGAGTTACTGGTTATTACGATTGTACAATAATCCTGACCAAAAGGAATGTGATCGCATCGCATTGATTAAACATAACACGTAATTGATCATGTTTTCCTTTTGTTGCTGATATACATACATACATACATACATACATATATATATATATATATATATATATATATATATACAGAGAGATAGATACATAGATAGAGAGAGAGAGAAAGAGAGGTGTACTCGTGTGTGAGTGTGTGTGTGTGTCTGTGCGCGCGGGTGTATGTGGTGTTATACATACATACATACATACATACATACATACATACATACATACATACATACATACATACGTATATACAAATATACATATATTTACCGAAATTGCGTTTTAATTAACCAAAGTTGTTTGCCTAAACGCGTGATGGCGTCGTGTTAAGGTCGCACTGACACATCCATGACATTTACAACACGGTACACTCTAGGGGTTATACATAAAATATTAGTCATGTCGTTTTCTCCCACGCTAAGCGCTCGATGGTACTAATTACATTTACGTTGCCGTGTTTTGAATTAGTGCTTTAACATGTCTGATCCTATTGATAGCATAACTGTTCAATTCGACTTATAAATATAGTGATCCAGCGATTTATCATTTGAGTGATACAGATTTCTTGCAACGTTTCTATTTTAGTCCTAATCGTGAACTTAATATTTTATAAAGTTTGTCTTATAAGATGTGTTATCTGGCTAAAGGAATCAGATAGGTGCTTGTTCTATTCAAGTAACCGCGTCCTTCAAAATTATGTGTGATGAGGTCTAATAAAAAATAATATGTTGTGTTAATGAATTCGTTTAACGTGATGGCCTGATGGATTGAGCATCACGCTGAACCGGTGTGGTATTTTGACCACCATAGTATCTTAACCGTTGTCTAAATGTATTGACTCAAACTGTGGTGATTTGACACCCACCCCATTTTATTTCAGTCAGCATATGGAGTCGCATTGCAAGGTGAATGTTAAATTACAATGGTCCTGGTAGCCTTTCATAAGACTTTTAACACGCCTAAAGTATGGGGGTAAAACTAGCATGGTCAGACACAACTAACCTCGCGATTTCGGGATTGTCAACACAAAGAAAAAGCGGGTTTAAACTACCAATGTCATGGTTATATGATCTCCTAGTTGGGACTGTTAACACACAAAACACAAAAGATTGGGATTAAATTATTATGGTATCAGTAAAACTCTATTTTGGGTGGGGGTAAATTGCTGTGGTCGCTATAAAAAGATTTCTCTGAAATACACAAATCGATTACAAAAAAGAAGGAAGCTCTGTAACTGTGGTTATAATCAGTCGTACTACATAAAAAGTGTTGGGGTTAAATTGTAATAACATTATGACGTACCCTTGGACGTGTTATACAAAGGGGAACATTTTGTACCAGTGCCATGTAAACAGTGTTACAAAAAAGCACGAGTAGCAGACTTAAATAAATATAAATAAATAACTGTTTATTATTATTTATTTTATTATTATTTTATTTATTATTGGGTGTTATAACAAATGAGGATAAAAATGCCACACAGTGTCAAATTACTGTAATACCATTTCGACCCTCCCCCCCCGGTCAGAATACTTCATAATAAATCGACCTGGGGAAGGTCAATTTACTATGGAGTCAGTTCACTATATTACTCCTCACTCATGTCAGCCGCTGGGGTCCTTTAAGCAGGCGATGTAAGTTGCTGCTCGTCTTCCTGCCTTGATTCTTCTGTGTCGGTTGCCACAAGATGGTCTTAGATGCCATTTCGTCCTTATGTCTGCAGCAGTGTCCGGCAAATCTCAATCGTCTTCTTATTATATCTACATTACTCCGACCTTCACGTACAACCAAAACTATTGGTGCAGCAACGTTTCTGATAGAGCTGGATATTTCTATGTGACACTCTATTCATGGCAGTGGGTAGTGTTCGCAGAAACCCATGGGCTTTCTGCGTAGTGCCTTGAATACCTTGTCATTACGCCATTGATATCTCGCCATTACGCCATCTTCCATCCTGCTGGGACCTCTCGAATATCGCTGATTATTCCTCGTTTGCCTACTCTCCGCAGGTTTTCTATTCATATCAGGTATTGATTTTTCAAAACATAATTATCGTATCTCGTGCACATCATTCGTGTAGAAAACCATAGGTTGGAAAAAAAACTGACGGGAAGGATTGGAGGCAAGCGGAAAAGTTGGATACCATACATTAGATGGATGGATCAGATCAAGGATACAAAATAGCTGGCAACGGAATAGTTGAGAGAAGCATCAAGAAACAGGATTGGTTGGCGACAACTCATCGTGGGTGTGACAAGAAGTGGTGCGACATGACGGAACATCATTAGTGATCTTTGGCTAGATCCTCCTGTGTCCCCGGTTTAGTCATTCTAGAAACGTCCCCTGTAACTTTAGCGAGCCTGACCACAATCTAGTGTTAAACATGTGGTGTACTCTACCACAGCGCAAGCCGGACCGTGCGACGTCGTCCATCTCTACTTTTCTCAACCGTGCCCGATTGGCCTGCGGTAAGTGTTATGTGCATTATTTGCCAACGCACAACACGCTTTGGCTATTTCGCGCGGTGGTCAACATTATTATTCGGTTTTAATAAAAACAACGATACAATTTTATATTTTTCTTGTCACAGATCTGCAGTAGTATTTTCGTTAAACATTTTATTTTATTTTTGCGAAAATCAACATATGAAATGGTCTCCATCATCTGTACATTAATCCAGCTGATTGTGCCGGCTTACACAAGACGCGATCTACAAACTATATATCTAAACCTATGCATTGCCAAGCGTGTTGGTCTGATCATTTGCATCTTTTCAAAATTATTTATAAAAATGTTGAAAAGAAAACCACTGATAGATTTTAGTCTGTGCAGCACCGAAACGTTATAATTCTGTACGTCATGAATCCGGAACGACAACAATGAACTGTCCTCGTACCCACCGCACGCACGCACGCACGCACGCACGCACGCACGCACCTATAATGTGAAATGTTGACCAACGTAGTCGCAGATTATCTCACCTATTCCTTTCATAAACATTTACACAAAACAAACGCCTTTGAATTACCTACTGAAATTCACCACACGTTGATTAACAGAAAAACGGAAACAATAGGTAAACGGTTGTTCTCAAGTAACCTGTGTGCCATTATAGGGATATCGATTCCATTAACGATGCCATTAACGCTGAACAACTTGTCGCCAGCAGATGTAACAATGCTCCTCATGCAATTTCTTCGTAATATTATGACTACTGAATGCCACGCCACTTTGCCCCGTAACCAGATACGAACTGCATTCATTCCGTAGTTGTCCAATTAATGATAAATATGTTGGTTCCGATAGGGCATTTGACGAGGGAAAGTGCGCCGGCGATATCAACGACGTCAAACATATGGCGTATCGACACATTAACCGCGGCGTAATTGACCGATCAAGGTGCTGCGCCAACCACGTACGGGTTATTAATATTTCATACGGCGCTATTTCAATGGGCGCGCCGACACAATCGGCGTTCCTGCAGGTACACGACGCGCGGTGCATGCCGGGAAGGGCTGTCCGCCACGCCCCCTCATCAATGGGGTCTTAAGAGCGACCCGGCAACACATCCTCAGTCTCTCAGAACAGGCTCGTGAGTCGGGGAAGTTGACGCGATGTGTGAACAGCGGCGAAGGCAACCATAACACGACGGGTACAGTTGACATGGTGCCGTACGTGCAAATGTTGTCGTTGCTCGTTCTGCTGGTCGGGCTTGACGGTGTCAAGTCGAGTGTGCGCTACACCAACAAATGGGCCGCCTACATACCTGGAGGACAACGGATCGCTGCACAGGTGGCCGCGAAATTCGGGTACAAGAACCACGGGCAGGTGAGAAAATGACAAGGACTTCGGCTAGTTATGTAGTTAGATAAGGCTGGTGAAGAGACAAAACGTGGAAAGTCAGTTGTTGTTAGGTACAAGTTCGTTTAATAAAACGGATCCTCAATCATACCGCCAAATGTTTTAATAGGGGAATTCCAATTGCAATATGACAATATATCTTGACTTTTCACCATCGATGACTACTTCCTCAAACATTGACAAAAGTGAATGCGAAAGTCGGAGGACGGCATGGAAGGATGAAAGATAACACTAGGAAAGGAGGATATACGCTACTGATGCTATATATATATATATATATATATATATATATATATATATATAAAACGAACTTTGTAAATCAATTTGTCAACGGACAAGTTGGACGTAGTATTAATTTGTAATTGTCCGTGCAACAAATGGCTCGGTTGTCCCACGGATATCAAGTGGAAACGTAAACACACTCACTTTCCCGAACAATCGGACAAACGGGATTTTCGAGGTCTGAATGTAATCTGGTATGTCTTGATTTGTTCTCCCATATGCTGGTTGGTGCAAGGTTTCTCTTGATGCCATTTCATCTTTGGGTTTATAGCAGTGTCCAGCAGGTATTTTGTTTATGTAATTTAACATATTCCACTTTATGGATGGTCTAATAACCTCACTATGTCTCCAAAAGTGACTCGATCAATATTATAATTCAAACCGCACTCTCTCGCTGACACATTGTGTTGGATTTGCGATTTTACAATCTAAGATTGTCATTAGCGTCAATTGGTATTAACATAATGTATAATTCGCCAGTTGACGTCACTGTTGCGCACGTTGTACACGTGATACGTAGTGACGCCCAAACCGCCCCCTCTACACCATGTGCACAACATATTATCAGATTTAAAGACCTTATCATAAATAAAACTTGTCTTAATTTGATAATACGTGTATATAAAACGGTGTGTGTGTGTATGTTTGTGTATGTGTGTGTGTTATGTGTGTTATGTGTGTGTATGTGTGTATGTGTGTGTGTGTGTGTATGTGTGTGTGTGTGAGTGTGTGTGTTATGTGTGTTATGTGTGTGTATGTGTGTATGTGTGTGTGTGTGTGTTTGTGTCTGTCTATGAGTTAATGTGTGTGTGCGTTTGTATATGTGTGAGCGTGTGTGCTGTGTGAGGATGTGTGAGCGCGTGTGTGTGTGTGTGTGTGTTAGTGCGTGTGTGTTTGTGTGTGTTTGAGTGTGTTTGCGTGTGTTTGCGTGTGTTTGCGTGTGTATGGGGGTGTGAGTGTGTAAGTGCGTGTGTGTGTGTGTATGTGTGTGTTTGTGTGTTTGTGCGTGTATATTTGCGTGTGTGTCTGTGTGTGAATGTGTGTAAGTGTTTGTGTGTGTGTGGGTGTGGGTGTGTATATGTGGGGATATGTGTTTGTATGTGTGTGTGTGTGTGTGTGTTTGTGTTTGTTTGTGTGTGTATGTTTGTGTGTGTTGGTGTGTGTCTGTATTTGTGTGTATATATATATATATATATATATATATATATATGCGGATGCAGTTGTGCAACGATAAGAGCTTCGGAGTCTCGACTGAGAGAACCCGCGTTCGAATCCTACGCGGCAGTGTCGAACCTTGAGCAAGTTCGTTTACTTTACATTGCTTCATTTCACTGAGCTTCATGAATGAATACCTGGATGTAGCCAGTGGTGATATTTGTTTACGAATAGTTTTCGCGCATTAATTGCAGCGTGGCTGAATTCTTACCAGAGAAGTCGAGATGGTGTTCGATTGAACAGATCTGCCAGTGAAAAGTGTAAAGCGCTAATTAAGAGACAAGCTGAAATAACATAGACATTTATATCGTAACACAACTTATGTTTCGCGCAAACATAAACACTCGAATACGCAACGAGTTTACTAAGTTGATTAAGTTATTTTACGTACATCAGTATAGTAGTGGTTCGGTCATGAGAATGTTTGGTCTACATTGTATTTCAATCCTGCTAATACAGCCACGGGATAATCACTTTGACATTGGTCATTCGCATTTTTGACGGTGATGGCGGCAAGGTGATAATTATATTGTAATATAATAATTTATTAGTGGCTAAGTAGGTAGAATATATATAGACTCGTTATAAACACGTCACAGTAGCTTGGAGTAGGGTAGAATAACTAGGGAAAAGACGGACTATACATTCGAGATCACATAACATAAATATGAATTACCCATCCGAAAATAATATTCAATTAATGGTTGAAGAAACATTTAACTAATTTATCCAAATGCTTATTGCTTGTTAGTCTCTTTGCCAAAGGATAATTTAATAATGATAACACTATACACACACAAAAAACTATACAAAAACCTTGACAACTGTATACTCATAGATTACGAAATAACATACATGATTAGTGGTATCGACGGATGCTAAAAAAAACTAGAACATACAACACAAGTATTAAAACACAATATAGAAACAGGATTAAGCGTGACTTTATGTGGTTTAGATATATGCACCTTATACGATTCTTATTATACATATCCAAACAATTTACCGGGCCACCGTCATATTTGACCTTTGCCTATCTGTATGTTTGTTCTAGCTGTCTGTCAGTATGTCTCTCTCTTTCTGAATCCCTCCATCAAATGCTTGTGTAAAGTTCACGTACCTATTTGATGATACAATCATACTGAATGTCTCGTACCCATCATCTAAATACAAAGTACATCGAGTTGACTGCAGCTATCGCGTACGTTGAAATGCTATTAATGCGTGAACTATTCAAATGACACCGGGTCATATTTAGACCAATGTCGGCTATTGCTAAATTATCTGTATCCATTATTCATATTCTGTTCCGTGCAAGAATAGAAAATGTAATAGTTTGAAGGCATAAGGGCATATTGTCGCGTGTAGAGTGGTTTTGTGCAGCGTGTGTGACGTTTTGAAAACAGTTCTAGACTCGTTGTCCCGGGTCTAAGGACACTTGCCTCGACGTCGGTTCTCTTGTCCCGGGTCTAAGGACACTTGCCTCGGCTTTGGTTCTCTTGTGCCGGATCTAAGGACACTTGCCACGACGTTGGCTCTCTTGTCCCTGTCTAAGGATACTTACCTCGACGTTGGTTCTCTTGTCTCTTGTCCCATGTCTAAGGACATTTGCCTCGCCGTTGGTTCTCTTGTCCCTGGTCTAAGGACACTTGCCTCGACGTTGTCTTTTCCTTATTTGCCTCCCCTTCTTCATTCTCTTCTCATTTCCGTATTCTTCCTCTCTAAAAGTAATTGCTTCTCAGTTCCATACAAGTTCCCTATAATGTTTCGCGCAACCAAACAACTAATTCACCTTGTAGAATTCATCAAATGGTTCCTCCAACAAACTCCAAGTCGCGGCAGTAAAACTGGTGAATCGCAGTGCATTGACACGAACTTCTAACAAGACAGTGTGCATCCCTATATAATGTTTCCATTCTACATACAAACACATGACATGTGACCTTGTAATAGTTCTCTACTACGCATCATTGTTCGAATAGGGACACTCGGACCTCGTGATGTTTGAGTAAACCTTGCAATGTTGTCACGAGACTCTATGCTAACGTTTACTTTATCGACTAAACATCGAGGTCATTGTGCATATGTCGATGCAACACTGCACTGAATATGGAGGGTATTAAAGCTTACCAATACAATGCTGTTTATGATAATATTCTAACAAATCTGTATGTGTTGTTTGTGTTTGTTTGTGTGTGTGTGTGTGTGTGTGTGTGTGTGTGCGTGCGTGTGTGAGTGTGTGTGTATGCGTGTGTGTGTACGTGCGTGCGTGCATGCGTGCATTTGAGTGCGGGTATGCTTTTCCTCCCGGACGACTCGCATATCAGGCGCCAACATTTTCTAGGAAGAAAAGGAAACCCTTATTTTTTTTTTAAAGTCTCTGCTGTCATTGCCAGCTACATAAACGATACACACTGCTCCGCTTACGAACTAAGGATATGTTATGTACGAATACTTTTATAAATCGGCTTCTTTATCTATGTGTCCGGGAGGATAGACATTTTATTATTATTATTATTATTATTACTATTATTATTACTAGTAATTTAAAATTAAAAACATCGATGCTGCCAATGACGACAACGACGATTCCAACTATCATAATGATGATAACAATTATTATCTATTACTAATAATTATTATAATTTATCTTATTGCAAATGAAATTATTGAATAAAAAATACCTGCGGATACATTGTTTGAGATAATACACGTTTCGTAATATTTCTGTCCCTTTTCTGCCAACTACAAATCCATGGATTGACCGATGTACAGACGGTATAATGTTTTGTTGTGGCATTGTAGTGGGACACCACCTTGCCGAAAAAGGTAAAATTATGCGTGTTTCTGCAAAACAATATTCAATTATATCAAGAACAGTTGATATTTAAATGTATTGACAGACCCCGTCAACCGCCATGAATCGGCTACTCTCGGGTCATTTATTCCTACAAATATATTTGCTGCTCAGAATTGTGATTTACACCATTTAATTACTGCTGATGGTTGTTTCCTAGAGAGATGTGTAGGCGCGGAGTTATGCCACTGCGACCTTTACAAATTGTTGATGCATGACGCCGGGTACTTCGGTGCATTGATCCATGGCGCATGAAATGTAGGATGACAACTTAAATGTTCATCCTTTGTCAGTTACAAAAAAATCGTTCTTCTCCGACACAAGTTACCGATATGTTACATTGTGGATTATAAACAGTGAACCAGTGCGCGACATAAGGCTTAAAATATCAAAGGCCAACCGAGCCTGTAATCATAAAATATTACGGTACAGTCAAAACAGCAATCCTAAAAAATTAAGTTCGGACATACAAGCACAAGCGTCTCGAACTCGAATATACACACATACCCACACACACCCACACCCACACGCGCACGCGCACGCGCACGCGCACGCGCACGCGCACGCGCACGCGCACGCACACGCGCTCGTGCATACGCACGCGCATACCTTTAAAGGTTATTTGTTGTTTGTTGGACTTATTTTTTTAACAAATGTGCCACGTTGTCGTTGTTTTATATTTGTATTTATACAATGAAGGATGACAAATAAATTGTATTTTTTATATACACGGGGTCAATACACTTCTTCGTTCTTAGTTCGTTCTTCGTTCGTTCTTCGTTCGTTGCTGCTCTATCAATGTCACCATCTCCAACCCATGTTGGTATATACCGACGTTACACGATATTTAGAATTTCCAATTCTAGTTAGATGATAATATCCCTGTCTGTGAGTCCTTCTGCCTTCCTTCGTGTAAACATCACTTCCCGCACTCCTGTCGACAAACGCGCTTAACCGGTAAACATTCCGATAGTACACACACAGCCACCGGCATGTTTGATCTCATTCACCTCCAACACGATGAACAACCGTTCTGTTTGGTGTCCAAACGTATAATTCCTGTAATGTGCAGGCTTATCTTCATCCTAGGCTTCTCGAACACGTCTTTGAACTCTTGCAACGCTCCTTGTGTTTCGGGCATGTTTTACGCTATTGTAGAAAGATCGGCAGAGAAACCCCCTATATTCAAAACCGCTGGTACAAGATACAAGATGCTTTATTGACTTTCTCAAAAGAGTCACAATGATATGTTATAAGTGTACACAGAAGACAGACAACCATAGTAACATAAATGTAACATTCCCATATATTCATCCACTTCCCCTTTCAGTGATGGTGGCGGTGGTAACAAGCTGGATACATAATTTCGGTTAACAATGTCATAACCTGATGAAAATCATACAATACATTTTATTTGTCAAAATACGACGTTATCACAGTCGAAAGGTCTTGGGTATCGTGCATGACATAATCATGAAGTAACTACATGTACAATATTCTGCTGCCATAAATTAATTGTGACGTATGGTAGGCGCGAAACAAAATTCATGGGCCCCGGGCCCATGGTCCGTGGGTCCGTGGGTCCGTGGGTCCGTGGGTCCGTGGGTCCGTAGGCCCGTGGTTGTGTCGAACTAACAACGAACAACATTACGTGTTATCGTTTATGTGTTTCTATGCGAGTGTGGATGTTGCTGGATGAGACTGTCGGGGTTTAAGAGCGATTACTTTTCCTGCACAGATAATAGCCGTATACAATACAGATACGATGCACATCGATCCGATAGGCCTCTATCAATAACGGCGCCGTCGCACGGTTCTATTGGTTTACGCTCGATCTGCGTCGAGGCGCTGCGAACTCATAAATCATGTATCGGCGTTAATCGGTTGTATAAACGCATTGTTATTCGATGTGACGGGTGTATTAAAACGTGCAATTGCATGACATCGTTCAGGAATATTGCATTCTGCTGCGTGATAGACAAGCGCTTCGTTTCGACACCGATTAGGCGTTGTATCAAGGCTTAAATACATATATGTACAGTAGACAAAATCTCGAAAATTGTATTCCAAGAAAATGTAATACGACTTCGCTAATCCCAAACTTTGGATTATATCCTATAATTGTCATTGTTTAGCTAACATAGTACCAGGAAGATTCGTATAATTTTATTCGTATTATTATTGATTAAATATAACAATGCTATGTTAGGTAAATATATCTGAACTACCTTAACGTATATCTACCGTTAGATAGTGCATGCAAATTACTGAATCTAAATACTAAATTACTGAACTGAATTATCCGATTTAAAGACCTAATCAGACATAACACTTTTCTTAATTTCATAATATATAAAAATGTGTGTGCGTGTTTGTGCGTGACTGTATGTTTTGCGCGTGTGCGTCCGTGTGTGTGTGTGTGTGTGTGTGTGTGTTTGTATGTGTGTGTGTGTGTGTGTGTGTGTGTGTGTTTGATTGTGTGTGAAGGTTTGTGAGCGTGTGAGCGTGTGAGCGTGTGAGCGTGTGAGCGTGTGAGCGTGTGAGCGTGTGAGCGTGTGAGCGTGTGAGCGTGTGTGTGTGTGTGTGTGTGTGTGTGTGTGTGTGTGTGTGTGTGTGTGTGTGTGTGTGTGTGTGTGTGTGTGTGTGTGTGTGAGAGAGAGAGAGAGAGAGAGTGTGTGTGTGTGTGTGTGTGTGTGTGTGTGTGTGTGTGTGTGTGTGTGTGTGTGTGTGTGTGTGTGTGTGTGTGTGTGTGTGTGTGTGTGTGTGTGTGTGTGTGTGTGTGTGTGTGTGTGTGTGTGTGTGTGTGTGTGTGTGTGTTAATCAAACCGAAATGTTTTAAATAATTTTAAATGCAATGTCACAATGTCTAGTAAACAGTAGTTCTGTTAACCAATGAAAATTGGTGTATAAACTAAATGGGGCATAAGAAACACACATATTGCAATACATTAATACTGGTACACCGATTCTCCATTTAAAAACTGAATGTGATGACTGTCGACATAGTAATAGACCAATAGTACAATAATACAATAGTACAATAGACCAATAGTACGTTGACAAGTTTTTGTTGACGTCTCATAACGAACGTGCGACTGATAATTATTCCCAACCTATTTTTCTTCGATCCTCACTATGTTTCATCCCTCTTAGATACGTGTTAATGAGATTCATATTCAAAACGGTCCGAGATTCTTAAGTTGTGTAAGAATCTACGTATAATCGAGCTTGAATAAGTACGTATGCTGGTATGTTAACGTTTTGTCTTAGACGGCTTGATCCTCGAGCGCCAAACTTTCATGGATTAATCTACGACCCCACCAATAGGACGTAAGATCTATATTTTCAAAATACCCCATATATGTTAGGATTCTCACCTTTTATTGGGTAAATAAGTTGTTCGGAACGTAAAGCGTAATGTGCGCGTAATACATAAAACGTAACTTAACATTCGCACGAATCACGCTCGCGCGGCAAATACTTAGGAAAAAGGCCCCTGCGTCATGAACTTTAAACATGAAGTAGACGTAATAACGCTTCTCTCCCATCATACCAATAGCACCAATACCTATCGATGGACGTTTTATCCGACCTTCGTCATTTTTGAACAAACAACGAGTATCTGAGAGCGTGTTGAGTTTTTTCTGTAACGATGCCTTGTGTTTTCTAACATTTGGCATATAGTACTCTCACGACTGTCTTCTATCAAGGCATCCCATCAGGTGCTGACAGGCACACGGATGATCTATGTTTGCCCGTGTGCGTGATAAGCTCGATGGTCAAGCATTGTGTAGACACGAAACGCCGAAAAATCTATCTACGTAATTCAGTAAAATATTCTGTGACAATATCGCAGCAATTCCTGTCGCTATTTATCACGCTGGCGTTACGATTGACGACCCGGGCCGGTAAAGCGAAATGCGCGTGGGTGACTAATCATCGAGTCCCGCCAATAATCACTGGTTTGAGCGGCAACAATCCTTATGCCCTAAGTCTGCCTAATCTAGACCGGAATCTGAGAACGATATGCGCCGCCATTCATGTAATCCTCCCATATATTGCGCCTACGGCTAGGGTAACGCAGTCTGTCCACATTCACGTCGGAACACCACGCTCGGCGGTGGTGGCGGCGGTGTCGGTGGTGGTGATGGTGGCGGCGGTGGTGGTGTCGATGGTGGTGGCGGTGTCGAAGGTGTTGGCGGTGATAGTGGTGGTGGCGGTGTCGTTGGTGGTGGTGGTGGTGGCGGTGATGGTGGTGTTGGCGGTGATGGTGGTGGTGGCTGTACCGGTGGTGGTGGCGGTGTCGGTGGTGGTGGTGGTGGTGTCGATGGTGGTGGCGGTATCGATGGTATTGGCGGTGATGGTGGTGGTGGCGGTGGTGGTGGTGGTGGCGATGTCGGTGGTTGTGGTGGTGGCGGTGATGGTGGTGTTGGCGGACACACACACACACACACACACACACACACACACACACACACACACACACACACACACACACACACACACACACACACACACACACACACACACACACACACACACACACACACACACACACACACACACACACACACACACACACACATACACACACACACACACACACACGCACACACGCACACACGCACACACACACACAACCGCACCAAAAGGGACACACAGCCGCAAAGCATGCACGCACGCAATCACGTACATGAACACAGTCGCACACATCGTATGCACGAACACGCAATCCTTGTCTGTGTGATATTCTGTAATACGTGTTTGTCGTGCACTGTTTAGTTGTCAAACTTGTACAAAATGAACATCCTCATTTAGCGACCCTGATATTATGGTTAGAGTATTTGCTGTCGATGTTCGCAAGGCTTTTAAACGTGGTAATAACCATCTTCTAATAAAAAAAACTGTATGTTTATTGGTCGTTCATTGCTGCCGGCCCATGGGGCCGATACATACTGGCTCCAACCGTCTGTATCCAGCTTTTTGTATTCCTCATTTATGCTTTCCGAACTTTCGGCTCCAGTCCGACATCTCTCCCTAGACAATCGTTCAATATCAGGGCTCGTTAAAAATATTCTTGTTTGTAGGGTATGTAGAATTAAAACATACATATCTCTACATACTTACATACAGTAATTAATACGTTCCTTGGAAAACCAACTTTGTAAATCAATTTGTCAACGGACAAGTTGGACGTATTATTAATTTGTAATTGTCGTGCGACAAAATGGCTCGGTTGTCCCACGGATATCAAGTGGAACCACATTCACTTTTCCGGACAATCGGACAATTTGTCTTGATGCCATTTCATCTTTGGGTTTATAGCAGGGTTCAGCAGGTATTTTGCTTACGTGATTTTACATATTCCTTTTTATGGATGGTCTAATAACCTCACTATGTTTCCAAAAGTGACTCGTTCAGTACTATAGTTCAAACCCCACTCTCTCGCTGACACATTGTGTTGAATTTGCAATTTTAGAATCCAAAATTGTCATCAACGTCAATTTGTATTAACATAATGTATCACTCGCCAATTGGCGCCACTGTTATAATACGTTGTACACGTAATACGTGGTGTCACCCAAATCTCCCCCTCTGCACCTTAAACATAACATATTTTGTGACTTGGCGATATTCTTCTGTAACAACAATATCATATATGCATTACTCGCATTTCCGAATGCCGACAGCTAAAGGGCGTCATAATTTTCATACAACGCAGGAAGCGTGTAAAGATAGACAGTGAGAAATTGGAGTACACTAATATCAAAGCGTGGATAACGTACATGATACATCCTATTCCGGCTGGTCCACTTCGTGCTGTAGGGTGCATCATACATATAGCTTATATACTCGTCAGATAAGTTGTCAACTCTACGCCATGGGATCCGGTTCGTCAACGTGACAGAAAAAAGGAATTGTACATCCGGTTCAAGGTACCACGGCCATACATCGCGCCACTAACGGTCGACGACAGACTCATTCAGTGTGTGAACCGCACCCCAAACAGTTGTTTAATTTTAATCGTAATCATCGTGATTATGCCCTATATTCGGCGGGTTAAACCGAATACATCAGAACCGCGCTATTAAGGTCACCCTCGCGACCGGATCAAAGTGACCAGAATAGCGAGGCGACCATATTAACGGATTAATTTTCGTTATATTCTGCTTCACAAATAGCTTGAGGTTCTCTTAGCGTGAAAATACTTGTGATGTGGCAGGATTATCGGGGTGACCGTAGAGCGAGTGTCGAATGCAGCTCCGTTTACTTATTTGCTGGAGTGACAGTGTTTCAATTATCACTCGAAGCTGCAGAGACCATCAGCGGGCGACGAAGAGTTGCAGTGACATTATGTTGCAATGTGCGAAGAAACAGCATGGGTACTTTCACTGGCATAATTTAATATTCAGTCCTTACGAGTGCTCATTGGCAGACCTGTTCAACTGAACACCAGCTCGATGTCTCTGGGAAGCATTCAGTCACACTGCAATTAATGCGTGAAGACTACTCTTACACAACTATCTACCACTGCCTATAGCCCGGTACTCATTACATAGCGACCTGGAGCAACACCGAGTAAATGTGCTTGTCCAAAGGCAATGTCCGAAATGGGGGACCAATGAACAAGTGATTCGAACCAATTATCTCTAGATTGAGAGGTCGAAGCACTATTTACAACGCCTCGCGCTCTACGACTGGAGACTAAACGGAATGTTGCTGGCGGTGTCGGGAGAGCCACTGGGCGGTTCAGGCACCGTCATTGTGTCTTGGTCACGCGGGAGGAAGTGAAGCCTGGCCGTCTGCTACTTGCGCACGGCCGCGGCTACTGCCCGGGGCCACGACCGTGTCGTTCGTTGTGTTAGATGACGCCACTAATTCTGACGGATCAATTAATGTTACACGATACATACGTCGATCTGTATGTGACCGACTGATTAGTAGACGGATAGACAGACTTGTATATTTGCTGTCTGTCTCACTGGTAGATTACCTGGCTGACTGGCTGGCTGCCTGGCCGGCTGGCCGACTGACCGACTGAATGACAAACTGACTGACTGATGGACGGACTGACTGACTGATTGTGTGGCTGACTGAGTGACTGACTGACCGGCTGATTTGCTGACTACAACATTTGCTAATTTGCTGATCTACAAAAGTATTGACACACCGACTCACCAACTTATGAACAAACTCGCGTAGCCGTTGAATAGCTGACACACCGACTCACCAACTTATGAACAAACTCGCGTAGCCGTTGAATAGCTGACACACCGACTCGCCAACTCACCGACTGACTCGTCGACTCACTGACAGGAAATATGAACGATATATATGTGTGTGTGTGTGTGTGTGTGTGCGTGTGCGTGTGCGTGTGCGTGTGCGTGTGCGTGTGCGTGTGCGTGTGCGTGTGCGTGTGCGTGTGCGTGTGCGTGTGCGTGTGTGTGTGTGTGTGTGTGTGTGTGTGTGTGTGTGCGTATGTGTGTATGTGTGTATATATATGTGTGTGTGTGTGTGTGTGTGTGTGTGTGTGTGTGTGTGTGTGTGTGTGTGTGTGTGTGTGTGTGTGTGTGTGTGTGTGTGTGTGTGTGTGTGTGTGTGTGTGTGTGTGTGTGTGAGTGTGTGAGTGTGTGTGCTTGTGTGTGTGTGTGTGTGTGTGTGTGTGTGTGTGTGTGTGTGTGTGTGTGTGTGTGTGTGTGTGTGTGTGTGTGTGTGTGTGTGTGTGTGTGTGTGTGTGTGTGTGTGTGTGTGTGTGTGTGTGTGTGTGTGTGTGTGTGTGTGTGTGTGTGTGTGTGTGTGTGTGTGTGTGTACGTGCCTGCGTGCGTGCATGCCTGCGTGCGTGTGTATGTATGGTATAGTAGACAAAATGCAAATTGACAGAGGAAAAGGTATAATATAAAATAACAACAACGAAACGGTACACAGAGAAGTGACGGGACTCGTGACGAGAGAAGTGACACGCAGGCACATATGTAGCCCGGAATGTAACCAGGCATACAAAACTTGAATTAAAGGGACGGAACATTAATTTAATTTCTTGTTCATGGCGCACGAACGAAGAATTTGTATTTTGAGCGCT
The DNA here is from genome assembly GCA_963995525.1 of Escarpia spicata. Taxonomy (NCBI): domain Eukaryota; kingdom Metazoa; phylum Annelida; class Polychaeta; order Sabellida; family Siboglinidae; genus Escarpia; species Escarpia spicata. Next base: position 20,933,809 of record OZ023216.1, read on the forward strand.
TTTGGCAATCTGTGACAACCCATACTAAATTGTTTAGTGGACCACTGGCGATACGTGTACGTGTGAATATCCCTATCCCTATCCCTATCCCTATCCCCAACACGCTGCGCGATCGGTGTCGATTGTTGGAGATATGTAACCGTCAGGAGTGTCTGCATCACGGCGTTTCACGAGCCAAATTATCGTACGTTTATTCCCTTTTCAGCTGGATATGTGGTCCTAATTACAAACTCAAATGGACAGACCATAATGCATCTAATTCATTTTGAATTATATACAAAAGCACAGCACAGCGAAGATAGGATGCACGGTTTTTTACGCAAGCTCCGTTTAGTTTTACGAGATTTTGATTTGCCTGTATATATTCGTAACTACTTCACCCAAGACAACGTTTTAGCAGTTTATTTGCACAAATTTAACGGAATATGTGTTAGAGATTTAGCACAGAGATATCTTATGGAAGAATTTGATCAGTTATTTTGTGAAAACAACAAAAACGATTGCACGCACGATTTGTACCCCCACCGTTATGTATTACATGCCGAGACCGGTCTTATTTTTTCTGATGCATTAAACACAGCAGCAATTAAAATGAGGCGGCTAACCAGTAAAAAAACAGTTGTATGTACATTGCTGACATATTGTTTATTTTGATTCATCCATAATTTGAACGTAGAATGGATAGGGATTGCGCTTACCGATCACCCTTGCCGGTTACGTATTTACCTATCCGCTCGACACATAACCAATCGTTAGGGATAGGGAAGGGAATCGAGATCGGTATGCTTGCAGACACTCTCAATTGAAGGACCCTTGCCTATGAAGACGTAGGGCCTGTTTTGGGTCTCATTTTCATAGGAGCGTATTGTGTGTTGATCTTGCTTAAAATAAATTGACAATATTTATTTAACGAGTTGGATCCAACGGTTCACGAGAGTCATCTACAACAATGGAAAATATAACATTATCGTGGACCGTTGTTATACGCGATTGAGGGGTTTGGGGGTTGGAGATAAGCAAACGGTGCAATGGGTATCACTGATAGACTATTTGATCCACACATATTTAAATATATATATATATATATACAGTATACATATTTAAATATATACATATAATTATATATATATATATATATATACATATGTACCAATATATATACATATATAATTATATATATATATATATATGTACAAATATATATACATATATAATTATAAATATATAAGTGTGTATGTATATATATATATATATATCTAAATATGTGATTGTAATTCATTAACAGTAAAACAAAAATAGTTATGTACTATGACTAGATGCACACCCTTATTCACCCATGCTCTACATTACAAGTTAAACTAGTGTTATGATTAAACAATAATTTTTAATTGTTTATAAGAAAGTGCTTTTGCAAGATTACTGATCCCTAGATCCGGCCAACGGAAAAACAGACGTATGACAAGCGGATATAATGTTTCGTGTTTCGCGCCGTTTTTACCTTATAACTGCACGTTACGTGATACACAATTTATAGCGATTTGAGGAAAGTGACATAGTAATTTAAGCGATATTCAGTATTTCAAAGATGGACGTTCTCAGAAAGCAACTTTAACAGCGGTCTCTCGCGCTCTAAGTTATTTCTGACAGCGACACCTTCCTGTATGATATATAATTCGAAATTTCACACAAGTTGCGGATACATGTGCGTCGAGTTAGTTATATTCCCACAGCCAGTTTACACCAATGGTGTGAATTAATTTAATAAACCAAAACCGGATGCTGTCGGGCATCATTAAATATACGCGTCGTTGCTTAGCCCATTATCTCGCCCGGTAATCCATCCACCGCCACCAAAGTCGTAACGTTGCCCTTTCTGCGTGATTAATGTATTTTATAGTCCGCTGAGGCTCATCCTAGAAGCACCGTGGATTGCTACTTGAAGGCGCAAAGAAACGCATTTGAGATTAATATCGATTGCTTATCGGTAGGCATATATATAATAATTTCGATAATAGATGACTCTAGAGTATTGCGCATTTTTTGGATATATTCTCCTATTACATACCCGTGATTTCAGCACGCACACACGCACGCACCAACACACGCCCCCACTCCAACACGTGTGCGCACGCGCACGCGCACCCCCCCCCCCCCCCCACACACACACAAGAACGCACGCACAGGCACACGCACACGCACTCGCACACACGCACACACGTACATATTTTCAATTATATTAACGCGATTAAGTCAGGATTACATTTATGACTTCATAACCGACGCCTATCCACAAATGATTAAAAAAGCCACTGTTAGGTATGATTGGATTCGTTAAAAATACTAACGTTCCTGCAATCGGAAGAACATGATTAGGATACTTTATCCCATAGTTCTCGAATTTAGCAATTGCTTCAACGTCCTAGTTGGAGGTTTACTAATCATTTAATAATTGTTCTTCTGGGCGGTGACCAGACAAAGGCGTTACATGCAGTTGGCGTTATTATTATTGCTATGATAGTACATTCGTATGTCGAGGAACCTCATTGGTGTATGTGTTTGTATGTATCCTGATTAAGTACTGTTCCGGATAAATGATTCAGTCACATATCAGTGTACCATATTAGGGTTCACGGTGGCAAAATGTTTAGAGCATCTAAACAATCAAGGTATACCGGATAGTTCACTCAGCATTGTGAATGATAAATACAAGGCTATGGACAGTGGTGGATATTTGTTTAAGAATGGTCTTCGCGCAGTAATTGTAGTGTAGCTGAATTCTTCCCAGTGAAGTCGAACTGGTGTTCAGATGAACAGGTCTGCCAGTGAGTAAACCGTAAAGCGCGTTATGCACTCCTAAGGACTGGATACTAACTTGCCTTTACTTTATCCACCAGACATATCGGTGTACAATATTTGCGTTTAGAAATTCCGTTCACGTGAAAATGCCCGGATTGTATGGTCTCCGAAATATGGGGGCCGGCCTAACAAGGTCACACCGTTTATTCAAACTTCTAGCGCTTGAGGACGTGCATAATCACGCCGGATTATCTGTTTTAGATCGGCGCTTTGGACGGATATTATCTTTTTATAAGGCGATTACACCCGAAGAGATGGAAACGGGCGGCCCGACGCTATACACGAGCGCTCGTTGAGGATGATAGGGTAAGCTACTGGAGATATAGGGTACGCTAATAAATGTGATAGGGTAGCCTACTGGGGATGGTAGGATAGGTTAGGGGGTTGCTTCGGGAGGTTGTACTATCAAGCAGTTTAACCGGAATAACGTATTGGGTCTGGCAGACTGCAGAACCACCCTATTTACACAGTGGTGGATCCTTGCTATACGTTTCTGGTCCACACATTAAAAACCATGGCAATACCACTGTCATTAACAGCTAATTTTTTGGTATATGAACTGTTTTTTTTATATGCAGTTTCTACTTTTTGAGAAGTTGACTATTAATAGTCTAATTGGTCATACCAATATCGCAATGATGTGTTGTAAATGTTATTATTAAGAGTTATGTTTAGTCAGGTTAGTGAGCACCAACTTATTCACGAACGTAGTTTGCGTACATTCGCCCCGCTACTTAATGTCCTGTACAGGTGCTATTCATAAAAAATGTAGCTGATATGCCACATAGCACACACCACGTGACCGCAAAACGTCTGCAACCAGATGGCGGCTAGCGTATCCGTTTTATTGGCCGGAAATCATTATTGCCTGAAAACGTGACAGTTGGTGGTGCTACACGCTGAGATTTTCCATCAACCCGTGCGACATATTGCAATAATTTTGTGGCTCGCGTCATTATCCATTAGCAGCCATTGTTGCTGAGAGTCCACTGCGTTCAAGCACAAACTCCAACCAATCAGTGCGTATTGCAGCTGTACATTTCATTAAGTCACGTCACTCGAGTGAGGGTGAGAAACCGATTACAGGCTCCATTGAGGAGTGCATTGATTTATACACGCGCTTAACACAAGCGATGCGGAGAGTAAGTGAAATATCGACCTAACAAACCATAGGGATCAACTCGATGATTTGATTTAGTATGCGATTTCTCTTAATAGGTGGATACGTAGGTGTGTGTGTGTGTGTGTGTGTGTGTGTGTGTGTGTGTGTGTGTGTGTGTGTGTGTGTGTGTGTGTGGGTGGGTGTGTGTGGGTGTGGGGGGGGTGACAGTCTCTGTGGGTGTGGGTGTGATTGTGTGGGTGTGTGTGCGTGCGTGTGTGTGCGCACGCGCGCGCGCATGTGTGTGTGTGCCTCTCTGTGTGTTTTGTGTGCTTGTGCGTGTGTGTGTGTGTGTGTGTGTGTGTGTGTGTGTGTGTGTGTGTGTGTGTGTGTGTGTGTGTGTGTGTGTGTGTGTGTGTGTGTGTGTGTGTGTGTGTGTGTGTGTGTGTGTGTGTGTGTGTGTGTGTGTGTGTGTGTGTGTGTGTGTGTGTGTGTGTGTGTGTGTGTGTGTGTGTGTGTGTGTGTGTGTGTGTGTGTGTGTGTGTGTGTGTGTGTGTGTGTGTTTGTATGTGTATGTCTCTCTGTGTGCTGTTGGGTAATAAATCCTTAAAAATACTACAATTTTTTATATCAACACAACCAGTTCTAGACGCGAGTTCTCGAAGTATATATTAAGCATAAAGTATTCACATGCCACGCACATTCAGTAAAGAACCTTAAGACAATTTAAAACATACCCGCATTTGGTTTTATATAAATGTCCATTTATTTTAAACTTAAAGCAATAATCGACTTTGGTCAGGTAGCTTGAGAAGTATTATTAGTAATGATCCATAATAGATCAAACTAGAACGCTATGCCCTTTGTCGGTGCCTTTTAACCACATCCGATCCAAAAGTCGTTACAAGTGTGCATGATGATTTCATACAAAAACTAAGTAACACATTTGCACATACGAATTAGCATGTTGCAGTAGTTGTCAGAACGGTCCGGTTGTTTTCGAAATGCTTCTGAAAAGAGTCGAGAAAATAACGTCGACTTGACGGGAAACCTTTACTATTGCCCGAGATGATATCCAGAGAAACGCGTGCACATGTATGCATTAACGAAACATAATGTATTCAACATTTATTATTTGGAATAATAAAGCCGATGTGTTGTTTAGTGATACATGTGCTAGATTGAACTACCCGCGCGACACAAGTGGCGTTGTTTTATAGGTGCAATGGGCTGAACAGCAGTACGAGATATTGCGAGAGAAACGAGATTTGATCAACAAACGGGAAGAAACACTTGCCTACCGGAACGTACGATACGATGACTCTGATTGGAACAAAGAATGGTATCTGGTAAGTGGGCAATGATGTATTGTCTGATCAGTAGTAGCAAAAATAGAGAAGCCAGCGAAAAATGAACAACTCAAAACACGTTCCCAAAACGCTTTTTGAACGATTGCTAGTACCATTACGGTTCGTCCGATCCAAACAATCTTGATAACGTTTGAAAGTTTACGCGTTCTGCTATACAAACATATAAATAGTTTCCTGATAATCATTCCTAAAATAAACTGTAAACAGACTTACAACTGTGCCGGTTCCGGTGTCTTAGACACTGCGAATGATGTTGGTTCGTCGACACAGTTCACCAATCTACCGATTGAGGCAATACTATCTGATTTCATGCTATAAACTCCAGCGCAACGAATCTTGACAATTAGTTTCCGTTAGTTGGCGTAGGTTATTGCGACGACGTAGACATATATATCGGTTTCGCTGCCACCAAACCACGTCAGTTTCGTTGCAGTTTAAAAGTGGGTGGGGCTTATTACACGAAATCAAGAAATGGTGAAGTGCGCATGTCTGAACCTATGCAAATGACGAAAACAGCGCCGCAACCGGAAGATTAGTTGACTGAGTACCCGCCGCCAATATCGTTCGAAAACGGCACGATTGCCCGTCCGTTTGTAAGTGTTCTGTAAACGGTTACTGGGAAATCTAGATAACGATTGAATAACGGAGAGTGCGTCCTTTCAAATGACACCAAGGTCGCCAGGATTGGACAAGTCTCATTTCCGCCTAGTCAGTTTTATACCACTACTTCGCCCGCCAAATACGATGCTTAGTCAGCAATTCGTATGTGGGCATAATGTAACAACTATTTTTAATGATCGATTGAAGCATGTTATTTGACGTGGAAGTAAACATTACGATATCTTAGTAGCAAAAACAGTTGATGATATCCACCAAACAAATATTAGGGTATATGGCATCAGAGCAAGGTCGACTCTTGGAGATGTGGTTAAATTCCCCGTATTAATTCCTATTCTATGCACACTACGGCGATAAAATGGTTACAGTGTGTGTTAAATAATTTAGGATGCGTACGAGTCATAATGCAAAAACAACGAGCAGAAAACATATTCGGGTTGGCTGAACATGCAACCGCAAATGTCAATATTTTAACAACATGACATAATGCAAATTGCACCTTTTAAAAGTCGACCATGTTGTAGAACGTTGCGAACATAGCACCACTTAAAGATTGATGTTTCTGCATGAGTGATTGTGGATCGTGAGCAATCCGGTTGCCAGGCAATGCGTGGTCGCTGTCTGTCATTAGCTCACCCCGGCACGGTCCAGTGCATATAGCAAATTGATGCGCTAGCTATGGCGTGATACTTGCCTGATTGTTCTCTCCATTGTGCGGCAGGCGTTGCACTAGAACATGAACCTGGAGGCAAACGTTAGCAACTGCTACAAGAGGGCGCATGGGATACAAAATATTCTTGTTCTTCTTCTTCGACGTTTGTTTAGGCAGCAATTCCGGTTTCTCGTTATGTAGGTTGTTGTGCGCCGCAGGTCTTCCAGAGGGCCATAGATCTTGTCTTTTGCTGATGCATCTGTGGGTCAGGTTGTCTTGATCTCATGCTGGTGTATTTGGCAACCTTGAATGTGTTTCACAGTCATTGAAACCATGCCATATGGACATATGCATGTTTTTCCAATGTTTTTGTGTGCTCATGATACCTGAGTCTGCATGCAAAAGATGTATGCACGTGACAACCGTGTAAGTTAAACACGAAGGGCGATATTTGTTAATTCCTTCAACACGATTTCTAGGAAACCCACCAGTGTTACCCAGACCATAACAGCCAATGGAATCACAAATGATCGTTCGCGAACTAGATGACATCTGGTGATCCATGCACTGGAGTCAGCACATCACTCTGACATAGCATCAATGAAACCACCATCAACAACAACCATAGAAACAGAGGCACACTAGTAGTGGGTCGGACAGTGGGCCGCCGACTTGCCAAGAGGAATCAAACAGGCTCACAACTAACCGGGCTGGACCGAGCATAACAGAGTGCACTCACCAATGTTTTGATTTAACCGGCACAGCACATCACGCGGCACGTTGATTTGACAGCTATCCGGCAATTTTGTCAAGTCCTGCAAAAACTGTCGGTATTATATTTGCGTTTTTATGCTGTTCAATTTAATTCTGAAATAATTTATTTACACCTGTAGTAAGTGTAACAGAGATTGTTGATCAAAGATCGAAATTAGTAGTTATCGAAAGCGCCGCACCATTGTCTGGTGAGATAGAAGGGTGCCAATGGACATATACGAATAATTTCTGTAGCATTATCGCATTCCTTAGAGTTGTGTAGATATATACATGCAATATATATGTTGTACTTCGTTGCCAGTTCGACACGCGAAGACGGAGGGACTCGCCCCGGTTAGACTTGCATGTTATTCCCGTGTGGGCACGAAACATCACTGGGAGAGGCATCGTCGTGACGGTGTTAGACGACGGTAGGTATCGTTTATTTTTCACGAAATACACCATCGCAAGACTACAGGCGAGCACAATATTATACCCACGCACGCATGAATGTACGCACACACACAAGCGCGCGCGCACACACACGCACGCACACACACACACTTTAACGCTGACCCAGGTAATCGTAATACGCTAGCAATCTATTTCGTATTGTGACACGGAATCAGTTTATCTTCGTTGTTTCATGGTTCAATCGAATCAGTGTCAAGACGTTAATATTTAATTTAAGCGGCGTAGAACAAGTAGCGCTAAACCTCTCAATGTCACGATTTGCTGTGACGCTTCTACCTGGATATGATAAATATGGAGTTTATACAATTTCACCAGCTGTGGTTACCAGGATAACATGTTTGATATATTTCAGTATATCTTATAAATATACACTAACTGTATAACATTATTATTATGTCGGATGTTAATGTTGAAAATTAAGGTATTATATCTAACCCTATAATTATCTACATTTGCAGGGGTTGAACACAATCACACGGATCTCCGCGCCAATTATGTAAGTTAACAGTTTAATTTGCGCGTTCACAATTTCGCTCTCTTAGCAAAACTTTATTAAGAGCTGTATTCATCGTATAAACTATATTGTCATTACGTATCAATTAACCCAATGGCATATTTCATACAGTTGTCATATTGACGATCGCCTGCGTAAGAAAACTTCTCTTGCGTTGATCTGCCATGGATTGTGGCAATAGCAGAACGACAAATAACAAATCCCATACAACAACAAAGCCACGGTTCATTTAATAAAAATCACATATAATTTAGGAATCTCACACGGTGGGCAGACGTTTAGTTGGTCGATGGACTCTCAGGTTGCCGATTGACTAGCAGATGGTTGGTGAACTCTCTGACTGTTGATGGACTCTCGGATGGTTGATGAACTCTGACATGATTGATGAACTCTTAGATGGTTGATAAACTTTCAGATGGTTAACGAACTCTGACATGATTGATGAACTCTCAAGCCGTTGATGGATATTCAGATGGTTGACGAACTCTGACATGATTGATGAACTCTCAAGCGGTTGATGGATATTCAGATGGTTGACGAACTCTGACATGATTGATGAACTCTCAAGCGGTTGATGGATATTCAGATGGTTGACGAACTCTGACATGATTGATGAACTCTCAAGCGGTTGATGGATATTCAGATGGTTGACAAACTCTAACATGATTGATGAACTCTCAAGCGGTTGATGGATATTCAGATGGTTGACGAACTCTGACATGATTGATGAACCCTCAAGCGGTTGATGGATATTCAGATGGTTGACAAACTCTGACATGATTGATGAACTCTCAAGCGGTTGATGGATATTCAGATGGTTGACGAACTCTGACATGATTGATGAACTCTTAGATGGTTGACGAATTCTGACATGATTGATGAACTCTCAAGCGGTTGATGGATATTCAGTAAGTTAATGGACAAGGAGAGTCGAACATTCAGCAATTCGTGTAAGCAAACTGTGCCATGTCACCACAACCAGTATAGGAGACAACGAAAGGGTGAATGTCACATTGTGGGTGATCTAACCTGGCAGTTACATGTAAATGTCTACGTCACTTTTTCTAGGATCCTGCTGCCAGCTACGATCTCAATGATAATGATCCAGATCCGTTTCCACGTTATGACTCAAAGAACGAAAACAAGTAAGAATGACTTATTTATGGTTTACTACCGTCGAAAGTACCTCTTATGCAAATCAGTGCACACGTTGCCAATTTCCCGGTAAATGTATTCTTTGTGTAATGGAATTTATAGCAGTTTACCGATATAGTTACGTCATTAATTGATACCAAGAAATTACCTAAATATAGTTATCAATCACTTTGGAAGTACTATGTCAGGATGCAAGACCTACTATGGGCGATGACGATCACGAGTGTGCATAAGACAACTTGAATGTATATTACGCATCGTACTTAATGTGCAATCAGTGACATAAAAAACCGTAAATAAAATATATTAATTTACCGTACGCAACGGTATGTTTTAAGTGAAAAGAAATTGTTACTCTGTTATGTCGAATATAGATAAATACAGTAATTATTGCTTCAGACATGCTGTTCAAAATATAATTTTTTAATACCCATCATTGGAACTTCACATGTCTTTGTTTGGTCTAACTGCCATGTTGGAGGGACGAACTCTGTGTATTTACCTTGCAGACATGGAACGCGTTGCGCTGGAGAGATCGCTATGACTGCAAACAACCAAAAGTGTGGTGTCGGTGTAGCATACAACGCTGCTCTAGGAGGTACGTTGTCTTGCGGCCGGTTTACAACAGCGATTAATTGCCTAATTTATCTGCCTACATGGTGTAGCGTGAAATATCGATTAAAAATCGGCGGATAACCAAACACCCTCACGGGACATATTAGCGAAGCCGATTTGGGGCGGCCATTAGGTCGATGGGGGTTGGTTGTAGTTAGGACGACAGTTGGCGTCGATGTGGAAGCGGTGGCCAACCAGTAACCGCGCAACAGGCACACACGTAGCGAATTGTTATGAATAATCTGAGACCGTCGATGTCCGATATCAGACGAAATTACTTTCGTTTGGGGGAGGGGGCAGAGGCAGTTGGCTATGGCGTCGGACAACGATATTTTACGATTCTGTCCGATATTATTGTATATATTGTTAATATATTGATATCATCATATCATTGTTTACTAACTTCTTTCGTCTAAGGGTGAGGACTGAGTCCAGATGAAAGTTATTTGGTCTGATGTCGGACATCGACGTTCTGCGATGATCCCTTAGCAAAGCTCAAATCGTGAGTGGCGCGAGTCAATACCTAGGTCGCAGTGTCTAGACACGTCGTTCATCGTAATTCTGACGCCATCTAGCTGCATACCGTTTTAGGACACGGTCTAGCCGGAACAATTGAGGCACAAATTGCTCGTGTTAACTGACATCTACCTGGATGTGCCAAGTTATCTGACGACCGCATCGAATTATCGCCTTGGTTTCACCATTTCTTCTTCCTATCTTCCTTCCTAAATCGAAATGGATTTTCTTTGCTTGACATAAGGATATGCATGACAAACATATTTACAACGTACACGTACATGCACATATAAAGTTTACTTAATTTAAAAAATTCAAACATGCGTAGTATCTATATGACGAACAAGTTCTTTTGAGCAGATACTACGTTACGAAAATCTATATATATATATATATATATATATATATGTTATTACGCTAACATTCGAGCATTGCCAAGTCAAATCAAAAGCGTTTAATCAAATCAAACAGGTTAGACGTACAAATTAAATATACAAAATAAAAAAGTTGAAAGGTCCGAAAGGAGAAACATTGAAGAAAAATACTTATAAAGTCATGTAACTCTTTTGTCAACAATTTCTAACAGTTTTATTTTACATGATGATAATTTCATAAGAGATACAGACGTGGCTATCATTTCTAAGTCTATCTCCTCGTAAACACCGAGGTCAACCTGCCTATTGTTGCAGTCATTCGGTTCTTGAATAACTGACATCTGATTTACCAATTGGCGATATATTTGAAAAACTCACAAATAAATTTATGGTCAAAACACTATAATGGTGACAAGTGTTGTCCTTGGTCTGTTGCACCACGGCTGGGTGTAAGCCAGTACGTTACTAAAGCTGGTGAAATCAGTAGACAAATTATACAATTATTGGTGTCTGGGTGCATTCAAACATCATCAGGAAATGCAAATGTTGCTCCTAATGTTACGACACAAGACTATCCACAATTGTGCAAGTTTCCCGAGCTAGCAATCAAAATAAATTAATTTGATGATTTTTGTACCAATTTACTCACTCTCTTATTAAACCAAACCTGCTTAATACTGAAACCATCCATACGCTACAAACATGAGTTGCAACGAATCTGATTTGCCATGTGCTAAATCAAAAAAATTATTTTGTTAAATATCATGTTTTGTTGGACCAGGGATCCGGATGCTGGACGGACCAGTGACGGACAGTCTGGAGGCCCGCGCTCTCACCCACGGCCTGGGCCACATCGATATCTATAGCGCTAGCTGGGGCCCAGTGGACGACGGACGCACTCTCGAAGGACCAGGCAAACTGGCGTCTGCGGCCTTCCGTTTCGGAACATCGAAAGTATGTGTATTTGGTATCCCGGTGGTGCAATTTTAAAACACTCACCCGGGAAGACACTACGATGGTGTTTTCAACTTAAATTACAAAAACGTTCTAGTGTTTGTTCAATTTAATTTGACAACACTCACCTGTCCACGTTCAAAACGCTAAAATTAAGAAAAAAATTCACTCATCAATTTCAAAACATTCTGGTCTTAAAACGTATATTTACACTTTACGTTGTAATTAATGAACTATACGAATATAAGACTCTAGAAACGCAAACCTTGCCACAGCATGTATACTTTTGTATGCATTTTCAACTCGACTAGAATGTTTTCTATTTAAGTTCAAAACACTCTAGAGTGTTTTCAAATTAATTTAAAAACACTCTGGAGTGTTTTCAAATTAATGTAGAAACACTCTGGAGTGTTTTCTACTTGGGTAGTATTTGGGAATTCTTTCACCGGAATGCAAGCTTCATGTGTTGACATTATTATCTTCTTCACCTTCTGCTTTCCATTGACATAGGATGTCGTTGAGATACGACGTTTATTAACAATGTATTTCCAATTTTTTTGGTCCGTCGTCGCACTCAGGCACTCGGAGAAGCTCAGTTCCGGCCTATGGTTTGCCACTTGCGGGGTTTGCGGGTTTGTTTTCTGACCAGGCTTGGCTACCTGTTCCGGCTGTCATTTCTAGCCTCTCGGATTCTGTTGCCACTGTACCGCGAGGAAGGATCATTCGCGATAATTCACCATCCCCCGTAGGATAGAGTTTGCTGACCCAATAAAACGTAGTTGCATTGACGTACGTTAACCACACTTTTCAGAACGTTACTCACCCTCTGCAATATGGATAACTGGTGTAGTGTCAAACAGACAGCCAGACTTAAACAAGAGAAGACCAGGTCAGTGGCATGTGCTCAGAAAAAAAGACAATTATTACTTGACGGCACAAACATGAAGCCCCTAACAGAGAGCAGAACAGACACTGAACCATGCATGATGTACAATATAAGTAAATGGCTTAGTGGGAATACCAACGATTCAATGTCTCCTTCATATACATATTGTCCCTAGACTACAGCATTCCTTACCAAACCACATTTCTCACTCCAGAGGCAGCTACCATTCATATTTTCCTAGTAATATTCAACTTTGGAATTCCCTCCCTCAACATATTGTTAGTATATACGACCTGGATGCATTCAAGAATAATATCCAGATTTTGAAATATCCAATATTCTAGACTCCAAGTTCGTGTGCACGTATTTATGTTATTTATATGTTATTTGTAATAAATAAACAATATTGCGCTGTATACATAAACGCGCAGTTCCGGTTCGCTTGCCAACTACCGTTTGTAGCTTCAGCAAGTTGAGGGTAGAAGTTGAGGAAAAAGAAGAAAAAGCAGACGAAGAAGGGAATTTTAAAATGTGTCGCCCAGAGACAACATGGCGACAACCGTTTGGAAAGAAGACCAACAGCGGGGGAGGAAATAACGGAAAGAAGCGGATAGCCGAGACAGGACAAACGAAGAGGAAAGAAATAATCGAAGTGTGTCCATAACGCCGCCAACGTCGAAGTAACGAACGTGTACTGTTCCTACCTTCAGGCTCGGATGAACGCAACTTGGTATTCAGAGGAGCGTCAGTAACCACGAAATGATACTCCGCCATCCGACCTTTTCGCTCGTGGACACTTGATGTCCTACACAATATCTGTGAGACGCATATTGTATATCACTCCAACGGTATTAATCGCGACCCAGGGATGACCACATCTGATCTAATTGACACCGTCTTGCGAACTCGGTCCGATTGTTAATAAACGCCCGCGGGAGCAAGATTGACGTGACTAGTGTTGCAGACAGCAACCTTTAAATTACCTCCGCAATTCGATGTTTTATTCGTGTCGTATCAGATTAATTTCGCAAACAAAAAACGTATCTAATATCGCGTAACCACATAATTACCCCGACGTTGCTCGAAGAGAGGAAAGACACATGCTATTATTTTCTAGTTAAAGCCAATTCTACATCAAGGATTTTATATATGATGTCAATGGATAGCTACACTGTTACTATATAAAACTCGCGAACGTTTGTTGTTGACAATGAGAGTGAAATAGCATGCGCACGCCGTTGGCCGCTCCAATCAGCAACAGACAACGAAGGGCAATTCCGATTGCAGCCAAGATTCCAACCCAATTGAGGCACCCAGAGAATTTTAAATACCCTCAATCTAAATCTTGCCAGCCTACACAATTTCAGTCCCATACATGCGAAATTGACGGTGATTTACTCGGACACACAGAACAACAGAAATACTCTGTTTTGTTATAATGCAAACGACATAGCTCTTTCGTATAAATGTGATGTTTGTATTAAATCTTCGGACAATGATTATGTGTATCCGGCCTGTTAAATACATTGCCGACGGCTACACATACCTTGACATGTTACCCGATCTAACGATCAGTATACGTTGTTTCGATGATTTTAACAAACGTATGCCTTTGTTGTTTCGTAGACTGCTAATATTACTTTATTGATTCCCACACTACACACAAACATGACAGGTGTATTGCCCTAGCGGTCTGAGATGTTGACATTTACTAAAGCAACAGCAAATTGCAAACACCATTAGAAACGCCTCAGAACCATTATAACAATAACATGGCTACATAGAGTCACCTTCATAGGAGTGAAGAACAGGACAAACCAAACATGCATACAAATTAAATTCGAAAAGACACTACAACAGCTACAAGACAAACCTTAAATAGAATTCACAAAGGAAACGGAACACAGTAAGACCGAACAACAGCTGGAGGAGATTCACAGCTAAGGAACTGAAGAAATATAAAATCTCCCGAAATGAAATAAAGAAAATAGAAAACAACCGTCAGAGTGCGTTGAAGAAGTGTCGTTTCTGTGCTGGGCTCTAGTCATAGCGAAGAGGATTAAGTAAATAACATATACGTTAAACATCATCGAACGTAACTCGCAATGGACGAAACGAAGTAAAGTAACCGTGGCAACGTCAAAGGATATGCAAATCGCATACAGTTCGTGTGATTATTACTGAAACATTTACTAGAATCATAAAAGTAATTCCAACTGAACCCCTCATATGTTATTACCCTGACTAACAGCGTAGACAAATATGACCACGCTATTGAACTTTACCTTTTAGCAACATGATGCCGCACTTGTAGTTGTTGTCATCCTGGTCTTCTGGGTAGTTAATCTACATTGTTTACCATCTTATCGTTTCCGAATTGCCCCAAAGGGACGCGGCGAAAGCTTGTGAAATCAAGTTTTTACCAGCTGTCAATATGATACAAAACCAACATTAATGTGGCTGAGAATGCAGAAAAATGAGACCCACGGAGCAGACGACAAGGAAACGACAAGAATATATATCCAACATCAAGCTCATTTGCGATGGATTCGTTTTGTCCACGAAACTCGTAATATCTTTCTGTAACGCTTGTTTTCAAATGCATTAATACGTTTAGTAATATTCTTATTAAGAGTCCAGGTTTCACATCCATACGTAGCAGTTGGAAATATGCAGACTCGGATAACTCGTAGTTTCATTTGTTCGTTGCTTTCAACAGCTTCTTCATATCCGTCAACTTTTTACTCACCATTGCCAACCCCAGCTTGATCTCTTTCGTCCCATCTCCACTCGCTTCTATCAGTTACCCCAGATATTCAAAACTCTCCACTCGTTGTATTTCCTCGCCATCTACTATGACTTCAGATGGTTTTCGACGTCCTTTCACATCCATAATCTTAATCTTGTTTATGGTTAGTATAAATCCTTTCACCTTTTATTTAGTATACAACATACACATGGCTGAACACGCACATTTTAATATGGTTTAAATATATCGACATATATATGTGCACGATATTAGCAACAGGTAAATGGCTGCGAACTAGAACATTTGTTTTACTATTAACTAAATTAATAATAAATCATACCTGAACATTACGCCACTTTCCCGTACGCAATATCATTATACTAACCATGTACATCAAGTATGTTATCTGGATATCTGACCATGGATCAATTCGTTGTGGGCACGCAGGGTCGTGGAGGCAAGGGCGCCATCTATGTGTGGGCTTCCGGTAATGGTGGCGGGTCACGTGACAACTGCGACTGCGACGGCTATTCGGGAAGTATCTATACGTTGTCAGTGAGCAGCGCGTCACAGACCCAACGCTCGCCGTGGTACGCGGAGCAGTGCGCCTCCACCATCGCCACTACCTACTCCAGCGGAACCATCTCCGAACAGAAGATTGTACGTACGATTATCTTGAGGGGTCAGGTGATAGTACAACATTGTAGAGTCGAGTTAGTATGTCTAGTGGAGCGCAGGGGCTCAACGATTAGGTTCGAGTCCTGTCCTGCCGTGACGAATTTTGGGAAAGTTCGTTCACTCTACGTTGCTGCAGTTTACTCAGCTGTACGAACGAATACCTGGCTGTCTAAGGTGGTGTATATTTGTGTACGAATAGGTTTCGCATTAATTGCAGAAAACGTCGAGATGGTGTTGTGTTTAACAGATCTGCCACGAAGTAAAGTGTACTGCGCTTTGGAAAGTCATAAGGAATGGATACTGCGCTATATAAGAACTTACATGTTTTTATTAACACTATCATGGGTGATAATCTAAGTAAACTTATCTGAATAAGACAATCGTCTTCTTCCTTCCCATTGGGCTCCTCTGATATTGCGTTCTATCGACGATAGTTCGCCAACTACCCTGATCTTCTAAAAGGTATTATCTATACGGGCTTTACTTATTTAAAATTCAATATGGATTTTAATGGTATAATGCATTTTAAAGGAAGCATAGCACACATTTGAAATATTACAAATACTCGTAAAATTGTATAATACGTTTCTTTAGGTATTGCAAATACTTCGCGATATTTATAACTGTGTTTTAAAATGGCAG
This sequence comes from Escarpia spicata, assembly GCA_963995525.1. NCBI lineage: Eukaryota > Metazoa > Annelida > Polychaeta > Sabellida > Siboglinidae > Escarpia > Escarpia spicata. The sequence continues at coordinate 20,950,714 of OZ023216.1, forward strand.
CTTTTTCGAGTATTGAGTATATATTAATGATACAGCTATGCACGCATGCACATATGCACGCTTGCACCGCACACAGTAACTACCGTACTTGCACGACAGAGCTTAATTATCTGTGACTGAACGGGAATGTGCGTGTTTTTCTTTTCGTGCGTCCCTGCATACCAGTGCACGAAACCACCCGTACCGAAGCGACGTGCGGGATCTAAAGTAAACAATACCCCGTGTCTTCACTATTGTAAAATCTAAAATATCAAAAAGCATAGCAGTTTTGTATAAAACTGGGCATGTTCTTGATTGTCAAACATTACACACATTATATAATTCACTTTTTGAACCACATATGTCATATTGCTGTGAGATTTGGGGAAATACTTATCAATCTAGACTCAAAAAAATATCTATGTTACAAAAAAACCTTTACGGATTATTTATAACATTAATTACCATAATCATACATCTGTATTTTTCCATCTCTCAAACATGCTTAAATTTAATGATTTAGTTAAATACAAGACTATGATTATACTTTATAAAGCAAACAACCATTCTTTAAATGGTCGTGTTCAAGCATTATTTGAACCAACCGCAGCTATACATGATACCAGACAAAGCAAACTGTTCCATGTTAAAAAGACAAACACCACCCTCCGACTGCTGTCACTCACCGTCAAGGGTATAAAAACGTGGAACAATTTACCAAATAAATTCACTCACCTTTCAAGTTTAACACAATTTAAAAAAGCATTCAAGTTGTCATTAATTTTCTACATGTTTGTGAATTGTTAATTGAAGGTGTTGTTTTGTTAAACCCATGTATTAGTAACACAAGCACTATGGTAAAAAGTTGATATATGCGTTGTGAATAGTCTTTTGTAATTTATTTATAATTCATCTTGTATTTATTCAGTTTTTTTAGTTTGAGAAGGGCATAGCAACACATAAGTCTATGACTTCAGCTATGTCCTTTCAGTAGCAGCAGCAAACCATACTGTGCATGTATTATGTTGTTGTTGTTGTTGTTGAATAAACGTTCATTCATTCATTGCAGATAAGCACGGACCTACACGATGCTTGCACCGCTTCACACACTGGAACATCGGCGTCCGCTCCTCTCGCAGCCGGCATATTCGCCCTACTACTCGAAGCAAAGTAAGTTCCTACCAATCCGATCTTTTGTTTAAAGTTTCTTCCTCAATTAAGTTTCGCTCCTGTCGTTTTAGAATAATTTAGCGGAAAATATCATACCCAACTAATATTTACTACGGAACGCTAATTCATTTGTACAAATGTGTAATTTAGTGTTGACGAAATCGTCATCCAAACTAGTAAATTAGTTTTGATCGTTTGTGTTTTTTCTGTAGGACCAAACTATATTTACTTTCGGTTACCTGCAGTAAGATCTGTAAATGTTGGTTACTCAATAGCAAGGACTTAACGTGGCGAGACGTGCAACACCTCGTAGCCTGGACGTCGGAGTATGCTCCACTTATCGCAAACGCCGGTTGGAAGATGAACGGGGCCGGATTCTGGGTCAACAGTCGCTTTGGATTCGGTCTACTGAACGCTGCTGCCCTCATTAATGCTGCAGACCCAACACAGTACAAAACCGTCCCACCGAAGTCTGAGTGCGCCATCAGCGCCACCCAACGACTACCGAGGTAAGATATTGTACCTACGCGGAGGCCATCTAGTGTATAATTCTTCAATGATCGGATGATAAGTGTTCAAGTCAAGCGTTATAACACCTCGTTCAAATGTTGGTATGTAAAACTTGTGGATTGAGTCTTGATAACGGAACTGAAGGTATCCAACTATTGCTATATCGCACTCACCCCAAGACTTACGATATTGACATAATTTTCTTCTTTCTTTTGAGTTTTTTTTAACAATAACGTTTAGTTGTTTTGAAGGAAAATATGACAATGATCATCGGCGTACGATGGAATGAGGTGAGTGTATAGTACAATGATATGTGACCTGTGATCATCGGCGTACGATGGAATGAGGTGAGTGTATAGTACAATGATATGTGACCTGTGATCATCGGCGTACGATGGAATGAGGTGAGTGTATAGTACAATGATATGTGACCAGTGATCATCGGCGTACGATGGAATGAGGTGAGTGTATAGTACAATGATATGTGACCAGTGATCATCGGCGTACGATGGAATGAGGTGAGTGTATAGTACAATGATATGGGACCTGTGATCATCGGCGTACGATGGAATGAGGTGAGTGTATAGTACAATGATATGTGACCTGTGATCATCGGCGTACGATGGAATGAGGTGAGTGTATAGTACAATGATATGTGACCAGTGATCATCGGCGTACGATGGAATGAGGTGAGTGTATAGTACAAGATGTGTACATTAGGCCGGTGCTGTAATTTGAATACTGTGTTGTAAGTTGTGTGGTAAATGTAAAGTAAAGGTAAGTTCTTTTAACGCAGTATCCCGTTCTTAGGACAGCTCAAAGCGCCGTGGCTGGCAGACCTGTTCAAGTGAACACCATCTCGATTTCTCTGGGATGCATTCAGCCACGGTGCAATTAATGCGCGAATGATATTCGTACACAAATGCCCACCACTGTCTATAGCCAGGTATTCGTACATACAGCTGAGTGAACTGGAATAACGCAGAGTGAACGAATTTGCCCGAAGTTGAAAACGGCGACACATGATTCGAACCCGTGTTCCCTACACTGAGAGTCCGGCGCTTCATTCACTGTGCCACTGTGTTGCACTGAGACTACAGACTTAATGTGTTACTGAGAACAGCTAACTGGCGAGTGCCCGACAAAGCAGAATACCTTCTTAGTGAAGGTGGTCTCGTTAAACCTAGACAATCAGCAATGAGATTCCACGATGGGTGGAGGATTTTGATCAACGGGAGACCACTAATGTAAAGAACATTAGGAAACTAATCAGGCTCATAGCATGGTTGGTTATTCGGGGTTACATTAATAGACCTCCAACTGCATAGGCTTGGTAACCAAAAATCTAACTGCACCATTTGCAGGCTCTCTCAAAGCATATAACTACTCAAAGGCGACTTAAGGCATTGGGTTGTTGGTATGATTCTCACGCAGCCAGAGAAACCAACATGTTTCTCCATTTGGAGAAATGTTTCAGCTACCGCTTTGTGTTAAACAGGTTATATTATGCACATAACGTCCATTGGTACATCGCTCTCGTGGAAGAGGTGGAAACCATAAAATCAGAATGTTTCCACGAGTTTGGTGAAGCGCAGTTCACACTAACGAGCAACTTTGTTTCATGCTCTCACAGTGGACTACTTGTAGATTTTGCGAAGGAATACCTTGACAAATCTTCCAAACGTCAAGGGGTTATTGCTGGAATAACACATTGCGCCAAAACATTGCATACGTATAAAAAGATGTACAGATTTTGCATACATCTTGATTTCAACTGGAACATACATTTTGACAATGACACTCGTTTCTGTTTGAAACGATGTTACGTTAGGCACCTTCACCGTTGACATGTCGTAAACAGCTATGGCGTTGCACAACCTAGTATTCATTTGTACACCACCGCCAGCCTTCCTCGGTGAATGTTAAATAGTCAAGTTGTGGCAAAGGCGCATGTAGAAGCCTACGTAACTGGCGCCTTTGTCGACAAGTGTGTGATTTGCAAATGATATAGCTTGATCGCTAGATGGCGCCACTGCCTTCTTAGCGCCAGCAATTCTCTTGGGAATAATTGTACAACACAACACCACTTTTACGCATTTTTCAACGCTCCCAGTAAGAGTCGGCGGTAATAAATACAGGTGTTTCTATCCTAAATAAACAGACGGAATTATTTCTATGTTTTTAACATCCAAAATGTATGTTCGTTCAAATACTCATGAAGACAAGTATATTGTTAACGTTTGTTAATAAAAAAACAATCGTTGAGTTAAACAATCACTCCCGTTACATATCGTCGACAATTATCTTAGTGTTCTCAAGAAAATGTGTATGACAGTTGTGTAAATACGAATGCAGTCCTCGTAATCCGAGGGCTTGGGTTTTAGGACTGTTGGTGTAAACAGAAAACATTGGTGACAATGAGGCGGGGAAGCATAGTTTGTAGAACACCAGAATCCGAATACACGTAATCCTGGTTCCAATCCTCTTGATGTCGTTTGAAAACAATTTGTGTTCTATCTGCCTTTTTTCACATTACAGTTATTAGTTATTTACATTGGTTGATATTTAAGTGAACGAATCGATTTTACGCAGTAATTTCAGGGTAACGAAATTATATTAGAGAAGTCGAGATGGTATAATAAAGAATATGTCTGCGAGGAGGTGAAACATAAAAGTCATAACGACTTCATACCGCGCTATATAAGAATTGTTACAGAGGATGAACAGACAACTCAAGCTTATATTGACTACCATTCATATGTGTCCGTGCAGGCGCCTCCTCAGCGGTGAAACACTGACGCTGCTGTGGCCTAGCAACGGTTGTGAAGGAGGAAGTGACGAAGTGAACTACCTGGAACACGTGCAGCTATACCTGGACATCGACTACAGCCAGCGAGGTGCACTCGAAGTTGTCCTCACCTCTCCAAAAGGTAACTTCAACGAGACATCGTATCTAATTGACTCCGTGCTTAACCGTGTTTTCAACTGTTTTATTGAATTAATTTTTGTTGAAATTATTTTTTTAAAGTGGTCATGCTATATACACTAGAATATATATAAGGCTATTTATACTTTCGCACGTTAACCGATGTCAGTCACCAATGTCAACTTTGATTAATTCAACATATGAACGCACGGATAGGTGTTATTAAGCGAGCGTTTATTAAGCGGAGAACACGTCACACCCACTATATATGTTACAATTTACGGAACATCCGCTGATTACACGTATTTTGGCTACTGTTTAAACTGATAGTCTTCAATTGTATTTTTCATAGTAAGATGTAAAAGAGTACAATATACATGCGTGCATTTAATGTCCATATGCATATAGGCTGTGGACATATTTAATAAGATTGAACACGATTGCCATCCAAGGTTGAACAAACTCAGATGGCCAATAGACAAGGAAGCATCCGAGTTTTATTGATCGCAGCGTTTATTCTTCTTATCTTATCATTAGTCTTTTTCATCTGTCCTTCGGATATATTTGTTAGTGTTGTTTTTAAACATATTCGCGCTGCGCACTGGCGTTTACACGATCAGTAGACAACATGTTCTTTTTGTAATTTTGTCATCCTCTGCAAGAATGTAATCATTTAGTATGGACGTCTTCAATACTGGCCAACTTGTTTTACGCTTTCCGTACACACACACACACACACACACACACACACACACACACACACACACACACACACACACACACACACACACACACACACGTACACACACAGACACACACACACACACAGAGAGAGAGAGAGAGAGAGAGAGAGAGAGAGAGAGAGAGAGAGAGAGAGAGAGAGAGAGAGAGAGAGAGAGAGAGAGAGAGAGAGAGAGAGAGAGAGAGAGAGAGAGAGAGAGAGAGAGAGAGAGAGAGAGAGAGAGAGAGAGAGAGAGAGAGAGAGAGAGAGAGAGAGAGAGAGAGAGAGAGAGAGAGAGAGAGAGAGAGAGAGAGAGAGAGAGAGAGAGAGAGAGAGAGAGAGAGAGAGAGAGAGAGAGAGAGAGAGAGAGAGAGAGAGAGAGAGAGACACACACACACACACACACACACACACACACACACACACACACACACACACACACACACACACACACACACACACACACACACACACACACACACACACACACACACACACACACACACACACACACACACACACACACACACACACACACACACACACACACACACACACACACACACACACACACACACACACACACACACACACACACACACACACACACACACACACACACACACACACACACACACACACACACACACACACACACACACACACACACACACACACACACACACACACACACACACACACACACACACACACACACACACACACACACACACACACACACACACACACACACACACACACACACACACACACACACACACACACACACACACACACACACACACACACACACACACACACACACACACACACACACACACACACACACACACACACACACACACACACACACACACACACACACACACACACACACACACACACACACACACACACACACACACACACACACACACACACACACACACACACACACACACACACACACACACACACACACACACACACACACACACACACACACACACACACACACACACACACACACACACACACACACACACACACACACACACACACACACACACACACACACACACACACACACACACACACACACACACACACACACACACACACACACACACACACACACACACACACACACACACACACACACACACACACACACACACACACACACACACACACACACACACACACACACACACAGCTTTCTCCTGGTTTATTTTTCAAACAATAGCAGTGCTTTAAATCAGCACAGCAAAATAATTGTGATCAGCGTAAGGCATTCTAGTACTATATAAATGATATATGATACCAAATGGAAACAACGCTACTTCTATAATCCAGAAAAAAAGTAGTTTACAAAAAAAAATAAGTGAAAACATTTCTTGGTGTTATTATCATTAAGTGGACACTTGTCTAAAAGTCTAAGCTTGATTACGAAACATATTATGGGCGTTTGGTAGCACTTTTAATTGTTGACACCAATATCTCGAATTCATTGAAGACGTGCACATCGCGTATTTCTAAACCACATTTCAGGAACGGAGACTGTGTTGTTATCATCGAGGCCGATGGACTTGTCAACGAAGGGCTTCCTGCAGTGGCCATTCATGTCTGTCCACACTTGGGGCGAGGAGCCGCGAGGAACATGGCGTCTCGACATCGTTGACAACGTAAGTACACTTTAGAAAATGTCGTAATTACGTTGTGTATTCACGTGAGAACGCCTTTGTACTTCCATGTCACTGACTCTCTCGAACTATTCAACTCTCTGCGTAAAACACATCTTTTTAAGATAGAATTCAAAGATTATTTATAAAACAACTTTAATCTAGCTATTACATATCGTCACTACATTGATTATGTCATACTGTACTTTAATTATGTATTTAAATACTTGATTAATTATAAAGCAGCAAATACTTTAATTTTAGTTAATATTATAATAATTACGTCTAGTAAATATTGAGTCGATAATTTACGTTATATACGTTTTTTATTTTACAAATGTATATTTAAAGTACGTATTAGATTCTCATTGTATTCTACATTTTTTATATATGTAACTTTTTTTTTTTTGCAGCAATGATGTTTTAATAATGTTGTATTTTAAGCGCCTTTGAACATGTTTTTATATCCGGAGACATGGCGCTATACAAATAAAATGTATTATTATAATTAGAACATTATGCATAACATGTCAACTTGTAACGTCGATATTACCAATGGTCTGCGCACTCTACCTTGGGTGTTTTCCTTTGCTGCCCACTGCACAATACAATCGTATTCCGGGTTGATTCAGAAAAAGGGGTTATGGGTTAATTTATTTTAGTCAACTAGACATAGGCGGAAATGGCGTGGCGCAACAGTTACATCTCTGCCGTAGATACGTGCTGGTAACTACGGTTAATAATTATAAAGGAGCGTTTATTTAGACAGGAGGCGTCACTGAGCGACATCATGGCAGTTTATAATACAAGGTTTTGTCCGCCATTTGGGAGGCTAAATAAATACATACTATAAATGTAGGACCAAATTTAAAAAAAATACTATTAAATTAAATTGTCTTTTCTAATGATAGACCCTATATTGATATGTTTCTACATATATTTATTATACTTGTACAAGTTGTGATTGTGTTGGGGAAAATAATAAAAAAGAATCGTATTACAAACTATCCCCATTTCATTGATGAATGTTTGTTATATTGCATATGGCGTCGCCACAGCTCGTCAAACCTAGCGCCATCGACATGGCGGTACCAACGCAAATACCAATTGTCCTCTCAGTTGTCCTATCTCCTTAGCATGCTGTTGGAAAGGGTTTTCTTCAAAATAAAGGTCTTAACGACATAACTAAGTCCAAAGTCATCATGACCATTTTTATATAATATACAGTCTCAGCTAGCTTTGTTATTTCAAGTCGGATGTAGGTTTGCCCTTGTCGAAAATAATTTTCCAGTTTGATTGGTAATGTCATCAAAACAAAATAACAAATTGTCACAGCAGGTACGTTGTTAGAAACAACCCATGCTATGATTGTGGTCGCCCAAGAGAGGTTCTACCTTCCATAATAGCAATTTCTGATCGCATACACCGCAAGTCGCACACTGCATATCGGCGGCGGAGTGGGATTTGAACCAATGCTAAACGAAACTTTTTGGACTTTCCGAACTTATAACAATCCCAAGTGCGTCGTTGCGACTGTTGTAGACGGGCGCATCAAACACGGGTTATGTCAAGAATGCATCACTCGTGTTGCACGGCACGAAGGAACGGCCAGCCCACGTGACTAGGGCTGGAGGTCAACGCGTCTACAGCAACAGCGCGGTGGAGACGACGGGAAAGGTACTGAGTTATAGGGAAAACAGTGGCGTGTAAGACGTGAAGTTTATTTAATTAAATCATCATACATACATACAGATTCAAATAAGAGGTTGTACACATATGATTATCTAGGAAGGCCTGCACTAAGACCTGAGAGATCGCTGTCGTACAAGCCTCCCTATGACTGCACAATTAAAATGGTGCAGTAGTCATTATTATTTTGTTTGACTAGAGTGCACCCCTAATTTGTTGATACAAATGAGGAGTTCCAATCCGTATCAATAAATAGGTCAGTGCAATAGTACTAACAAAACTAGTACTACACGCAGTGCAATAGTACTAACAAAACTAGTACTACACACGGTGCAAACAATGATAATACAGTTAATCAAGTATCTATTGCCTGTGTGTAAGTGTGAGTAGAAGGTAAATCAAATCAAATTATCATTATTATGATAACATAATTACAAAAAGTAAATAAGATAGAAACATAGTAAAGGCGCAATTAAAATCTAGATAATAAAATAATACATTAGTTCCAGATTTACTTTGTTTATAGATTGTATTGTAAGGAGCTCGAATATCAACTATCTTGTCAATACATTTTGGTTGGTTACACAATGTGCATAGTGGTAGTATTACTGAATGACATCCAGTATAATATAATATTATACCACAGAGTTATTAATACACGCAGTTGATCATGATAATTATGACGAAGAGCATCGTTAATGCTGTAGTTTTTGTAATTTTGTAATTGATAATCATATATTGCACATGTACAAAGAGGAAGTAGATGCATTCTATGCAAACCAGGGAGCTAGAAGGTTTATTTGCATTGTTACTATATCTGCGGTGCCTCTTTCAATTCAAATCTACTTTTCCTTAAGCTACCAGTAATAAACCATTCACTTCAATGGGCCTACGGTTAAGCCTCCTGCTACTTGCATTACTCAAAGTTGCACAGCTGTTATTGAGACCTAGGTCTTTGCGTCGGTGCCATATCAGTGATGGCTCATTGCTTTTCTTACACCCACATTTACACACTTACACATTTCATGCAGCAAGAAGACACTCACCTGCTGTCAGGCGTGAGGCGACTCGAGGAAGGAATCAAACAGCTGCGTCGCTACCTATCACCTCTTGCTTGGGAATCTGCGCCTTGGCAAGCCGCACTACCCACTGAAGACGACCACATTGACGTCACATTTGACTACGGTGAAGACACGAACGATGCCGGCAAATCTTCTGACAACGTGCCGATGCTAAATTAAGACGTATTGCTCTACCAAGAGTCGCGCGACCGCAATGCCGTCTAGAACAAGCGGGAAGATGAAGATGGTCGTGCCTTCGGATACAATATAATTATAAATACATTTTATTTTAATAAAACAAGATTGTGTGTGTCACGTCGCTGTGGATCTCTCGACACTATGTGTGGAGTCTAATGTATACCTACATGTTGTTATATATATATATATTCATATCATATATATATATTATATGTATATATACATATATATATACATATAATTATATATATATATATATATTGTATAATATATAGTATGTATATACATACATACATACATACATACGTACATACATACATACATACATACATACATTCATACATTCATACATTCATACATACATACATACATAAAATAAACTTCAAAAAATATGTAAATGTTGCGTCATTGTTGGATCGAATGTAAACACAATCCATTATAGTCATAACATGTGGTAAGTAGAATAAATAACGTTTCAATTAAAACAATTATGAGAGATTGGAATAACGTGTATATCCCTACGACGCAGTGTTCCGCCAAAAAATTTTGAATTCATATTGAATGCAATTATAATAAATAAACAGTGGCAATTAAAAGACTACGAACCAACAAGTCGTAATTGTGTGACTTCTGTTTCATAAAAGTGTCATCATTATCATCATCGTCGTCGCCATCATCACCAGTTATTAAATTTGAGGGGGATGAATCAAATCAATTAGGGCAGTTGTTTGTTACTCCTGAAATGATATCAAAGAAAATTAATTATTTGACTAGAGTGCACCCCAGTTCCAATCCGTATCAATAAATAGATCAATGCAATAGTACTAACAAATCTAGTAAATAATGTGAATACAAGTAATCAAGTGTTTGTTGCATGTGTCAGTGTGAATAGAAGGTAAATCAAATAAAATTATCATTATTATGTGACTTCCGTAATTGTGTGACTTCTGTTTCATAAAAGTGTCATCATTATCATCATCGTCGTCGTCATCATCACCAGTTATTAAATTTGAGGGAGATGAATCAAATCAATTAGGGCAGTTGTTTGTTACTCCTGAAATGATATCAAAAACAATTAAGATGATGAAAGAAAAAACACCTGGAGTTGACGGGATACCACCAAAACTGCTTAAGGAAATTGTATACCAAATCAGTACACCACTTGCTGTATTCTTTAACTTGTCACTTACAGGAGGGAATATATACATAGAAATGCTTATTAGAGACCACAAATTAATAAATGAATCTCAACATGGGTTCCTAATAGGTAGGTCTTGTCTAACCAATCTCATATGTTTTAAAAGAAATTATAAAGTGGGTAGATGGTGGGTCACCAGTGGATGTTGTCTACTTAGATTTTCAGAAAGCTTTTGATAAAGTGCCACATCAAGGATTGTTACTTAAACTAAAAGCCCATGGTATAGAGGATAATGTGATCAGTTGGATACAAACATGGTTGACAGGCCGAAGACAGAGAGTAATAGTAGAGGCGAAGATTTCAAACTGGAAACTGGTCGGTGTTGGGACCTATATTATTCTTGATATATATAAATGATGTGGATGATGATGTTTCAAGCAAAGTACTAAAATTCGCAGACGATACAAAAGTGTTCAGAACAGTTTTACAGGATGGTCTAGCCAAATTGGTCAAATGGTCTGAAAAATGACAAATATTATTCAATTTTGGGAAGTGTAAATGCACCCACATAGGACATGAAAATGTGAACAAAGAATACATAATGGGGGGAACTACAATAGATAAAACTGTAAAAGAAAATGACCTAGGAGTAACAGGTAGTGCTGACATGAAAGTTTCGGAATTACTGCTTCAAAGGGTAACCAAATCCTAGGGCTAATTAAGAGAAATAACACATATAAGGAGAAACAGCCAATTGCACTACTGTACAAAATAATAGTTAGGGCACATTTGGAATATTGTATATATAAGCTAGAAAAAGTGCAATGAAGAGCAACTAAGCTGATTCTTGAACTGAAAGATCTTGGTTATCAAAGACGCCTATTAGAATGTGGGTTAACAACACTAGAGACTAGGAGACTAAGAGGAGATATGATATTGAATGGTTATGAAGATATTGATAGAAATATTTTCTTCAAACTGAAATAAGGCAGTATAACCACAGGACACAATGCAGCATTCGTCAAGAAAGAGTGTAGGATGGATATGAGAAAGTACTCATTCTCTCAGAGGACAACATATGACTGGAACAAATTATCTGATGATTGTGTTAATGCTAGCATTGTGAATAGTTATGTTCAAAAATAAAATGACAGCTATCTGGCGAGGGCGGGTTATACGTAGGTGGAAAATTGTTGGACTCTCGATAAGCCAAAGGCTACCTTGTCCGCATACCATCTGGAGCGTAGGTCTAGTCGGCAATCTTGATAAATGTGATTAATCTTGTTAAATCATTGTGTTCACTTTCCAGCTCGTATTGTTGCATCACGCATAGCTACAATGCGTACTGGCCGAGTTCATCCGTATTGAGGCCGAGTTTTATTAGTTGTCTTGCAGCAATAGTAATGTAATTCACGTATATAGCCGTTGCGAATACTTTTGGCAAAGGCAAAGTTTGACGGAGGTCACGTGCAGAATTTTGATTGTGACGTACCAAGGAGCCTCTATTTGGACTGGAGGCGTCACTAAGCGAGAAAATGGCAGTTTACACTGAAGGTTTTTGTCCGTCATTCGGGAGACAAGCGCATTCGCCTGCGGGACCAGCAGCGCGCGATGTTAGCGTATCTATTCAGTCACCTGATTTCATCAGAATAATCACCAAGCAGTGATGCGTCATATAAAATGAAATATATTAAAGAAATCTTTGAAGTTTTTTTTACCTATCACAGTTCAAAATAATGAAATTTACAAACAAATCACATAGAAACGTTACAATTATTTATTGAGCCATCTGAACTTTGTCATGTTTCATCAGAATAATCATCAGGCTATACTACTTCTTATATAATTAAACTATTGAAGTTATCGTTGAAAATATTTAGCAGTGATAAATGCAAACAACTGCATTTTCTGCGCGCGTGTGGTCTGGCTTGGCGCACCTCCAGAATGGCGGACGAACTGCTTACGTACTTTTCTCGAACATGTAAATAGCGCGCGCTGCACCGTCTTTCATTGATATACGCAAAGCAATTATAAACCAAGCATAGTTACTTGGCGATACGCTATTTAAAATTGGATGGTGGCGCCATCTACTGGACTGAGTCTACAGCGCAGCAAATGTGACCACCGAGCCAGGACGGCGTCCTTGTGGTGGCTCACGTTGTGCCGTGCTTGGGTGCAACAACCGTTCGTCGAAAACACCAGAAAAAAAAACATTTCTTTTCATTTCCGAAAGACCCAACAAGGTAAGGAAATTAGGTATAATTATTGTAACGGTACAGGTTCATTTGTTTGGGCAGGTAACTAAATTGACACTGGTGTCGTGTAATCATAATATTACGTTTATTGACTTCCCATCTACCTACTGATTTGAATAAGCCGTTTAAATAAAAATCGGAACCAGTATTTGTTTAAAAGTGACAGTATTCGAAATCAGTAACATTTATTTGATCGACTGAATGCAAACAAACGGTTAGAAACGTTGTTTTAGACAATAAAATGTCGGTGACACCAATTAACGCACCACGTCCACGGGCACGGACGCCGCCGGATTTTGTATGTGTTAAAAAATCTTCACTATGCCGCTGGAATACTAGATGGAACACACTGCATGTGTAAATATCATCAGATAATTATATAACTTTCCCCTGACAATTACAACGATATAGTTACGTACAATTTAGTCCCAAAAATAATACATTTGTGCGTTTGTTTACATCGATGTGGTGCATTCTGCTGCCACCTATCGTATTAGTTAATACACCATTTGTGAGGGGTCTGCGATGCTATTTGTTTATAAATAGTAAACAAATAGATTAATTAAAAGTTATATTGTGCCTAAAAAGCTCAGAGGCGCATCAAGACAAAAGGATTGGTCAACCTCAAAATCCATAAGCAGTATTCCAGTACAGAATGTATCAACAGATGGGTCAAGGCGCTATGGTGGACAAGCAAGGTTGTAAAGATAAGTTTTTAAATGACAACGGAATTTTGTAGTATTTTAAACTGATATAACGCTAAGAGGGAGCAAAGAGTTGGTGCAGCAAAAGAAAAATCCCTAGTTCCAATGTTAGTGTTGACTCTAGGAACAAAAGTAGATCAGAACTAGATGATCGTAGCTGGGTAGGTTTTCTTACAGGAGTAAGCAGTGATTGCAAATAACATAGTTGCTTACTGGACAGTGCCTGGTATGAAATGGCACAGATCTTAAATATTATACAATATCGTAGAGGAAGCAAATGGAAAGACTTCAAAAGTGGTACAGAGCGATAAAAACGAGGAAATCTTATAATTACCCTAGCCAGAAAATTTTGGACGCGTTGACGTTTTGTAATATTCTTGATAGCGATATTATAAAGGAGGGAATTGCAATAGCCACGTCTGCTGCTACCAAGTGCTGTTGAATAGTTTTAGCAACATAAAATGACATACACCGACGAATACGGCGAAAATCACGAATGTGATGAAAACAGCAGCCATACGAAGAAGATAGGTCAGAGATTGGATATTTAACGTCCATAGACACTCGTGATAGCGTATGCAGAATTTTCAAGTAATAACAGTATTGTGAATTAATATTCGTATTGCCTCCGTGGTAGACAGGTGGTAGTCGCAGGCCTGGGGCCAACACGACAATACGAATATGACCATTCAAAACATATTTATGATAACATACGATGCAATTGCAAATCGCGTGGAGCTGCAGTTGAACAAGAGTGTGGGTCAGAAACACACATAGAAATGATATAATTGAACAATGACTCAAGCTGTATCCGATGACGCATCGAGTATGATACATGTGTCTATCCACTCCTTTAACACCACAAACTCCAAAGATTGGGCTGTTTGGAGTACCCGACTTAAGACGTAACGCATCCTTGACGTTGTACATAGGTACCATTTTCGTAGTCTTCGTCTATATCTCCAATTTGTCTCAAAATAGCGACAACCAAGACATTATGGATCTATTTTACTATGCACACTTTGTTGAAGGCGTACCCTCATAATTATATGCTACCGAGCTTTAGCATGCAATTCCTTAACAAATTGTTACGTGACAACGCGATACATCGTCAACTAGATTAGGTAACGTATCATTTGTTTAGGTCCTTTTCGGAAGTGACGTCGTAAGTCATAGATATATGTGACACGCCACTACTAAATAAGTTTCGTTGCATCATCTGTTATTATTATTATTCGTTATTGGATCCATATAAACGAGGACAAGCAGAATGTGTATATAAGGAGAAACAGCCAATTGCACTACTGTACAAAATAATAGTTAGGGCACATTTGGAATATTGTATATATAAGCTAGAAATGGCTATCTGGCGAGGGCGGGTTATACGTAGGTGGAAAATTGTTGGACTCCCGATAAGCCAAAGGCTACCTTGTCCGCATACCATCTGGAGCGTAGGTCTAGTCGGCAATCTTGATAAATGTGATTAATCTTGTTAAATCATTGTGTTCACTTTCCAGCTCGTATTGTTGCATCACGCATAGCTAGAATGCGTACTGGCCGAGTTCATCCGTATTGAGGCCGAGTTTTATTAGTTGTCTTGCAGCAATAGTAATGTAATTCACGTATATAGCCGTTGCGAATACTTTTGGCAAAGGCAAAGTTTGACGGAGGTCACGTGCAGAATTTTGATTGTGACGTACCAAGGAGCCTCTATTTGGACTGGAGGCGTCACTGAGCGAGAAAATGGCAGTTTACACTGAAGGTTTTTGTCCGTCATTCGGGAGGCAAGCGCATGCGCCTGCGGGACCAGCAGCGCGCGATGTTAGCGTATCTATTCAGTTACCTCATTTCATCAGAATAATCACCAAGCAGTGATGCGTCATATAAAATGAAATATATTAAAGAAATCTTTGAAGTTTTTTTTACCTATCACAGTTCAAAATAATGAAATTTACAAACAAATCACATAGAAACGTTACAATTATTTATTGAGCCATCTGAACTTTGTCATGTTTCATCAGAATAATCATCAGGCTATACTACTTCTTATATAATTAAACTATTGAAGTTATCGTTGAAAATATTGAGCAGTGATAAATGCAAACAACTGCATTTTCTGCGCGCGTGTGGTCTGGCTTGGCGCACCTCCAGATTGGCGGACGAACTGCTTACGTACTTTTCTCGAACATGTAAATAGCGCGCGCTGCACCGTCTTGCATTGATATACGCAAAGCAATTATAAACCAAGCATAGTTACTTGGCGATACGCTATTTAAAATTGGATGGTGGCGCCATCTACTGGACTGAGTCTACAGCGCAGCAAATGTGACCACCGAGCCAGGACGGCGTCCTTGTGGTGGCTCACGTTGTGCCGTGCTTGGGTGCAACAACCGTTCGTCGAAAACACCAGAAAAAAAAACATTTCTTTTCATTTCCGAAAGACCCAACAAGGTAAGGAAATTAGGTATAATTATTGTAACGGTACAGGTTCATTTGTTTGGGCAGGTAACTAAATTGACACTGGTGTCGTGTAATCATAATATTACGTTTATTGAGTTCCCATCTACCTACTGATTTGAATAAGCCGTTTAAATAAAAATCGGAACCAGTATTTGTTTAAAAGTGACAGTATTCGAAATCAGTAACATTTATTTGATCGACTGAATGCAAACAAACGGTTAGAAACGTTGTTTTAGACAATAAAATGTCGGTGACACGAATTAACGCACCACGTCCACGGGCACGGACGCCGCCGGATTTTGTATGTGTTAAAAAATCTTCACTATGCCGCTGGAATACTAGATGGAACACACTGCATGTGTAAATATCATCAGATAATTAGATAACTTTCCCCTGACAATTACAACGATATAGTTACGTACAATTTAGTCCCAAAAATAATACATTTGTGCGTTTGTTTACATCGATGTGGTGCATTCTATTAGTTAATACACCATTTGTGAGGGGTCTGCGATGCTATTTGTTTATAAATAGTAAACAAATAGATTAATTAAAAGTTATATTGTGCCTAAAAAGCTCAGAGGCGCATCAAGACAAAAGGATTGGTCAACCTCAAAATCCATAAGCAGTATTCCAGTACAGAATGTATCAACAGATGGGTCAAGGCGCTATGGTGGACAAGCAAGGTTGTAAAGATAAGTTTTTAAATGACAACGGAATTTTGTAGTATTTTAAACTGATATAACGCTAAGAGGGAGCATATTCCAAAGAGTTGGTGCAGCAAAAGAAAAATCCCTAGTTCCAATGTTAGTGTTGACTCTAGGAACAAAAGTAGATCAGAACTAGATGATCGTAGCTGGGTAGGTTTTCTTACAGGAGTAAGCAGTGATTGAAATAACATAGTTGCTTACTGGACAGTGCCTGGTATGAAATGGCACAGATCTTAAATATTATACGATATCGTAGAGGAAGCAAATGGAAAGACTTCAAAAGTGGTACAGAGCGATAAAAACGAGGAAATCTTATAATTACCCTAGCCAGACAATTTTGGACGCGTTGACGTTTTGTAATATTCTTGATAGCGATATTATAAAGGAGGGAATTGCAATAGCCACGTCTGCTGCTACCAAGTGCTGTTGAATAGTTTTAGCAACATAAAATGACATACACCGACGAATACGGCGAAAATCACGAATGTGATGAAAACAGCAGCCATACGAAGAAGATAGGTCAGAGATTGGATATTTAACGTCCATAGACACTCGTGATAGCGTATGCAGAATTTTCAAGTAATAACAATATTGTGAATTAATATTCGTATTGCCTCCGTGGTAGACAGGTGGTAGCCGCAGGCCTGGGGCCAACACGACAATACGAATATGACCATTCAAAACATATTTATGATAACATACGATGCAATTGCAAATCGCGTGGAGCTGCAGTTGAACAAGAGTGTGGGTCAGAAACACACATAGAAATTATATAATTGAACAATGACTCAAGCTGTATCCGATGACGCATCGAGTATGATACATGTGTGTACCCACTCCTTTAACACCACAAACTCCAAAGATGGGGCTGTTTGGAGTACCCGACCTAAGACGTAACGCATCCTTGACGTTGTACATAGGTACCATTTTCGTAGTCTTCGTCTCCATCTCCAATTTGTCTCAAAATAGCGACAACCAAGACATTATGGATCTATTTTACTATGCACACTTTGTTGAAAGCGTACCCTTATAATTATATGCTACCGAGCTTTAGCATGCAATTCCTTAACAAATTGTTACGTGACAACGCGATACATCGTCAACTAGATTAGGTAACGTATCATTTGTTTAGGTCCTTTTCGGAAGTGACGTCGTAAGTCATAGATATATGTGACACGCCACTACTAAATAAGTTTCGTTGCATCATCTGTTATTATTATTATTCGTTATTGGATCCATATGAACGAGGACAAGCAGAATGTGTCACCGGAAATGTGTGGTATTATTTGTGAAATGTATCTTCGCGTGGCAGATATTTCACTTATGCCGTTCCACAAAATGTACAATGACATTTATCTAAATTTAAAGTTAATAACTATATAAAATATTAACATCAAATCATTACAATGCCCATACAATTAATACACGTGTTTATAACAATTAATAAAAGCCAATTAAATTGGGACTAATACGTGATAAGTATGCAAACAAATCATTATAAGTAATTTCCATCGATTCCTGTGCTACACTCTCAAATTGTTAGGAACTGTATGTAGAAACATACTAATGCTCTGAAACATTGGCATTTCTCGTGTCGGCCTAAAGCACACTTTAGGCAATTGTAGACAGTTCTCAGTAATAATATTCTATATAATGCAGAATGGATAGCTTGTAAAAGTAATACTGTCATACAAGCAGCTAAAATCACATCACATACGACAATCGACTTTATTTTAGGTTTGTATTTCAAAACAATAGTTGCGGCAATCAGGCTCATTTTGTGGTTGAGGTTCTCACCTGTATGTTATGCACAACAAACATGGCAAAAGCAGGCCCGCAGGAAACAATGTGAGTGTCGTGAAAAAAAGGAAGGCTTAGAATTATCGCCTCGAATGTATTTACTTTCAATTTTTTTTTACGCGTTGCATACTCATGCATTTAGTAATATAGGTGTTTTTGTAGAAGTCAATCGGACAAGGGTATCCGATTTGGCACAAACTCAAAATTGCAAAGTCGATGATGGGCGATCTACTTTCCGAGAATGACACGTTCTTCTGGTGTCGCAGGTTCTGTTTACACCACGGTATGTCGTCGCTGCAAACGACAAAATGAACTCGCGTGAAGTTACGCCTAAAGTCGTTCATAGCCCTGACAATATACGATTTACTGGCGACTCGGTACCTTTGAGCGCGTAACATGTCCCCGCGGCAAACATGAACGCCGACAAAAGTGATATTCCGATATGATACAGTATTGTTGTACATCTGAACTATGCGTACTAAGTAATCGGTCGCATTTTTCTGGAGTGTTTCATTTAAAATAAACTGTGCTCGCAGGTCACGTTCGTATTTCTGGAAATACTTCCATGACAGAAGATAACCAAAGAGTTGGACATGGGATTCGGAGAGTTTCTCCAACTTCCGGTTGTAGGTGTCATATTTTCCATTGTGTATATTATCCATGGTCGGCGGGGAATGGAGAGGTTGGCGAACATGGCCCTAGTTGAGTTGAATGCCGTTTTAGCTGACTTGGCCGACCTGTTATTCATACATGCAATACCGTACCCAGCGGAACAGCTTGTTGCCGATTCTACCGATGTGTCCAAATATATACACTATGTACGGTTACTTCGGCACAGAATCTTTGGCGGATGCCTGCTGTTTCGCTACTTTCACTGCACTTGTTTTAACTGTAGCAATAGAATAAAATTTCACAGTTGTTGTTTTAGCGGAAGTCGTTGTTTTACTTGACATAGAAGTCTTACTGGAAGTAGTAGTCGCTTTCTGCACTCGCTTGGTAGTTATGGATTGCTTGATCGCATTCTGTGCTGGTCTCGCTAGTGGTGTGAATTCGATGTTGCCGCATTAGTCGTTGTTATTGTTGTTGTATGTACCAGCAACATAGTTAATTTAGTAGGTAATGATGTCTGAATGATTCCTTCTTGGGACATTGTCGCTTGTAGAGATATGCGATAGACTGCTGTGTTTCGAATCAGGGAGTCTTCTTCTTCAGTTCAGCATATCTCTTCGAGACGTAGCTGCCCAGATGATCCCACGATACGCTGCTCTGTCTGCCGTTCGTCTTCCTGCTCTCACGATGTCGTCTTCCAACCAGTCGCTGATGTCCTACTCCCATCTTCTCCTTGGTTTTCCCCTTCCCCTCTTTCCCTCCACTTTGCCTTCTAGGACTGTTTTCTCTAAGGAATTATGTCTTTTGATGTGGCCAAAATAACTCAGTTTTATTCCTTTTATTCTATTCACTAGTTGACAGTCCTTTACGTCTAATTTTTTAAGGATGTCTGCATTGGTTGTTCTTGTTATTTTTGTTCAGTATCCACGTTTCGCTCCCGTATAGAGCTGTTGGGAAAACGCAAGTTTTCAAAATTCTTATCTTTGTTGGTATGTTTGTACTTTCCATACATTTGTCAGATTATTTAGTTTCTGTATTGCTATGGCTATTCTTCTTCTAATCTCTGATGATGTCTTGCCGTCTCCTTGTAGTCTTGCTCCAAGGTATTCGTAGTGGTTCAACAACATAGATAATTTAGTAGATAATGACGTTTTGTCTGCCCATGAATTATTCTTTGTTGCTATTGCATGATGTATCTTGCTCATACCGAACATTGTATGGTAAACACCGTTTCATTGGTTGTCGCGCATATTCGGACTACGATTCAGCGAATCCACGAAAGTCCAGCTTCTCATTAATTGATCTAAACCATGTAGTCCTGTCAATCTATGCCCAAAAGAGGGTCAACCTCAAACAAATTACAGTAGTAATTATGACAGTGTTTTTATTTAGTACTATATGTCTACATTACAAAAAAAGTCCACCGAAATCCACGTGGTGGAACATTGTCATTTTTGACGACAATGACAAGTGGTCAAAAGTCGCTGCCAGTGACGTTTTGGCTTATTGATATGTAGGGGTAGGCGTTATTTAGGCTGTGATATATATTTTGCATATTTTTATATTGCATATTTCATACACATTTTGCATACCATTGCCAATATAATAGATTAATCTACCTAGCGATATATAATAAGTATAACTTCGTTGAATATTAATGTGAACAATCGTTTTTTAAGCTCAGTTTTAATTTGTTTCTGAACATCATTATGCTGTAAAAACAACACATATAAACATTATATAGGTATATCATTACATGTTCAACATACTATTTGGAAAATACATACAAACGCATGTACAGCTATTATGGTATTGATGTACCACAGACATTAATCATATAGCTTATTCAATCGGGGTCGGTGACTCCTATTAAGACACAATTGTTGCTATCATAGGAGCCACCCTATTTACGTAATAATTTATATGGTCCTTTTACAAGGTATCTATCTCATGTAGGTGTTTTGGGAGTGCTTTTTTATGTGAGAATGTAAGTTTGTAAGTGTGCTTGTTGCCTGAAACTAGCATCAAATGTATTGTATTTAATGGTTTTGTTGACATATGTAGCAATTTGATAAAGGGCATAAATCATTATATTTGTGTAACAAGTATGTTTTTTACATAAAATGAGAAGCCTCGCAAACTGTGAGTATATATTTTGTGTTTGATTATATCGGGGGTGTCATTTATAGCATGTGGTAGGCTGTATTTGAGACATTTCATTACAAATTCATGCTTAGTTCTAAACATTCTGGTGGTTACAGAGGCCCATCCTGGATTTGCAGGCTCTGGAGCAGGTTGGACAATGGTTTTCTTGGTCTGAAGGTGCCTGAGATGCAGATTATTTCCTCCGCCAACGCTTCTCCCCGTCTGCTTCTCTTCTGGAACGCTCAAAGTCCTGTGCAGCTCCCATGGTAGTCGCTCTGTTGCCAACCTTTGTGGTCTTGTCAGGGAGAGTTGGCGTTTCAGCTGATCCTTCTAGCGCCTGTGGGGGGTTCTTTGTCAGTTGCCCTGACGAAGCTCATCATAAAATACAACTTATGGCATTCTGATGTCATCCATGCGCGAGACGTGGCCTGCTCAGCGGAGCTGTCTGAGCATCAACATGGTTTCGATGTTCCGGAGGTTTGCCTTTTCCAGGATTTCTTTGTGGGAGACATAGTCCTGCCAATGCAGTCCCGTGATGGAGCGCCGACATCGCTGGTGGAACCGTTCAAGCAGTTGTACTTGCTTTCTATAGAGGAACCACGCCCCTGCCCCATACAAAAGGGTAGTGACGAGTGACGACGGCAGCCTTGTATACTTGTATCTTTGTTGACAAACGCAGTGAGTGATTCTGCCATACGTATACATTTCAGCAGGCGACCGAGTGAACTGTTGGCAAAGACAAACTACAATCCGTTGGGATGTAGTTGCGGAAAGAACGGATTTGAGTGTACTTCTGTATGTGCGTGGTGTGTCAAATTACAACTAACATCTCCGTCGAAGCTCTCAACGACAGCATTGTTTGAAAGTGTCAAGTTACGCAATAATAAGGATGTACGCACACACCTCACTGCAATTTGTATAGCGTATGGTTTTGGTGAAGCATGCTGTGGGTGATATTGGAATATGTACCCAAGTTAAAATATCAACCAAATACAAAGCATACTAACATATTCATGAAAACGGTGTTACTATTTAGAAACAGTAGCTAAGGACATAAACTGTGTTGAAATAAACAGGTTTATGACTATGATATGTAAGCAAAATTTGGTTGATCGCAAAGCTTCTCCATGTGGCGGCTAAAATTCGGGTTTCACTTTGATTAGAAAATTATTCTCATGTTATTACTAAATGGAATTAAACTTGATGTAGAGGCCCCCTGAATACTCAGCTGAAATAAGTCCTTTCCCTATATTTTACTGTGACAAAAGCGATCGGCAGCGACTTTCGACCACTTATCATTTTCGTCAGAAATGAAAATGTTCCACCACGTGAATTTCTGTGGACTTTTTATCTAATAATGCAGACATATAGTGCTAACACAATTCGCCATAATGATTGTTATTACAATTTGTTTGAGGCTGAACCATAGATTGACTGGACTAGGCCGAAAATCGGGGTACATGTAAATGATAATTTGTAAATGTGTTTAGAATACGATTTTGACCTTAATATCCATTGCAATGACACTTCTTAGGCACCATTACACAGCTAAATGCATTGCCTTTCCAACGATATACATCATCTTTATAGTGTACTCACAGAAACTAAGTTATGCAACATTAATTACGTGTACCCCCTAAAGTTCAGTGATACATACGACCACTTGGCAATATGCGAAAATGACAAAGTTTCACCAAGTGGATTTTGGTGGACTTTTTGGTAACATAAACATACAGTAGAATCTAAAAATGCCTAAAAACTTACTATTGCAATTTGTTTGAGGTTGAACCATAGATTGACTGGACTAATGGCTGAACCAGACGCTGCTGTGAGGTTTTGTATCAACAAATTGAAGTTTGGCGCTGCTTCCCGAAAGGAAGTAAAAAAAATTGACTTGTCCGACACGATCAACAATGTCATTTCCGGTGTTTGTAGCGGCGCTGCTCTGATACGGAAAGTATATGTTGGCGTTGAATGAGCGGGTTGTTGTCGAAATGACAGCGAGCGTTCTTGCGGGTGCTACGTTTATTTTCTTGAACGATGACAACATTAGTACCACCGAAATGAAGCGAAAAGACAACTCGAAAGCTGACGTTTTAGACACAATACAAAATAGCAATAAAGAAAATAAACTGCCAACGTGCAACACAGGCGAAACCAGTAATGTGTGCATGTTTAATCTGAACATCGGATTTCAGCCAACCAAGTTGACACGCGTGGAAAACGGGTTGTAGACACCCTCTTCAATGCTTGCATACATAATCAGCATCGCATTGCATTGCTTCGAAATATAATAATGTAGTTATCTTTGGAGGTACGACAATCACATCCTAATTATGCCAGTCAAATTAATATTATCATAGCAAGATATATCCTACCTCTAATCTATACGTCTATGGCTGTAATGTTAACACACCATAATGGTATCTGCCAAGTCTTGTTATCAGTACTTATTATTCTAAATTCTAATAGTCTTCAACTTTTATTAAACTATCGTAGAATTACGTGTCTAGTAAGTTCTGATACAATGCCAAATAATTTTAGCAATGTACTGTATTGCTCATATGAAACTTCAAGTATTTACACAAAACACCTCTGTCATGCAATTACTTTTATTTTTATTTTTATTTATTCCCCCTCCTCCTTAACAAACATGTCTCAAAATCCGTAATCCTATCAATCAAATTGGTGTGGCCTTAAAAGGACGAAAATAAACTAACTGTGTCCTTCAGGCAATGATGGCTAGCCGACATTATGACAAATAATTCGGATTTCAAAGTGTCATCTCCTTTGTGTGGTTGAGCCATGTAGTCATCAACAGTCCATCGATCACACAGTCGCACCCATCCATTACATCCGTAGTTGACACACTTCACTGCCCACGCTTGCCGTCGCCCTACATTGCCCGGTGTACCGGTCTGAAAGTAAGTTCCGGTTCCGTTTTGTGTACTGCGTATGCGGCTGTACATAACAAAGGTTAGCGCTTACGTTCTACCCACATATACACGTGTCGAAAGTAAGTTCCGATCTGAAAGTAAGTTCCGGTTTCATTTTGCTTGTTACGTATACATGTACGTGTGTACTTGCCAAAGGTTAGCGCTTGCATTCGGCCAGCTTAAACACGGTGTCTGCCGAAAGTATGCGTGACCCATTTATATTATAGTCTGCGTTAATGACACGATTAGTTTTGTAATTGTTTAAATGACACATATCTCCGTCAGTTTGGCATGTATGAAGCTGACATTTTGTGTCTGATCTAGCGGGCCCATTAGGGGTGGTTCGTAGATTTATATTTTTTGAAATTCGTCGGGGGTGGGGATCCTGGAAGGCAACATTTTTTAATCTGTCAGTTTGGAATGTATGAAGCTGAAATTGCGTATGTAATTTAGCGGGCCCATTGGGATAATTTGTAAATGTAGATCTTTTCGAAATACATCCAGGGGGTGGGGGGTCATAATTTTTAAATGGTGTTGAAATTCGTATGTGATCCAGGGGACCCTTTGGGGTAATTTGTAGATGTATATTTTTTCCAAAATTCGTCCGGGGTGGGGAATTTTAAAATAGCACTTATCTGAACCAGTTTTGTATGTATGAGGCAGACATTTTTGTGCGATCTAGCGGGCCCATTGGGGTGGTTCGTAGATTTATATATTTTTTCGAAATTCGTTAAGTGATGGGAGTATGGGGGTCACAATTTTAAAATGGCACTTATCTCCGTCAGTTCAGCATATATGGGGCTGACATTTTGTATGCAGACTAGCAGGCTCATTGGAGTGGTTCCAAATTCGTGCGGAGGAATGGGATCTTGGGGTCCCCATTTCCAAAATTTCCCAACGCAACTCCGTGTTACTCGGTTATTTTTTAATAACACCTTTATGGAATTGAGTCATGCAATCACGATTTACGTAAGTAAAATGTATTATCATGTATGTATCATATAATTATGTGTGACATAACAGTTCAAATAGTATTATTAAATAAAATATAAAATGCAAACAATTTCATCCATTTACACAGATCAAAACCACGTAGCCTTTTAAATAATACTGACATGTTTACAACAAAACATTTCTACAAATACGGTCTATTATAACAGTTAATCTGTCAAATGATCTAACCCAATTATTCAGCTCTGATCACGCGCACATGGACGTTCGTTGTTCAGCCCCATAGGGGAGCATATAGGTCAGTAAAGGAACGGTCGTTACAGCAAACAAACAAATATTAATTACGTATCTCAGTCGCCGCGTGCGTCGAGGTCACGTTGATCACCACGGTGTAACTCAATCGCCGCATACTTCTAGTACGGGGTCAAAGTTGATCGGTCACCTGAGGTCACGTTGCTCACCGCGGTTTACATTGGATGTACTGCGCTTGCGCGAGCATGCGCAATATGCAAAAATTGAACCGGAACTTACTTTCAGACCGGACGTTACTTCCAGACATGTACACCGGATCGTCTCTGACGATCACTGCTTTGTGGAGACCCACTGTCCGCACTGTCTTCACCCACACCTGGTTGCCAACATGCCTTGGCAACACATCACAGCCTCCATCCACCGATTCTTCCAAATACGTTTGCCTGCAACCTCGTTACTCGCCTCCCACTCAACATTACAGTGTCCCCTGTCTTGCTCTAGATAATAGCGTAGCACACCTGGATGGTGTCTCCTGTATAATGTATCTTTATATACTCGGTCACCTGTGCATAACACATGACTGGATTTAGCCAACCATCAAACATATCCGACGTGGGTCGGGCCCACTATGGGGCACAACTCTAAATTTCTTATAATTATGCATCTAATTAACTCAAAACACCCCTATTCAATAATGAGACAGTCAGTGTCAACGGCGTTGAGTTAATAACAGCCGCACATTCAGAGACTGAGTGCACCTGCAGCCACCCACAAATATTACGTAACACAATTCGGCTCTGCTTAAAGGTCATATGCAAGACTGGCTGGCCTGCCCTGCCCTAACAAAAAAAAGAAAAAGGAAATACTACTGTATAATACATTGTTTTAAGGCAGAAACAGGAATATAGCGGTTAACTTTATTACGTGCGTATAAAATACTGGTTAGTTTATTTTTGTATACGTTTATGTGTTCCTGCCAATTAAGTCTTACATCAATATGATGGCCTAGACATTTTATATGCTGAAATATTTATTTAGTCATTATTAGGGATGATCCTTCACTCTGAGGAGGACGGGATCTACTAATTAACATGCATTTTGTCTTGGATACATTTAGGGATACTGTACTTTCTTCGCACGAAACCAGTCAGCTAATACGTTAAGTTTGTTATTTATATCTTAATTTATGTTATTTATTTGTTATACAATCTTCTATACAGTAGTGTAGTCAGCAAAAAAAATATAGTTTTGCACGAAACTGAAGGTCATTTGTGGATTATCTTAGAGCGGACAGAAGATAAACCCGTGCGGGATATCGTATGTGATACCATCCGGTTTGAGAATTGACTCTTAAACCATTTGAATGGAGTACCGCTAATTACATAATATTCAAGTTTATGTATAAGATTTGCAGATCAATAGTATATAATGCTTTACTCAGATCCACGAAAACACAAAGGACAGAGTCGTTTTCCCAGAGCTTCTATGATATGCGGTTATAGCATTTATTGTTGAATGTTTTTCATGAAAACCATTTTGGTTATTGTCCAGGAGCCGGTTTCATGAACGTACTTACGACATCGTAGCGGACGCTACGACGTCGTATATAGACTTAACAAGATTTAACAAGATTGCCATCCAGAAAATTAACTCTAGATAGCAGACGGACAAAGAAGCCTTTTGGCTTATCGAGAGTCAAATACGTTTTATCTACATGTATACCTTTGTGTGTCGATTTTAATTTTAAACATATTCACGCTACTAGCACCAACACAATCAGTAGATAATCTTTTCCATTTATTTACAATTCTTTGTAAGAATGAGAACTTTCTTATACCTAATCTACACTGCTCCTTTACTAATGTAACTTCATGTCCGCTGGTGTCTTTCTGAAATGATTTTTTTTTCTCAATATTTTCATAACCATTCAATATTTTAAACAATCCTATCTGATCTCCTCTCAATCTCCTGGTCTTTAGTGTTGTTAAACCACATTCTCTTAGGCGTATTTCGTAACTAAGATCCCTCAGTTTTGGTATCATTTTAGTTGCTCTCCTCTGTATTCTTTCATATCTATGTCCTTCCTGCGATATGGCCTCCACGCTTGTATACAATATTCTAAATGAGGCCTAACTATTGTTTTGTACAGCGGTATTATTAGCTCTTTTTCCTTATACGTTATGTTTCGCCTAATTAATCCAAGGATTTGATTTCCCTTTGAAGCGGCAATACCGCACTGCTTTGAAACTTTCATATCAGCACTAATGGTTAAACCTACGTCCTTTTCTTTTACAATAGTACTTAGTACAGAATCTCCCATTGTATATTGTACATCTTCGTTCCCATGTCCTGTGTGGGGGCATTTACATTTCCCAAAATTGAACAACATTTGCCAGTTTTCAGACCATTTATCAACCTGTGAAGATCATCTTGTAAATGCTCTCTATCTTCGCCACGTTTAATCCTTCTAAACAATGTTGTATCATCCGCAAATTTCAACACCTTGCTTGTTATATCATCGTCCAAATCGTTGATATATATTAAGAATAACATAGGTCCCAGTATTGATCCCTGTGGTACCCCACTCAAAAGTGATTTCCAGTTTGAAGCCTCCACATCAATTACTACCCGTTGTCTTCTGTCAATTAGCAATTTTTCTATCCAGTTAATTAAACCATTTCTATGCCATGGGCCTTTAGTTTAAGCAGTAATCTTTGATGTGGCACTTTGTTGAAAGCTTTCTGAAAATCTAAGTAGACGATCCTTCGTCTACACACCTAGTGATATCTTCCAGAAAAAGCATAACATATTTGTTAAGCATGACCTCGCTTTTAGAAACCCATGTTGAGATGGGTTTAACAAGTTATGTTTAACAAGAAAGTCCGCCATGTGATCTTTAATTAGTCTTTCTAATAATTTGCAAATCACTGATGTTAAGCTCACGGGTCTGTAGTT
Source organism: Escarpia spicata (assembly GCA_963995525.1). NCBI lineage: Eukaryota > Metazoa > Annelida > Polychaeta > Sabellida > Siboglinidae > Escarpia > Escarpia spicata. The sequence continues at coordinate 20,979,565 of OZ023216.1, forward strand.
CACTGACTTGTTCCTGGAACCTTTTTAGATTTCACCCCCTTAATCCGGAACTTGTGTAATTCCTCTAAACACATCGTACTAACAGGAGACATTAGTATTGATTTATTAAAGTTAAACTCCAATAATACATTTCAAGACTTTTACGATACATTGGCAGAATTAGATCTGCTACCTATCATAACCTTACCAACCAGAATACCAAAACGAAACCCAACACTAATAGAACATATGTATTGTAAATCTCCAAACCCACTCACAATCTCACAGAGTGGTATATTAGCTACACAAATCTCTGATCACATGGCCATATTTGCTGCTCTAAATTTTAAAGTTAATAAAACATTTAATAAAATGAAAACAATTAACACAAGATCATTTACAGGAAACAAAATGCGGGGTTTTCTTGAAGAACTCAAAAACATAGAATGGACCGAAGTTTTGGATCATAATGTAACAGCAGACCCTACGATAACCTATGATCAACAATTCACTATAAAACTTGATGAAATAATAAATAGCCATTTTCTATTAAAGTATGTTAAATTAAATAAATACAAAGAGAAAAAATCAAAATGGATGAATTGCAATCTCCTCTCAGAAATTAAACAAATGGACGAACTCTACCGAACAGTCAACATGACAGAACCTGGCACAATGGCATATGCCTCAAAATATGCTGAACTTAAAACCAAGGTTAAACAAGTCAGAAAGCTGAAACGAGATGCCAAAGTAGATTATTACAAGTTAGAATTTAATAAACACAAAGAAGACACTAAAAACATGGGAAACTATTTCTTATGTAATGAATACATCCAGAATCAAAAACAAATACCAATTCACCTTAATAAAAACGGAATCAAGATAACATATAAAAACAAAATAGCAAATCAATTCAACACATGTTTTCTAAACGTTGGGCCAAATCTTGCTAATAAAATCGATAGTGAAGGAAAACCTAACTTTAAAACTTATATAGACAAGAAGAAAGTAGAGACAGTTTTAACATTTACGCCAATTAACGAAGAACAAACGAAAACAATTATAAATAAACTAAAACATTAAAAAAGCTCTAGATATGACAGCATTTCTCAAATTGTATTAAAAGCTTCAGTCAATGCCTTAGCCAAGCCAAACAGTTGCATAATTAATCAGTGACTGACAACAGGAAGATTTCCCAATAAATTGAAAATGGCGAAGATTGTTCCTATTTTCAAGAAAGATGATGAATACAATACAAAACCTATATCACTTTTACCTTCTGTATCTAAAGTGTTTATGCACAATTATTTTGAATATTCCATTATAAATAACCTCCATCTGTAAATCAGTACGGATTCAGAGAAGGTTATTCTACTCAATTAGCATTAACTGAAATGTAGATCGAATATATTTAGATCTTGATTAAAAAACTACCTATATTAATATTCCTAGATTTGTCAAAGGCCTTTGACACTATTGACCATGCAATTCTCATCAGCAAGTTAAAACATTACGGCATAACTAATGTAGAGTTAGATTGGTTCAGAAGTTACTTATACAACAGATAGCACTATATTGAAGTTAACAACGTTCAATCATCTGCAGAAACAATAATCGCAGGAGTCGCTCAAGGGCCAATATTAGGACCTCTACTATTCTTAATATATATATCAATGATGTAGCAATGGCTAGTACAAAATTTACACCCATCATGTATGCTGATGACACCACCCTGTTCAGCATGTTGGGCAACTTCAAAAATAACCATACAACTAACTCAACATCAAATCAAATAAATGCGGAATTAACCAAGATAACGGACTGGCTAGCAGTGAACAAGCTCTCACTCAATGTAAGCAAAAGGACGATTATGATTTTTCATAGTAAACAACGAAAATAAAAAATAGCGACATTCCTAATATTGAGGTAAACAGTATTCCAATTGAACATTTAACATACTTTAAATTTCTTGGTATTATCATAGACTCGAATCTAACATGGTCTTCTCATCTCAATTACATAGCCAACAAATTGTCAATGGATATGTGGAATTATATGTAGATTAAGATACTATGTTCCAGTGTACATCTTGAACATAATCTACAATTCACTATTATTATCACACTTAAATTATGGAATAACAGCATGGGGTCTTAGTGTAGGACCACGAATAAGAAAGTTCCAAAAAAGGCAGTCAGAGCATTATCGAACAGTAAATATAATTCCCATACTGCACCTCTGTTTAAGAATCATGAATTACTAAAGGTAAAGAGAGGACATCTAAAAAACTATCATGTCTCAAACTTTTTTTAATATGAAAACGGAAACCTCCCAGGATACTTCCAAAACACGTTTCAAACACAGGAATATACAATAATAAGATTAAGAAGGACCAGACGGGCACCTCAACGTTTTAATAACATGGAAAACAACCTTCCAAACAACACTAATTATGATATTCAAGTAAAACATACACATTCAAAGTACTGCCGCCTTTGCATCAGACGTAAAATTCCAAAATTAATCCAAGAAAACTTTCTTCCAAAAATTGTACTTGAAAACATTAAAAGTCATTCATACCAAGGCTTTATAAACTATGCAACAAAATATATAATTAGCAAATATATATCACAATATAAAATTCAGAATTGCTATATATGCAAGCCAAATGGACCATATATACAGTAGACATTTTATAATATAATTTTTTTATTAGTTATACTCTAGTATGTGTTAGATTATGTTTGTAAATGTAGGTTAGGCTAGTTTTGTTTCAGTTAACATTAACTGCCAATAATGACGTCAGTGGGTTTAGAGACAGTAGTGATAATTATTTATATCAATATTTGTAAATAATGGTATTACTTGTTTACTACTCTTCTTGTATTTTAATTAATTTAGAGGTACTATTTTTTTTATAACATCAGTAAGTTATATTTATACGTACATATTTATTATACATTCGTCATGGTGGCCTGCACGTCAGCGATCCTGTAGGTCTTAGTGCAGGTATCTGTAAATCAATCATCGTATATACTTATAATAATGTATAAACTGTATTATTATGTACATAATTGATCGGAAATAGTAATGTATCTATCTTTTGATTCGGTAAACGACTATGAACTAGTTGAGCCGTATAGGTTTAGAAGTGATGATAAATTGTGGCTGACTGACGAGTTAAGAGGTGCGCTCGAACACCGGAATGAGCGACACGGAGGGCTGCCGCCCTCGATACGCCGTAAGTTTAGGCTTAGCAAAGCGAGATGCTGTGATTCGCGTCTTTCACATTGTATTCAAATGTGGCAGTATTCGTGCTAATTTCACTCTGAACAACTATATATAAACATTTTCTATGCGCAGCCACATTTAAAAATAAAATATACATTCATTCGAAATTACAATATACGAACTTTTAAGGCTCATTATTATTTCCTGCGTGCTTACTCTTTACTGCGGACACAGGGATTCACCATCGCAACGTAACTAGGTCAATTCTACGTCGACGTAGTTAACGTGAATGCTAAATTGTTCTCATGAAACCGGTCGTAAGATACACCAGCTAGTTGCACTTAACTATGACCAGTATAATGTTACAGTTGGAAGACATCACTAAGTGGGTAGATGAGGGATCACCAGTATATATCGTCTACTTAGATTTTTTTCAAAAAGCTTTTGACAAAGTACGACATCAAAGATTACTGCTTAAACTAAAGGCCCATGGCATAGGAAATGGTATAATAAACTGGATAGAACAATGGCTGATTGACCAAAGACAACGTGCAGTAGTTGATGGGGAGGCTTCAAACTGGAAATCGGTATTGAGTGGGGTACCACAGGGATCAGTATTAGGTCCTATATTATTCTTAATATATATCAACGATTTGGATGATGATGAAATAACAAGCAAGGTGTTTAAATTTGCGGATGATACAAAAGTGTTTAGAAGGATTAAAAGTGATGGAGATAGACAGCATTTACAAGATGATCTTGACAGGTTGATCAAATGGTTTGAAAAGTGGCAAATGCTGTTCAATTTTGGGAAATGTAAATGCCTCCACACAGGACATGGGAACGAAGAAGTAGAATATACAATGGGGGGTACTGTACTAAGTACTACTGTAAAAGAAAAGGACTTAGGGTTAACCATTAGTGTTGATATGAAGATTTCAGAGCAGTGCGGAATTGCAGCTTCAAAGGGAAATCAAATCCTTGGATTAATTAAGCGAAACATAACGTATAAGGAAAAAGAGCTAATAATACCGCTGTACAAAACAATAGTTAGGCCTCATTTAGAATATTGTATTCAAGCGTAGAGGCCATATCGCAGGAAGGACATAGATATGCTAGAAAGAGTGCAGAGGAGAGCAACTAAAATGATACCAAATCTGAGGGATCTTAGTTACGAAATACGCCTAAAAAAATGCGGTTTAACAACACTAGAGACCAGGAGATTGAGAGGAGATCAGATAGAAGTGTTTAAAATATTAAAGGGTTATGAAAATATTGATAGAAATATGTTTTTCTCAGTTAAGAAAGATAGAAGGACTAGAGGACATGAACTTGCATTAGCAAAGGAGCAGAGTAGATTGGATATAAGAAAATTTTCATTTTCACAAAAGGACTGTAAATGAATGGAACAAATTACCTGCTGATTGTGTAGGTACTAGTAGCGTGAATATGTTTAAAAATAAAATCGACACATACCTCAGACGGGCGGGTTACACATAGATAAAAGGGTCGGACTCTCGATAAGCCAAAGGGCTTCCTTGTCCACCTGCCACCTATAGTTAATTCTCTGGGTGGCATTCTTGTTAAATCTTGTTAAAATGTCTAGTTGTGCGTAAAATTACGCCGCTTCATGAAACCTGCATTTGTATTTTTGTTTATAAAATCATCAGTCTTTCTATGTATAATTTTCCCAGTATTTTAGAAATTTAGGGTAACAAAGATACGGGTCTGTATTTGTAAATTTTATCTTTAGCATTTGCCTTAAACACACGTATAATTTTCGCTATTTTCAATTCATCTGGTACTATTCCCTCAACTATTGCCTTGTTCATTAAAATAGTTATTGGTAGAGTTATTTGCTCAACGAATAGTTTTAGAACAAGCGGACTCAGATTGTCATAACCAAAACGTTTCTTTAGTTGAAGAGACATTATAATTTGCCTGATCTTATTTTCATCGGTTGAGCTCATAAAACAACTATTTGGATTTTGTTTAGGGCAATTCTGAAGGTATGCTGTGATTTGCTTTTAGATTGACGTTTTGTATTTGCGTGGTTTGGACCAAGAACAAGAACCCCAAATTACAATATATTCATGTATAATATCAAATCAACGTAATAATTATGAATAAGCATATACACTGTATATTCATATATACAAATGCTGTGTAATTTCAAATTAGGTGGGGTCTGTGACTCCTGTTAAGACAATAACAGTCGCTCTCATAGGAGCCACTATAATAATTTGTTTCAAGTAAATTTTACCGAAGGAAGTGCAATGTGCAGGTAACAAAAATAAACCGATATTGCTTTATTACATATTATTATGCATGTAGTGGAATATTTATGATATGTTAAAATCAACCAATAATAGTTGTCAATAGTACACGTCAATATACTTGTAAAAACACACTTACAAATTATGTATATATAATAAGATACAATGCCCATATGCTGATATATATATATATATATATAATACATATCCATATATATCACATACAGTAATACAGTTTTATTTACTTTGATAGAATGTATTGCAGGTTAATATTGTACACGTATCTACGTATTTATTTTAAAAAAAGTTTTTCGCATAATTAGCAAAACCTCTGAAGCTGTGTTCCAATTTTCTCTGTGACTAACTTTGAGGTATTTTTATTGATATGTGGCAAATTATATCTAAGACATCGTTTGGCAAATTCAGGTTTTGTTCTAAATGGGTGTAACTTTGTTTTTTCCTTGTGTGGTAATTGTGTATGTAAGTATTGCATTTAGTTTCCAATTTAATAGATAGGCATGGAGGTCATGATATACGTATTTAAAATAAAAATTAAGTTCATGTAATTTTAGTATGTCGTAATTGTTAAAGATATTTTTTGAAAAGTTACTCAGAATGTTAATTATATTTAATTATAGATAAAATTCTCATAGCTTTCTTTTGTCTTTTCAATATTCGACTACCTTAATATAATAGTTGATATGTGATAATAATGACGTATCATATAGAGAATTTAAATTTCTAGAGGAAAGACATGTTTTAGTCTGTTTAAGATGCCGACTGTTTTGGAACACTTGTTTGGTACTTTTTCAATGTGTTTATTCCAATTAAAATTTGTATGTAAAGCAAGTCCTAAAAAATAATTAATCCACTGTTTCTATGTTTATACCATTTAAGTTAAGCGCAAAGTTATCGACAGCTTTATGTTACATTAAAAAATCTTATATTTATATTTGTTTCTGTTTAGTGATAATGTATTAATGTTTAGCCATTCAAGTATGTTATGGAGTTCATCATTTATTGCCGATTCGATATTTCTATTTGGGGAATTCCCATGAAAATAATTGATGGTACTAAATAAGGTGGTATCGTCGGCATACATAAGAAGGTTAAACATTTCGCCAGCTTTAAGAAAATCATTACTATATATAATGAATAATAAGGGACTAAGGATAAATCCTAGTGGTACACTAATTGTGATAGGTAAGACACCGGAACTTTCGTTTTGAAATTCGGTATATTATAATATATTGCTTAAGTAGCTATTAAATAGATTCTTGGTAGGACCTTGTAATCCATAATATCTTAATTTATTTAATAGTATTGAGTGATCAATTGTATCGAAGGCCTTAGAGAGGTCAAGAAAAATACTGAAATTATCAATTTGCGTAATTATTCTATCTACTACTTCAAGTCATGCATATTCGGCAGAGTGTTTTTTCATAAACCATATTGATTTTAAACAAATATTTCAGAATCATTAAAGTATGGAGTAACCTGACTAGATATTATTTTCTTTGGAAAAAAAATATGATGGGATATTTGATTGATTTTAGAAGACCGTATGTGTTTCATGTAAACATTTGTAAAAGAGTTACAAATTTGATCAGGGTCATTAATTGTATCGTTATTATGTTTGAAAGATAAAGATGAAGAAATGCCTGATTAGTCGATATTTTTCAATCATAATTTTAAGTAGTAAGTTCCATTGTTCTGGTAGAATGGTAGTGGTGGTGCTGGTGATAGTGATGATGGTGGTGGTTGTGGTGGTGCTGGTGGTAATGATGGTGGTGGTGGTGGTTGTGGTGGTGGTAGTACTAGCCGTAGCGGCGGCAGCAGCAGCAGCAACCATGCGAATCTCGGTGAAAAAATTGACTAATCTACGATTACCGCCTCGAATGTATTTAATTTCACTCTTGTGTAATATTGATGTTTTTGTAGAAGTCAATCAGACATGGGAATCCAAGTGGGGAGGAAATGGTCATTAACATTGGTATCTGTGTACAGAGACGTCGATGTGATAGCGAAGTGTTTGTAGTAGGTGGTAACGCCCCCGGCCAACCAGCCCGCCCACCAACCGAAAGTACCGACGGTTGACAACGTATGATTGCACAAACTCAAAATTGCGAGGTCGATGATGGGCGATCTACTTTCCGAGAATGACACGTTCTTCTGGTGTCGCAGGTTCTGTTTACACCACGGTATGTCGTCGCTGCAAACGACAAAATGAACTCGCGTGAAGTTACGCCGAAAGTCGTTCATAGCCCTGACGATATACGATTTACTGGCGACTCGGTAACTTTGAGCGCCTACCATGTCCCCGCGGCGAACATGGACGCCGACAAAAGTGATATTCCGATATGAAACACTATTGTTGTACATCTGAACTATGCGCACTAAGTAATCAGTCGCATTTTTGTGGAGTGTTTCAGTTAAACAAAACTGTGCTCGCAGATCACGTTCGTATTTCTGGAAGTATTTCCACGACTGATAATAACCAATCAGTTGGACGTTGGATTCGGGCAGTTTCTCAAACTTCTGGTTGTAGGTGCCGTATTTTCCATCGTATATATTTACTATGTTCGGTAGAGGCTTTCCGCGGAGAATGGTGAGGTTAGCGAACATGGCCCTAATTGTGTTGAATGCCGTGTTAGATGTCACGACCGACCTGTTATTCATACGTGCAATACCGTACCCAGCGGCGTATTGGAACATTTTGTTGCCAATTCGACCGCTGTGTCCAGGTAAATACACTATGTACGGTTTCTTAGGCGCATAACTGTTGGCTGATGTCTGATGTTTCGCTGCTTTCACGGCACTTGTTTTAGCTGTAGCAATAGATGAAAACGGCATAGTCGTTGTTTTAGCGAGAGTCGTTGTTTTACTTGAAGTAATAGTTTTCCCGGAAGTAGTACAAAATGAAGACGTATGCGTTGTCTTATCAGAAGTAGTAATCGTTTTCTGCACTCGCTTGGTAGTTATATATTGTTTGATCGCATGCTGTGCTGATCTCGCTAGTGGTGAATTCGCTGTAGCCGCATTGTTCGTTATTGTTGTTGAATGTACCAGCAACATAGTTAATTTAGTAGGTAATGGCGTTTTTTCTGTCCGTGAATTGTTCTTTGTGGTTATCGCATGTCGTGTCTTGCTCATCGTCGGCGACGAACCTGTTTTCATCGACTGCTTTGGCGAAATATGCGCAGGTTTCACTCTATTAACACGCGAATAGCTGGGCGCGACTGCCGTTTTATCATTAAAACCGCGTAGGTCAATGTCAGTTGCATGCAATATTGGCGGTGCACCATGCAGCCATTTGCTCGAATAGGTCAGGAATACAAGGCACACGCCAAACAGGGCAATAACGAGCAATTTGCCATTGACACAAAGCCAACTTGCCCATATCTTCGATCCACCGGATGACTCGTTCACCTGCATTATCGACCGACAGGCAACTCGCGGAGGGCTCTCTGGTTATGCAGTTGCCTTCAACGATGAACACATTGCCACTGCGTGGAGGACTCAACAACGCGTAACGACCCGGTGTAACCCAACATTTAAGGACGAAGACAAACTGACTGCGCTGTGATTTATTATCTTACTATCGGGTTTGCCTGTGATACATCTGATCACGTCACGCTTAGTACATTTGACATTCATATGAATTCAATAGCCAACCAATCAATGTTCTGTTCTAAGAACTTTATTATTTGTACTAATATGGGATCCTAGAACAAACTCAGCTCGGTTGCCCAAACATAAATTTTGGGCAACACTGGTAATTTGCATAAATCCAAGATGGCCACTGGTCGATATCTTGAAAATTTTTATTTTGAACCACTTGTCCTAGAATGATATATAATACCTCTTTTAATGGGTGTTTGGGGTGCGTATCTTATCGGATCATATTTTTTAACTTCAAAGTCATGATCAGATGCTCAAGGTCATGTGTAGGTCAAATTTGTATTCTCGGTGGACAATGAATGGAAAGTGATATTTTCAAAACAGCGCCTTTTCAAAAAGCTTCCAATAAAAATCCATATCAAAAACTTCTCTAGCGCACAGCAGATATATTAAATAGTCAATTGACACAAATTACACCAGTGCTCTTATAATCCCTCGCCTCACATCCAAGGAGGCCAAGTCTGTGGGCAGTAACAGGGCCTTTCCATTCATCGACTATACTGGCCCTAAGAAGGTGATGCCCCCTGCGGTGCCCTCTGGCAAGATCACCGGGATCAGCTACACCGAGGAGTGTGCTCGACAGGCAAGTCTAGTGGCTTCCCAAGATAAGGACACACAGTGGCTCAACAGCCTGAGCCGGGGGCAAGGTGCTATGGAGAGGAATGGCTTCAACAATCAGCTAGCCACGAGCCAGTGCATACTCAAACCTGCGAGCACCTACATGTTCGGTCCATTGATTGACGCGCCACCCTCTCAGCCAGACACTATCCTCGCAACACTAACGTACATGCAGAGGTCAATGCTTGACATGGGGATGACATATATTCATCTTTCCATTGACATGCAGTTGTTAGTAGTAAATAAACAGGTGTGCTGGTACTAGCCCGTGCAGTTTTAGAACGTAATCGCTCATCCTGGTGGGATTCATATTATAGAGCCGTTCAGTGGCTGCATCACGAAGTTTGAAATGTACGTGGCAGCAGCATATCGGGGGCTGACAGGTATCTTCAATGGGAAGTCCTGTGTGAAAGCCATGCGATCCTTTCGGGGCGTATCAACAGCGCTCTTGAAGCGGTTTCTATCAACAGGGACATGAATTCGTGTATTAGCAAGAACAACATGTCATAGTCTATTGATTATGATAAATCAAACCAATCTATAATATTGAATAAGATCACGGTTGGAGTCATTGTAATGAAATTGAACATTTAAATTTGTGTATTGAAAAAGACACTTTGTAAATAAAAATATTTAAATGTTACTATAACTGTTATGAAAATAATGGATTCCATTAATGTCATCTTTCAAAGTGCGGTTTACTTTCCTCGACAAAATATTACATAACTAATCAGATATATATATTCACGAACCTATAAATTAAAACAATTGACGATATGAGTCAAAATTACCTCGTTTCTTAAAAAGTTCAGGTTTAAAGTTTGCTTCAATTTTAGCAGTAAATCAAAAACTACTGAAGATATTTAAACAAATGAGATATCATTAGAAAGCATATGGTCTGTGGAATCCAACAAGTTGTAACATTCAATTTAACAAATTTGCGTGAAATTTTACTTTACCCCATACCCACTTTGCTATTGCAAGTCACATTTAATTTAACACCAATATGGAAAAGACGCGCGTTATGAAGGGTTGAGTCGTTAAAAACCCACAAATTAACGTCACTCTGCACGAATTTCCGGTCGAAGCGATGCGACTTAGTCCATATGTGGTGTCAGTTCGTCCAAATGATTTGATCCCATAGAAAACCAACATCGCATTCTCACATATGTAGTTTTTTTTAATTCTCTTGACTATGAAATGGGATGTTCCCGTCGTACTGTCCTTAGCAAGACGGCATTTCCGGTCGTTCGGCTCCACGCACAACTACCACTGGCAGACGTACAACTATTGATGTGAATCCCTATAAGTTATTTCATATATTAAAATTACCAGAACATGGACGGCTGGTGTTATTGTTTATTATAAATATACCTTTCCTTTATTCTCCTTGTGGATTACGAAAACAATACAAATACGAGTGCAACACTGGTGTGTGCATAACAGGTAGAGGGACCTTCTCAAAACAAACGTACTTTTGGGGATATGTACAGGCCAACGTTACGAAGCGTTATAAATGGATCTCGATGCAGTTACATGTAGCGCGAAGTATCCTGCTTTGTAGATGGCTTTTTACCGGGAAGTGTAACTTAATACGATAATTACTTGTAATTAATAATTTTCAGTTATCGGAAACTGTTGTAACTTAGTACGACCCATCACAGTAAATAATACTTTTCAATTACCAGAAACTGTCGTACTTCAATATTATGATGTATTACTATTAACTATATATTGTGTCGTATTTCCAACATCGGAAACGGTTGGATCGTAACCTTAAATAGGGAACATCACATTTCAACAACATGCTGCACTCGTGGCGACACATCAGCCTGTGTGTCTCGTCAATTTGTGTGTTTCACTGATTTACGTCTGGCACATATGAGTGAAAGCGCTATTGTTGTAAGGGTGCTGGTGGCATGTTTTTTGTTTTGTTTCGGACTGAGACCACTTTAGTATGGTACAACATGGTGGAGCTGCACGAGATTTGTTTAACTGCCACGTTGGTGCGACCAACTGGCAACACTCGACTTGCCAAGGAGACGAAGATCGAGAAGTGGGGAAGATAGGGAAGAGTGAGAGAAAGAATCATAAAGAGGAGAGGTTTTAAGCCTTTCCTTCCAGTATTGTTTTCTTCAGAAACGTGGCTGCACGACAAGATTACCGATGCTATGGCTGTAGAAGTTTACAAACTGTTTAGATCAGAGAGACATATGGAGTCGGGAAAGAAAAAGGGGGAGGAATTTATATTTATTTATACAAGAAATGGAACCATTCAAATTACACGACCGTGAAGTACAGTGGAACCTCCGTATTGGGTCACCTCGCAGTCAGTTCCAAACATTTTCCATAGTAAAACAATAGGAGATTTGTTCCGGTAATAGGGTCACCTCGCAATTCGCTAATATGGTCAGTAGCTGAGTGCAAAATGGCCAGATTACCCACATATAAACACCGTAATTAGTCAGTCAGAAAAACACGGTCTTTGCGCTGCAAATATGGCGTCGGCTATTCTGACTAAGTGGTCAAACCCACAAACCGGTAACCAGTTAACTTCAGAAAACTGTAAAAGACGCAGCCCTTAAGCGCATCAGTCTTCTTAGTGACACTTTGAAATAAAAGTCTAATCTAATAGGAATATTTCTCATGTAAACACAACAGCCCGCTCGATCTTGACAATAATAATAATAAACTTTATTGATGAACCGTCAAGGCCGGAACTAATACCCCGTTCACGGGTGTTTACAAAATCGGCAAATAACTAAGAAACATAAAATCGCTTTCAAGAGAAATAAATCAGAACAAAATAAAGTTAGGAAACAAAATATCCTAGTATATATATATATATATATATAAATTTGTGTATAGTAAAATTCGGGTAAATGAAGTGATAAAGCAAACGATTAGCAAATGTACTGAAAAGCTAAACATACTGAATAATGTTTAATTAATTAATAAAAGGCTAAATTATGTTAAATAAGTTGATTAGATACTAAAATCTGATACTAAAATAAATAAAACTAAAAAGTTATTAAAACTGTATATATGAATAAAACAACGGTTAAATGAGATTTTATGCTAACAATAAGGTGCTATTAATTAGGCGCCTGACTGCTTGTTTATATAACAAAACTAAGCTCAATTAGAAAAGTAGGTTGAGGTGGCGAAACGTAGTTGAGACAAACAGAAAACGCTTAATTGGCAATGCCATTGTTTCTGTAGTCAGATCCAAATTAAGTAATAAATGAAGACTGCTTGCTTCCAGGAGAGACATTTCTTTTGTCCTGTACAGTAAGTTGCATACATACATAGTTTTTTTTATATTAAATCCCATTATATCGTGTTCTCTCTAAACATGTACAATGCATTTAACATTTTAGGAAAAGCAAGTATACCCAGTAACAGTATTCAGAAATAATCCGGACTATCAATAACGTATTTGCTTAATATCTGAAGAATTCTCCCAATTCCCATGATGCTCCATTCGCCATATACAGTATTGGAGTCACCTCCGTATTATAACTTTTGCCCAGTCCCACGGGTGACCCTAATACCGAGGTTGCACTGTGCATACATTGCACGCAGTGGTGGAATTCTGACAGTGAGCGCACGTCCATATTATTTGCCATGTGAATTATCTACGTGAGCGTGACCAATGTGTATGTGCCACCAACAGCCAATGCAAAAAGGCCGCAAACATGATCGCTGACAAAGAGCACGTCCTCGAAAACTGTACTCCGACGCGGCCAATGTGGTTACGGATGATTTTAATCAATGCGATCTCAACAACGTTTTGCTGGGATCCCAACAACAAATGACGTGTGGTACACATGGCACCTAACGCCATGCTTGACTTGTTATATTGTAATATCAAGGATACGTATTATTATTAATATTATTACTAACATTTCCAGACCTGCCTACCCTAAAAACTTCCTGTCAGTAATCCATCTTCCCATTTACACTGATTTTCAGGAATATACGCTTCCTGTCAGTAATGCAGAACCACCATGTCAGATATTGTCACCGGGGGGGGGGGGGGGGGGGTAGCGATGGACCAAAACCATTAGTTACGCTGTTATCAACACCACCTACACTCTAGCCTACTCTAGAATAATAAATGATAGACGGGGGGGGGGGGGGGGGGGGGTAGCGACAGGTCAATACCATTATACTTACACTGTCACCAACATCAGCCAACACTCTCTATCTAACCTACTCAACTCTAGAATGATCAATGACAGACAGGGGGGGGGGGTAGCGACCGACCAAAACCATTACATCACTGTCACACTGTCATCGACATCGCCTAGACTCCAGTGACTGTATGATAGGCTGTCAATGATAGACTAAACTCCTCAATATATACACTAACTTAGTCTTAGTACAGTCAGTTGGCCTAACACTACAAGTACAACACTCACTACATTTTTGCATTACACGTTTCTTTTCGGTTGGCGGTGGCGTCATTTCGCTGTCATCCATCATTTCGTGCAGCGTGACTTCGTTTTGTTTGATCGCGGAAATGCCAATTTGTCACAACGTTGTTTCCTATTGGTTAGATTACGACCTGACTTAGCGAATGAAAAACCATGTCACAACATGCTGCATACATATGCTGCCACCTTTTGATTATAGTGGAAACTAATTTTTTGTGATTGGCAAACATGGTGACAGTCCGTAATATTTTCATCCCTCGCCGTAATACCGTAATTTGAGGTGACTTTCCGGAATGATTCCGGACAATCCGGAATGGTAGGCAGGTCTGCATTTCTAAAGCGCCATACATCCGGGACCAGCCGGTTCATAGGTGCGTACACACATTATGAAACGTACATGGAAGTACAAGAAATGTTTAAGAAATATGTAATCCTCATAAAAATATGTATATCAAAATATTATGATAATTACATAAATAGTTACAACATGTTAACATTAATCAAAATATTATATTATATAAAATAAATAAAATATGTCAATTAATAAAAGACATGTTCATAAACGTATCAAACAGCACTATTCTTCAGTGGAAGTAAACCAGTTTAATTAAGTGTGTTTTTACTTTTAAGTAGTCTTAAATCTGGTCAGAATGTCTGTTCGGCGAATGTTGACTGGCAAAGCGTTCCAGAAGGTCGGTCCGGACACAAAGAAAGCCCGCCTACTGTAGCCCTCTAGGTTGTAGCGCGGAACTACCAGCAGACTCTGGTATAGACCGCGCGTGCCACGCGAACCGCCAACGACGAGGACAGTACGGGCGTCCCACGTATCCTTTGTCACGCGTTGGACGCCCTAAAGGGATATCTTAATTGTACTGACGGTGGTGCAGTACTACAGCTTCGGACTTTCGACCGAGAGAACCAGGTTTCGAATCCTGCGTTGCAATGTCGAACCAGTCGTGTTTCTACGCCATTGTAATATATACTAATCCTGTATCGCTTTGAAGTTTTGTAAAGTGGGACACTAACAACTATACATCATTTATATGCATACACAACCTCTGACTTCGCCCAAAATAACCATAGTTCAGCAGATTGCCTTCCATGTTTCACTGTCATTCGTGTTTTCAACATTAATATAGCCTTAGTACAGCGGTGCGTAACCGTTTTATGGGTTCGATCCAAATTTCCTTCGCGGACTTTGTAGCTAACCCGTGTCTTTATACACCTAACATGTGAAACATAAGAACATATATAGGCAAAACATTAAAAAAGATAAATGAGAACACATTCAAAAATAAAATGTGATGGCTGAACACGAATGTGTTCATCGACGTAGAAAGAGGACACGAGGATTTGCTAATCTAAATCAAAGACGGCGGGAGGAGTTGGAAAGATCGAACTATTTCAATAATGTTTGACATATATTATTAACTTACAACATACAGGTAATAATCCGAATATATAATATAATATACCTAGATATGCTAATTAAATTAAGCGATGTTTGTCCGTGAATATGTATTAGTAAGACTTCGATTTGGAGTGAATTGAAGACGGCACCGAGCTTAGTCCTTTGGGCACGTAGCGCATTTTGAGCGGCATCAAACAAAACATTACTGTCAAATACCAAATACATGCGAACAAACTGCTTACCGCAATGTTGTCGTGAATTAAAATGTTGTTTTATATACCACACGGCGTTCCAAATTCATGCGACATTTGGCATAACTTATTCCTGTTACATACAGGCTGTACAAAAATAAACGTTCAGAATGTAACTGGCGACTCAAAATTATTTGGCGACCCAATTTTGGGTCGAGACCCAGTGGTAAAGAACTGATGCTATTTACCTAACGGTAAGAGCGCAGTGGTGTAGTTGACAGAGCTTCCGACTCACGACAAAAAAAAATTGAAATCCGAATCGGAAACGCCATAGTGTGGGTGGAACGCCTTGATGAAACATCTGCAGCATATGACATGTGGATCAGTGCCGTGAAACCTAAGCTCATGATCAACAACCCTAAATACATAAATGGAGTAATCCACTATGGTTCGTTTACATC
>OZ023216.1:20996051-21036051 GCA_963995525.1 Escarpia spicata
AGAGAGAGAGAGAGAGAGAGAGAGAGAGTCATATAGCGGTCATGGTTACCAACAGCGTTACACCAACATCGTGACGAGATAGAGTTCGCCTACTCTGGTAGAATATCAGGAACATCCCGCCGTGTATGCCCATTTATGCACGCGGGTGTTCTGGTTACCGAATCTCCTGAACGACTCATACCTAATTGGAATACTGATTTGACTTTACCGATTTGTCAGCAGGACTTTCACTCCTGGTTAAGCTGGCCAAGTTTCCCCCTCACGACACCTACCCGGCCCGATGATCATAGTGCCAATCATGGGGCCGGGGTGAGGTGATTGCATAGGTCGGCTTTCGTACAAGATGACACATACCTCCCGTAACTATACCGATCTATATATAAATGGTTGGACTCCCTCGTGCTTTTGGCGTATATCACACGAGGGAAGATCTGAACCTATCGACAAAAGACTGGTTTAAACAACAACACAATACACTATGGTTACCGATGTCCTAGCTCGAGTATTGCTTTGCTCTCGCTCACTGTTACACCCTACCCTATTATTTAATCCACTATTGTTTGTTAATCATTATGTATTAAACTATTGTTTTGTTTTCTAACAAAACGTGTATTACTTCAGTTAATAGGGTGTTGAGAGAATAAATTATGGGTTTTTGTTGGGGGGAGTGAAAATGATAGGGGGAGATGACAGCAACTAAACGGGCGGAAACCAACGAAGGAGCTATTCCGAGGCAGTGACAGAAGGGATGAGGAGAAAAGCGAGAATATTCATGGGTGACTCTTCAATGAGAGAGAAAGACAAGACGCTTAATGAAGGAGAAGACATGGTAGTTTGCCTACCAGGGGGCACGACAGATATAACAGAAAAGGTTGAGAAAATGGTGGGTCCTGGGAAGGGAGGGACCATTCTAGTACAATTAGGAACAACTAATGCGGTGAGGGAGGGGACAACCGGAATAGTCCAGAAATACAAATTGTTAGTCAGGAAGTTAAAGTAGACGAGGGTAAAACAGATTGTTCTAACGGGAATTTTGCCAGTAATGGGAGGAATGGGGCAAACATATAGAAACTGCAAGGGATATCAATCAATGCACTAGTTGAGCAGTTTGTTGGGATATAATGTATGTACTTGAGAGACGGCCTCCATCTAAGGGGAAAGGGGGCAGCAGTTTTATCAGAGAACCTGCTGCGATTTATTGACAGCGGGACAGACTGCATTTATTTAAACTAGATGCGCAGGGGGATTCACAGAAAAGCCTGAAACTGGAAGCATAGATAAAGACAGCACAAATAACTCAACAAAGAACAGCCTGGAAAACTGTTCTGAAGCTGGCTATAAATACGTTTATTTAAATGCAAGGAGCATAGTAAACAAAAGAAGTGAACTAAACAATATGGAAGAAGATACTGACCCTCACTTAATATATATAACCGAATCATGGGTCACCACCGATATATCAGATGCTTATGCTTATGATATAAAATTAGAATGAGAAGCAGATGGCGAAGAAGCTGTTTGGTTAACATAGTTACAGGAAACTCGACGTTAACGGTTGGGTTAGTTTATCGAAATCCAAACATAAGCATGGAAGACAAAATTAAAAAGTACAAAACGCTATAAGGGAAGTGCGAAAACATGATTGTATGAGGGGTTTAAACCATGGACATGTACAATGGAAATCTCTACAGAGTACAGGGAGTGAGGACCAAACATTTTTAGTTTTAGTACAAGATTCCTTTCTTAACATGTGCTATAAGAAAGAAACACTTATCGAAAGAAGCCATTAGAAAACTAAGTACAAACATATGATGTGGGAGCCATATATAGGCACTGGAAATTATAAAACTACAACATTTATAAAGAAAAACTTGGCCAAGCTACAACTGAAATTAGAAATTCAAAGAAAAGCTATGAACACAAATTTGCTTGTAGTATAAAACATGACAGGAAGAATTTGTTTTGCATATATTCGGAGCAAACGGAATGTTCAGGATAAGGTCCGTCCTCTAGAAGATAGTGCTGGAAATATAATATCAGAGGGATTCTTAATGGCAGAAGACCTGAATGAGTACTTTAGTTCGGTGTTTTCCAGGGAATATATTAATTCACTGCCAGTACCAGAGGCTAAGTTCGAGGGGGCGGAATCAGACTATTTAGGACAGTTACTTGTAACCCCGGAAATGGTAGCTACGAATATAAGGGAAATGAAGGATAATAAATCACCTCGAGTGGATGGGATTCCGCCCAAACTACTATTGGAAATTGCAGAACAAATAGCATACCGGCTTGCATCAGTTTTCAACTGGTCATTAAACGAGGGAGTGGTTCTTTTGAAAGGAAAGAAGTAAACATCATACCGATATTTTCTTGTTAAACATAACTTGATAAACCCATCTCAACATGGGTTTCTAAAAGCGACGCCATGCTTAACAAATATTTTATATTTGTTTGAAGATATTACTAAGTGGGTAAATGAGGGATCACCAATAGATAATATCTACTTAGATTTTCAGAAAGTTTTCGACAAAGTGCCACATCAAAGATCACTGCTTAAGCTAAAGGCACATGGCATAGGGGATGGTATAATTAACTGGATAGAAAAATGGCTGATTGACAAAAGACAACAGGTAATAGTTGATGGGTAGGCTTCAAATTGGAAATCGGTTTGAGTAGGGTACTGGGACCTATAGTATTCTTAATACATTACAACGGTTTGGACGATGATATAACAAGTAAGGTGTTGAAATTTGCAGATGATACAAAAGTGTTTAGAAGGATTAAACGTGATGAAGATGCACAGCGTTTACAAGATGATATTGATAGGTTGATCAAATGGTGTGAAAAATGGCAGATGTTTTTAAGTTTTGGAAAATGGAAATGCACACAGGACATGGGAACGAAAATGTACAATATACAATGGGGGTACTGAAATAAGTACTACTGTAAAAGAAAAGGACTTAGGGTTAACATTTTGTGCTGTTATTAATATTTCAGAGCAGTGCAAAATTGCAGTTTCAAAGGGAAATCAAATATTTCGATTAGGCGAAATATAGCGTATAAGGAAACATAACTAATAATTTCGCTGTACAAAACAATAGTTAGGCCTCGTTTAGAATACTGTATACAAGCGAGCAGGCCATATAGCAAGAAAGACATAGATATGCTAAAAAGAGTACAGAGGAGCGAGACTAAAATGATACAAAAACTGAGAGATGTTAGGTAAGAAATACGCCTAAAAGAATGTGGATCAACGACACTTGATACCAGGAGAATGAGAAGTGTTCAGATAGAAGTTTTTTATAATATTGAATGGTTATGAAAATATTGATAGAAATATCCTTTTCTCAGTTAAGAAATATAGAAGGACTATGATACACGAAGTTACATTAGTAAAGGAGCAGTGTAGATTAGAAATAAGAAAGTTCTCATTATGATGTAAATGATCGAAACAAATTATTTGCTGATTGTGTGGGTGCTAATAGCGTAAATATTGTTTCAACATAAAATTGACACGTACATCAGAAGGACGGGATATACATAAATAAAAGGGTTGAACTTCTCGATAAGCCAAAAGGCTTCCTTATCCACCTGCCATCTAGAGTTAATTCTCTGGGTGGCAATCTTGTTAAATCTTGTTAAATTTAGCGCATACCTAATAATATAGAGAGTTCTAGGGCCTGGATATTTGTTCGCTGACAGCCATGGTCCCACGGTGCTGCGATGTTGTTTTGATCTATAATATCCACAGTCATAGTCTGTCCGCGAAACAAGTATTCTATCATGGACATACACGTCACGTACGGGTGGATGGATGGCTGTGTAAATGCGGGGCGATGCATTCCACGCGCCGGCCGCTAAAGACTCGATTATAATAATCGATAACCCCGCATTGATCGCGCGGTATTCGTTGAGTCGCCGGCCGCGGCTCTGAGGTCGAGGTAGTCGGCGATGAAGCCTAGATCCCGCGGGCGCTGAATAGGTGATACGTGTGTGTGAGGCGATCTGTCGACGTGACGTTGACTCGGGAGGCGTGACCCGCCCCGGAGGAGGGGCCGGGCGTTTCAGCTACACCGTCGAACCATCACCGGAAGCAGCCGCGACGTGGGCCACATAGTACCTTGTCCATGCACTCGTCGCTGTCGTCGCCCGGTAGACAGACACCACGCCCGGTCTACGCTCGATCGATCGCTCCGGCTGAAGACTCGCGGGCATTAATAATTAGTTCAGTGACGCTGAATATGACAACGTCGACTGAAGCGCTGGAAACTCCGGCCGGGCCGACTAGGTGCGTTGCATGGTGCCGGTGACACCGCTAATAGAGCTCAGTCGCCGTGCGGGAAACGATGGAGAAGGAACAGAGCATGTCCTCCCGCAGCAGCTCCCGTCACGGGGGCTGGTCCAGACACGGCAGTTCGTCACTTCCGGACAGCGACGGCGGAACGAGCGTCGCCACTATCATGCTCCAGCCGAACGAAAGTACGTACGCGGCGTTGTCTGCTTCGTTGATAATTAATAGCGCGTCTTTCGCCATTCTGTCCGCCACACGCCATCGGGGCTACTGCGAACATCTATATGAATGAACATTACGTTCTCAACATGCGAATCTGGCAAGCATATTGCTATATCTGTTGGGTGTGAATATGTTAACCTTTAAAATAAACACGCCGAGATTCTATAAAACAACAGGCGGCATCAACATTAGTGGTATCCGACGGGCGATAATACATGATTAATATCGACTGGCTGTAAATGGGAGAGCCAGCTTGCTTATAGGATCATGCAACAGCACAAGTAATTATGTTGGCGTAGACTGCGGATTGCATGCCCCGCAAACAAGTGTAACGTATATTGATTGCCGTTGTTTGAAGTCGAATTACAATCTTGCTTAGCGGATGGGATCACTTCTTCTGTTATTAGAGGGCAACTACGATCAAAACGAACGGACGTTGGAAATAATAAGACATGGAAGATTCGACGTATTCAGATTTGACAATACAATTATTATTATTGCAAGCAAGCCGCATTTACAATACGCACACACACACCGTATTGAAGTCGAATAACGTTACATGAACTGGTTCATGCAACATACTGACAACATTACAACATGTGAATGAAATTACAAATGCAACAGGAACATAACCTACATCATGTACACCCCTTGTTTTTCTTCATCTCTTCGTAAATGTACATATTTTCTATATGTGTATGTACACACACACAGACACACACGCACACACAGGCACACACACATACACACACGCAACGCACACACACGCACACGCACACGCACACGCACACGCACACACACACACACACATACACATGCATATTATACTCCACTAACTACAACTATAACTATTTCATTAGCTACATGCAAACACCCGTAGCTACGTTCACACCACAAGCTATTGCTACGCCGGTCGCTACTACTATGCTACTAGCTAATGCTACACGCCACTAGCTACTGTTACATGTCACTAGCTAATGCAACACGCCACTAGCTACTGCTACATATCACTAGCTAATGCTACACGTCACTAGCTACTGCTACATGTCACTAGCTAATGCTACACGCCACTAGCTACATCTACCTCACTGTATTATCCAATATGTAATACAATACTATCGGATGAAGAAATTAAATACAAAGTCACTACGCTTGGAACTACTATGATTTGAATTGTGTGTGCCGTAACGGTGTGTGGGCACCTGCGTCTTAATCGATCAACACAAAGTTGCATATGCAAGGTAAATGTCGATACTAATAAAGATGGATTCGCTGTCGTTGTCAGACGTATGGTTACATGTCCATGGTACTGATGCGCGGCGGTAAGAGCGCCAGAGTGCCAATAGGGATAACTGTAGGTTCATTATCACCTGCATCTTCGTCAACACATGGTCAGTTGCGTTCGCCTTTCTTTGCCAGTCACGCTTACTGATTCTCTCAGACAGGACTCTAAACACCGTAAGTGGCTACGTGGTTCCTATGCTACGGGAAGCATCATTTTGCAATAAATATATAACCTGTCGCTGACTAACTCACTCTACAGATGGGTCACTCTGAAAATAAACAAATCGTCGCGATATTCGATTGATATTAATTATGGTTAATAACGTGATGACTTATATCGCGTCCGTATGCGCCAAGACGTATTGTAAGACAATCTTGGCCCATAAGGAGAGCGCACAGGAGCATTCACTTTGGTATCAGAGCGTTTGGGTACCAGGTAACAAAGCGCCCGTGTGGCATGTTTTTAATCGGGATGATTCCACAACAGGTGTTTCGTTCCCTCTATTGGCAATGTGGTGTTCCAAATATATATCTCACTGATAGTTGCTGATTATACAGCAGATAAAATGTACCAACAATCCACCGCCAAAATGTTTTCGGAGTTTTCTTCATAACTTTTGGTCGATTATTGTGCCCGATCATAATATGTGAATCAGAAATTGCTCTTCTGTTTGTAGTGCTGCGAAACGAGTTGGTATTACACGAGGCAGCGCGCAAGAACAGCGTCGACGTCGTGAGAAAAGTAATTGCAGAACACGTCGATGTCAACTCGAGAAATAACGTAGGTTTACTTGATTCGGTATGCAATGAAACCAAGGAATTATGACCAGATTTGACAAAAACTATTATATTTTAGAGATGATTAGTGGTTCATTGATAACAACAATATCAACGGGTCGTAACTGAGAACAGACGTGTCATTGTGTGGGTTTCTTCTTCCCGTGATCCCTTGCGGGAGATGGCCCCATCACGTGGTCTGTTCCGCCATCTCGACGAGTAGATCTTCTGCCATTTCCCCCGCTCTCGGCTATTCACTACCTGCCCTTTAAGAGTTCTCTCGTGACATTACATTTCCATTTTAACTTTGGTCTTCCACTTTGCACGTCCTCTTCTGTTTTCTTTCATTGACAATTTGTGGAGCGCGGCTGTGCAGTGGATAGAAGTCGGACTCTCAATCGAAGAACCCGGGTTCAAATTATATGCTGCCTTTTTGGGGGAAAATTCGTTCACTGTACATTGCTCCAGTTCACTCAGCTGTATAAATTAGTACCTGGCTATACACAGTGATGGATATTTATATACGAACTGTATTCGCGCATTGATTACAGAGTGGCTAATTGCTTCCTAGAGAAGTCGATATCATATTCGATATAACAGGTCTGCCAGGGAGTAAAGTGTAGAGCGCTTTGAGCTGTCCCAAGGACTGGATACTGCGCTATATAAGAACTGATCTTTTTTAATTTCTCCTCACTCATTGTCTGTGGCATGCCTTGCACATCGCAGTCTACTCACAAATGCTTTACTACCATTTCATTACGGAACTTCTTATATTTCCCCTATTTCAATTCCTTGCATCTTCTCGAGTCGACTTACATAAATATAAATCGACTCGAGAAGAACCCATTTTTATTCTGCCACCCGCAGATTGTCTACTCCTATGTCGTTAACAGTGATATAGGTTCCTTATACACCTGTTGGTACCACGCAAGCGTCCAACAATGTTCACCTTTAGCTGTGTCGTCAATTTTCTCACCATCATTATGCTTTCTACGCTCATCCTTGTTGCCGACCTGCACACAACTTCCTTTGTATTTCATCGCCACGCCTTTTGTCCCCAGACACACTGCTGCTTCAGGACACGTGCATCACTGGCATAGTTGTCTACTTACTTAATGTTATTTCTATCGATTACTATCTGCATCTTTCCCTTCGCTTTACCTATCCCCATTATTTTGGTCTTAATTTAAGATTAGTTCGAAGACCATATCATTTGTTACTTCATTCTTGCAGTATCTTTTGCAATTACTCCTTACTACCCGTGACCACTGCTACGTCGTCCGCACAGTGTCTTATTTGGTTATTCACACACACACACACACACACACACACACCTTTCCTCTGAGCAGGTTCATCACCATAATAAAAATGGACGGCGATTCCTAACCTAAACCGGTCTGAAGTCTCTCCTCCAATTTGCACCATACTGATGGCACATTGTGCATTGCCTCCTCCAATATAACTCCTACTTTGCCAGCCTTCAGCCATCAGATAACTGCACATGCATGCTGCTAGTTATCGTGGCATTGTTTCGAATACATTTGCTAGATTGACACAACCAAATGCTGCATCATGGTAAATAACCTGCTGCATCATGATAAATAATTAAACATTTATACTTTATAATATACTATATAACAGTTAATCGTGCTATGAGCAAACTAAATTATACAGTAGTACACTAAGTTGCAGTCACTGGAATTAAGTTGATGTTTCCACTATACGAGTGATGAGGTTAGTATCACAAGTAGTCACAATGCAGTCCCTCTTGTTGCCACAGAGTGAACGCACTGCCCTGCAACTGGCTGCAGCCAATGGCCATACCGACACGATGACGCTGCTGACTAAAGCGGGTGCCGACAAGGAGGCCTCTGATAAGGTAACGCTATGGCAAACACTGCCATTCTTTTGTGTTCTATCGTTTTGGTCCGACTCATAATTTCGCAAAGTGCAAAAAATTATACATGTAATATTGGCTTAACCCCCCCCCCCACCAAACCACCCACCCACCCACCGCCTACAGTATATGGTGTGGTACATGCAGTTTTTACAATCCAAAATAGCTAGTCGCGTAATTTTATATAAACATGTGTTTCATTCGCTAGGCGACGCCCCTGTAGCAAACTAATTTCCCCGCGATACATGGTGACAACAGAGCTACTCCCACATATAATGCTTAATGTGTCAGTCTGGTGAGAAATTGCAAGGTTGTGCTTCTGCATATGCCTAGAGACATTTGGGTAACGTTTACAAAACAGTGTTTAAACAACATTTTACGGTGCTGAATTTAATTGTCTGTCACACTGTCCCATATATGTCAAGATTCTTACCCTTTTTTGCTCGCAACGTACAACGTAATGTACGCGTAATACGTAAGCGGTAACCTAACAATCGCGGGATCCACGCGCGCGTGGCAAATACTTCGGGAAAACGGCCCCTGCGTCGTGGACTTGGGCAACATGGAGTAGACGCTGACACAATAATGCTTACGTCTACCCTCATGCCAGTAACATTGTAATACGAATATTATTTGACAATTCTACACTATCACGACTAGAACCTATCGATGGACGTTAATTTTACATTCTCTCCGACCTTCGTCATTTTGAATAAACCATGAGTATCTGCGAGCGAGTTATGGTGTTTATGAAATTACGCTGTGTGTTTTCAAATATTTGGTAAATATTACTGCCAACGCATCCCGTTAGTTGTCGGGTATTTTGCTAGTACATAGTGTGTAACAACCTTATGGCATTGTCACTTAACGTACGACCCAACCCGATGCAATATCATAACCAAGAATTTGGTCAGTACGATGCATTCAGCACGACCCGATGTAATTCGATGCATCCAGAAGTAACTTGATGCATCCAAAAGTAGAGTCGACACACCCTGCGACTGGTTCACTGCAGCGCAACATTTTGTCTTCGTCGCTTGGCTAGTTCAACACATGTCTGAGTCATTACTCCGATAGCCGTTAACCTGTAGCGTGAGACTCGCTACACGTATGGAAAGATATACAAACAACACATTTGTAGATTCAGCTTTGGTGTGATATTTAACCTTTCTGACTAGCGTACCACAATATGCCGGATTCATACACATGGGCCCTATTCAGGGCCGACTCTGAGCATCATGTCATTTAACGTGGAAGTGCAATCAACTGCAAAACAACAACTTATTTCTGACCTAAACAACAAGCACAAGTGTGACATTGTGTGTTTAGAAGAGACTCACCGGGAGCCTGACATCATACCTAACATGGACAATGGCCGTTGAGAGGCCTCAACAACAACATGGCAGTGACATATTCGTTAAGAGTAGCACAATCAAACATTGTTGGGAGGCATGTGGAAAACCATGAATTTGGATTTAGCAACGTTAAGCGAAAGCTTATTTATTTCTAGCCTTTCAATAATTCTGTAGAGTTCCTCATTTATCAGTGTTTTACCATCATCATTTTGTGTGGTGTCGTCTGCATAGGATTTGAAATTGAACATGGGCCTAGCTTGTGAAAAATCGTTAATATAAATAATAAAGAAAACTGGTCCAAGAATGGTGCCTTGCGGTAAACTAGGTGTTATTGATAAGGTATCTGTTTTCACATCACCAATTTCTACCTATTGTGTTCTATTTGATAAAAAAAATTCACAAAGTTTCAGAGATACCCCATCAATACCATAGTGTTTTATTTTACAAAGTAATGTATTATGGTCTAAAATGTCAAATGCTTTAGAAAGGTCAAGGAATATCCTGAATGGTACCTCATTATTATCCATGTCGATTGTTATTCAGTCTATCAGGTACAATGCAGCATATTCAGTCGAATGACCAGACCAGTAGGCATACTGAGCTTTCGAAAACAGTTTTTTACTTTCGAAATAGGACGATAGTTGATTCCCCATATTTGTTCCAAAACTTTTGATATAGCTGGTATAAGAGAGATTGGTCTATAGTTATTGACTATTGATGGGTCACCATTTTTAAATAGCGGAATGACTTTGGCCACTTTTAATTTTTCAGGGAAGATAACCGTTCTAAAGACTTGATTTATAAGTAGCGTTAAATATGTTATTATTTTTGGTGCGATTTGTTTTAGTAAGTTAGTTGAAATGGAATCACACCCGGTACTATTTTTAGACGGAACGATGTCTATTGTTTGTTGTACAATTAGTTCGTCGACGGTATTAAGTACGAATTTGTAGTTACAATTTGTGTTAAGGTAGTGCTAGAAATCTGTATCTCCTGAGTACGTTACGTTATTAGCCAGTTTTCTGTCGATATTTGTAACAAACAAAAAACGTGTTAAATGCGTTAGCTATATCTAATGTATTTGTTGTTTCTTTATTGTTTATATTGAAAGATTCTCAAAAAAGATTTTTTTTTTTTTTTCTTGAAATAATTTCATTCATAGTTGTTCATGTATTTTTAAGTCAGATTTATATTTGGCAGACGTGGACGCATAATAATGTTTTTTGGATGCACGTATGCGTCTTCTTAATATGGCCGTGTGAGGTTTTAATTTAATGAGCTTCACTTCGTATTCCCGTGAATTATGATTTGTAAGTTTCATTGTCTTGTATAACCTATCTCGAAACTTTATGGATCTTAGCATGATGATCCAATTGGATTTGTTATGTTTGTCAAAGTGTGATTGTTCTTAGCTTTATCAATTACTTCGCGTATAATATCATAACTTAGGTTAGGGTCTGTCTTCATATTTTTTCTAGTTTGTTGTACAAATCGGATGCATTGATATTATTTATTATATTTTGAGTGGCTTTGTCGTTTTTATGTTAATTTTAATCCATTTCGTGTTTGGTGGATTAACTAAAGATCTTTCTGAGAGAATAAAGCAGAGGGAAATGATCGGATAACTTGCTTATTAACATATCTGATGTAGTTCTGGATATATAGATATCTGACTTTTACAGAGTATATTATTGTCAAGTAGTGTGCTACTTGAGCGGGTTAATCTGGTAGGAAGTGTGGTTTGTGAAAATAAATTGTGGGATGTCAACATATCAAAGAATTCGCTGCATATTGAAATTTCGTTTATCGTAAGGAGATTAAGGTTATGTTAATAGTTGTGTTTGATTGTTCTATTGACAAGATAAGTGTGGTGAATTCATTAATACGTTGCCTGACATGATCTCTTACCATGCTTGGCGGTCTGTATATATTACCAATAGTAATTGCTTTTGATAGGCCACCGCCAGTTATGTTAATTATCAGTCTCTCCTAGTGTCCGTATGTGTTTATGTTTAGTTGGAATCTATTATCAACATATTTTATTAAGCCACCAATGTTACTAGTGCTCTTTCTGTGTGCAATGCAATCGTATCCAGGTAGTTGTATCTTTGCTAAATCGGTTAAAATGGATACCCAGCATTCTTGTAGGCACATTACATTAATTGTTTATGTCCTGTAGTGAGCTAATGTATTATGTTATTAGTTCATCAAGTTTAGAATTTATAGATTGAATATTTAAGCTGACTACAGAGAAATGGTTCCTTTTTACAGCAACAAGTATTTTAAAGTGATCTATGTCGTTGTAAGATTAATGTTTTATGACTTGCAGTTCATTGTTATCAATATCTGATACGTTAATTAAATTGGTCTGATAAATTTCACCCAAGTGTGAAAGAAAAGTGCGATATTCTGTCATTAATTCGTTGTTTAAGAAGTACGGATAGCAAACTCGAGCACGTGCATAGTCCTGTGTGTAATGAAGGTATATGCATCAAAGAGGCAATAAATAATGAAGAAGTGATCACTGACTGAATTATGTTGTTTTGAGTAATTGCATAGGTGTGTTTGTTTGTATGCTTTGTTAGACAATGTTCAACAAGTAAAGCAAAATAGTATGACGATGAACATGTATATATACAGTATGTAAATTGAACACAAAGAAAACAGAAACAGATAAAACGTTAGTGACTTTGCTGGCTGCATAGAAAAGATACTGTAATTCCACAACTCACAACAACGAGGTGTGATATATTTGCTTACACACTGCAAGGGACGTCATTAAATGAAAATGAAAGGTACCCACTGAATATAAACAAAGTACTTTACATACGAAAAGTACACAAGCATTACTAGGTAACGTTACGCATGACTTACTGAAACCGTTCATTTAAACACTGCTTATAAAAAATAATAAGTAAAAGGTAACATCTTATTTCAATCAATATAACAGGCATACCATCCATCATTAAACCATATTGGAAAAACATATACCATAGGATATCAATTCCTGGACCACTGGGTGAACCCCTGCAGGAAATCAACCAAGGGTGATCATCGGAGACATCAACAGTCATAGTGCACAGTGGTGTTATGAAACGACGAACACTGGCGGTGATCTGGTATAAAATTTGGCAGCGAGTCACTGTCTCGGTCTAATTTACGACTCTAAACTTCGCAGCTCTTTCAACAGTGGCCGGTGGCGGAGAAGCTACAGCCCAGGTATCATCTTTGTTACCAGCCGGACGGCTGGATGGTGCAACAAGGTTGTGGTGGACCCAGTGCCAACATCGACCTATTGGCTTACAACTGATTGCAGTGGTCACCCCACAAACCGTGCCATTCCGTCGAAGGATCAAATGTTACATGGAATTACTTGAAACTTTCGAACACAGCAACACCAATGTATCTTGGCATCCACCTAGACTGTACACAATCGTACTAAACGCACATCTGTAAAACGAACCAGAAGGTATATGTCCGGAACAACACCATCCGCAAACTTGCAAACTCGAAATGGGGAAGCAGAGCACCGACCCTAAGATCCAGTGGCCTAGCTCTCTTCTATCCCACCGCCGAGTACGCATGAGCTGTGTGGGTGTGATCAACTCACGCAAACAACCTCATCCCGGCCCTACATGACTGATGCCGAATCATAGCTGGTTGCCTGAAACCAACCAACACTGAGAGCATACACCTGCTGGCTGGCATAGCCCCATCGGACATAATTCGGACTGTTGCTAGCAACACAGAAAGAACAACTCAAGAAACTAACATAAAACGTCAACTACACAACCACGTGCCTGCTCCGCGCCGATTGAAGTCTCGGAAAGGCTTCATGAACAACACGACACCGCTCAACTCATCACCCAGCAGCACCTGACTAGACATGTGAGAAACGCGACTGCAAGAAACACTAGCAATCGTCAAAATGGGATTACGACCAGCTGAATCCCTACCAGCAGGGTCTGACCAACCATGGCTCTGTTGCCGATCACTCAATCGCCTGCGCACCGGAGTCGGTCGCGCAGAAACAACCGTGAATGAATGTGAATGTGGAGAAGAATAGACAATGCCCCACCTACTCTGCTGTCAACTGCTGGACAATCCGTGTACACACGAAGACCTGGCCGTCGTCACGGACCGGGCTAAGACATGCGCTAAGAAATGGTAACACATCGTTTGAGGGATGCGACAAGAAGAAGAGCAATATGACTTGAGGAACAAAGAAGAATAATTATGGTTAGGCAGCAACAGTAATAAAATTGGTCTATATTCCTCCCACATACAATATGGGAAAAAAGCAAGTATTATCTTATTCAATTAAACCCCTTCCAGTAAAATGTATGTCTCCTAACTGGATACCTTGGAAGATGATAGTCGTAACAGTAACATTTACCAAAACAAACAGAATCGTTATATGAACACCATAACGTGCTCGCAAATAGGTATCTACATGTTCTTTGTTAAAAATGACGAAGGTTGGAAAGCATGTGAGGTTCACGTCCATCGATAGATCTTAGTCGTGACTGTGTATAATTGTCAAATAATATTCGTATTGACATGCTATTGCAATGAGGATAGACATGAACATTACTGTGTCAGTGTCTACTTGATGCTGCCAAGTTCATGACGCAGGGGTCGTTTTCCTGATGTTTTTGCTGCGTGCGCGTGGTTCGTGCAATTATTAGGTTACGTTTTACGTATTACGAGCACATTACGTTATACGTTCCGCATAAATTAATTACCCTATGAAAGGTGAGAACCATAACAAATATGAGGTGTTTGAAAAGATGTAGGTCTTACGTCCTATTCTAGAGGTCGTAGATTAATCCCTGAACGTTTGCGCTCAAGGTTCACGACGTCTAAGAGGAAAACGTTAACTTACCTGCATGCATACGCTAGCTCGATTATAAGTAGATTGCTATTAGAATTATTTTAAATTAATATACGTCATGCGACTTCTTAGACTGTGATTACCTCAGATTTTTACGTTGTCCTTTTTATACACAACACAAGTTGTATGCATATACAATGAGACGAACCCGCTACTCTGGCCTCTACCTTTTGACAAAAACGTAAGAAGAAACGATTTTGTATTTATAATTATCCAGTGAATCATTGTTACACGTGGGTAGCACAAACAACTGGTCTGCTGTAGACATGTATAAGTTATTGATCAACAAATAATGTGTGGTTCTTAACAAATCACCCAGGATGGTACAATTTGCCGTGAGGTAATTGTTATTAGTTATTAATGGCAATACACACGCAGTGAAGTCGACATAATGGTTATACGACGAATGATTACCAGCTTGATATATAACTGTTAAACACATCAGCAAAATTTTTTACATACGTTAAGATTACAACATCCCTCCGCAACCGATTTCGAAAACGATATCACTTTCAAATTGTTGAAATGCAAACCTAGTTTAAAGAAAGAGTGCGTACATTTAATAAAATCGTCGATAAAACTGATGTTTATCGCTACATTGCACATATTTGAATAATTTTATATTTCTTAAATGCCTAGTACCGGCAACGTTTGCTATTTTAATCGAATTTTGGCTACCTTCGGTAAAACAAATTTACCAGTTACTTTTATTAAAACCAAATAACAAATATGTACAACAAGCCACCATGTTGTAGTGGATATTAAATCGGTAGACAAAATCGCAATATGTGTCTGAGACGAAATAAGCAAAATATCGAATCGAAATGAAGACGGGCCTTCAAGAGACAATACTAACTAACAGATATTGGATACAGTTTGATCTAGAGTACTAACTAGGAAACCCGGATACACATAAAATGCTTGACAAGTAAATGCTGATAACTAAATATGAGTCGATGATGGCAATGAGTGAAGGCGAAGATACACATAAAATGCGTGACAAATAAATGCTGATAACTAAATATGAGTCGATGGTGGCAATGAGTGAAGGCGAAGATACACATAAAATGCGTGACAAGTAAATGCTGATAACTAAATATGAGTCGATGATGGCAATGAGTGAAGGCGAAGATACACATAAAATGCGTGACAAGAAATGCTGATAACTAAATATGAGTCGATGGTGGCAATGAGTGAAGGCGAAGATAAGTGAGCAAAAAGGTGTACTGAATTCATTGTCACACTCTACTTAGTAGCTAACATCTCAGCACAGCGCAGTATTAACACGTTATACTTGTGAACCCGAGGCCTATACATTGAGTTAACTACTTAATTATACATACCAATGTACTGGCATATAGTCTGTGCAGTTCATCTATGTCAATATGCATTCTAGAGTTACGTGGCAGCAAAAGTGAATCGATGGAATGGTCGATTATGCAACTGGCATCATTATTCAAGGAATACAGAGATTTAGATAAATGAATAATATCAACATCGCCCAATAAATAACTTAAGAACATTTGTATTTGTATACAATAATTTACATAGGCCAGAATGCATAATTTTATTTATAATTTAAGCCTACCTGAAACTAAGGTCTTTACCACCCAGATATAAGCATATTTAACGTATTACTTTAATAGTTGTCAGCTAAATGTGGATGTGTTAATGCGAATATTACGTTTATTGTGAGTGCGTTTGAGCGAAAATGTTAGACTATATAAATACTGTATACTATATAACATGTTTTACTTTAAAACTATGATACTAGTTGTCTGCCTTTAACATAACGTAACTTAGGAGGATCCAGGCACGAGCCTCCTTGATATTTAGAATTTGGCCGCTCTATGCCTACGCTGGTGTGGTGTGCCCCCTTTAGACCATGTTAATGTGCCCCCGTTACATGCCCCTAGACGTTCTGAAATTACTAACGTCACGGCGAAAAATTTTCAATTTGCGTGCCTCAAGGTGCCTATTGCAATTGAAGGTTCCCCCGACTACCCTCTCGGGATCTACCCCAGACGGGAGAACACTGAGAAGGTTTATATAACAGCATGCTTGATATAAATAGCGTTCTGCGTTGATGTACTGTGATTCACGCTTCGTTGTACGTCATCCCGTTTATGTAAACACACAATGCGGTTGCTTACAGTATGGGATGAACCCGCTACTTTGGGCTGCATCGTTCGGCCACCAGAAGGCGCTCCAGCTTCTCATCAAGGACGGCGTCAACACTACATGCGCCAATCGGGTAAGGACAACAACGCGAACGTAGTTAACATTATTTTGCTGCTGGATAATGCAAATTCCAAACTTTGACAGGTTGTTTCACTTCCGACAATGTATCGACGTGGCGATACACGCCGGGGGAAATCATTATAGAGCGTCGTGCGTTATCTTAGTGCGACATCGCTCCCGTTGTAGGACACGTTCTCGGCCGGCTCTGTCGTTACAAATACCAATCGTGTTGTTTTTTCGCTAGTGACAAATCAGCCTTTATCCGAGGCTCTCGATATTCCTGCTGTGAGAGTAAACATCGAACCGGTCCAACAATTGAATAATCGTCACCACCGTCGCACGATCGGTATTAGTTTCGGTCGTACACTGTATTGAGAGTCCGTGATCGGAGAGCCATGCTCATATGCCACCTGTGTCACTTACAGACAAATATCGATCGACTGTGCAGATGTTACGCCTACAGAGTAAGTCTTATGGTCTACGGAATAGGCCTACAGGACGTGGTTTGTTTTCAATAAGTGCTTGATAGGCAAATGAAGTTATAAGACAACCACAAATCCGTTGCCCAGAAACCTCTTATGCAGTGTAGAAAGAGCACCACGGACCAATGGAAATGAAATGGGCGTGTAGAAAAGCAGCTCATTAACCACAACCGAATATATATACAAGGCGTGCGTGGGTATTACTCAAAATGTCACAACGGATTTAATCTAATAACAATTATTGATAATCCACTCGGTGCAATGAGTTGCATCGATGGAGACTCTGAATGCTGCAGTACATACAACGGGAACAACTTTAACTTCCTTCACAAACTGCTGGTTCCTGCTAAAGGTCACCCGTCAACGGATACGTCATAACGACCCAGTTTAAGCCAGCGGTCGCTCCACTCAGAAGGTTCCAATTTTATGATGTTTCAGCCAAATAATCACGTTACTAGTCTCAGAGCTTTGCATTATTTAACGGGTCTAGGCGTTCAAGCAAATATATATACGAATAGTTTGTCGCAAAGCTAATAAGAAATATATATGTGTAGGAAATTAATAAACTATACGAGTAATCAAAGTAAACGTAGTTGCATTTATTTAACACTAAATGTCGCATATTTGCCCCGCTCTATTAAGAAAACAAGACATGTTTCTAGTTTACCAAAAATACACGTTTACAGCGGCACCATTAATATATGTACACGTCCTTCTCTCGACACTAAACAAATTTGTTATTGACAAACATACACACTGACCCCTCGGTTTTCACCATTAGTTTGCATTCCGGCACCCTTCCCTAATTACTGCAAGCTGCCCTGTTGTCAACCGCGAAGACCACTACTATATGCAGTTACTTGGTAATTCCATCTGTTCAGTGGCCTACCTATCATCCGCCGTCCTCTGGAATCGTATTTGAATACACGGCTAATGAGACACTCTCTTGTCATACAATTCACTTGCTCACAGGAGATTGTAATGGCCGATAACATCAGTGATGGATTCAGACAAGAATGTGTCCTCTCTAATTTTGCTATTTTGAAATAGTTCTGCATTGGCATATTGCTTTTTGTTGAACCGTGGCTGATAAGAACGAATATCCAACACTACACAGCGCTGTTTACCTGTTTATGACTTCATTAGTAATAAATGTAATTAATTAATGAATACGCGAGCGACAGGAGTTGACACTAAATATTACACCTAATTAGTATTCTATGGAACGACAGCAACTTTCGTTTTAATGCTTGATTATATTCTGTTGTCATCAAGTTATCACATTGGACCGATTAGACTGCACTTGTCCTTTTAAATTACGGGTTATACTACCATACATGTATACGACTGCTTAGACGACTGTTTCGATTCCCGCTTAGATAACAGTTTAGAATACCGTTCATGCTACCTTCTGGACTTCCGTATGAACTACAGTCTGGATTACCGTTTACCCTACATTTAGTGGAAATGGCAGACTACCTTTGTAAATAATTATAAATAATAAAGAGTATCTTTGTCCTGCTTGGCTGGTACTTCTTATTTGGTTCGGGAGATAACCAATATCGTGACACACCAAGCGACTCGGGGCGATGTGAAAATGGCTCAAAACCAAGTCATCGCGCCGGTCGTAATAACACCTTGTAATTTTGGGTGTCACGCCGAATCCGCGAATCAGAACTATCAGTCGCATACTAGTTAATATCGGACCAGGTTTTAGTAAGTGTGTCTGTTCGTCAATTCTGATACAGCGTGAAGCGATTACCTACGTCGGGCAGTATTCCCAGGGAAATTTCATTAACGTCTATCTTATGTTCAACAGCGATATGGCGATGTCCCGAGTGACTCATTTCAGCAGTATAATTTTGCCATCACAGCAGCACAGACCTAGTTCTGGCAGCCGTTTCTACGAAAGAAACAAATATATTCTGTCGAGATCCTGTTATTATGAAAGTCACATGAACAGACACAGAAACTGAAGATGAAAATGACCTGGATAAATAGAGCAAGTATTGCACCATTACGTCTATCAAGACAGTTCATAATTATTTCTAGTCATATTTCAAAATATGTGATTGTTTAATATTACAGAGCTGATAATACATACATAACGGGCATAGAAATACGGGTGTTTATTATTTAACTTCAGCAAAAATGACCAGCTATCATATGAAAGTGGTTGGAAGGAACCAGTGGCTGCTTTCACGAGAATAACGCTTCTTTGCCGATACCACAATCTGTTATTGTACACCTCAGGCGGTGATACGAATGTTGCAACAATCAATACAGGCTTGAGTCCGTTCATTACGTCGCTGCGACCCAATCTGTTATTGTACACCTCAGGCGGTGATACGAATGTTGCAACAATCAATACAGGCTTGAGTCCGTTCATTACGTCGCTGCGACCCAATCTGTTATTGTACACCTCAGGCGGTGATACGAATGTTGCAACAATCAATACAGGCTTGAGTCCGTTCATTACGTCGCTGCGACCCAATCTGTTATTGTACACCTCAGGCGGTGATACGAATGTTGCAACAATCAATACAGGCTTGAGTCCGTTCATTACGTCGCTGCGACCCAATCTGTAGTGCAACGTTAGCCTGTCGCAACTGTGCCAAAACGTGTGGAAACAACTCTGAGGTTCCGAGAGTCAATACAGATAGCAACTAGACGTTGTGCGACTTGCACAACTTGATTACAATAATAAATTAGGAATCCTTTCCATTATGTTTGCCACTCATAACACAAACCAATAGTTAAACCCGGGAGATTTGAAGATAAAATGATTTGGGCAGTGATCACTTCAATTAAAAAAAAAAACGACATGTTAACAGCAGGTAATACCAATATGAACAGCAAGATCAGTTAGCGACTCACAAAGTTGTTGAAAGATAGAGGATTCTCGCGGAAAACAATGAAACGACTCGTTTACATCCTAGATTGTTGTCAATATTTGCATGCGGCAGTGAACATTAAACAGTACAACAACATTAATATTTAATAGATAAAAACACTCATTCGTGCCACTGTCCATTAAACAACTTAACTCAAGTGCCTGCTGCCACACGTTCACTTGTCGTTTTAGAATAAGTAATATGAATGCATGTATTATTTATCTGCTTTTTTTTATCGAATGGTTTATGGCTTTATGTACATATTGCAGTCATGTCTGTTCTCACTCGAGACAATTTTCTCAACTCCATAGTTGAGACAATAAAGGATTATGTTATATTATCTTATTTTATAAAAAGGATTGATGCTTTCTAACTACGTTGTTAGTGGCGTTTGCAAAAAAAAACTGGCGATACATGTCTCACATCGACATATGTTTTACTGGAGGAACAGCGATAATGGCGACAGAATAACGATTGTGATGACGATCAAACAAAATATACAATCTGCCGTTCGCTTGGGGCGAACTGCTGTTGAACCGTGTATCTTTCAGAGTTAATATGATGTACGACAAAATGCCTGCGGTGTACAGAACCCATTACCAAAAGTAAGCTCTGATGGACCTAGTGCGTGTCCTACATTATGGTTGCTGGACATAAATATAATTGCATTAATGTTGATACGGCATAGTTTCCAACATTGTAGAAAATAAATGTTTCGCAAGCTGGCATCGTCATGCCGACCGTGACGCTAAAGTACCATTATGACGCCAATTGTATCTGGATTGGGCCTAGTTTCTCCATTGGCTCTTTAATACTTAAGATGGTAGTTATCTAACAGGATGGTGATTGTGTGTGTGCGTACGTGCGTGCGTGCGCGCACACGTGTGTGTGTGTGTGAGTGAGTGAATGTGCAAGTGTTGTGTGTGTTGTGTGTGTTGTGCGTGTTGTGCGTGTGTGTCGCGTGTGTCGCGTGTGTCGCGTGTGTCGCGTGTGTCGCGTGTGTCGCGTGTGTCGCGTGTGTCGCGTGTGTCGCGTGTGTCGCGTTTGTCGCGTTTGTCGCGTGTGTTGTGTGTTGTGTGTTGTGTGTTGTGTGTTGTGTGTTGTGTGTTGTGTGTTGCGCGTGTTGCGCGTGTTGCGCGTGTTGCGCGTGTTGCGCGTGTGTCTGTGTGTCTGTGTGTCTGTGTGTCTGTGTGTCTGTGTGTCTGTGTGTGTGTGTGTGTGTGTGTGTGTGTGTGTGTGTGTGTGTGTGTGTGTGTGTGTGTGTGTGTGTGTGTGTGTGTGTGTGTGTGTGTGTGTGTGTGTGTGTGTGTGTGTGTGTGTGTGTGTGTGTGTGTGTGTGTGTGTGTGTGTGTGTGTGTGTGTGTGTGTGTGTGTGTGTGTGTGTGTGTGTGTGTGTGTGTGTGTGTGTGTGTGTGTGTGTGTGTGTGTGTGTGTGTGTGTGTGTGTGTGTGTGTGTGTGTGTGTGTGACCAACATTTACATAGGAAGTGGGATGGGGGGGGGGAGGTGTCTGCAAGCATACCGATCTCGATTTCCTTCCTTATCCATAACACGCTGTGCGGACTACGTCTTCGCTTTTTGTGTTTATGCGATCGATTATGTGTCGATCGGATAGGTAAACATGTAACCGGCAGGGGTGATCGGTAAGCGTAATCCCTATCCATTTTACGTTCAAATTTATGCATGAATCAAAGTAAACAATATAACAGCATTGTACATACAACTGGTTTTGACTGATTAGCAGCCTCATTTTAATTGTTGTTGTGTTTAATCCATAAGAAAAAAATATTTTTAAGACCTGTCTCAGCATGTAATACATAACGGTGGGGGCACAAATCGTGCGTGCAATCGTTTTTTGGTTTTCAAACAAAAAACTGATCAAATTCTTCCATAAGATATCTTTGTACTACATCTCTAACACATATTCCGTTAAATTTGAGCAAATAAACTGTTAGAAAAGTTTTCTTGTGTGAAGTACTTACGAATATAGACATGCAAATCCAAATCTCGTGAAAGGCGCCTGCGTTAAAAAACCATGCATCCTATCTTCGCTGTGATAAACT
The DNA here is from genome assembly GCA_963995525.1 of Escarpia spicata. Taxonomy (NCBI): domain Eukaryota; kingdom Metazoa; phylum Annelida; class Polychaeta; order Sabellida; family Siboglinidae; genus Escarpia; species Escarpia spicata. The sequence goes on from OZ023216.1 coordinate 21,018,451, forward strand.
TTTGCACATAATTCCAAATTGATTTAGATGCAGTATGGTCTATCCATTTGAGCTTGTGAATAGGACCACATATCCAGCTGAAAAGGGCATACATGTATGATACGTTGGCGCGTGAATTGCCGTGATGCAGACACCCGTGACGGTTACGTATTTCCAACAATCGACACCGATTGCGCAGCGCGTTAGGGATAGCGAAGGGAATCGAGATCGGTACGCTTGCAGGCACTCTCTATTATGTGCGAGTGTGCGCGCGTTTACTGGAACTAAAATATCCATATCTACTCCCGTGGATACATTCCCTATTGTTTAACGCACACGCGCACACGCGCACACGCGCACACGCGCACACGCGCACACGCACACACGCACACACGCACACACGCACACACGCACACACGCACACACGCACACACGCACACACGCACACACGCACACACGCACACACGCACACACGCACACACGCACACACGCACACACGCACACACGCAGCTGGAAGAGCGGTAGAACAAACATACAGCTAGACATACAGCTGGCAAACCAACAGACAGACCGAGAAACGGTTATAATTATGGTGTTGAGGAATGTAATACATAGTGTATGGGGCACTGGATTGTTTTAATATGTATGATCTCAAAATGCAAGTTTAACAGCTGGGTTACATTATATAATATACATTATAAATATTTTTTGCATAAATATGCTATTGTAATAAGACTTATTATTATTATTATTTAGTATTATTTAGTTTGTAGATATAGATTCAACTTTGCTTTTGCTGCATCAATATACAAGTTGTCGTTGCCGCATTGAATAATTTTTCTGTTCGCATGTTCAGCAAGGTGCGACCCTTCTGCATATCGCCGCTCTCAACAACCACCCAAACATTGTACAGTTTGTGCAAGACTCGCTAGAAGACTTCCCAGTCGATGCAGCCGACAAGGTGGGTAATGCTACAAACGAAGTTAATCATAATAAAATCAAAGAAAAACAAATTACTAAAACATAAAAGCGCACGTGACATTTTCACGTTGGTTTAATCGGAAGAGAGGTTCTTATTGAAGTGGTATATTGATTAGTTAAGCGCCTTCAATTTGCTGGTCGCCAATCTGTCTACGCATGATATCCTCTAGTCTGCATGAATGGGGGGTAAGCTTATTTTAATTAAACCAAATTGTATTACACGCTGTGGCAAATAAAAATGTGTCGTGCTTGTTAAATCCGGCATAAAACGGTCAAAATTCACGATGTGCGGCGTACGTGCATTGAGGCTTTGTTTGTCGTGTTTGTTCAACGCATCTGTTGCAGACAGTTTTATACAACGACCTGTCGGTGTTCACAAATCCCCGTCTACTGTCACTGGTCGGCGACTGGATAACATCAAAAGAGAGTCACCGACGATAAGTCGAATTCTAGTTAATACATGAATCGGGAGGTGTTGGTCTTCACAAAACCCAGACTTCCGTTACCGGTCGGCGACTGGATAAAACCTATGTCGAACCGCCGATGAAGAGTCGAATTCTGTTCAAAATACGAATCGAGAACCCGACTCAATGCCCAACCACCAGTATTTACAACGTTATTCGATTATCGGGAATCCGTTGTCCAACAACAGTGCGATACATTTCTGTTGCATCGAGCATTCCCTTGACTACTTAGTGATCATATTCCGCGACATGTAGTCAATGTCCAGCACTTCGTCTACTTAGTACGAACACACAGCGTCACACAATTGGATAGACAGATTAATATGGCTCTGCTATAAATACACATCCATTAAGGTCTCAGCTTGTTGGACAAACGCCTCATTTCTCCGACACCACCTGTGTTCCTTGGCGTTTGCAGAACGAGAAGACAGCTTTACATCTGGCGGCCGAGAGAGGTCACGAGGACATCGTCGACAAACTCATAGCGCTCAAAGCCGACGTGCAAAAGAAAGATTCGGTTGGTACAAACATCTGTATCCCTCCATATCAATGTTGACAGCACCCGAGATTACAACATTCACATTATGTCTTGGCCGCGCAGCACAAATCGACGTTCGAGAAAACTGTAATGCCGGTTGAGGAAGAGATAATGATAGAATACTTACTGCACCAACTTAGTCGTTCGTCACTAATGATATACTATAATGATCTTCCATCAGATTACGTTGATGCCAACAACAAAATATGCGTTATTATTATTATTACTATTATTATTATTATTATTACTCCATAGAAACAGCATTATCGCCTACGATAATAGTATAGTACCCATGATTCTCCAGAACTTTGAGTTACTGAACTGTCCTATTCTTTGTCCCTGATGTCGCACACACGCACACACGCACACACGCACACACGCACACACGCACACACGCACACACGCACAACCGCACACACGCACACACGCACACACGCACACACGCACACACGCACACACGCACACACGCACACATACGCACGCATACGCACGCACGCATGCTGCATAATTTCAAAATACAGCTACGTATAATAGGGCCAAATCAAAATGAAGGAATAGAGTAGAACGAGATTGAACATGTAGATTGTATATTATAGAATGTTCATTCTCAGTGAGGATAATTACTTAAATGGTCACTTGTTATATCGAGTTCGTTGCTTTGGATGACAAGTGTCAAAGGCCATTGGTAGATTATGAGGACGAAATCGAAGTAGTAATTGCATGTTTCGTTGAGAAAATAAATAAACAAGTCTGCCGTCTAAGGGTGTGGATATATATGCGAACATTTATGAGTCTTTTGTGTAATTGTTTCTTATCAGACCGGCCAGACAGCAGTTCACCTCGCAGCAGGAAACGGACACTTGGACATCCTCAGAAAGTTGGTCCTGCTGGGAATTGAGATTGATGATAGGGATTGTGTGAGTTCTTTATGACATAAATGTGGCTGTTTATCTGTGTATGTGTTATTTGATTATTTGTCAGTTTGTGTGTTTTTCAGTCAGTCAGACAGTCGTTCAATCCGTCTTTCCGTCCGGCCGGCGGGCAGTCCAATTGTTTGTCTGGTCTAGTCTGGTCTGTTCTGGTCTGCCTATGTGTCTGTGTCTGTGTGTCTGTATGTCTGTCTGTCTGCGTGCCTACCTAATCTTCCGGTACGATAATTCACGGTAGTAGTTTTAATATTTCATTAATTTTAACATTTCATTAAAAATTCACGGTAGTAGTTTTAATATTTCATTAAATATAACCTGCTGTCACCCTCTAAAAAAGGGTATATTAAATTGACACCACCTGTGATAGTGTTTCATGATGTCATAATGAGCATTGTGGATTTAGAAAACGTCTTGTTAACGCTTGTCTTCTCTAGTCTTCTGTTGTTGTTAAGTCACGTGTAACACGAATATGTCACACTAACTCGATTTGTCTTGGAAACATAGAATACACGTACATTTGAGTAACGTAACACAGATGATCTGGAAACGCATAACATTTCCATTTAAGGAAGGACGAACAGCGCTGCACCTAGCGACCGAACGTGGACAAACGGAACTTGTCAAACTTCTCCTCTCGAGTAATGCCGACGTCAACGCAGAAACCACGGTACTATTTTAAACTAAGTGGAACATTTGCGATCTGCACAGCCCTAAAATCGTCCGTGTATGTGGCGGCGTACCACAAACAATCGGGACAGTGCATATCGCAAAAGTTCCGTTTTTTATTTATGACAGAGGCCTCACCTATTTGATTTTTTAGAAAATTCAAAGCAACAACAAACGAAGAATGTCATGAAAATACACAAGTATCATGTTCTTTTGCAGCGTCCGATTATATTTACCAGGTTAAGCTATAGACAATTGTTACGTTCGGGATACACTGGCATATTTCGCCTGATCCGACCAGATCCGACACAACCGGACCAGACTGACCCGGACTCGGTTGGTCCGTATGCCCAACTCATCCCGACTGCGACGTATACAGTACACCGACTGATTCCGATTGAAACAGACTTGAACGTGAGCTACTGACCTGATCGTAGCGCCAAAATATTCGCACTTCAAAAATGTCTCAATCACGAAACAAATCAAACAACGATGAAATAGGGTATCAATTTTCATATTGCTTGAAAACGTTCGACTACGGCAAACTGTCATCAACAAGCCCCACTTTCAATCGGATATGTGGTTACACTAGCTCATTGACACCGACCCGATCCGACTAAGCTAACACCGACTGGTTCGATCGAGTCGGGTTGGGTCGGGCGAAACAATTTCAGGGTATTCCGAGTTTTATATCTTCATTACAGGCATCGACATGCACGTGATTACATGATGACATTAATGTTGGGCCTATAGTATAGTCCAGCACACCTTTTATGATGTCTGCGCACCGCCACGCCCACAACTTAAATTAACGTAATGTTACATTTGTTGGTTGGCATTGTTTTGCCACGAATTGCTACGCCATAACAATTATACATGTGAAACACACAAAACAGTTCAAATCGAACGTCAACTCAAAATGTTATCAACGATTGCAAGCAAACAGAACAGAGCGCACCACTGACACAAATCACCTTTGCACAATCAAATAAAGATACAAGTTGTGGCTGGAATGATATGATCAATGTTCTTGCATGAGCGGATGTTGATTGTCTACCTGAGTCGTAAGAACGTTACCCGACTGACTGAGTCCAACGTTTGATTCGTGCCTACGGCTCACGACGATATGTGTACGTTGGATGGCTCCATTAAAATTCACCGTGCGTGGGAATGAACCACAATCGATACTCCCCGTTCTGTTGACACGGATATCCGCAAATATCTCTGTGCCGCGTTGGCAAATTGCCAATCCAATTTCCTTACGAAATCGGTGCTCTCAGAGCCGCTCGCCAAACATGTTTTGAATAGATCCGACCAAATGCTTTGACACAATTTAAAGGTACTTTGCAATGTTTGCGATGTTTTGCTCGTCTCGTTTAAGATTCATTTTCCATTGAGCCTAGCTAGTGTTCACGACATGCGCGCTCGATTGTACAAATAGGACTATATCATTGATGTGTTGAGGAAATAAGTGTATAAAATGTTCAACTAATTTGATCAAGTCCATCCAAAGCGGTCCGGCCATACTATTGCATACGGCTAGTCACAGGTTACTCTGTGTAATTATCTAATTCATCAACTTTTTATAAGGAAATAAAAGGCAATTTGTTGGTGTTACATACCTAAAATATGTAATACAAACAACACATTTGCAAATACAATCAACACTATTTTCACGTCAGTGATTAATTCGGGATGTGGTCTCAAATTTGAACATTCTAATAAAATATCCAATACAATTGGAGGCTGAAATCTTGCCCATGGCGCAGTAGTAAATTTGCCAATACGCACAGACGCGCCATGTTCCTAGTTTCGCTCGACATGTATACCAATACGTTCATTTATTGGTTTCTCGAATTCCCTTCTATTCAGAAAGTGAAGCTAAGTTACACGTGTATGTGCATGAACTACTATTATAATACAATACACTTCCACTATTCGCACGTAACATTGTTACATGTTAGGCGAAAAAACAAATTCGGTGATTATTTTACGTTGAAAACTGCTACATTGGCTGTGGTGTATGGATATTCATATTTCACAATATGTATAAAACAACTTACATCACTGAAAGTGGCATAATAAGCCGAAAACATATCATTACAAAACGGTTGGCCGCAATATATGGGTTTATTGAGCGTCGTAAACTAGACTAGTCTTCCCAGTTCGGCGACTGGCTACCCGGGAAGAGTAGAAACTCGTGACGTCAACCTTTCTATGAAAATGGCGCTTTTCATACAACTTAACGTATATATATATGTCTTCAACAAGGCGTTTCTAGTAAACTACTGAAGTAATATTTGTTAATTGTAGTTGCAAATGGTTAGTTTCTATCAACAGTTTTACACCCATAGACCCAAACAATTGTCTTATGTTTCCCTTTAACAAAAGGTTGCACTAGTGCATTGAAGTTGCATTCTCAGTAGAACTACAGTATTGGCTGTTTTTAAGAAAGTATATGTACAACATGAACAACAGTTACCTATTTGATAACACTTGCGACTATATGTCTGGTGAGAAACTTGTTTCGTATTGTTAAATGACAGTTCCACTTGGATAACAAAGCAAGACGTCATCACATGACGTCATCATATAGATACAACGCAAATGCAGCTATAGTAAAGCAATTATTTTCGGTTACTTTGGTCGTTGGGTGTTTTCTTGCCGTAGTTTTGACTACAGGGGTGAATGGCAACGATACTTATACCGTTAACATTCCGCACTGTAGTCAAAACTACGGCAAATGTTTTGTAACAAATATAAGATTAAAAAATAACATGGATCACAAATGTGAATGATGCGTTTAGAACGGCTATTGCATTCGTAAAACAAGTTTCGCTAAAACATGTTTTTGTAGAGTTGACGTTATGTGACAAATGTGAAAAGTTGCTGTAGGTATCTTAACATACACCATCCCATTTGTTAACTTGGGCATACTGGATTACAATCGAAGGCAACGACCGGGGGATATGAACGTTTACTGAAAGGAGAGAACTGCGGACTCTCTTGCACAATGAAAACCTACAATAGCACACGCAGACAGGCACACGCACTCCTACCCATATGCACACGCATACGTGCGTTCACACGCACGCGTGCACGCACACACACACACGCAAACACGCACGCACACACGCACACACGCCCGCACGCACACACGCAATGCCCGCCGGCGTTGACGTTTTGCATGTGTTCGACTATGGACAGTAGCGAAGTTGATGACGACAGAGGCTGATGACTAGGTATACTGTCAGATCTACGATGAATGCATGGCATAGACAGAGATCGTGAGTTTTATGATGACTTTTTTATTGACATTGACCGCGACGTTTCAGAAAGAGTCGAATGCCCTGCACGTGGCTGCTCGGCTTGGTCACACCGACATATCGGTTATGTTGCTCAGTCACGGATGCAATATTAATTCACGAAATTATGTAAGTCACCTTCTTTGTTCGTTTGTGTTACATACCTAATTATAAAGCTGGTGTTGTATGGTAAATGGACCACACTGTTTCGATACGCTTATGTGATGCATGACTACCATTTCAGTAATTGTTGATATGCTAAGTTATAGTTCAGTATGTGTTGTCTGTCTGTATGTATGTCTGTTTGTGTGTTTATCTGTCCGACTGCCTGCCTGCCTGCCTGCCTGCCTGCCTGCCTGCCTGCCTGCCTGCCTGCCTGCCTGCCTGCCTGCCTGCCTGCCTGCCTGCCTGCCTGCCTGCCTGCCTGCGTGCCTGCCTGCGTGCCTGCCTGCCTTCTTGTCTGTCTGTCTGTCTGTCTGTCTGTCTGTATGTCTGCCTGCCTGCCTGCCTGCCTTCCTGCCTGCCTGCCTGCCTTCCTGCCTGCCTGCCTGCCTTCCTGCCTGCCTGCCTGCCTGCCTGCCTGCCTGCCTGCCTGCCTGCCTGCCTGCCTGCCTGCCTGCCTGCCTGCCTGCCTGCCTGCCTGCCTGCCTGCCTGCCTGCCTGCCTGCCTGCCTGCCTGCCTGCCTGCCTGTCTTCTTGTCTGTCTGTCTGTCTGTCTGTCTGTCTGTCTGTCTGTCTATATGTATGTCTGCCTGCCTGCCTGTCTTCCTGCCTGCCTGCCTGCCTGCCTGCCTGTCTGCCTGCCTGCCTGCCTGCCTGCCTGCCTGCCTGCCTGCCTGCCTGCCTGCCTGCCTGCCTGCCTGCCTGCCTGCCTGCCTGCCTGCCTGCCTGCCTGCCTGCCTGCCTGCCTGCCTGCCTGCGTGCCTGCCTGCCTTCTTGTCTGTCTGTCTGCATGTCTGTCTGTCTGTCTGTATGTCTTCCTGCCTGCCTGCCTGCCTTCCTGCCTGCCTGCCTGCCTGCCTGCCTGCCTGCCTGCCTGCCTGCCTGCCTGCCTGCCTGCCTGCCTGCCTGCCTGCCTGCCTGCCTGCCTGCCTGCCTGCCTGCCTGCCTGCCTGCCTGCCTGCCTGCCTGCCTGCCTGCCTGCCTGTCTGTATGTATGTATGTATGTCTCTCTGTCTCTCTGTCCTTCCGTCCGTCCGTCATTCCGTCCGTCACACTGTCCTTCAGAATGTATGTCTGCACGACTGTCTGCCTGCCTGACTGCTTGCATGCATACCCGCCCGGCCGCCTGCCTTCCTGCCTGCCTGCCTGCCTGCCTGCATGCCTGCCTGCCTGCCAGGTTTGGTTACATATCCTACTGATTGACAGACGGTTTGATTAACTGACGTACAGCCAAAGTTGTTCCAGTCTTATGCACCTATCACCTTCGCTCCTGCTCCCATTTCCAAAATATCTGTCTTCCCTATCTCCTTTCAACACCATCAATAAATACGTGTTTTTGCGTATTCACTGTGAAACATGTGCGCAAAATGCACGTGTGCCTGGCAATCCATCACCGCTAGGGCCTCATGAAACCGGCACACAATGTGCCTTCGTCACCGGATCTTGTTTGTGCTTGCAGCAGGGCAACACACCGCTGCACGTGGCCGCCATTAGCAACCAACCCGCCATTGTGAGACTACTGCACCAGGCCGGATGTGACATCAACACCACCAACCACGTAAGTGCCTCGGTTCCCCGGGTTCACTTCCGCTCGGCCGCTGACACGTTCGGGAACGGATCTTTACTACCGTGGTGATCATTCTATACAAATGGCGTGCCAGTAATTTTGAGAATGTATTTATTTGTGTTTTGGTGTGCGTGTTTCCATGCCGAAACATATCAGCTGCAGCGTCGCTTATCCCCACCCCCCGACGACCAATTCGATTAAGGGACTAAGTAAGTAAGTAAATAAAAGTTTTTTTAAATCCCACCTCCGATTGCATTTCACTTGAGGCTCATTAAAAACATCTAACTGCACCTCCTCCATTATAATAATTAAAAAACCTCCACTTGCACCCCCACCCGGAGGCTCGCCAAATACCTCCAACAGCACCTTACATCCTCTCTAGAAGCTCACTAAATACCTCCAATACACTTTCCGAGTCACACCAAAAAAATTCAAATTGGACGCGCGTTGTGGAATTTTTTTTATAATCTGAAATTTCCCACCACTGCAGACTCACAACACACTCCATCAAACCCACTCTCTTGTTGCCTGTTCTAGTGCTTCAACAGGGTTGCGTTCTCACCCTATGAACTCCTAGCCTGAAGGTTTGCTCCAAAATTACTGTTGACTATATTTCAGAGATACGACAAATGAGTATGCAGTACCCAGCTTTAAATGTCTAGGGTACGGCTGGTGACATAGGCGAATGTCGACGACTGCAGATTATATTATGCATGAAGAAATTGTGCAGTTGATTGGGACGACATTTGGAAGGGAGCGTGTTGTATTATGATTCCCTGGAGAAACAATGAGAGAAGGTGAAGAATTGAAAGCAGAGGTTGATGAAAATAACTATTATCATGGATGATTTTTTTAATATTCCATATTCGTGTGCCAGTGGACGGCGCTGATTATATAAGTCTCAATACAATCTGGAATGTCGCCTTGCTGAAGTTAAGCTGAGCCAAGCATATGCCTTTCAAGATCTGGTTGTTTAGGTTTCGTGGCTGATATTACATGCAGTGTTCGGGACGTCGAAGCATTATTGCTTAAATACATATTATACCGCTCCACCGCTCAAAAGAATGTGCATCATACCATGTTTATGACTGTACCAAATAGGAAACTACGCTTATGCGGATTAATGATATCGATACATTGTCATGGTCATTAGTGATTAATAAAACATATTAATATGATTACTGAATAATTATAAAGACATTAAAAGTATCAAAGAATTGCTTTAAGGACGCAGTACACCGACGCCACCTTTGTTCCAGCGGATACAGACGCCACTTCACGAGGCGATCGAACACGGGTTCTCCGGCGTTGTGGAGAAGTTGCTGCTGGCAGGCGCAGACATTAGGCTCAAAGAAAAGGTAAAATAAAACACCGCAAAAACTAACTAACGTAATACAGTTGGCGGTATTCATAGATGAATGGTCCTTTTTACTTTGAAAACTACCTTGCTATAGAAGAATGTGTTCTATGAATATGTGTGTAAATATAAATACTACTTAGTTACAACTCTCATTATTTCAAAGTTTTTATATGGCGGCCCGCGATTATAGGTCACCTGAATGCTGGAATATCTTAAGGAGTGAAATTGAGTGCTTCGCCGATACGTTTGTTTCACTGAAAAAAGGAAACGGTCCAGAAAGAAACATTTATTGAAAGAAGCCATTATAAAAATTAAGTACAAACAAATCATGTGAAATTCATATAGACGCACTGGAAATGATGAAGACTACAACATTTATAAAGAAGCACTTAACTAAATTACAACAGCAAGAGTTGTTATGCATATTTTCCGAGCAAACAGAAAGTTCAGGATAAGGTCGGTTCTCCAGAAGATAGTGCTGGAAATATAATATCAGAGGGATTCTTAATGTCTGAAGGTCTGGATGAGTAATTTAGTTCGGTGTTTACCAGGGAAGATATTAGTTCACTGCCAATACCAGAGGCTAAGTTCAAGGGGGCGGAATCAGATTATTAGGACAGTTAATTGTAACCCCGGAAATGGTAGCAAAGAAAATAAGGCCAATGAAGGATAATAAATCACATTGTGTTGTTATTTAAAAAGGGTTCGAGAAGCAAGTCAGAGAACTACAAACCAGTGAGTTTAACATCGGTGATTTGCTAATTATTAGAAAGACTAATTAAAGATCACATGGTGGATTATTTTCTTGTTAAACATAATTTAATAAACCCATCTTAACAAGGGTTTCTAAAAGCGAGATCATGCTTAGCAAATATGTTGTTTTTGGACACAATGTGTAGACGAGTGATCACAAGTAGATATTATTTACTTAGATTTTCAGAAAGCTTTCCACAAAGTGCCACATCAAAAAAATCTTAAACTAAAGATGAAGTGAAGTCCAGTTGATTGTCGATGTTTCGTTTTCATTCATCCATACACTGTCAACAACACTATATTATTTGAATATAAATCATCGACCTTCACATATTTTTTTCAGTTAACATAATTGGTAAACAAACCTTACTGGTCCGCTAACGGCAACCTTTTAATAAACATCAGCTTGATTATATGTTACAGTTACGCAACACATTTACTCACAAACACCAACGCACGCACGCACGCACGCACGCACACATACCCGCATGCACACGCACACACAGGCACGATGACATATACAAGCACACACACATATACACGTTGACACGCATGCACACACGCACACACGCACACACGCACACACGCACATACGCAACATGCACAACCTAATGAACCATTCTCTCCGTCCGCCTTCAGACGGGCAAGACGCCGCTGCATCTGGCGGCTAGAGGCAGCTTCGTGGGGATAGTGGACATGCTTATCAAGGCTGACCGCCACCACCAGGCGCAAGAGGAGGAAATGATCAGCATTGTCCAGTGCGGAGAATATCACCACTGCTTCTACGGCGCCACCTGCAACGTGTTCTCCGGCCGACACGGCAATGTACGTCAACGAGACCTATCGACGAGTACAAACCACCAACTGGGAAAATAAACGTTTAAAAAGCCCCTCAATTTTGTTTGTATGGGTTTAGAAAAAAATCGCTAAAATTCACGCAATGTTCACTGCATCATGCCATTTTTGAAAATGTTTTATTTAGTTGTGTTAACGTCATCGGGCAAACAACTCAAATATGTTCATCAAGGCTCTTTGAAAATGGCAAAGATTATTATGACACATGCGTTTACACGTTTGCACGTTTCCCGATCTTATTTACAACGTTTGACTTGTCGATGTTTTAGTAAGACTACGAACACTTGTATTAACTAGTCTTTGCGAATAACGTTTACTATTCGCTCACTACGTATCTGAACACATAAACAAACTCGATGATAGAAAGTAGATAGAAAAAGGATGAACGATCTGAGGAAATGTGTTGGAATGCAATGCACTCTGGCATGAGGATTATTGAGAATCCGGATGAGATGGGCAGGCCACTTGGCAAGGATGAGTGAAGAAAAAAATAGCAAAGAGAGCAGAGGCGGAGTAACACAAAGGACATCAAAAAAGGGTAAGGCCATAGCTGAGATGGGAGGACTGCGCGAGGAGGGACATGAGAAGATCCGGGGAGGATGAAAGATGGAGAGAGGGAGATATGGATAGAGAACATTGGTAAGATAAACACAACGAGTAGATCGGCAATACTGTGTCTGGTCCGCACCTCTGTACAGCTGGGAACAAGGAGGAGAGCAACCGTATTAATGGTATCAAGGCTAATGTACTAGCGCGGTAATTTCCAACAAAGATGGCCAACAAATATCTTCCGGTTGTGTCTCAACAAAAATACGCAAATCTCCCGAGTTTTTCTACATATGCTAATGGGTAATACATCATTTATTTACTGGACTCTGGGGTCACATACAAACAAATTATATTGATTGTCCTTAGTGTTTTATCCCGTCTAATTGATGTAGTTGTATGCGGCATCTCCAATCGGCTTGCCTTCTGCTTCGCTACTCGTTGCGCGTAACTCGTAAGTTTTCCCTTCATCCCCACCCGATTTGCGTTTTCACGCATGCCTTCACCAAAAACATATTCCTTATGGGGCAAGCAATCGGTATGGTGTCAGTGAACACGAGAAATAAAATTCATCAAACGGCTGTTTAACACAATGGTCTGATTAAGATTAATATGTTAACAACGAGGCAAGCTCGAATTGATTTCCCCTGGTTCCGGAGAATCACAACGTCACGCCGTAGATTTATCCTCTGTTAAAACGCGCTGCATGAATAATTCACCGAAATGCCGTCTATAAAATGTATTTAGTAAAGTGATCCGGCTGAGTTCATGCAGCGAAGCAACACATAAAAACGGAATAGATTCGGGAACAAATAGTTTCTGACCCAGTATGTCATTGCAATACATCATAATCTTATAACAACAGGGGACAAATGATTATTTTTTTAATCTGTCACAACAATTCGATAAGAACACGCTGATAAAACATGACATCGCGTCGAATCGGAGAAAACCAGAGTTTAGTTTATCAAATTCACAGTTGTTTTATTAACTGCTGACGGACGGTAGATCTAAATGAATATAACAATGAAGACTAAACAATGACGTATCCACTGTTGGTGTTGTCATTGAAGGCCGCGATGCATCACATTTAACTTAATTTATCATGTCTATTTTCTTGTTTTTTAGACAGAAGTAAATACTCGGAACGACAGAAAGCTGCAGTTCAAGAGGCCGGACCACGAAAGTACAGAATGCATGAAAGAGATACTCTGGAAACTGGCAACGAAACAACTCCGTGAGCAGGACTGGAAGCGACTGGCGTTTCACTGGAAGTTCGAAGAATCCCATATCAGAGCCATAGAACACCAGTACACAGGTAAGAACCTTTCACAGCTATATACAGGGCGCTCTAAATCAGGTTGTCTTACAGGTAGTTACAACTTGAAACCATGAAGCAACGTTAGTGAAAGATCAGTGTATGTTAGCAGACCCGTAGCGTGATTGACGTATTGGGGGTGTACGTTGTTCTGTCGGATTTTGCATATATTCCCCACAAACATACATCAGATTTCAGCCGGAGACTAAGCGGCTGTCGGTCATGGCTTCTGGAAACGGGGGTAGGTGGAGATGTTTCGCGGTGCAGTTCAAAACAATGTCAAAGGGCGGGTTAGACATACGCACACACACACGCACGTACGCACGCACACACACACACACACACACACACACACACACACACACACCATAGACACGTTTTTGTTCTGGACAGTAAGCTTATGATACTGTGTAAACTATTGTTATCGGGTGAAAAAAGCATATTTTTAATAAAACTAACCATTAACAACTACAATCAAACATATTATATTAGCAGTTTATTATTATATTGTGTTAACTCTTTTGGGTGCCTAGGTCCACACAATTGCCTTTTGTTTCCCTTTAAACTACACCTACCACGCCGTAAACCCTTTCAGGAGTGCACAGCTTCAAGGAGCACGGCTACAGGATGCTGTTGATCTGGCTGCACGGACTCAAGAAGGAAGAGAATCCGATGAAGGAACTCTTCGAGGCGTTGGTAGCCGTCGACCGCCGAGAGCTAGCAGGTAATGCAATACTCCACGAAACACATACCACCGAATAGTTGTTTGCGCGTAAAATAGAACAGTCCAACCTAACAACAAGAGTGGAACCACGTGTTTAGGCGAATATATGTAATTTGTTACCAGCTTATGAGGCTGTGTTTGTAAGAATGGTTGTTCAAGATCTTCTTTTCTCTTTAGCAATTCGGTAGAATGATTGCTACGATTGTTGCCTTGCACATGGCTGCTGCCTTTCCAGAGCACGTGCGGCAAAAAGCGAATCTACAGGTGGAGAAGGTGGTCAGTCCAAGGTATTGCCTGGTGTCTTGACGAGACGACAGTCGACGTTCTACGATCCTGTAGTCACCATGCCTACGTTCGGGACACGCCTAGCAGACGTCGCGACTGAAATCGCCCGGTAAGGCCCCGTGGAGCGCCAGAACTAACCACACGAGCCAGTGGCAAACATGCGATGCATCAGCAGTGATTAATTGCTGCGTTTAACCAGATGGTGCGCATTTGCAACGGTTTCACGTTAAACAGTTTCGCTTATGATGTGCGTGCTATGTTCGCGTGCAGAACTGGTTGGCATCGCTGTGACCGCATCTGCAAAAACTGTGTCCTTTACCACGAACGTTGGACCAGCGATGTCCGATTCCGATGCTGTGATTTTGGAAAGCCAGATGTAGGTTTGTTTTCAAAAAACGAAATATGAATACGAACGTGCGGCATAAAGATGTGTTCATATCTGTCATTATGGAGTAAGACAGCATAGAGAAAATGTAAGGACACAAACTACGAACGCTAACTTTGTATGGACCTTTTTCTTTAACCACCGAACATACCATGTAAAGAACAAAACATGTTTTGCATATATTGCGTCCATTTAGTGGCGCCATCAGCAAGCAAGGCTATTGTGGTGTACTTCGAATATCGGATGTCGTATTCTGATCGCCACAGTATCCTTAATCAAATCTGAGATAATTAATAAAATACCAACGGAAATAGTGTTTTGTTTGTGTTTTTTGTTTGTACAGAATGACAACTAGAAGTAGTTCTCAATGTAGCGATGCAAAGATACAGGATATAGAAACTAGATCGGTGTAAACAATAGTGAATGGTTCTGTAGGCAAAACCATTAAAGAAAAGGTTTAGGCTATAATAGTTATAGCTGAGGTGTAAGTTTAGCAGCGACGCAGGATTGCTGCATCAAAAGGTAATCAAATAATCGGGTTTGTTTTATAAATATAACCACATATAAATATAGAGAAAGTTATCGAAAGCTTCGATTATCCAGACGCTGTAAGGTGGCAGCACTGTGACTCCCACACTACTCTGTTCCCGGCGAGAGAGAGAGAGAGAGAGAGAGGGGGGGGGGAGAGAGAGAGGGTGAGAGAGAGAGAGAGAGAGAGAGAGAGAGAGAGAGAGAGAGAGAGAGAGAGAGAGAGAGAGAGAGAGAGAGAGAGAGAGAGAGAGAGAGAGAGAGAGAGAGAGAGAGAGAGAGAGAGAGAGAGAGAGAGAGAGAGAGAGAGAGAGAGAGAGAGAGAGAGAGAGAGAGAGAGAGAGAGAGAGAGTCCGAAACATGTTATGTGTTTAGTATTGGTTCAACAACCCCACCACCCCACCACCCCACCACCCCACCACCCCACCACCCCACCACCCCACCACCACCACCACCACATTTGTTTGTTGCCCCATGGCTGGGTGTAAGCTGGTTACTAAACTATTACTGTCAATTTTCGTTAACATGTTTAAATCACTATATGGCGCCACTGTAGCAGCTTTCCACCCGATACGTGGCGACGCCAATTGTGCAGTAAACCTCCCAACTACCACATGGCTTACTTGAAGTACTTGACTTAAATGACGTGTTCGCTGGCTGTCCTCCTGGGTGCCACACCCTTTCATAGCCCAATAGTCACTCACAAAAAGGCAAACCAACAGCTTGGAGACAAATGCGTCTGTCCTTTGATGTCGTCACGCTTTCGATTGCGGACATCATGGTGACATACTGTGACGTAACATAACATGCGTAAGGCCAAATCGAGTAGTAACGTCATTTCCGACGTTGTCATTTCAAGTTGTTTTCTTGTTTGAAAATGGCGGCATCGTTTATCGATGCGTACGGAATAAAGCTCGCATTCGTCGTTTGTAGGTTCACCATAATGCACTGCGGCAAGACCAGTTTCCTGTTGACTTTTTCATAGCATCAACTCGGTCGGGGCAAATGGCGTAGGGGAAAACAATTATATTTTTTATTCCCACAGAATGACAAGTTAATATCGGAGTATTCAACTGTTTGCGTTATCCTGTATATGTGAACATGTGTAAATAATTAGTAAATACGCTTCAACGTGATATAAATTGATTGCGGTAGTTTTATATACCTGCCAACCTTTGTTTAATTCCTGAACATTTACCAGCGGTTCAGCAAGCACCTCGTGTCGCGCTGTCTCGGATCTTAACATCGGAAAACGGGGGAGGTGCTGTTGGATATCTTTCCGGAACTTCAGCGGTTTAGCATGCCTCCCGTGATGTCGCACTGTCTCGAAGACGGGGGGGGGGGGGTACTCTTGAAGATGTTCAGCGAAAATCCGGGAGATTTGCATGTATTCCCGGAGACTGGGGGATATACCCGTAGTAAGTAGAGTACACAGAGGCTCGCCCCGCCCCTTTTTGACCTACTTTAGGCCTAACTCCATGCATAAAAAACTTACTACTTATACCCAAAATACAGTAGACTCGCGAAAATTCCGGGAGAGTTGGCAGATGTATGTTTGCCTGTTATAGGCCTAACGCTAAGAAATCACAGTATGCTGCGTTCATATTTAACTGAACTGCAGCGCCAGGGCAAGTCATACATGCGTTTCCCACCAGTAGACGTGACGTTGGCAATGCATTGCTCCACCGACTACCTCTGAAACAAATACAACGGCTGCAGGGAGTGCAGAACTGGGCGGCCATCCTTGTCGATGGCGCCAAGAAATTCTGCCACATCGCACCGCTACTGAGCAAGCCGCACTGGCTGTCGATGTCAGTGCAAGTAGAATTTAAGATCCTTCTCCTCACATATCGAGCACTGACTGGCCGTGCACCACTGTACATTGTGTGTAGACCGACACCAGCCAAGTAGACCGCTCCGATCTAGTGAACACAATCAACTATGTCCCGCGTGTAAGGAGTCACAGGGATGACCGGACGTTTTCCGTGACGGCCCCATTTTTGTATTTGATGACGCGGCATCTGACGCCAACAACAATAATGAGTGCTGTTTCTAAGTCGAACCTTAAGACGTCTCTGTTTTCGGGAATATTCTGTATGGCGCCGTGAGCAACAACTGTTGGAACAGCGCCTTTCACGATTTTATTTTATTTGAAACCGGGCAAAAAGGCACTCCAAATGGTAAAATGGGTATAGTTTACAATACGACAAATACATACACACGCGCACGCACGCACGTACGCACACATACCACACA
>OZ023216.1:21041051-21096051 GCA_963995525.1 Escarpia spicata
CGCATTCAAACATTGACACCTAAACCCAAATACATATACGCAATCAAGCGCGCATTCACGCACACGTACATTGGTTGGATTTAATGTTGAAAACATTCGGCGACCATTTGCAGGTAAAATGTAAATACAAACATGCATACGTACGTGTTTGTGTTTATGCGGGTGTTATATGCGTATTTGTTTGTGCGCGTGTGTGCAAATTTTTGGCTTGTGTGACAAACTGACAATGACATATGTTGAGTTGTGAATGCTGGCTTTACTATTCTCATATTGTTTTGACTTGTTATCCCGAATAACCAACTCACCTTGTTTGAAGTTATACGGTGGCGTCTGGTGATAGGTCATGTTGTTGCTTTCCATATCCCGTTTCTCCAAAGCTGCGTCGTATCCAACATTGTTTCCATATTCGAGGACGTTCTTTCGCTCGTAGTTGACAGTCGAGTGTGGCGAGATGTATTCGTTCCGCCTGGCTGGGTCGATGCGTGTCGCCAGCAGCTGCTCCGTCGACTGTCGACCGGTGCCCACGTATGTGCCTGTGTTGTCTCTGACGTTCAGCAAAGTTACTTCTTCCTGTGAGCAGGTTTCTTGCTTTATATATTTGACATGTATGGTATATTGCTTGTCTGACCACTGTTTCAACATTTTGTTGTGGTTTCATGTTCTAATTAAGTAATAACATATGTGAATCAAATCTAAAGTACGCTCAAAGCAGGACTTATTGTATCGTTATCCACAAACAACTGTCGATGCTACGATATGACTGTAATTATTTAACAACAGTTAAATGTGATATCCTACCTGTGATGTACGTAACAACGGGATTCGTCCAGAAATAGATGATTGTCTGCAGTTGATGATGACGTCAACACCCAGGGAAGCCACATTCTTGACGTAGTTCGTCTGAATCTGTCCAGCCACGTACCAGTTCTTGTACACTGGCTTGATGAGCCAGTACTTTTTATTCCATTTAGACACGGTCACGTCAGGTGTCGGTGGGTTTTGCAAAGGTGGTTCGCCCGTGACGTTGCTTATCAGGTTACGAAGAACGGCCTTCGTTGTGTAGTCGTAGCCAAGGCGGGAGCCGTAATTGTAGATGTCGCTACTGCTCATTGTTTTGGTGTAGCCGAGATAGGAGAGTGCTATAAAACTGGCGGTATATGCGGTGACGCAGTGGAATAAGACCGGCTTCGGTGCCCGGGATATCATATCGGCGAACTTCCTGACCGTCTCCATCTTGACAACCTCCGGCTTGGTTTTCACTAGCACCTCGAAGCGTATTCCCGCCAGCCTCTCGGCGACATATCGACTCTCCGTCGTGTTGAGCACTCGGTCAGAGCCGATGTTGTAACTGGTTGGGAACTCGAGTAAGGAGATGATGGTACCGAAGCCGGCGTCGGCCGCGTACTTGATCTGCCTCTCTGTCAGACGGCCGGCAGTGTACAGGTCGGACGAGATCCTCCTCACCCACCACGTCTTCGGAGAAGGGAAGTCGGCACGACCGCTTCGTGGTACCAGTGTTACTGACACCAGAAGCAGTACTGCGACACTCACAAACACAGAAAGGAAAACGAACTTCGAGTTCAACATGGCTCCTATGATATCCCGGGCTTCCAATGCATAACGTCCGGCTTTTATACCCGATGACGTCGAGATGACCTGATGATATCGATAGTCACGTGATATACATTCATTCAGTGACACTCTGGCGAGTGTGGTACTTCATATGTCAAGGCTTTTCAAGCAATAAGACATATAACATAACATTGTTAAAACTACATGCCACCAATGTCAAGAAGAACAAGTAATTATGTAATAATAATAATCTTTATTGACACATAATGTTCAGTATAGCACAGATGTAGCAGTAATATGAAACAAAATTGTACAAGATTGCCGTCTAGAGCTATAAGCTCCAGACGGCGTGCGAACAAAGAAGCCTTTGGCTTATCGAAAGTCCAACAATTTTCCATCTACGTATAACCCGCCCTCGCCAAATAGCTGTCTATTTTATTTTTGAACATATTCACACTGCTAGCATTAACACAGTCATCAGATAATTCGTTCCAGTCATTTATTGCCTCTGGGAGAATGAGTGCTTTCTCATATCCAACCTACACTGTTCCTTTACTAATGCTGCATTGTGCCCTCTGGTTATACTGCGTTCTTTCAGTTTGACGAAAATAATGTGTTAATTTTCTCAATGATATATTATGATTAACGGGATCAAAGATGTTGGCTAAATCCAGAAATAACCCAATTATGTGCTCTTTGTTGTCGATTGCCTTACTAATTTTGTCAGTTAGCAGTGACATAGCAATATCAGTGGATTATCCTTTCCTAAATCCAAATTGAGAATTATACAAGATGTTATGTTTCATTATGTAATTAATTAATCTATTGTATATTAATCTTTCAAACACTTAAAGGTTCAAGTAGGTAGGAGAAGGCCTGCTTGACAATAACAGGTTGTGGTTATGTGGTTAATTAGATTCGGAGTGGGTATGTTTGGTCCACATCTTCATCGAATGATTACTAGTACGGTTTGTTCAAACACGCAATTATAGGACGCGTTGCGTTCAATAATGGATCAGAGGTGGTTGGTATTTTCTGATAAAATACAAAATTATTATTCTGGCCATATGGGACAATGACCGCCCCACCTTTGCTAATCTGATTGTCAGTTAATAATTGTTTGTGTAGTACTTCGATGAGAGTATGATTTGTTTTGCTTTATTTCATCGATAGATGTATGTGATCTAATTCCTATTGGTACAATTATTAAAATACTTTTACCAACTACATCCACACTTGTTTAATTTGTATAGCAAACGAGCTCAGGGTTCTGCCATTGAGCATCAGCAGGGTATAAATGTATGTTCTTGTTCGGAAATATACGGCAATGATTAGAAGGCGTTACTAAATGTGGAAACATTTGACTAAAGTTATAAATTACGTCACCCATTACAAAGTATCGTAGATCTTCTATTACAACCACTTGTACATTAAGGACTACTAAACTGTACCAATGATTTAATACTATTAGGATACCAATTTGTCATAGTAATGTGTTTCTATAGCTCAAGCTGGTGTGGGTGTCACTCCTGTCACCATGGTAATAATTCGGAGAATCTTTCTCCTGCTACGAGTCACCACATTAAACATTCACTTGCAGCAGCATTTGACAAACATAGAACTATACATTGGAATGTGTAAAGACATTGATAAAACAAGAAGAAGGCGACTGAGATTTGTTGGACACCGCTACAGACATAAGGATGAAATGGCATCTAAGACCATCCTGTAGTAACCGACACATGCAAGATCAAAGTTAGGAAGACCAGCAACAATTTACAACGACTGCTTAAAGGAAGATGTGGGTTTAGAGCCGGTGGAGCTGAACAATGGCAATGATAGGCAGAGGAATCTGGAGACGGATGCTTGAAGCCACTAATATTCGATTCCAGTGGCCGAAATCGTGTGAGACGAGAGAGATTTGTCGTAGCGTGTGCTCCTTCAGTATTTCAAATAGGGCGCACGACATGCACGAAAAGGGAATATAATATATACATATTTTACTTTGACGGGTATTACTACATTAACAATATTGACAATGATCCACGAACACAATTATCACGAGAACAGTACACAATTAAATACTGGTCAACTTCAGTAACATGTTTGCATAGCATTTACATATATCAATTTGACCTGTGGTTAGACACCTATCCTGTGAAAAGGTTAACTAAATAGACGTACTGCTTACAGTCGGCGTCTTATCAACTGGACATTGAAATTCAGTGCGTGAAGTGTGCCTGCTCTGGAGCGTTTCTGTTAGTACTTCAGCTGATGCAGTGGTGATATCAGTACTAAAAACACATTATATCTTTATATGGCGTTATCTGCCTTTAGTGAAGAGCGGCGGCGTAGCGTTTAGAGCATCAGACTCTCAATCTAAATATTCCTGGTTCGAATCATGTTGCTGCGGTGTCGAACCTTGGGCAAGTTCGTTCACTCTACGTTGTTCCAGTTCACTCTACTGTATTGGTGAGTTCATGGCTATTTATGTACGAATAATCTTGGCCCAGTAAATATAGCATGACTGAATGCTTTCCAGAGAAGTTAGTGTTGTTTGAACAGGTCTGCCGGTGAGTAAAGGAGAAAGCGCTTTGAGTAGTCATCAGAACTGGACACCACGCTTTATAAAACGTCACTTTTATTCTTGAAAATGATTGCAACATTTAAAAATCTCGATACTCCGGTGAAGACATGGACCAGTTGGAATCCATTGCTGCTAATCCAAGTGATGGATTTGACGCAGCAGATCGTGCTTGTGACAATTGTTAGTGCGTTTATAAAAATGAATGAAAATTTTCTAAATCTCTTTGGTTCGTAATTATATTAAAGAATTTATATTTTTTTTTTTAAACTGTTATACCAATTGCTATAAAATTAAGTCTGCTGATCTAGCGAATAGCGCTCTAAGCGTAGTATGATCACCTTAACGCTTATCTGGCATATATGAAATTATTATCAGCTGGCAGTACATGTGCATAGTTTGTTCAAAACTACTTTGCAATCCGTTTGCCTTCGCGCATTGTGCCATTGGTAACTTGCTAAAGTGCGGACCAGTAACACTGCCCAGTGCTATTATTTAGTCGGCGGCTTCATTCGTTGACGACTTCGCGTTGGCAATTTGACAGCTTCGTGATGCGTCAAGAACATCGGTGTCGTCATTAACAATAACCCCGATATGATGTCACAAGTATAAAAAACATTCCGTGCCAATTTTGCTTTCGCCATTTCAATCAGATAAGCCTTTTTTCTATAAAAAAAAATACACAGGAGCACGGATAGTCAATGGTATCATCTCATCACTGCTTGACTACTGCAATTCAAAGAGTCTGAAGGCAACATGGCGCGGATGCAACGAATGCATAAACATGCTGGTAATCCTCGATATCTGTAATGCTTTTCCTGGCATTGCATTCATATATTCATAATCGAGCTTGCGTAAGCGTGTAGATGAACGTTTTCCTCTTAGATGGCTTGAACCTCGAGAGCCAAACTTTCAGGGATTAATCTACGACCCATATAATAAGACGTAAGACCAATATCTTTTCAAAATACCCCACATAGGTTAAGACTCTCACCCCACTTTGCATGGGATAAATCAGTTGCTCGGAACGTAAAATGTCATGTGCGCATAATGCGTAAAACGTAATCAAGCAATAGCATGAACTACGCGCGTGCAGCGCGGCAAATACTTCGGGAAAACGGCCCCTGCGTCACAGACTTGGCAACATGAAGTAGACGCTGACACAGTATGGTTATGTCTCTCCTCATACATGTAGCATAGCAATACAAATATTGTATAACAAGTCATCACTATCACAACTAGGGCCTATCGATGAACGGACCACGTACTTCACATTGTCTCCGACCTATGTTATTTTGAACAAACAACGAGTATCTGAGAGGGCGTTATGGTGTTTATGTAACGATGTTGTGTGTTCTCTAACATCTGGTTAATATTACTACCTCGACTGTCACTGTCAACTACCAAGGCAGGTAACGTGCATGTTTTGTTAGTGTTTATAATAGTGTGAAGCAAAGCACTGTTAATAATGACGTACCATGCATGAACCATTGATAAACTTGTTTGCTTACAAAACATTGTTAATCACTGAAACTCGTGAACTGAACATATTTAATTTGGGTTAATGAAACTTTCAATAATATCACAGTTATCTTCGCCCCTGATTCGTCTTCAGAGTTAAAACTAAACGTGTGACAGTGAACACATTGAAACTACTATCAGTACACTTGAATGTGCACTAAAATATGAGACCCGTCAAAGCGAAGTGGGTATTAAATCGCAACAGAGTAAAATAGAGCGTTATACCATTTTGGATTCCACAGATCAGAGCTTTACGATGATACGTCATTTGTTGAAATATCTTGAGTAGATTTAGAATTTTTGCAAAAATTTAAGCACACTTTTAAAAAGCTACATTTCGAGAAATCGTGTACTTTTGGTTCATAGTAGCTATTATTTCTTAATATGTGGGTTCGTATTGCACGTAATTGATTAGTTTGAGATTATGTGTCGAGACAAATTAATTTGACATTGAAAGATGAGATTATGGTGTATGCATTTCTGCCAAAATCATAACATTGGTGGGACATGACATAAACAGTTATTTTGGTTTGTATGCCGAATACATCTATGCTACTTAATACCCCGGCTCGCTGTGCGGGTCAAACGTTGTCGTATTATGTAGCAATAGTTGGCAGCATCGTTGGCACGGGTAAAAGAGGTGCTGTCACCAAGCGACTTATATCAGCATTCGCTGAATGCGTATGGTTTCAGTTGCATTAATCAGTAAGGCTACTTTTTCTAGCGCAGTAGCGATGGTGGTGTTGCCAGGCGACCTTGTTTGGCGACGACCTCATTATGTATGCATGTTCGCTCGCTCTGACAAACTAAGGACGAGGCGTCATCATTTGTAGCGTTCGAGAGCTTTTGGACACGATTTTCACGAGTCAAGCGAAACACGTGTCCAAACAGATTCCACTTATCTTTGATTAATATTATTTTATCATGTTCTATTTGATATAATTCATGTGTAAGTCCAAATACTATAATGAGATAGGGTTATATGTCGTAATGTTTTTTTCTGACCTTTCTAAATAGTATGTGTTATTAATTGGTTATATTCGTGTTGCTTTCGTATTGCCCTATGGATAGCCGTTTTGGCCCTCCCTGCCAACACAAATCTTGTTGTAGCCATTGTTTATTAATTCTCACGAGGGTTTTGACGCGCATCGTGATAAACGCGTATATGCGCAAACATGTGTTGATATTTCTCGTTATAAACGACATGTCTTTGTGAGCGCGCCTAATACTGATTCAACTCATTACAATACGGCATGCAGCACTACGGCCTGGAAAGCGATGACGTTATTAATCGTCCGTACACGATGCGGGCAGTAATTCGCAATATTGTGTGTTTTGTGCAAATAAGAACATTTAACAACACATGTGAGGGCACTAATAATACATTACTGTTACCGTTATGACAATTTGTTAGTGTACTAACTTTGAATAATTTTGAGAACAATAATTTCGCAAAACGACATACAGTCCTGGGGGTTTGGAACCTAGGTTGAAACTACTCAGTGAATTGAGTGTCGAACTTATTTGCACAGGAAGTGATGGGAATCTTAATTTGTGTATCCTCGAATACACACGGACCACACAGAGGTAAAGTAGAGGGTTATGTATAACTACAGCTGCAACTGTGTGATCTTTATGTGCAGGTTTTCAGAAGGAAAGCTGTTCAGATTGACCAGGATCTCACTCAGCCGCTCAGTTCTGCTTGTTCTGCAAAACTGTTAAAAGGAATCCTTTGTTCCGTCAGTCATAGTGTACTAAATTAGAAAAATTGAAAGTGCGGTTGTATAACATGTCGAAATCATGAAAAAGCTCACTGATATGCAAGTGTGTGTGTGCGTGTGTGTGTGCGTGCGTGCGTGCGTGCGTGCGTGCGTGCGTGTGTATCTGTGTGTGTGTGTGTGTGTGTGTGTGTGTGTGTGTGTGTGTGTGTGTGTGTGTGTGTGTGTGTGTGTGTGTGTGTGTGTGTGTGTGTGTGTGTGTGTGTGTGTGTGTGTGTGTGTGTGTGTGTGTGTGTGTGTGTGTGTGTGTGTGTGTGTGTGTGTGTGTCAACAATCTGCGGCCCGTGGGCCTTGTATGGCCAACGGAGTTATATATTGCGGTCCACGGGCTAAAAGAGAAATTGTACATATTGCAGCCCGCGGGATGACAACAGTTAGTCCACCTTCCATGGTCGGAAGAACTAACGTAGCTCTTTCGCTGATATAAAAATGTTGACCCTATGCATGTGCCTTTGAAAGTCTTTAGGGCTCACTGCCAACCCCGAGAAATGTGTAAAATCAATGAAAATGCAGAATAAAATGAACCGGAACTACATTCTCGCTCGAGGTCGAAACCACCTGAAATGTCATTTGTTGCATTTTTCCAGAAGCCAGATGACATAGTTAATCATCTGTCTGAAATAGGTTAATACAGTTTGTGATGCATGTCTCAATGTGTCGCACAGCAGTATCGTCTTCTGCGACACGTCTTTTCCTTTGGTCTGTAACCTGTAGCGGTTGTCCAGCCATTTCGCTGTTCAGACGCAAGTATTCACCTCGGTCAGCCCTAGGTATCATCCACTTAAGAACCAGGGATTTCGTGTCCAGGTTTGCAGTCACTTCAATGGTTTTGTCATATGGGATGCGGCCAAATGAATTTCCTGTCGATCTTTGCACTGCCAATTCTCCATTGATAAACAGTGCTTGTGCGTCTGGATGACTTTCCGGAAGTGTCATAATTTGTAGAACATATGCAGGCAAGTATCGTACATAAGTTTTCCTGTCATGTGCGGCAAACCATGGCATCATCTCCAGCATGAATGTACAAGTTCCAATCTACTACTCTCTTGGACCGAATAAATTGCCGCAATAGACCCACAATATCGATATATGATGACCAGAACTTTCTATTTGGTCCAAGCGATGAACAAAACTCTGTGAATCGTTGCTGTGCCAGTGTGAAGATTTCAGATGTCAACAGTACGCGCATTCTTTCAGGACATGGATTATGGCTCAGCTCATTAATGACCCTTACCAGAGAGTCTATGTCTAGAGGTGCTTCTTGCTCTGTGTTCCATTGCAGAAACACGGCCCAACGAATTTGACCAATGCCTTCAGCAACCAATTTATGTGCTCTGACACCTCTATTGTAATGGTGACCATCAAGTGTAGCATCAAAGGAACCTGTTGCTAAGACATCTGACTTGATCAAAACATCTCGCAAACCTGCGTTACCAAAGCGACGCCCAATGATTTCCATAAAGGTGATGATGATACGGAACGCACCCAAGCGCAACACAATTCTCTCAAGCCCGTGATTGCGAAAATAGACCGGTCACATCGACAGACATGGGAGTAGACCCACAGCTGTCAGAAGACGACTCCGATATGGACTGACATGGTCTATTATCACACAGTTAGTGAACTTCTTTAGAGAACCTTTAAAATGATGATGTATTTAAAATTTGTTGTCGTCATTACCACACTATTTGTGATTTGCCAAAGAGCCTATTTACATTAACATAATTATGAAGTCAATGCATGCATCTCGTAATTACGCAGTTATATGTCAAAAAGACAAACATGTTATGTTATTAAATACATGTTAGCCAGCAATGTTGAAAGTCTTTTACACGAACACAACGTGAGCAATACCCACCTTGAAAGGACGTTGTTTTTTTCTTCAATAAGGGAGTAGGGTTAAATATCTACATAAATGTTCAAACATAATAAATAACAATTATTCCTTCAGTAAGTTGAAGTAATTGACCATATAAACATCGACACCTGGTCTGTTTATATGTAATTTTATATAAGGCATTATGTTGTAAAGTATGTGATTTCGTGTTTACCGTATGTCGCCTGAAAAACTGTGAATTTCATACTTTATATGGGCGAAAAGTTAAATGTATACACCTGATTTATGGTACAAAATTGCCTTGCATTATCTTATGACCAACTACGTGAGACTGTAAGATGATTAACAAATAAATGGTTGCTTTAAAGCATATTGTGTGACTGATTTGTTATTTCACGCCATTTTCTCGATTTAATGGATAGGGTTACATATATGATGATATCTTCATTAATATTGAATATTTCTCGCCAGTTTTTATTCAAGTAATAGTACATCAGAATATACTGATACGAAATTATCGGGTCAATATCCTATGGGTATGATTATGGAACAAACGGAAGCACTATGCATATCAATTTTATTGAAAAAAGTTAGAAATGTTTACACAAAATGACAGAACGTATCATATTATATATATATATATATATATATATATATATATATATATCTACCCGTACATATATAACGAGATTCAAGTAAAATTATTTTATTTACGGCATTTTTTTATTTTAGCTTTTTTTAATTTTTTGCCAACCACTAGTGATAAATGTTTTTTTATAAAACGGACAGCTAAAATTGTGGTTAATGTTTGGAAATTATTAGTCTATAGTTCAATTAAAAAGAAAATTTCAACAAACCTATGTTGGCGGGGGATGCAGCCAACTCCTGTTTTAAGGCCCTTTTGAAATCAGCACCACGACTAATTGTAATATTGCATTATTCTATAATTAAGAGTTGTTTTTTGTTTTATTTTGATACTTTGATATTTTATAATCAAATTTGCTATTACTGTGCCTTTAAATATTCTAAGCTGGCATGTAACATTATGATTATCAGGCCATATAATAATAATAATACAATTTTATGTAGCACTGTATCCAGTCCTTAGTTCTGTTCAAAGCGATGTACAAACAGTTCACAATTGTATGTCACTCATTTAGGTAATGAAAGCGATTTTAAAAAGGTGTGTCTTCAGCGCCGTCTTAAACCACGCAATAGTGTCACACTGTCTGACTGGCTGTGGCAGCTTGCTCCAAAGAACAGGGGCCGCGATGGAGAACGCACGGTCTCCGAAAGACTTGAGGCGTGTGTTTGGTACTGGCAGTAGACCAACAGAATTTGATCGGAGGGAGCGTGTGGGCTGATATTCAACAAGAAGCTCGGAAATATATTGCGGTGCAAGTCCGTGGAGTGCATACACTGCAACATACTAGTTTCAACATATGTTTTATTCAATATTCTATAATCATAAGGCTTTGTTTTATCATTCAAAGTTGCCTTTAAATTGTCAAAGTGGCATCTGATAGTATGATTGTAATGTAGTCAGATATATATATATGTATATGTGCGTGTGTGTGTGTGTATGTGTGTGTGTGTGTGTGTGTGTGTGTGTGTGTGTGTGTGTGTGTGTGTGTGTGTGTGTGTGTGTGTGTGTGTGTGTGTGTGTGTGTGTGTGTGTGTGTGTGTGTGTGTGTGTGTGTGTGTGTGTGTGTGTGTGTGTGTGTGTGTGTGTGTGTGTGTGTGTGTGTATAATGACGCGAAATGGTAGATAACGGCGACTGTAAAAAACAAATAGAGTACGCAGAAATATGCAAGACCATCAAAAAGAAAGCAAAGGAGGACATCAGAAAGTACAAACAAGAGATCACACGAGAAACGATCATGTAATCAAAGAGCCTGAAGAATGCAAGAAGAACACAGGCACTAGACCGACTGATTACTCTTCTAAACAAACAGGGTAGAGAAGTACAAGACCAAGATATGATCATAGAACGAATAGAGGAATTCTACACCGAGCTATACGACAGTGAGCAGAGTACCATAATTCACACCGACCCGAAAGAGGTACCAGAGATAACACCATGGGAGGTGGAAGCAGCGCTAAGAGATATGAAGAATGGGAAGACATCAGGCAACGACCATGTAAACATTGAACCATTAAAACAGGTTTTTAAAACAGGAGAATATACCATCTCGAAGACACTGGCTAAGCTGTATACTAAATGCTTATAAAAATTTATGAATTGTAGATTGTGCTATTTATCACAATTCCAGGTGAACCTTCCAGCTAGGCAGAGATCTTGGAGTCAGTGAAGCAAGGTCATGAAAATTGGATTTACAGCATCCGATGGGAACCAAAGATAATCAAAGGTAATGTCCGTTTGTGAAAATTTGTGTGACTTTGTGTGACTTTGAACTGTTTTTCTTTCATCTTAATGTATCGATTACAGACTTGTCAAAGAACTAAAAGTACTTATGATTGGTTTAACATTCTTTCAGATGGAGAGCGCCACCAGCCAAAGTGTCTGTTATCAGCAGCGATGGACAAGACTGTGATCCTTTGGAACCATACCTGGAGATGGGAGTTTGGATGGAAAATGTAAACCAGATTAAATATTGTTGGAATTGTTATTTACTTGTTTATTTGTACAGCTAATTATTTATGGAAATTTGGATAGAAAACCAGATGAAATCTTGTGAACATTTTTATTTACATATTTACTCTTATAAATACTTATTTATTGGGGTTTGAAATAGAGAAATGCAACTATGAATTTACAAATATGCAATAAATATGCAGTATATTTTCTTGTATAATAGAAATGCAGCTGTATTAAAAATAATTGAAATTGCAATAATGTACATGAAATCATTCCTTTTCATGGCCTACGTTTACCTATGTCAACAGATAAATTGGTTCTTTCCCATAAAAAGACAATGTTAGAAGAAAATGATGCAAGAACATTGTTGGTACTCATTTGACACTTTCTGCTTTAGGACATCGGTTTGTGTGTGCCAGTGGTGACATCTGGTGGCCACTTTGGCCCCATGCAGAACTTGGTGTGGCAGCCAGACACTAGGCAGTTTATGCTAACGGTCAGCGCTGACGTGACAGCAAGGCTACACAGCTACTGGACAGCAGACGTTGACCGTCAGGTAAATAAAGTACGGTGCGTGATAATGTCTAAGCTATAGCAGCGCAAATCATCAGTGTTGTGGATGGCAAAACAGAAACGTTGGTGATGTGTTAGATGTTAGGATTATCTCAAAACATAGACGTACAACATTACATCAAACTACTTTAATCATCCGCCTCTGATTTTGAAATTACATCATGTAATTGCAATTTTGTACTTGCCAGATGAGATTTCAGTTGTCATTAACAAAACTGTCTACATGTACTTAAGTCAGGGTTTGTGAACTGCGATCGAACATATAAACATTG
Organism: Escarpia spicata; assembly: GCA_963995525.1. Taxonomy (NCBI): domain Eukaryota; kingdom Metazoa; phylum Annelida; class Polychaeta; order Sabellida; family Siboglinidae; genus Escarpia; species Escarpia spicata. The sequence goes on from OZ023216.1 coordinate 21,053,789, forward strand.
TTTCAGGAAATAATACATGTAGTCTTAGCCGAGTAACTGCTGCCAGGCTTAATGTGCTTTCCAGAGAAGTCGAGATGATGTTCGATTGAATTTGTCTGCATAGGGGTAAAATGTAGTGTAAGGATTGGATACAATGCTATATAAGAACTTGCCTTTCTTATACAATATCTCCTCAATAGCCGCAATGAAATATAATTCCTCAGAATGTAAGCACAATGACATATGTCAGTCACTAGATGACACACCTGGATTGACTTGTTTAAGAGCTGATGGCATGAGATTGCTTGACCTCAGATCCATGGCTAAGACCTGCCATGATTGACAAGTGAGTTGGTCCCTTCTACATGTGGTTACTCTCAAATGGATATGCCAGGGCAAGTCAAAGACCCAACACTGAGGGTAAATATGTATATTGTCATGACCTAGCCATCTCTAGCAAGCACTACGCCACTTGTGTGTGGGATGGGCACTACGTTAGCTGCTGCCAAAACTAGTTCTGATGATGGAGCAAGCGTCATGAAAATCATATCTAGGCAAATACTGAAACTTTGTAAGATGTCATTGTTATTGTTTATTATTATCCTATCTGTTGTCACGCAGGTTCTCATTTGCGGTGGAGCTTATGAGAAAGTGGGGCGTGTCTTCAAGGTTCCAGTCAACTTCATAGACAACTTCCGTCGGCTCTGCAGCATTGACACCGAGAAAGACTTGTGTGACAAACAGTTAAGTGCATGTCGGTAGTGTCTCTGTCATTACTGTCATCCACACACAAGTACAATGTGCGTATTTGTGTGTGTGTGTGTGTGTGAGTGAGTGAGTGAGTGAGTGTGTGAGTGAGTGAGTGAGTGAGTGAGTGAGTGAGTGAGTGAGTGAGTGAGTGAGTGAGTGAGTGAGTGAGTGAGTGAGTGAGTGAGTGAGTGAGTGAGTGAGTGAGTGAGTGAGTGAGTGAGTGAGTGAGTGAGTGAGTGAGTGAGTGAGTGAGTGAGTGAGTGAGTGAGTGAGTGAGTGAGTGAGTGAGTGAGTGAGTGAGTGAGTGAGTGAGTGAGTGAGTGAGTGAGTGAGTGAGTGAGTGAGTGAGTGAGTGAGTGAGTGAGTGAGTGAGTGAGTGAGTGAGTGAGTGAGTGAGTGAGTGAGTGAGTGAGTGAGTGAGTGAGTGAGTGAGTGAGTGAGAATTATGATGTCCAATTTATTCTGTTTAGAAGCAATGTCTGAATTTTGTTGTATTATATTCAGTTAAGCGACTTATTGTAGTACTACGAGGGGCTGCCGTAGGCCGCCAGTGTGCCAGCTCTTGGTCTGTCGAACAACGTATCTACCTGGAGCAAGTACCTACCCAGGACAAGGAGCTACATGGTGCAGATGACCTTCGACCTCAGCTGACCCAGCAGTATTCGGAGGCCTACTTTGCTCCACTCCATCTTACAGGTGTGTGTTTATGGATGCTGTATGAGAGATGGTTGACCTAGCATTAAGCGAGATTGTCATAACTGTGAAGCAGTGCAGTGATATGGTTGTTAAAGAAGTTAGAGAAAATGTCAAAAAGAATAAAGAACTCATCTTAACATAACTTATGAAGCATTCGGGTGATGTGAATTGTGTTATGTTAATGTAGCAATAGAAGCACTGACAAAGCGATTTTATGTACCAGAGATAATGGATACTCTCAAATAGATAATGTGTGAGGTACGTAATCAGGGAATAAATACGGGGAAGAAACACATTTTTAGTATTTGTTGTCAAAATATGTAATTTCATACATACCAGCGGGATGGCCGTAAGAATCATGTCAGTAGTTTTCATGGTTATGAATGAAAATGAATACAATGTAATATATATGTGTGCATAACTTCTCTCCAATAAGGAGGATGACAACTTATGCTCTTGAGAGTTTTCTCCAGTAAATCAATCTCCTCCTGACCAGAGGTGCTGCCACGTGAAGTCCTGTTGTGAAACCGGTCCTCCTGCACATTTGTCACCTGCCACAGCAAATCGGCTATTAAGTCTCGCAGGCCTATTCTGCACATGAGGCAAAAATATCTGTCTACGTTATTTTCCATAAATTTTGTGATTTTGGCATCTTCGAATCTTATCTTTCAATGTCCAGGTTATTTTCCTCGATAGGCAAACAAAAACGAATAAAACACATCCAAATTTATGAAACCAAATTATACAATAATAGACAATATGAGTCCAAAATACCTCTTTTTATCAAAACGTTGCTTTTTTAAAGTTTTCTTCAATGTTATATAGAAAAACTACTGAAGATATTTTAACAAATGACATATCATGTTATAGCTCATGATCTGTGGAATCCAAACAGGAACAAAACTCCGTTTCACTATTTTGCAAATTAATACCCACTTTGCTATGTCTTTGAGGTCACATTTCTCAACACAAATTTGGCAGCTCTGGGTGACATCCACATTAACCAACATTAATCAAGTATGAGGCTGCAGCCTCATAGACCACATTGATCGTCTACTTACTTACTGCTTATGTATCCTCTTCGTGCCGTGTGGCACATAAGACTAGCACAAGATCTCGCCAGACCCCTTTGTCTTGAGCTTCCCTTGCTCATGTGGCCCAGGTCAGCCCGGCAGTCTTTAGTTCTTCTTCAATTGTCCGTCGCCTCTATTCCTATTTCCTTCTGGCTTCCAGGTCAATGCTGTCTTTGCTGCTGTAATGTCGTTGCTCGTCCTGTAGACATGGCCGAGCCACGACCACCTCCTCTTTTTTCCGGGTGAAGCAGATATGTTGTTGATGTGTTGCTTGGTGGAGTCTTGTGTTGGGAATGGTCTCGGGCCAGTATACTTTCAGTGTCTTCTTTATGCAGGTATTGTGGAAGCTAGAGAGTCTATTTGTGTCTTGCTGTGTCACTCCGAGCCGTACAGGAGCATATAGAGAACATTGCTCTTGTAGATTCATAGTTTTGTTTTTCTGGAGTATACTGAGGATTTCCATAGCCGTTGCAGACTTGCAAATGCTGACCTGGCTTTTCTTAATCGTGTTGTATGTCTTATTCTGCACCTCCTTGGATGATGCTGCCCAGGTAGGAGAACCTTGTTCACATATTCGAGTGCATGATTGTAAATCATGATAGGTTTCTGTGTCAGGTTGCTGTTTGTCAATATTTTTGTCTTTTTTGTAATAATTGAAAGACCAAAGGAACTGGCTTGTTGTTCTAGGTTACGTATTTTCTTTTGTACTTGATATCGAGTGTGAGAAGGCAGAGCAAGATCATCTGCATAGATTATATCTTCGAGTGAAGAGCAGAGGTTCCATCTGATGCCAGTCCGCTGTTGGTTGATCATGTTTTGTGTAGTCCAAACGATGGCTAGAGTGAAAAGAAATGAAGACATGACACACCCTTGCCGGACACCGGATTTCACAATGAATTCTGTTGTTGAGTTTCCGACACTGCAGGAGACATTTTTGTAAAAGAGCTGGATGGGTTTCACCAGCCTTTCTGGAATTCCATAGTGCCTCAAGATTTTCCAAAGACTCCCTGTGCACACTGTCGAATGTTTTTTTTCAAAATGTACAAAATTGATATATATTTTTGTCTGCCACCCGTTGCATTGTTCTACAATGTTCCGCAAAGTGAAGATGTGTCCAGTTGTTCCTCTTCTTTCTGAAGCCTGCTTATTTTCATTCGTGTCATGATGATCTTAGAGAAACGTTTGCTTGGTATGGAGAGTAGAGTACTTCCCCTCCAATTTCTGCAGTATCCTACATTCCCCTTCTTTGGTAACTTGATTATTCTCCCATGAGACAGGTAGTTCTTCCTTTAAGCATTTCATTGAAGTGTTCTATCCATATTCTTTCCTGTTCCTCTTCATTGGTCAGCAGCCGCCTATCTCTGCCCATGTAGTTGGTGTTTCCACAAATCTGCTTAGTCATACTCTACATAATTATATTATAGTCGAATATTTCATGATTTTGTTACGTTCTTTATTTATCAACATAATAGTTGTGTACCCATCTACGTGTGTTTAATAATTTTACATTAAAAAGCTGTTATATAATTATATACAGTATGTATGTCATATAAATCAGATGTCCCAAATTGTATTTGTTGAAATCCATTTTTTACTTGAAATTCTAGATAAACCTGTCTAAATCCTTACTACGCTTTACTAAATATAGGTACCAGATATGTCAAATAAAATATGCTTCATTTCGTTGAATTTAAGCGTAAATGCAAGAACCTTATATTTGAGAAATATATGGTTGTGGAAATCTAAACAAAATGATACACAAATATAATCATGCCATTGAGGAAACTAGAATATATGTAAAGATGTGTTCTTATCACACACTTTAAATGTTGAATATACACATATTCCATCACATGTTTTCAATTATTGTAGCTAGATAGATAAATAGCAAATTCGATTAATATAATATTTATGTATCACTATACATGTACGTATGTATGTGTGTATATGTATGTATATATGTGTGTATATGTGTGCAATGACTTATTTACCCCATTCAAACATTGTATATTCTCAATTGTATTATATATAAACTTGTTTGGTTGTCTTGTCTAGTATATATATATATATATTGTTATCTATGTTCTGAATAAACGTTCATACATTCAAAAAAAAATGTATACCTGCGTGACGGAAGAAAACACAATACTTCAATTGTACCTTATCGTATTAAATCCATATTAAAATGAAATGGTATCATATTCCTCCCAGAACAAAAAAAAAGTGTATTATTTATAAGATATGATATAAATGTATGAAGATCTATCTCATGTAATTATAACATACTTGTACGGCGTCAAAGACGGACACACCGCGGTCATATCATGGGATGTGGCGGCCTGGAAGCGCGTGTGTCTCCAGTCTTGCGTTCTCACACACCGGAGACAATTTGTTGTCTCCCGAGACCGTACATGGTCTATCTTCCTGAATCAGGTTAGAGGACCATATGGATTCAGTGCTTCACAGAGTTAATAATTATTATGTTATTTATATTTGACGAGTGTTTGTTCTGTGCAGATTACTGGCTCCACATATGTTCTAAAAGGAAACAAGTCATAGTTTTTCGTCTGTGCACCTAAAAGAGTTAATAGACAGTAATCATCAAAGTGGAGATTCCGATCAACTATCAGTTTTTGCTGCCTGAAATACAGTGTCAGTGTATTGTTGAGATTATTGACCAATAACTGCTCAGCAGTTCTTTCACTTGGAAGGTACTGTGGCTCGTTAAGCTCTCAAAAATGTGTACATTTTGCTATCTCCTATTTATCTGGTTTGTTGTATGCCCTTAGGCTTACATTCAGACGTGGCGTTACACTTTGATATTTTGCAAACGAAGTTGTCTCTTTCTTTGCTTCAATGATAGAATTGTCATTAGAAGTTAGATTTAACAGTTTTGAGTTGTCCTGTCAGTTGTGGAGCTGCTGTATACAAGATTACCGTACACAGACAAGAAGTCATCTCTACACACCAGAATCATCTGGACGTGCCAGTGGTCGCATAATGACCGTTACTTCATAATCGTTTCCAGCGACAAAAGTGTCCGTGTCAAACAAAAACATCCATTTTGTGTGTGTTGCTCACTAATAATAATAATAATAATAATAAAACTGATTTGAATTTCAACATGACATTAAACAGTTACAATCATATTCCCAGGCTCCTCAAATCAAACGTTGCATCATACTGAAATATGATGTAGCATGTCATCTGATAGGCAACAATTAATTAAATTAAATTTAGACATTCAGTGCAGGCTGAGAGTTATTGTTATATTTAACATGTTAATCTGCTGCCACTCTGCACCCTTTAATCGGGCAGCATCGTGTCCTAGTTCAAAAGTAATACAATGCCTAATTATTTTCTATATTAAGTTCAACAAATATATGGATTAACTTAAAATATTGAACCGCTAAATTATTTTGCACTTAATTATAATGATTGGGTTAATTCCTATTAAACATTAATCGGTTACATCTAGCAAACTTTATGATTGGATAATTTTAGAAATATCTGTTACTGTTTTCGCCAATCAAAGGAGTCTTAATGTTCTGGTTCTGCACGCCATTGTTTGGGAACATGGACCGCCAGGAAGAGCTGCATGTCTTGGTGACTACGGAGCATGCTCAATGCCCCTTGACCTGGGCGATTCCATCTCTGCAGTCGAATTTGCGCCAGTTCTCTGCAACAACTGGTGAGTGCTGCAGAAAGTTGTACTTCTGGTAATAAAGGTATAATTACAAAATGGAACTTTATGGAAGTTTCACATTAACTAAGTAAATAAACCTCTCGTGTTTTATTTGGACATTGCAGCGCTCTAGTTTTGTGTAACTTTTGTTGTTAACAAAATGCTGTGTGGCATAAATGTTTTGTTAAAATACTGAAATGGCTGATCAAGTTTATTAGGGGCTTTTGCATAGAATCATTTAGGTTTCTCGTTATTTTTTACTATACTATTAGACCTGTTTCCACACCCATGAACTTGTTTAACTCATTTTAGAGTCATTTTGCAAAACATTGAATCTATATAGTATCCTCTCCGGTATGTTGGCTCATTCATGAAAACGTGTTATATAGTTTTGGTGAAAGTTATTTTATCCTGAGCCCTTTCAGAATTGTGCACAAAATGTTAAACATGATCCGCTTTTACAAAGATCACTCTTGCGTATATGTCTTCAGCTACCTATTGGCATTCGGGCTGGACGGCGGAGAAGTAGTACTTTGCAAATGGACGTCCAAACAGCCCCAGACCACGTTGTTTTGGACTCAGTGTGTTCGGCATGGACAAAGGTCAGCTGAATTATGTCGTGTTTTGTGTTATGGAAGCAACTATCCAGCTTAGTCCAAATCGTACATTGATTGAAGTATCTGGAATATGGTGATAGCTGCTCACTGGGTGTGGGTGGTGGGGGGCCACCTACCCATCTGCTAAGGAGACCAAGTGCAGTGACACAGCAAGGGTATTTGGAAAGGGTAGATCACAACGTAACATTTAAAGTGGAAAGACAACATTACGCCGACAGTCTCTTCCTCTGCCTTGGTGTAAGTAATTGATCTATCGATCATGTGACCCATTGCCTAGCAACAAGATCCATCAAGCCATAAAAATTAATTCCGAACATGTGGTGTGTGAAATTTTGGCTCCAAAGGTTTTTCTTTATGACAAAAACATAAGACAAAGTTACTTAAGGGACACCACGTGCAGGAATGTTTTATCTGGCATGTGTCATGCTGCTTTAGTATTGAAGTGTACATACCGTCTTGGTATATTACTTGTATCAACATACTTGGCAACATAAAGCTTGACAGAGACCACGTGCATAGTTTTATTATGACGCCAAGCTTTGCATTTGCCAACAAAGTTAATAGCATGATATGTCTAAATGATATTACCAGGATGGCATGACATCTGCTTGATCAAACATTTCCGCATATTGTTGTGGCTTTAATAAAATGTCTTGTTTCTATTAAAAAAAACGAAAAACGTTTGGGACCATAATTTGGAACGCTCGGACACATGAAGGAAGAAGGGTCAGAGGTCAGTGAGCAGCACCACCTACAATTGGCAAGTTGCGGGATGGATAATGCTCTCAAGATTTACACGATTAACCTCGACAAACTGTGATAATAAAAACTGTCAAAAGTATACGTATGTTGATGTGATTTTCATTGTAACATGTTATTTATGTGTAAATAAACATAAATAAAACATCTAAAAGTAACAATGTTCTTTCTTCATTTTTTACATTCCTGAAATATAACATATGTCTTGTCCGCCTAAGAAAGCCTTTCCTGCCATGTGTTCACACAGCTAGAATGTTAACAAGATCGCTATCCAGATAATAAAACCCCAGTTTAGAAGTGGACAATGGATCCTTTGGCTTATCAACAGTTATTTCAGACTAGTTATTATTAGTTCAGTCTCCAGTTGATTGAAATCACTACAACCATTAAATTGTGTTGAAGCGTATTGGTGAAAAGCGTATTCTGTGCAAGAAATAAACATCAGTTGGTGTTCCACCAAAATTAAGGCCGGCATCTGTAATAACGGGGAATCTCAATAGAATCCTTTATTAAATGCCAAAATTACGTACATCAACTCGCAAGCCCCTAATAAAATTGTGTTCGTTTGGCCATGCCGGTGAATGCTAACGCGTATCTTTGATGTTGGGAATAATATGCAATGCGTAGGTTATCATTAGTGGAAAACCGCGTGATACAACAGTGACCTTTGGCCTACATGTTAATTAATTCGTTTCTGGTAGGATTGTTTGTCCACTGCGCTAACACGACAACTGTAACCACGTTTGACGTCCAGAACAGTGTTCTCAATGCAAGCCTTTGAGTCCACTGCGGTGAAACAGACAACTGATGTCATGCGTGACGCCGATAATAATATCCTCAATACAAGCCAGGCTCTACGGCCTGGTTATTCAATACGAGGTCAAAATTACTTCTGTTCAGTTACCTTTGTTAGGTTGCTGTTGGCGGTATCCACGTGACGCCCATATCAAAGTACAGGTAGACTGCACCACCGTCTGTGCGGTGGTGCAGTCTACCAGACATAGGCCAGACAAATTAAATATTTCTCAACTGATTCACAAAAAAACTGCTTGGACAATGGCAGCATGAAACAAACATGTATATCATCCTTCTTTGTAGTGTGTTGTTTGTTTGATAGCACATACAAAAATGCATACAAAATGTGTTTTGCGCTTAAAGTCGACAGTCGAATTATGGTCTATGCATGATGATCAAAACCAATTTTAAATATGTGTGTGGTCAATAGAGTGACCAATCTAATGTGCTCGTCGTTTTCGATGAATACAAAGTCCTTGGTTAAAGATAATTATTAATGAAAACTATTAAAACCATTAATTAGCATGCATACTTTGGTCAGTGGAGCTTCCATGAAAAGAGTTTCCAAGTCCTTGGTGCCTATGACGCCATCTAATCCGTCTTGACCACTGTAGCTGGCCATAAAGGTTTTAAACACTTCACAACATGGGCTACCCCAGGTCACGATATTAGTAGAAGTGACTGCAAATCGATTAATTAAATCAATCGTCCGTAACAAGTGGCAACGCGTCTCGTCAGCATGCCGCGACAGCAATGATACAAGCATATCGCTGTCCAATCAGAAGCATTTAAAGTGACGTCATTCTATTGTGCCAGACGGCTATAAAACGGCGCGTCGACAAGCAACGAACGAGATCAACATATACGTTGTACGGCCGAGGCTGTCTCCCGGCATCCACCCGTCACCATGGCGGACTGGAAGTGGGTGCTGTCACTTGCTCAGCAAGACCAACCATGTTACTGACGCATACTTCGTAGCCTCTTGGGACATTCATGACCCAAGAACCGCCAACCAACCCGGTCTGTGGGGATGTGCGCCAATGCGGCTCCGCTATCGTCCGGGAGGCCGGACGCCGGGAGTTTGGCGCACTACCCACGGGCCACCCGGCCCATGGCGAGATGCCCGGCCGTGTGTTGTGCGCACCGGGCGTCGCTGTGGACCGGGTGGCGACCGGACAACTCGTCTACTCGATCGGCGAAGGACCAGCTCGTGGTGGCATTGTAAGTTATATAGGTCATCGCGTGATTCAGTTTAATCGATACATAAATATAATAGATTCAGTTGTACAGCTTCGGCACCTGACAAATTACAATTAGGCCTATTTGTTGATTGTTTGCAATCATGTTACTTTTGAAGTTGTAATTATCTTTCAAATTAATAATTTATATATCTAGCATTTACTGAAGTTGTGGTTGCCTAACACTAACAAATTATTTATGTATGTAGGCTTTATTTCACGGAAATGTCGACGTCATCGTTCCACTCCGAATTTCCAATATATATACCTGTATAATGCATTATAAGACACTACAATTCATCTGGTAATTATTAAAGATAGTATGCCTAAGGTTATTCTCGTGATCTCGTGAGTATGACACTTAATAACATGCCACTCGAGCTGCTGCGGCGAAACAAGACGACGACTACAGACTACGAAGTATGCGTTTTTTGTGACATGTTGATCCTATTGAGCTTGGTTGACAGCGGTCAACCCTTCGTGCCGCCCGGCATCCAGCCCCCGTCGGGCCGCTAGTCCTGTCCAGGCCGTTATTCTGTCGAAAAAGAACAGATAATTTTAGGGTTGTATTTTCATTCGATATGTATGCCTACTAACTACTAGCGCCATTGAAACACAGCAGGCGGCGTTCACCGTCAAACGATGGATGGCTACAGTAACTGGCCCATATCACAGCAAAATAAACAAAAAACAATTAACTACAATTTAATGTTTTACCGTATATTATTGGACACTTCTGTGTACAGCAAACATCTGCGCAGGTGGTGAGTACATTATGCAAGTCTAATATGCGTCGTACGCCACAATTTCCAAATCAATGCAGTCGATGGCTTTCTTGTTGAGATTGCACAACTGTTCATATGACCCATTGTCGTTCGGAATATTGACTTGATGAGAGCAAGCCCTAAAAACGTGGGATAGACCGTGGTTGGCAGACAAATTAAGGTTTCCGTCCCTCTCGTGTAGAACGATAGGTACTTCGAAAAGCTATCTCTTTTCAGCAACTGTGTGACGGCGGGGAGAGTGGGCAACAACGCTAGAAAAAATGTCGCCTCGCCGTTCAATATGTTGCAGTTGATGTCGCAGTGGCGTTGTCGAAACACCAGATCTACGGCGATTGGCGATCCTGATCAGAGCAGACTAGCCACGGCCCACCATCGTTACGTCCTCTATGTCATAATTTCAGTCGATAGCAAAACCACTTGTCTGAGCCACTCCTGATGGATCCGTGAACCATACTGCTCGTGAAGCAGCTCAGCTTGATCGATGTCAGGGTTTATATTTATTCCTCTTCTGGCAGTGCGCTCGAGCTGAGGACTCTTGCTCTAGAAGGTGACGAATCCGTACCGGTCATTACTATGTTCCTCCAGTCGGGTGCGGATAATTTTGGTCGTGTCACGTACGATCGTGAAAGGTAGCAATGGTGCTTGTGAAACACGTTGGGTAGGAGTGTGGGCGCAGTACAGATCGTCCAGATTTTTTTTTCGAATGGGGTACCAAACGCCCCGCTCTCTTGCTCCGTGTTTCATGTTGCTGGTAGAATAGCCTATCAGTTATCTTCGGGTGTAGCTGTCACTGTTCAATAGTGAGCGGATCGGGGCATCGTGCTTCGACTCCTCCTTGTCCGTTGACACTTCATAGTCTCCACCATCAGGCCGTGCCCGTTCCAGCTCCTGGCTCCACAAATTCCTTTCGCCGTTTTAAGGTATACAGCAGCTACTTTGCCTATCCCGTTGTTATGGTGAATTTTTACTCACAGTCGGAATGGCGTGCGCAGCAATCCTCGCCACCAGGATACACAAACGATAATGTCTACATTAAAAGGTAGCGTTTAACCCAGCATATACATGTTGGTGGGTTTCCAAACGGGTATCCACCCTGTTTATTGCAGGCTAGTACAATGGCTACTTTTGTGGGGCGCGTTTGACAGAAAACAGTTTGGCGAATCTGTGTCAAGTGCCGTAACAGTTTTAGCTCCTGTCTATCAGACTGACATCGAACGACGGATGGCGGTGGGGGGTGCTGTTGGAGATTGTTTGCCCTGACGTTCCGCCCGTAGAACCCCAACAAACGGGCTAGCATTTTCCTATGAATCATACAAGAATGCAGGATTTGTTTACGCCCCTGACCTACATATTGTTCCGAACATACAAGCACTGGGCTCTTAAAAAAGCGCTGTGCCTGAATAAACATTTTTGAAATAGAAAAAATATGGGTAGGAATTAGCTATAGAATCTAAAACCGATCACTACCAAACTAAGTTAGGGAAATGGTATTTACAGTTGCACACGGGTTAAATAATGTCCATCTGAAGACATGCACACGAGGGGTTGCTTTGAGGGGGGAGGTGCTGTTGAAAATGTTTCGTCGCCGCGCCACCTATTACTCGGGGCAGAAAACAATATGTCTGCCCATATATTAACAGTTATCAGTCATAGTCTGGTCTACTTTTTATATGGATGTAATATTCCGGAATAAAGTTTTTGAATTGAATTGATATCTTGCACCCACATTTCACAGTCGCCAAAATACACCTTATTCCTCACATTAAACCTCGATTTCCAACCGCCATTGACGCTCGCCACACAAACAAACATTCACGCTCACATTTACTGGGGGGGGACAGAACCATATGTCTGTTCCACGGCGAATTTTCCGCGCCTATACTCTTGGCTGATAACAAGTGCAGTGTGCAACGTGCAATTTTCGGAAGTTACACTGGTGGCAACCGGAATATTCCGATATCCACACCCGAAGTCAACGTGTTTGCTAATATTTTATATATCGATGTCCGCTACAACAGGCCCACAAAAACTTATTTCGACCAACAGGTGTGCAACATAGTATTCGCCAGCCGGGCGCCGCCGCCGCCGCCGCCGCCGCCGCCGCCATAACACAAAACACGTAGGTGAAGGACGGGTAAAGTGGGCTCCTCAAGATGCGGATCCAGAGGATTGCTTTCAAAAACGAATGTCAATGGGGGTTTACTTGGACGTATTTCACAGATGAGTGTGTATGCACAGAGACGCACAATACATCTGCATACCATTAAATGTTTCGCTTTATGCAAAGATGTGCTCAAGTGGTTGCTGATTAATAAACAAACATGTTGACCCAATTTGACTCTGTGATCTTCAAAATCGAGGATGGCAGCCATACACATATTTTTCTCATCCTATGAGTGAGTGATCGATCTAGATTGAATTCCTGCTATTAACAAACAATGCCGACAAAGATATAAAACTTACATTTTGGCTGACCTTCTAAAATATAGACTTATGTTTTGAACTCAGTTTTACTATGCTTGATTATTTCCCCATATAGCTACGTTTTATTCCTGTTATAGCTAGGGTAGACTGGGACAGCACAGCCCGTTAGGGTAAGACGCCCCCACCATGTACGCATAATAGAAACACAATAAAGTGCAGAATAATGCTGACATATTTCGAATAATTACCCAGAAAGCTGAAAAACACGAGGCAGATGTGTGTAGGTTGTCGCCTGTGGGTTATCACGTGATACAACAGTAACTTTACATGTTCATTTCTGATAGCAATCTTTGTCCACTGCGGTGACACAACAATTACACTTATGCTTGACGTCCAGAATATGGTTTTCTAAGCCAGCCTTTGTGTCCATTGCGTTTAATTAATTCATTAAATCAATGTGTTTTGCCAATAGTCAAACTGGTGCAACTCGCTATATAGGCCCTAACGGTGCAAACGAAGAACTTAATTGGCGACATTATAATAGTATCATTCAACTTGCACGTCAAACAATGAAACATTGGGAATGGGATACGTACTTGTTAACGTTGTATAATAAAACATATGCTAGCTAGCATGACATAATTATAATTAAATAATAAAAAAACAAATACGTATATGATGAAATATTAAGACATTAAAACAATAGGCCCATACAAAGTTTGCAGAATATATGTTATGTATTAACTATAACTTAAATTGAATAACAACTATAACTAAATATCTTGCTATTTGTATGCATACATTATATTTTTAAACAATGATTCGTTCACAGAAGCGAAATAAGCAAAAGGAATGTCACGAACCTATTGCCCCAGGTTAAAGTTGGGGCAATAGGTTCGTGACATCTGTAATAACGAGGAACCTCAATAGAATTCTTTATTAAATGCGGATTTGATGGGACAAGACGATAGTTTTGGGCGCTCGTATTGGTTTTTACATGTGACATGGTCTCTCTTGGCCTTCTAGGAGACGGTGCTCATGGAATACGGAATGAGTAGCCTATAAATTGTGAGGGGAGGTAGAAATTAATAATACAATATGTTACTACAATGTATCATATGTATTGCGAACGCAGAATAAATATAGGGCGTAAACATAACCCGTATTGGTGTGTTGTGCTTTTGTGCGAGAGATGCTGCATCTGAATGAACAGTTTTCAAATTTAGCCGGATTGAGCTTGCAGGAGGAGGAACCAACAAAATACCGAACCCTGACCAACACGGCGCGTGCGCACGCACACGCTCACGCACACGCTCACGCACACGCGCACGCGCACGCACACGCACACACTAATTGCAGGGGTTGCTCCCATTTCGGCCGTAAAGCGATCTAAATGCTTTAGCATATCCCCAATAAAACTATGCTAATTAACTTCATGAACGATTAAAACTAATATTTCAAAAGTGATATTTTAGCCTAGGCTAGAATACATAGGTCCACAAAATAACCAGAATGTCAATAACATAACAGTGACATTTTTTTTTTAAACTCAAGGATTTGGACGTTGCGTGGATGTGTTTAAACCTAATTGATTCGTTGCACTAAACCATTATTTAGAAACATGTTGCTGTATCCATACATAACTGTCAATTAACTTATTAAAATGTTGTTTGTCTGAACATATATGTTATGTTTGTCTGTTTTTGTGTATCATTGTATGCCAACAATAGTATACAATAAAAAATACACCAATATGTGCTAGCCTCCACTCTTGATATTTTCTTCTGCTTATATGGAAAAACGTTTATGAAGTGAAATTATACAATTAATTAAGTTAATCACACAGACCGAGTAATAATATATAGGGCTGGGTACATATATAACTGCCATACAGCATCAGAATATACACAAACTCCATACAGCTGTCCAAAAAAAATCTGTGACCTGCCACAGCCAACCAGGTATTCAATCGCAACGGCCTGTTCTACACACCAGCCTAAATAGCTCTCTTTCTATATCCAGTTTACTTTCCTCTACAAATAATCCAAACTAATAACATAAACAATTTACGAACCCACAGATTAAAAAACAATGGACAATGTGAGACAAAATTAACTAATTTCTCAAAATTATAGCTTTTTACAAAATTACTGCTGTACAATGAGTGATTTCCAGATATTTGTGTAAAGGAATATTATGTTAGCTTTGTACAATACATTGTTATTCTAATTAACTAGAAATGACATAATTACAATTGAACTCAACTCTGAATACATGTACACAGTATATCACATGGCAGCTGTCATATGCATTATGCATTAACAAAATGTGTAATTTTAGGTTTCCATAAATTGCTTGCATAGCACTTTAGCATACTACATTTGATTTCAGGTCAAATAACCTTGATCGATCTACCGGAGAGTGGAGACAGACAAGTGCCCTTATGTATGACTCTGAAGTTACAATAGCCTGTGACGATCGACACACTTCACCTGCATGGATGTAATATTACACACAGGGCCAGCAAACTGAGGACATTGTAAACAGAAGAATTTACAGTGTCCTGATAATGTATAATAAATTGTGTTATTTGTGTGCACAGTCTCCAGTAGCATTGTTTGTTCTTCATAAACACGTTTAGCACTCAAGGGACACCAACTTACATAAACAACATAGACTTATCCAATAATTCTTTCTCCATCCATATTCACTATGGAAGATTATTTTATATCATGTAGATATATTATTAGTTGGTAGGGATTTATACATGTTAAATACACATGTTTGCATTGTGCCTAAAGTCCAGGATCTGCAGAAATATACAAATATATTTGTAATCAAGGAAGATAAAGTATGAGTATGTTGAGTTTGCTTGCTAATTAGTTAACAATTACTAATTAATTAAGTTATTTTAATGAGAAATGACAGGATGACGCGCTATGCCTGCGCAGGAGTGCCCCCTAGACGTGTTGAATGTGCTCTCCCGTTACTTGCCCCTTACATGCTTGGAAATTATGAAATTTATTGTTGTTAGTTTGCAACAGTATATGTCATAAATAAATCACTAGATGCAGTGCACGCTTGTCTTGTGTTCCCGAGAAATAACGACGCCAAACATATCGCCCGCACAAGACTGTTCTATAAATTGGCGCAGACGAAGCGTCAGCCGACAATATACTTCTGCTTGGAATAGCACAATCTATACAGGGCGTCTTTAAGGTAAGCATACTTACCTGAAACTGATGATGACAATCTATTCACATGAGAATGTCAACCCCATATTAAGCCTGTGTTTCCCTCATAAATATCATAAGGGGTCAGCACACTGTCAGGTTTCCCATTGGCGACCATGTTAATGTTTTGTGTGATTATAAGAAAACGTGACCTATAAAGTTTCTTAAACTTCTCACCTGCTGTTATTATCATCTCATTGACATGCTGGTCGAGTTTAGTCAAAATCTCATATCTCTAGCTCTTGCAAAATGCCTGTATGTATGACACCCGTCAATATTTACAACTGGATGCAGGCAGTATTCCAGCTAAAGTGTCAACTAGCCAAATTGCTGCCAGATACCCTTCCGCTTAGTAAAATCAGCTAAAAAGACACCATTTTACTGTCAACAGCTTCAACAATCACATCTAGAAATCTGACTAGTCAAGTGCACTTATGTCAGAGCAAGTGAATATTAGAAAAAGTCATTTCTCAAAAATATACTGCACTTTGTTTCGTCTGTAATCAAGCAGGAAGTCCAACAGTGTGCTGACCCCAAATAGGTATGGCAATTTTTGAGAAAATGTTGAAAACAACACACTTTATAGGCACCAATGTTACAAGCACTGTGCAATTTTATTTTTTGTAATCCCTCCAGGTGTTTGTGTTTTATGCACATTTCAAAGGTGCCACCAAACTTGGCAAGGCACCATAAAAATCAGCACTTCGCCGTTGGACAATTTGTAATCCAGCACAATGTTCTCAGGTGGCACTATGAACTCCTAATAAAGTTTTCCAGAAAGTCAAATATGTGTTTTATAAGAAAATTCAATACAGCCAGTTGTTACGTTACATTCAAATTTGTATTTATTTTTTGACCTTGTGCCCTATTTACAAAGGTAAACATCAACAAAAAGTCACATTAGGGTGTGAATTCCTCAAAGGCCTGACGTCTTAAGCATTTCAATTACATAATATTACACAGCCTAATT
The DNA here is from genome assembly GCA_963995525.1 of Escarpia spicata. Classification (NCBI taxonomy): domain Eukaryota; kingdom Metazoa; phylum Annelida; class Polychaeta; order Sabellida; family Siboglinidae; genus Escarpia; species Escarpia spicata. The sequence continues at coordinate 21,070,793 of OZ023216.1, forward strand.
AGCAGACATTCAGAAAACAATGCCACTTGCTTGATTGGCCAGAAGGTCCAGTCAGTAGACAGATCTGATAACAGGCTCCGGCTATGGCTGACTCCAGCTAATCACTGTCCTCAGACTTCATTAGGGTCAATTACAACATCTTCACGTGTGTTTAGTCAGCTGAAGTAAACAAAAAACGATTGATGAATCACCCTGCTGCAATGTTATTGGTTCATTTTCATACGTATTCTCAAATTGAGGCTTAACTACTGGCATACGCACCCCACCCCCCTTATAAGACATGTGTTCCGTCGCTGTGATTTGGACTTGCCTACTGGTGAGAAGTCTGTAATATCCAAAAACGGTTTGTTCCATTCAACTGCAGTTTTGCCATACACGTATTTTCAGTAATTGTTTCAAGATATTTGAAGTAAAATGCGTCCTCCGTGATTGTGCAATGACTATAGCGTGTTTCCCTTGCTAGGGACTTTAATTGGGGTCAGCACACTGTCAGGTTTCCCATTGGCGACCATGTTAATGTTTTGTGTGATTATAAGAAAACGTGACCTATAAAGTTTCTTAAACTTCTCACCTGCTGTTATTATCATCTCATTGACATGCTGGTCGAGTTTAGTCAAAATCTCATATCTCTAGCTCTTGCAAAATGCCTGTATGTATGACACCCGTCAATATTTACAACTGGATGCAGGCAGTATTCCAGCTAAAGTGTCAACTAGCCAAATTGCTGCCAGATACCCTTCCGCTTAGTAAAATCAGCTAAAAAGACACCATTTTACTGTCAACAGCTTCAACAATCACATCTAGAAATCTGACTAGTCAAGTGCACTTATGTCAGAGCAAGTGAATATTAGAAAAAGTCATTTCTCAAAAATATACTGCACTTTGTTTCGTCTGTAATCAAGCAGGAAGTCCAACAGTGTGCTGACCCCATAAACAAAGTGCATGGAAAATGTAGAAATAGACCTAGTGTTGTTCCGAAAACGTTATCCTGCTGTCTTTGTAGTTCATTGTCTCTGCTTCATTTAAATGCCACTATTTCCCAAAGCATTGTATTTTTCTATCCATCATATCGTTGTATGTATGTTACCTTCTGAACAAACAAAACGTCGTGTTTAGTCGAAGAACTGCAACTTGACTGGTATGACAATTGGAGACTTTGTACTATTCTTGACAGTGTAAATAGTAGTCATTTGTGGTTTAAGATTTCGTTAAGTTGCTTATTGTTGCTCATTCGTTACTTACATATATTGTGCTGAGGCGGACATAACTATAGTTAGTTATGTTGATATTGTAAGCTAGCAAATCTGTCCGTTTTTTTGTTTGGCGCTACATCTACACAACCGCAGAAGTTGGTTTCCCACTTATTTGTAAATGAATGATCTTTGTTATGTTGTAAATTATTTGAAAATTGTTTTGTGTTCACGCAAGTTACGTCATACGTCCCCTGGCTGATGTCATCACGACCTCGGAACAATACGCGTTACGTTAAACACAATCGATTTACGTTCGTCTAACTTATGGTATGAGCTATAAAACGACAGTTAATATCACTTTATCAATGGGAAATATAAAAACAAAGACGTTACTTTTCTTCCGAAGAGTTGTAAATTAATCTTAAGACGTGTGGTATCCGGGATGCAAACCGTCTAGCCGGAAAACGTTAACATACATACGCCATAGCTCGATTATAGTTAGATGTTGGATACATAGACGTACTGTATTTCTTAATTTATGTACAGTTTTAACATAACATGCAAGAACCAAAACAAATCGGTCGAACTGGCATCTGCATAATTCTGACCGTGATCGACTACGCAATGCCAATTGCATGGATACGTGATTGTTGAAGTTATTTGACATTTCGACGTAGTACATGGTGAAATTCTGGCCTTTTTTATTTTGTCCCTTAAAACAGGGCAACACTATTTAAGCCAGAACAGTATGCGGGAAAAATTGATATAGCGAAATAGGTCCTACCCACCAGCTGGAAACGCTTGCACGTCGGACACAAAAGTTATCTACGCTAATAATGTGTATGCAAAATTGACATAGCGTACCTACCAGTTATCAGCTGGCGCGTCGTCTGGATTTCTGATCATGTGACACAAATGTGCATGAACATATTACATATAAATGAAATACTTATGCAAAAATGTTATTGAATGTTAACAGTCACAACAACTAAATGATAACAACCATTCACATTAATCACACGGGTAAGATCGATGTATATAATGACATTTATTGCCAACACGGCTTGTCATTCCGAATCGAGACTTGGACATGTTTTCGCGCGACTTATTTATTTTGTTATTTGCAAGTATTTCGGCGAAATCGACTGTTTTAAACAATTAGTTTGACCAAGTTGAATAAAATAGATATCACAAAGTTAGAATATGAGCTTATGTCGCACACATTTCTTCTGATATTTGTAAAAAAAACGGCATGTTTTTATTAATGTGTCCGACTCGCGGGTTGACCAGTATATGGCATATCTTTGTGACCATTGCTGCTAAGGAAACGTTTGGCTGAGTTCTCGTGCATAATTGTGACTGTGACGTGAGATTCTGGATACGTCAACTGCGGGAATTTGTTCAGTGTATAAGTTTTTATTTTACTTTATTTATGTCCGCCGCACGACACGTAATTAACTAATAAACAGTAAGCACGCTACACCTTGGTGGACAGTTCGACAATAAAAAATATGTTTTTCTGTGTAGTGACGCATAGTGTCTATCTAAAGAAATATTACGCAATTGTTGCTAATTGGCTGAAGTGTTACCGGTTGTGGATTTCCACTTTAAATATGGAAGTGTTTCCTTCTAAGCACTGCGTGTTACGGCTTTCCGTTGGCTTTTGCATCTGAGGAATACATCCTGCTATCGACTCTTTGTAAACATCGAACTCTAGACGGGTGTAATCGTACACTTGAGTAGTGCAATGTTCACATTGTATCAGCACTAGGAACTCGAAATAACCCTCCAATTCGCACTGGGTACACGGTAGATAGCGGCTAGCGAATTACTATAAATACGTAGTGCTTGATTAGAGCATGTGTCGTTGAGAGGTCGAGACGAACCATGTGGTCGACTGCTGGCTTCCTCTGTGTGCTTGTGGTTCTGACGATCCCGTATAGCCGAGCGGGCGATAATGACAACTTCCCGTCCCCGAAGACGTGGTGGGCGAAGAGGATCTCGTCCGATCTGTACACGGCCGGCCGTCTGACGGAGAGGCAGATCAAGTACGTAGCCGACGCCGGCTTCGGCACCATCGTGTCGCTGTTCACGTTCAGCGACAACTACCGCATTGGCGACGACCGGGTGCTCGATACGACGGGAAGCCGAGACGTGGCCGAGCGACTAGGAGGCCTTGGTTACCATGTCATCTTACAGCCGGGAGACAAGATGGCGACGGTGGAAACAGTCAGCAAGTTCGCCGCCATTATGTCCCGGGCAGCAAAGCCGGTCATACTGCACTGTTTCACGGCACAGAGTGCCAGTCTGATAGCCCTGAATTACCTCTCGCAAACCGCCGGACTGAGCAGCCGAGACATCTACAGCCGCGGCGCCCTACTTGGCTACAACTTCGCCGCGAAGCCTGCGTACCGCAGTCTGATCGAGACCATCACGGGCGAGCCACCCTTGCCCCACCCGCCTACGCCCGACGTTACGATACCGGCGTGGAACGGCAAGTACTGGCTCATCAAGCCGGTGTACAAGAACTGGTACATGGCTGGACAGATACAGTCGAACCAGGCGGGAAATTTGTCGTCGATGGGTATTGATGATATAATCAACTGCCGACAGAGGGCTGTGTCTGGTCGACTTGCGGCTCGGTGGCCGTCACAAGAAGAGGTTGTCTTGCTGAACGTCAAAGACAACACAGGCACATACGTTGGCACCGGCCGACAGTCGACGGAGAGACTCCTGGTAACACGAATCGACCCAGCCAGGCCGAACGAATATATCTCCCGAGACTCCACGGTCAACTACCAGCGAGAGAACAGCCTGGAATACGGAGACGACACTGGATACAACGCTCGTTTCGAGAAAACTGACATGGAAAGCAAGAATCTGACCTATCAACAGACGCCACCAGATAACTCCAAACATGGTGAGTTGGTGGTGTAGTGAAGCTAAACGTCTTAGTTCTACGGTTAGTCTTAATTGCTGTCCCGCACAAGAGCTGATAGTGTATCCTTAAAGTAGCCGTTATCGTTTGCTGGTCGCATATGTATTTGTCTCTGAGTACCATTTTAAACGAAACGCCTGACGCTAGAATAACACGGTCAGGCAACATCACACAGGCGAGAATGGAAAAGGATGTGCTGGAGAGTCGCCAAAAGTCGGGGTCCGCCGGCGGAACAAGGTGACAGGGTGACCATTTTAATAGAACACCTATTAGAATTACGATCCTGCCTAAGATATCCAAAACAGTTTGCACCTGTATTAGTATTAACGTATCCAGAAGACACACACGAGACGCTATGCGGTACACATGATATATAACAACTAATGTTAAATATTATACAGCATGTTTGCTGGTATGTAGTGGCATCTGTTCGAATTATTTTCAGACATAAAGGGCGCGTACACTCCGTCTTCCATCAAGGCCTACGTGCCTAAGTGGCTGGCTGCAGGAAACGACGCTTCTGTTTGCGTTCATTCACAATCGGGATACAGAGCAGGTAAATGCAAATAAACATAAGTAATGACTACACACGCACGTAATTAAACGAAAAGTGCTGCAACTTAAGGAAGCGACAGGTTAGAAAGATTGTTGACGTAAACAGATTGCGACCCGTCTGATAAGATGTGGCCTTGTCCCACTATTCTCCCGTGCTGTAATGTGTCTTGAATTTGCTTCGCTGGCGGCTACCCAGAATAGCGTCTTCTAATTGCTACACGGCTAACTGTCAAATCGAGCGATCTTGGCAATGTGTTATCATTTTGAGAGAGACGAAAAGCACTATTGCTGCAATGTATTGTTAGCTAGCACAATAGTTCAGTAAATAGTTGTTGGTTAGGCTAACAAAATTGTTTTTTACAAACATTGTGTCGACCAATATAATTATCTACATCCGAGAACAATGTAGTGTTAAGGTACCCAACTGAGGCGTCACGGATCATTCTGAGTAGCCCCTAGAATTCTGTAAACACCAATCTGATAATTATCAGTGTTCACATCAAGAATGGGCGTTTTCTTTAACCGCCCATCGTTGGAAGTGTTTCTTCTATGTTATTATTCTCTTCAGTTGACGGTCTCTGTATATATATATACTTACAGCCGTCGTTACCCTGATATCGGCCGCCCAGCAGTATGACTTGGACAGCGCGTGGGCCATAGAACGAGCGAGTCAACTCGGCTATCCGTTCGACAAGGAGCAGGGACAGCCGATGGTGAAACTCTTCAGAGAGGTGCTACGTCGACCAGGCGAGACTAGTCGGCTCGAGAAACATCACCCGAATGTCGTCGTCCACACGCCGTGCTGCATACCACTTGTGCACCGCTGAAGAACCATACAACACCGCGTATTGCACCATTGAAGATTGTAGGAAAAAGATCCAGAGGACGCCAGAGAATCAAAATAATAGATAGTCTGTCAACATGATGTGGAAGGAGTTCAACAGAAATGCTACAAAGTGTAAACAACCGTGCGGTTTGGAAAGCCGTGATTGCCAACGCCTGTGACAGACACGGTACGTGGAAAAAGATACCGTATAGCCACGTCTCGACATTCAACCTAAAGTTGCATTCTCAGTTAATATGTCATTTTGTTTGTTTTAAAGAAAATCTTACTTCGGCATTTGATGTGTTATTCGACATTTAATATGTTATTCGGTAGATTATGCTTTGGCCAAATGACCGGTCGTCAGGCCCGGCCATCGAGTATTAAACGCAAGCCACGCGGACAGAATGTTTCGTCTTTTGCGCCTTGTTACCTTAAAATTGCACTTTATATGAAAAAACGTTTATGTGTAATGGAGAAAAGTGATATATAGCGCATGTAGATTTACTGGAAATTGGTATTTAAGAGATGGGCGATCTCAGCATACAAATTTAACACGTGCCTGTGAAATTCTGTATGCAGCGGAAGTTATATGTTGAAGTGTACATTTAATATACGGTGCGATTTTTATTGTTTGATCATTTCGACTCCCCGTTTCTGAAAAGCCGCAGAACGAATACGTTTTCAGTAAATTTTGAAGTAACTTTGCATTTTCGGCACACACCACTCACGATGAGCAATCTCTTCCAGTACGCCCTGGATGGCTGCTATGATAGTAAATAAAGAATGAATAAAACGTAGTCTGTAATAGGGCAATCAGACGTTGTTGTTAACAGTGTCTTTCCCTGAAAGACCTGCTGATTGTGACAGTGTTAGCTCTTAACATGCTGTGGCGTATCTAGGATCTCGGAATGGGACAAAGGGGGCAGATTTTCACAAGTGTTCCATGCTGAAATGTAGTGGTGAAATTGGTTAAATAGGAAACATTAACCAAATAAATGCAAAATGGGATCCAATCCCCTTAAATACGTCATTGCCAACATGCTTCCATAGCATTATATATACGAGGGGTTAATATCGTGTAATGGTGAACGAGGAGATCCTTGAATACTCAATTTCTTGTCAAATCTCTATTGTTGTGCCCGGTGCTATTTAGCGACCTGCTTGATTGTAAGGTGACAGAGAAACACCCCTGACACATTTGCCGCACACGTATATTCCATGTAGATTCACTAACATTTAGAAAACGAAGTATAATTTGACATGCGACACTCTCATAGTACGTAGATGAGTAGGTTATATTTGGCAATTTTAAAAAGTAACAAAACTGCATTACAAAGCGAGCCATGGAAAGCTTGTATTACAATACATTCCGACAAGAGAGGATTATGGTCGTCTGTGCACGCATGCGTGCGTTATGCGCACGTGCCTGCATGCGTGCGTGCGTCATGCGTGCGTGCGTGCGTGCGTGCGTGATTGCGTGCGTACATCTACATGTTGGCGGGTTGTACGTAAACACGTATGTAGGTAGGTAGGTAGGTGGGTAGGTAGGAAAGACACTCGCACACACGCGCGTGCGCACGGATTTAAAAGTTTGTTCGAACGTTTTGTATAAATTGAAAATGTGCTCTTATTTGCTGACTTAGCATGGGGGTCTGTATTATTGGTCCTCGTGGTCGCCACAGTAAGACAGCAAATGTCCGTAGGCTTTGTATGAGCAACAAACGGTGGCGCCTCATTGCGGAGTCCGGGTAATCAAGACTAGTCGGCAGTTAGAATGCTAGTGGTGAACTCGGCGAATTTAAACTAAATGAATGGGTAGTGACAGTTCTTTCATTTGTTTAAATAAGTGTACTGGTGGGGAGATAAAATACGGTAATTTTCAGTGTTTATTGTTACCAATTTTAAGATAAAAAATTTGATATATTGGGTAAGTAATGTGTTAAGAGATATTGGATAAGCAATATGTTAAGAGACACCCATGGCGCGTCTAACGAGAACGCTGAATACTTGCTCGATCTCGACTCCTTTCCGACCACTATCGCGTTACGCGCGCGATTCGATTGTCCAACAATCGAAACAAACGCGTGACGCGATCGGGATCGGGATAGGAGTCGAGATCGGAGCGCTTGCAGACACTCTGTGTAGCTTACTTCTAAACCTTAAAATATAATACCTTTTGAAAGTAAGTTAACATAAATTTGCCCTTTCTAATTCAGAGACGACAATTGTCTGTAGTTTACAGCTGTTGCTATACTCTGATAGTAAGCTATCCTCCCCTATAGTCAGATTGTGCATCCGACCTCTATCACGTTGCACCGACTGTCCTAGTCACCGATAAAGTTCGGAGTCACGATAAAACGGCCGAGTCACTTCGGCTACGATGACAACTGTACTTCTTTGACAATGCGCAATACTGCAGGATGTTTTTACATTCCAGTGTGACATGTCAATCGATGGATCCAGTACGTCGCTGTCTGCCAACGTCGTAATCAAAATGACACGCATGACCTCCGTCAGGCTTTGCCTTTGCCAACAATCTATTTATAATTGAGCTAGCGTGCGTGTGCGTAGATTGACGTTTTCCTCTTAGAACTTCAAGTGACACACTTTCAGGGATTAATTTACGACACCTAAGACCTAAATATTTTCAAAATACCGCACATATGTCAAGATTCTCACCTTTTATGGGGGTAAATCAGTTATTTTACCAGTAGCATAGCAATTGTTAATGGCTTGACGGAGATTTTGCGATGGATGGGCCAATTGATGGATCCAGTATGTAGCGGTCTGCCTACACCATAATCGAAGTTTCGGGCGTGACCTCCCTCCAGCTTTGCCTGGCGAACATGTTTTTGCTTATAAAGGTAATGCAGCCTAGATGCTCATTGCATCACAACGGCGACATGATATCTGCTAGATCAAACATCCCCGCATACATTTCTCATATAACCCACCTTTCCTCATATTCTTGTCATAATGAAAAATGCGTGGTGATAGAATTTCAAAACGTTGTTGTCCGAATGAAACACATGCATCCATGTTGATGGATTGAAGAATCTTGTTGTCAGGCCATCTAGTGGATAGGTCCATTGCCACCATGCTATAGGAATGTCGATGAGAATGGCGAGTGTTTCCTTGCCGTTGCCCATACGGATGACTTATGACCTTTACAAGTGAAGCAACTTCACCTGCAGGCGCAATTGTCGATTATAGTGTAGACTACCATGCCTGTTCAACTGCAGCTGTTTAACTGTTTAGCTCGTGTGGTGGGACAATTGTTATCAAGGCCACGTTGGAGAAACCTCGAACGAAAGTGTTGATAGGCTGAACGTGTCCATAAAAAGAGTACAAGGAATGTCATTGATCTTGGTTGTGATGAACCAAGTACGCAATCTGAGCGAGTTGATCCACATGGATGTGCCTTTCTCCCCTAAGAAAGCCCTTCGAATGTAGTCTTGCTTAACCGATTCTCGCCTGGCTACGTGACTTCGCCAGGAAGGTAGGCTGACTCACAATTGCGTTTTGACTGCCCACTTGTTGACAGCCATGAGAGCTGCCATATATTGAATATGCGTGTGATTAAAAGGCACTAAACTACGAAAAAAATGTAATGTCGGTTTATTTTGTGTGTGACATGTTTCAATATAAGTTTAATATTGAATAATTGTTGTAGTATAGTATTACCTGATAAAAGTGTATCCTTATTAATTTTTTTTATAGTTGGCTTGAGAGCCAATCATCGTCTCTACCCGAATCTTAGTCTCGCTTAAACAACTCTCGTCTGGCTGCGTGACTTCGCCAGGAAGATAGTGTGGTTCAGAATCGCGTTTTGACTGCCCACTTGTTGACAGCCATGAGAGCTGCAACCTAGTGAATATGCATGAGATTAAAAGGCATTAAACTACGAAAAAGTTTAATGTCGGTTTATTTTGTGTGTGACATAATCGAGGCTACTTCGAATTGACTCAAAGGTCGATGTCGACCGCGACCTGCATGACGTTTAAGTAACTTATATAATTGTGCATCTATACATAAATGTAAGTTTACCCAATGTGTCCCCATGGTAGTGATACTATTTGGTCATCATTCTGGTTTATACATGTGTGTGTGTTTGGAAGTGCAATGACAAACTGCGTGAAGTGGCTCTGACTATCTATTGGCGGCTACAAGCGATAATGTGACAGATGGCACCTGTTTAACTAATAGCGTTTTATCTCCCCTGGAAGCTATATAACAGCGCAAACTCTACTAGCATCGAACTGTACGTGAACGGTTATATGGCTATGTATCGGATTTCATGTGTAACAAAAAATTATCGATCAGCTGGCAGTATATTTTGCTAGCGGCTACAAACTAGTAACAAACAATGTGTGGATCCGCCTTAACGCCACACTCCTTCCCTAATGACGCCGGTGTTGAGTGGCAGCGGCTCAGTGTTGCCGCTCCAGTAGGCGGTGGTTCCGTCTAGGCGATTGTTATGACAGGCGGACTAACCTTCAACACCGGGCTTAAGAAGGAAAAGTTGCGTTCTCTTGAACCATGTTGGGTAGGGGTAACACGCGGGGTAAACTGACGGATTGGGCAAAATAAAAATCGTAGAGAATGTTAAAACAGATAACAGATTGCGGTGCGTTGTATTTGTTCGAGTGACGGGGCGAATGCACGGAGGAAAGTAGAAGGTGTGATGGGAGACAGGCACATATCGCGAAAACTCAAGGGAAAGGTACTATGCGCATGTATGACACCAGCCTACCTGTATGGCCTAGAAACTATAGCAATGACAGAGAAACAACTGGGTCATGAGAATTACGGGGGTAAAGAGAATATATATGCAAAGAGTGGAAGAGCTGATGGGGGATGTTGGTGTGAAAGAAAGTTTCAAGAAGAAGTTGGTGGGAAGTCGGTTGAACTGGGCAGGACATATGGAGCGAGACGGAGAGAATGTGAAGTTCATGTTCTGGCACTCCAGGGCCTCTGTCGGGTTTCGAGTCCCCGTTTGATTATAGAGACGGGGCCCCATCAACCTTAGTTTCTCCAATCGCAGAGTTGAACTAGCAAAAAAGAGAGAGGGTCTACTTTTGTAATTGTTCCAAACAATATCACAACAAGTGGTTCCTGACAGGCCGACTGAATACCAGTCTAGTGTAAACTGTGACTGTCGCAACTGAAGAGCAGAATCGCGTATTTTATACGATCTTATCCGCTTGGTAGATTTAAGTTGGTCGTCGATTCGGCGCACCCTGACCTGGCGCCCGGGTGTCCTAGCACCCCCTGCCCACGGGTCACTACGCCACTGCTCGCCACTCTGAACCTTCTCCTGAATAGATAATTTAGGAAGACCCCTAATTTGCACGCCGCATATATGGCAGGAATTGCCATTACTTACAGCAGAAAATCAAGCACATTGTCAATGTCGCAAATTCATGCAGAAACGACCGAGGCCGCAATTCCAGTGAGTGATGCGATTCAGCCTATGGAAGTAGCCTGCATTTTAGTCATTCCACTGTATTAGGCGAGGACAACCAGAATGAACTAGCGCCAGACAGCCGACAGCAACTTACATATAATCAACAAACGATGGAGCGACGTTAGAATGCTAGCATAAAACAAACCCGAGAGGAGTACTTTGACTGCCTTATGCGTAAAAAGACGCGGGAGCCGCTAAGTCAGCCACGGTGTCACTGAGTACTGTGACTGTTTTTTGGCATCAAGATTTAATTATGACATGGCGTTGACATCCAAATGTCAAGCTCGATTATGTAAGTCTTACTATTATGCCACATAGCAACCCTTGTGCACTCACTGGATAATGACTCGGGTGTTTTCTGTTATACAGGTCGCGGTCGACAACGACTTTTGAGTCAATTCGAAGTAGCATCGATTACCCAGGCGCCGTGAGGTGGCAGCATTGGCCCCTCTCTACGGCCTAGATTATTAAAGTCCTGCCAATGTTACCGGTAGGGGGCTTTACCACAGATTCGGGTAGAGATGATGATTGTCTCTCAGGCCAACTATAAAATATTAAATTAAATAAGAATACACTTTTATCAGATAATACTATAATATAACAACTATTCGACATTAAACTTATATTGAAACATGTCACACACAAAATAAACCGACATTAAACTTTTTTTGTAGTTTAGTGCCTTTTAAATTTGTAATCACATGCGAAGAACGGATGGCAAAGAAAGCAGATGCCCGGAGAGTGGAGGGAAACAGAAGACGAGGGCGACCGAGACTGAGGTGGGAGGATTGCATGAAGAGAGACCTGGAGGGATGGAAAGGGGAATGGAGGAAAAGAACAAAAGACCGAGGAGAATGGAGAAGGGTGGTAGATAAAGTAGCGCAAGCGCAATGAGGAGGAAGAGAAAGAAAAGAAAATGACATGTATGAAAGAAAAGACAGAGAACGACGATGAGATCAGCGACTACGTACAGGGGCTGATTTCATGAATTATTTAGCGTCACTTGTTTGCATAAACTCCTATGTTCGCTTATATTTAAAAAAAATCGCGTAATTTACTAAGACAATCATCTTAGCGTTAAGAAAGTTCTTAGCCGCTTCATGAAACCGGCCCCAGGTGCATAATGATATGTTCAGCGATCCACAACACGGCGATATTTGCAAGGTCATACAGACTGCATGCGGTAAACATGAGAAATTTTCATAATTGTTATTAAGGAAATCACGATAGTGATACACTTCTTGTATTTGCAACACAAATAGCCATCAGGTATACATATGTAAAGACCCAAACTACATCAAATGTATGTCTGTAGCATATTCCACATGCTACCTGTCACAATCTGACAAAAGACCTACAAGAACAATGCGACTCAGATGAGTTATCGATCATCTTGCCGTCAAATGTCTGATCCCATAGCGGAATACAACAGACAGCGGGTGGTGTGTCCGCTATATAGCATGTTTTACGATCCCCTTGCATGTTTTCTTATTAAAAATAAAATCACCTACATAATAAAACTCACCTAAATAAACACAAGTACTGAACGTTGTCAACTTGCCCCAGTTGTCCCTACCTGGAAGACGCTGTGATCTGGCTGGCGATAACCTACGACCCAAATTTGGCAACATGGGCCCATGTTCTAAGTCTGTGTGACCGCGGATGATCGCTTCTGTCTGTGGTCACGGTTCGTTGCACACAGTCAATGCACCGTGACATGTCCGTCCCTACCGCGGCGCGGGTTAAGCAGTGCTTCTTCAAATGTCAATCATGAATGCCGGCGCCGGTCCATGGAGTCTCGTACTCATTGACTTCAAAGCGGGACCGAATGTTTTGCCGGAATCCACGCGTTATGGGTATGCTATTCTGATTGGATGGCTTATCCAATGGCTGGGGTTCCTGGTTTTGAAAGACATGCATGGATTTTACGATAGTTATTTATTTCGGGGGTGCTTGTAGTCTGCCATACGACCTTCGTTCCACACTGGACGGTGAGTGACCATATTTTAGAATACAAATTTGCCTTGTTTTGAGAGGTACATTCAAGGTTTATGTTTCTAATGTATTAATAAAATATCCGTAACTCTAGGAAAGATATGTTGAAGATATGCTGTCCAAGAAATTGCATTAAATAAACCCAAAACACTCTCCGCCATTTTTATATTTCGACCGCGAGTTTCTCATACTGTACACATAAAAGTAAAGGTAAGTTGTTGCGTAGCACATTATCCAGTCCTTGGGACTACTCAAAGCGCTTTACACTTTACTGCCTGCAGACTTGTTCGATCGAACACAATCTCGACTTCTCTGGGAAGCATTCAGCCGTGCTGCAATTAATGCGCGATAACTATTCAGATTATAAACCCGCTCTATGTTGGCAATATTGCGGCCGCCCTATAAGTTAACCGCCAGACCCTTTGATGTTCCGCGCATTGTTCCCATATTCAAGAATATAGATTCAACGAACTTTTTGGTAGCAAAACAAAACAACAACAGTGTGTGCAAGGTCCGTATTATGAATCTATAATATTCAATTATTTCATCGATTGGGTGCCAAACAATAGTTTACAAAGTATTTTTAATTTGTTATCGATAGTCAACAAATGTCAATACTGCTGGCTAATACTGCATTTGTTAGCGCCTTTCAGCAGATTTCGTATCCGGAAACATGGCATACTATAAATGCTTATTATTAGTATTACTACTACCACATGGACAGATGGTAACGATAATGTGTTTTCAATGGCAATGCCTGTTGGTGTACACGCTCGCACCATCGATGCTGTGAATGCCGTCGTTACACTGTTTCGGGATACTTTAAGCTGTTAAAGCTCGCCCATTACAACATTGTGAAACATCTCGTCCATACCACCTGATATATTTCAATAAGTGTATATTACTGAATAACGAAAATACCTTACGCGGAAAGGCGTTAACGTTCAAATATCTTCCCTTGTGTTTAACAAGCCGTATTGACAAGTGTTGCCTATCGAGCATTTTTCTGAGCTGATTATTGCGAAAAATTGCGTAGGCCTACGTATTTCCTGTTGGGACAATGCTTTGCGCAAATTCAAGCTGTTGAATATTCTATAAAAAAATTGTTTTTAACTATTCATGTAGACAATGAAGCCTTTTGATTACTGATATACCAGTATTAAGTATTTGCGTGAAACATGCCCTTACGTTAGGACGAATAATAACAATGTATGAATCGTGTTTCTTGGAAAGAATAATAAAATGGTAAGTATTCTTATAGCTCGGTATCACTTTCTTAGGACTGCTTGAAATGCGCTACACTTTACTCCCTGGCAGACATAATGATTCCATAATGCAGCCAAGCTTCTCTTGTTGCACGATGTGTTTTCCTTCAAGATACCAACCATTGTATAATGCCACATAAAAACGTTTTGCTCTATTTGCAGTCCATCGAATTATATCCATATTTATACGGTTATCATTTGTACGACGAATCCTTTGCCACGATCACCACAAACATTATAACAGGTATGCTAGCACCTAAAAGGCGGTACCGACGCTCATAGTAGTGCCGACACACACTTATATTCAACCCGCCTCTATTGTGAGCAATGCATTCCTAGGTGTTTACGGGTTACTTTCTACATAATTTCTCATAGAACACTACCCTTTGAAGCCTATCATTGCTCGTCGGGGTCACACGACCAGTCAGACGAAGTCAGGATGGCGTCTATGCGTGACCTGTTAGCTCGTGTCAATACAATTAAAACGTGTTCTTTCCATGAAACCAAACGATATGTCGTAGATGTCGGACAGGCCTTGCCCTCACTTAAATACAGTTGAGTGAACTCCCAACGAATATCCCACGCCCCGAAACGACAGCTGGAAGATTCGAAGAAATTTGGTTATCTCGATTAGAATCCGATGTTTTAAATCGCTATCGCGCCTGCCTGCTCAAGCAGAGTGCTACAAGAGTTTCCAGGATTAAATTCTATGGTGTTATTATATAAATTGTAATTAATTACAATTAGAGTGTAAACAAATATTATTGATTTTTAATATTTAAAGAAGCCATACACATGTTTTCGTTACAAACTATTTTTCTGTATTAACGTTTTAGCGTTTTTTGGGTAGAAATGTACCAAACTGAAAAAATGACTGAGACTGATGCTCGATATGACCAACTTGCATTGAAAGAGTGTTATGTATTCATAAATGTACTGGACATAAATACATACACAACAACAACATACACAACAACAACATAACAACAATACAAGATAAATGCTTTAGTATATATATATTAGTGTATAATATTATACACAAAGAAACGACAATTATTTTCATCTTCCCGTATTCTATCCACACATTAGTAGCAAAAATGTACGAAATCACATAAAACTTCACTGAACCACAAAAGAAACGCAAATGTTTTACGAGCAGGTTTTGTCACAAAACAATAAACTCGCCGGACTTTTGCCATTTCAACACATACGTGTGTGTGTGTGTGTGTGTGTGTGTGTGTGTGTGTGTGTGTGTGTGTGTGTGTGTGTGTGTGTGTGTGTGTGTGTGTGTGTGTGTGTGTGTGTGTGTGTGTGTGTGTAATATATATATATATATATATATATATATATATATATATATATAGTGTTCTGATTAAGCAGAAAATCACGTGCAGAGAGCTCGTGCAGTGCACAGTCTATTTATGTTCGTTGTACGTGCCCCCGGAACGAAACTTACGACTTAATCGAGACATCACGTGGCACTGCGTCGTGCTGTTTGGACAAAAGGTTGGCGAGATCATTGTGTTGCCACACAAATTATGTCGAAATATTCGCGTTTCTTTTGTGGTTCAATATATAGTTAAACCATTAAATTTATCGTTGATGAGACATTGTAGTAATACTTGCTTTCACATATTAGTGTTTCTACGCAAACAATTAATGTTTTCAACGTTAACTGTTAGCGTTGATTTCACGAACACAATCAACTAATCAGCCGTTGTGGCAAAACAACCCCCTCCGTTCGTCGGGGTGACGGCACTGCCCCTGTGATTCGTTATGTGCAGCCTACATTACGCCCTGGTAGTTTGCGCTCTCTGTGCGGAGGTCCTATGGACCCAGCGGGGATAAGTTCGACGACCGTAAAGCGTTGTGGTTACCCCACTGTCCTCACCTACCCATGGTAATTAGTCACAGTCGAGATGTCCGCACAGTTTGTCGAAACATCCAACATACACTGTGGGACAGCGCAGGTGAAGTATCCAAACAATACGTGCACTGAATATGCACAACATGAAATCTGATACAGTAGCATAACACATCGCTTCGCATGAGTGTAACTTTTCTTAGCAGGTAATATATCCGCTTTCTGGACACATCGTCATTAAAAAAGTTCATTTGCACGTAACATTGGCAACGATTAACATTGCCACCAATGGAGAAACAAATACTGATCTGTCCTGAGGTTTGCCGCCGGTTACTACATACAGTTGTAATACAACATAATATTAATACTCAAATAATAATAATAGTTCTTAGAATGTCGTATATGCGCATACTAGCAAAGTATTACACTAGCCACAAAAAGAAACTGTAAATAGGAAGAAAGGCACCGAAATGTAATGTAATGGACTGATTTTGCTCAATGTCGATTAACATGAAACAGGGACATGTAGACTATACCATAACATGACTTTCATTGGAAAGTTACATAATGCAAGGTCAGGCAACACCATTGTGTGAAAACAAAGAAAATGCTCCTGTAGAGTTTTTCGTAACAGACATGGTTACATAAGGCAGACGTTTGGAGAGCTGATGGTACACCCAACTGGAAAAACACACGAAGCACAAGCCACAAAGGGTCCATACCCACATTTCATCAAAGAGGCACCGATGCACTGCAGTGATCAACGCAGTTGGAGGACACGCCCGTAATTAATCTTGTCACGTTCAAGTTTGCCACTGAAACTTTGATCCTAAAGATTAGGCATAAACGTTAAAGCCATCGTGTTATTGTCACGTGAAAATAATGGCCTAACTGTTACACTTATATAACGCTTTTGTGTGGACAGATTAAACCATTTTTTAACAATATAATGATATTTGTATCATGCACAGTTTCTTATGGTGGCTAGTATACATACGGTGCCCAGGGGTGAATTTTCAATTATATATGTGAAATATTTGTCATTTGAATTCACGTACAATTCACATAAAACTATTTTTAAATGATTGAAATTGACACTTGGTGAGGCAATGTGATTATAATTGGTTTTATATATTTGTGTTTGAAGATCAAAATCAACGGTTCCAACATATATTGTGAACATTGACTTCACTTACACAATTAACTAATCAACTATTATATACTATGCATGTATATACAAAATAGTACCGTCCGTTCGTTGGGGTTACGATATCGCCCGAGTAAATAGTTCTACTGCAGTCTATCTTACTCGGTAGATTGCGCTTTCAGGGCCGAGGCATTTTGAGTCCAACGGGAACAAGTTCGATGACCGCAAGGCGTGTTTGTTACCCTGCTGTACCCTGGGTGATAGGTCACAGTCGAGATATCCGACAGATTCCTCCCGACCGATTCTATAAGCGGAGCAATAAAACAGTACGCATGCATACATTGAATATGCACAACATATTTCCACGAAAATCTTACAAGCCACATCGCTTCGCAGGAGATAAATTTATGTGAGCAACTAATAATCTATTATTAGAATCGCGTAACTCTGCATTCAATCAATGCAGTTTTTGTCGCTTGCAAAGCGCACGAGCATTGCGTCTTATTTTTGTTGTATTTCTTCTCGGCCAAAGTTCTACCCGGTATATAGGCCTACAGTAAGGTATCCCACACACTCCTGCGAAACGACAACAAATACAGATCCAGCAGTGTGGGGTGATTATCGTAACTGTTTATTATCTTAACTATCTTAGTTATGAAATACGCTTAAAAGAATGTGGTTTAACAACATTAGAGGCTCGGAGATTGAGAGGAGATCAGATAGATGTGTTTAAAATATTGAATGGTCATGAAAATATTGATAGAAATATTGTTTTCTCAGTTAACAAAGAAAGAAGGACTAGAGGGCATGGTGTTACATTAGTAAAGAAGCAGTGTAGATTAGATGTAAGCAAGTTCTCATTTTTACAAACTGTGAATGAATGGAACAGATTACCTGCTGATTGTGTGGGTGCTAGTAGCGTGAATATGTTTAAAAATAAAATCGTCACATACCTCAGAAGGGCGGGATACAAGTATATAAAAGGGTTGGACTCTCGATAAGCCAAAGGGCTTCCTTGTCCACCTGCCATCCGGAGTTAATTCTCTGGGTGGCAATCTTGTTAAATCTTGTTAAACTGTACATACACAATCGGAGTTATCTCCAAACTTCGATGATCCGGCACAACATTGCTCTCGCGAGGAGGTTAACAGCTGTTTCGTGTAGCGTTGTACACAGATATAATTATTTTAAAATTTTATCTCAGGTCATAAGGTTGACTTATTTAGAGCGCTTATGGTGGCAGACCATGAACAATTCAACGTAATTCAAAGTTTCGTGTGGCGTGGAGTTGGTCGGTGGTTATATGACATCAATATGTTGAGGTATCGTGGAGTTGGTCGGTGGTTATATGACATCAATATGTTGAGGTATCGTGGAGTTGGTCGGTGGTTATATGACATCAATATGTTGAGGTATCGTGGAGTTGGTCGGTGGTTATATGACATCAATATGTTGAGGTATCGTGGAGTTGGTCGGTGGTTATATGACATCAATATGTTGAGGTATCGTGGAGTTGGTCGGTGGTTATATGACATCAATATGTTGAGGTATCGTGGAGTTGGTCGGTGGTTATATGACATCAATATGTTGAGGTATCGTGGAGTTGGTCGGTGGTTATGACATCAATATGTTGAGGTGTCATGTGGTGGTGTTTATATATCACCTCTAGACCTTCAACTCTTATACAAACAGGTGTTACCGTCGGATTTCAATATTTCCGTCTTTGAGAAACATATTTTTTGTGATTTATTTGAAGAGTTGAATATACATTTTGTATTTGTCAAACAGAAGCAACGCGGGAGATGTTCAGATCAGGAATTTAGCCAGAAAAAGACCCTGAAGTAAACTAAAGTCTAAACAGGACTCCATTGCTGGGCTTGTAATGATCAATTGTTGATTAACATGCAATAAAGTCTATATAAGTTTAAATGTCTTAAGTTTATCTAGGTCACAGTGAGTCAAATTTCAAAACCGTAGAGGACCGTAGCAGTTTTCACAACCGTTCATAAACAAATATAATTGATTTCGTCTTGATCCCGGTTTTTAAATTGTTATCTCAATATTTTGCAATCACTTCCGTTCCAAACTTGCATACATTATTCTAAATGAAGTATAACTTTTGCTTTATAAACGTAACATTAATTACCATTCTAAGCTGCAATACGATTTTACATCAGAACCAGTTCTTACTGCTAAGTTAAGTTCTGTTATGGGTAAACTTATACCTGAATCACCCATTTGATATTATATACTCATGTTTATGTGTCTCTTGTATAGGCATTTATATTTACCAAATAGAATAAGTGTTAGAGCATATGTTACGCTATATCATTAGTTTATGGGGTGAAATCATTTATGGACGCACTATGCCATTCACAAACTACATGAATGCAGATTAGTATCTGCATGTGTATAGACCAGCGGCACAGTCTAACATAAGCGCAGACGACAGCTGACTATGTCACCAGAAGGTGTATTTCAGACCTATCGGAAAACGGGTTCTCTCTTGTGGTAATAACGTACAGGGTCAGGTAAAGTGTGTATGTGTACATGATAGAGTTTATGTAAATTGTTGTTGCGTATAGATGAATGTGAGGATCCGAACGCAAGTGTGTGTGTGTGTGTGTGTGTATGTGTGTGTGTGCGTGTGTGTGTGTGTGTGTGCGTGTGTGAGGGTTTGTGTGTGTGTGTGTTTGTGAGTGTGTGTGCGTGTGTATGCGCGCGCGTGCATGTATGCGTGAGTGAGTGTATGTGTGTGTGAGTGTGTGTGTGTGAGTGTGTGTGTGTGTGTGTGTTTGTGTGTGTGTGTGTGTGTGTGTGTGTGTATGTGTGTGAGTGTGTGTGTGTGTGTGTGTGTGTGTGTGTGTGTGTGTGTGTGTGTGTGTGTGTGTGTGTGTGTGTGTGTGTGTGTGTGTGAGTGTGTGTGTGTGTGTGTGTGCGTGTGTGTGGGGGGGGGGTGTGTGTGTGTGCGTGTGTGTGAGAGAGAGTGTGTGTGTGTGTGTGTCTGTGTGTGTGTGTGTGTGTGCTTTATTTTAAAATGTTATGTTGTTCTGCTGTCAGCGTTTTACTTTGGCTGTAATTTCTATATCGTATATTTGTTTCAGCATATTTCATATTAAGCTGTAGTTCATTTATTCCCACCCGATCTCAGAGCTTTCTTTTTAAAAATTTTGTATTTTTATGTGCCCTACTGTGAATTATTTCTTCACTTTGCCTAATTCTCTACGGGTTGAGTTGTCTTAACCCAACCACTGTAGTAGTTTCACGTAAGTGTGATAAAACATGAATTAATGTTCTGTAAAACTGAGCACAGGGGTCAACTATTGGATGACAGCGTGTTAGTCATAACACTCTGTGTATTTGTCGTTGTAGTGTCGTGTCACCCACCTACATCCATTTGTGAAGGCGCCACTCCGATGATATACGATACCAAATAATCACACGATTCCCGACGCCGAACTGCATAGACAGCGCAATTCAATTTTGTTGTTTTTGTTATCACAAGGAGTTCGACTACAATCATGAAGAAGTCGTCAGCTATACTCGTGGCTTTATTTGAAGCTGTTGCGATTGTCATTGTTATAGCAATAGTGGTGGTGGTGGTGGTGTTTTCGGCTAAGAAAATCCCACGTAGCGAACCGCCGGTGAAGCCTGACCACGCTTCTGATAAACATGTGGACTTTCCGTCCCCGAAGACGTGGTGGGCGAAGAGGATCTCGTCCGACCTGTACACGGCCGGCCGTCTGACGGAGAGGCAGATCAAGTACGCGGCCGACGCCGGCTTCGGCACCATCATCTCCTTAGTCGACTTCACAGACAGCTACATCATTGAGGCTGACCGAGTTCTCAGCACGATGCACAGCAAAGACTTTGTTGAGAAAGTGGTGGGAATGACCTACGAAGTACTGGTGCAGTCCGATGCCGAGGTTCCAACTAAGGCAGCAGTCGACAGGTTAACCGTCCTGATGGCCAAGGTACCTAAGCCGGTTGTGTTGCACTGCGTGGCGGGATTGAAAAGCAGCGTGATAGCCCTACTCTATCTCCATCAAACTATTGGCCTGAGTAGCAGGGAAATCTACAGTCGCGGCGCCCAGCTCGGCTACCCCTTCGCCTCGAAGATCAAGTACGTCGATCTAATCACGGCCATCACGGGCGAGCCGCTGATGGCCGACCCGCCCATGCCAGACGGAACGCTGCACGACTGGATGCATGACTACTGGCTCATCAAACCCGTCTACAAGAACTGGTATATCACTGGACAGATTCAGTCGAACTACGTCAGCGATTTGGCTTCTATGGGAATTGATATCGTTATCAACTGCAGACAGAGAGCTACGTCACAGGTACATCTGAACATTCATGATACATATTCAACAGAATTGTTGTAAACTAAGATTCAAACATTTCAATTCTGATCCAGAAGACAGACCTATGTACACCTGGTACTATAAACAGCTACGCTGCAGGCTGGTGTATCCACAAGATCCGTAAGGAGAGTATTTAACAACTTAGTCTTAATAATAGAAATTTATATAAAATTTTAATTGATCATGTTAATCAATACTATCAAATAAAATTTACCACAGGAAGAAGTTGCTTTGATAAACGTCAGAGACAACACAGGCACATATGTGGGCACCGGTCGCCAATCGACGGTGCGGCTGCTGGCGGCACACATCGACCCAACTAGGCGGAACGAATACATCTCGCCAAACTCGACTGTCAACTACGAGCGCGAGAACAGCCTCGAGTACGGAGACAACATTGGGTACAACGCAACTTTGGAGAAACACGACATGGAGAGCAAGAACTTGAGGTATTGCCAGACTCCGCCATTTCACCAAAAACCCGGTGAGTTGTAAATTGCGCAAAAACTTGAGTTACTAACAAAAATGCATGTTTATATATCATGTATCACCAGCAATATCTATATATAATTTGTAATAATTAAACTTTTCAGTGAATTGATATGTGATAACATTGAACTATTTATTTTGATAATTAACTTTTTCGCTTAACTATTATAACAAAACATTGTGATATTTTGTACACTTGATTACAATAATCATCGCAGTGTCTATCTGTCTGTCTGTCTGACTGTCTTTCTGCCTGACTGTCTGTCTGTCTGTCTGTCTGTCTGTCTGTCTGTCTGTATGTATGTATGTCTGTCTGTCTGTCTGTCTGTCTGTATGTCTGTCTGTCTGTCTGTCTGTCTGTATGTCTGTCTGTCTGACTGTCTATCTGCCTGACTGTCTGTCTGTCAGTATGTCTGTCTGTCTGTCTGTCTGTCTGTCTGTCTGTCTGTCTGTCTGTCTGTCTGTCTGTCTGTATATATGTCTGTGTGTGTGTGTGTGTGTGTATGTATGTATGTATGTGTGTATGTGTGTGTATGTGTGTGTATGTGTGTGTATGTATGTATGTATGTATGTATGTATGTATGTATGTATGTATGTATGTGTGTATGTATGTATGTATGTATGTATGTATGTGTGTATGTATATATGTATGTATGTGTGTATATATATGTATGGCTCTATCTGTTTTCAACATGTGGATAGTATAACGTGTGTAAAAGGCTTATTAGCCAGGTATTACAAAATGACAGTTTAATGTGCGTTGTATGATTTTAAAAACTTATTCTCACTACACAATAATCTGTATTAGACATCGTGTATACTGTTGTTGATATACATATTCTAATTTAATTTTGACTAATTCCCAGGAATGAAGGGCGTTTACACACGGGCTTCGATCGAGGCGTCCATGTCTACGTGGCTGGCTGCGGGAAAGGATTCTACTGTCTGCGTTCATTCGCAGTCGGGATACCGAGCAGGTAAACACAACATGGATGTAGTCCTAGGTTCTTTCATTGAACGTACATTTGGCTTTACCCTTGCCCTACAGATTTACCAAATATCACGGTTTAATCGTTAGTCGTATCCATTACAAAATCGACGAGATTTTATTACAGAATCTGTGTGTTACCGCTATATGTGTAAATTCTGAAAGAAAATCGGGTGCAATAAGTGTTTCTGTTACGCGTACAATAATTTGTTTATTTAGGTTCCACATTGCCCAACAGTTATTGTCCTAACGTAATGTTACGTATGTACCACTTGCAGTAATCGTCGCTCTGGTCTCGGCTGCCCGGCAGTACGGCCTGGACAGCGCATGGGCCGTAGAACGAGCGAGTCAACTCGGCTACCCATTCGACCAGGAGCCGGGGCAGCCCATCGTGAAACTCTTCAGAGAGTTTCTCCCATCCAAAAACTTCCCTACTCCGAAGACGTGGTGGGCGAAGAGGATCTCGTCCGACCTGTATACGGCCGGCCGTCTGACGGAGAGGCAGATCAAGTACGCGGCCGACGTCGGCTTCGGCACCATCATCTCCTTAGTCAACTTCACAGACAGCTACAACATGGAGGCTGACCGAGTGCTCAGCACGACGCACAGCAAAGACTTTGTTGAGAAAGTGGTGGGAATGACCTATGAAGTACTGGTGCAGTCCGATGCCGAGGTCCCAACTAAGGCAGCAGTCGACAGGTTAACCGTCCTGATGGCCAAGGTACCTAAGCCGGTTGTGTTGCACTGCGTGGCGGGATTGAAAAGCAGCGTGATAGCCCTACTCTATCTCCATCAAACTATTGGCCTGAGTAGCCGGGAAATCTACAGTCGCGGCGCCCAGCTCGGCTACCCCTTCGCCTCGAAGATCAAGTACGTCGATCTAATCACGGCCATCACGGGCGAGCCGCTGATGGCCGACCCGCCCATGCCAGACGGAACGCTGCACGACTGGATGCATGACTACTGGCTCATTAAACCCGTCTACAAGAACTGGTATATCACTGGACAGATTCAGTCGAACTACGTCAGCGATTTGGCTTCTATGGGAATTGATATCGTTATCAACTGCAGACAGAGAGCTACGTCACAGGTACATCTGAACATTCATGATACATATTCAACAGAATTGTTGTAAACTAAGATTCAAACATTTCAATTCTGATCCAGAAGACAGACCTATGTACACATGGTACTATAAACAGCTACGCTGCAGGTTGGTGTATCCACAAGATCCGTAAGGAGAGTATTTAACAACTTAGTCTTAATTATAGAAATTTATATAAAATTGTAATTGATCATGTTAATCAATACTATCAAATAAAATTGACCACAGGAAGAAGTTGCTTTGATAAACGTCAGAGACAACACAGGCACATATGTGGGCACCGGTCGCCAATCGACGGAGCGGCTGCTGGCGGCACGCATCGACCCAACTAGGCGGAACGAATACATCTCGCCAAACTCGACTGTCAACTACGAGCGCGAGAACAGCCTCGAGTACGGAGACAACATTGGGTACAACGCAACTTTGGAGAAACACGACATGGAGAGCAAGAACTTGAGGTATTGCCAGACTCCGCCATTTCACCAAAAACCCGGTGAGTTGTAAATTGCGCAAAAACTTGAGTTACTAACAAAAATGCATGTTTATATATCATGTATCACCAGCAATATCTATATATAATTTGTAATAATTAAACTTTTCAGTGAATTGATATGTGATAACATTGAACTATTTATTTTGATAATTAACTTTTTCGCTTAACTATTATAACAAAACATTGTGATATTTTGTACACTTGATTACAATAATCATCGCAGTGTCTATCTGTCTGTCTGTCTGACTGTCTTTCTGCCTGACTGTCTGTCTGTCTGTCTGTCTGTCTGTCTGTATGTATGTATGTCTGTCTGTCTGTCTGTCTGTCTGTATGTCTGTCTGTCTGTCTGTCTGTATGTCTGTCTGTCTGACTGTCTATCTGCCTGACTGTCTGTCTGTCAGTATGTCTGTCTGTCTGTCTGTCTGTCTGTCTGTCTGTCTGTCTGTCTGTCTGTCTGTATGTCTGTCTGTCTGTCTGTCTGTCTGTCTGTATATATGTCTGTGTGTGTGTGTGTGTGTGTGTGTGTGTGTGTGTGTGTGTGTGTGTGTGTGTGTGTGTGTATGTATG
>OZ023216.1:21101051-21133551 GCA_963995525.1 Escarpia spicata
ACATGCAATATGTTCTTTAAAATCCCGGAGTGTAATCATGGTCAGAGTGGTCACGACTTAACTCAGCTTGCTGTCGCCACGGCACGGTCACCGAGTACAAATGACCTAATGAAAATGTTGCTGACGACCAGGTTTTTGCGCAAACGTCATCAACTTTGAATTTTGTACAAAAGCGAAACTTTTAAAGTTAATATCGCTGTCTTTCAGTTGTGGTCTACATTTCGCAGTAATCGTCCTTGACAGCCAGCTGTGTTGAAGAAATGTGCTTTGTATATTATAAATGATGATTTTCAGGCATGAAAGGGGCATACACAGCGACATTAATGAAGAGCTACATGTCTACGTGGCTTGCTGCAGGAAAGGACACGTTTGTTTGTGTTCATTCTCAGTCCGGATACCGAGCAGGTAAATGCAAAACGTATGTCGCTGTAGGTCTTAAATTGAAGATACATTCGGGAGTACGCCGTCACACTATAACTACAAGATGTTTGTGAGCCAACTGTCACGATTTACTCTTAACAACGAGTAAGCGTTGCGTCACATAATTTATACACCGTAAAATATGGCTCTATAACATACAAAAAGTTCCGCCTCTTTTTACACGTACCTTAATTTGAATATCTATATTTTATACTGTCCTGTCATTGCGTCACAATATGTGTCACTTGCAGTGATCGTCGCCCTGGTTTCGGCCGCCCGGCAGTACGGCCTGGACGGCGCATGGGCCGTAAACACAACACTAATGTTTTCGAAGTCCTTTCAATTTAACACACAATTGACAGTAGCCTGTCGGAAAACACTGGTGTCAAATCGTTTCGTTTACACGTGCGTCCTGTGCATTATCTGAAAGTTATATTTGTTTGAACAATAATGTTTGCTGATAATGAGCCGGATCAAAAGCCGACAGCTTTAATTGCATATCTTTAATATGCAGTAATATAATATTAACTGATCGACCCGTTGTTCTTCTGCAGCTATCATTGTCAATTAAGTACTAATTTTTGGTAAAAATTATTTAAGAGTTCGTTATTGTTATAACCTTTTCGATCGGCATATTATTACAAAAACGGTACCAGTGACATAATTATAATATCGCAGTATCTGAAAATCGATTTATAAAAAAATCAGCTGTTTTAGTAAACAATTATCCGTATTACAAATCAGCGTGGTTATGTTACAAAATCAGTACATAATACATTGTTATCAAAATTTCCCACCAAAATGTTCCTGTCGTAAGGATATGTGTCTGCCATTTGCAGTGATCGTCGCCCTGGTCTCGGCTGCCCGACAGTACGGCCTGGACGGCGCGTGGGCCGTAGAACGAGCGAGTCAACTCGGCTACCCGTTCGACAAGGAGCCGGGGCAGCCTGTCGTGAAACTCTTCAGAGAGCTACTCCCGTCCAAGAATTGATTCGTCGTACCACAAGTCGGCGAATGTTAGAACATGTCCGATTGCGATTCAAACCGGATCCCAGCACTTCATTGACAAAATCGCAAAAATTGATCATTTCAGAATTAATTCTCCTTTCCACTAAATGAAGAAACATGGACGTTTTTCATCAAGTGGACTCGGGAAATCGTCTTTTGAATTGGAAGGGTGGTATCCTCTACCTGTCAAACACCAAGACAGAAGACGGTCAAACACAGAAGACTTTCTAAATAAAATGCGTACTTTGTTAGCTAATTAATTGAAAGTGCTCACGTGTATCTCTGTAAACAAATTTAACCTTTTGAAAGAAAGAAAGAGACTGCTGGACCGGTGATTCGAACTAGACCTAGGCACATTATGCTCAAAGCAGGAATGCTAAACACTAAATATTAATATATGGCTGTTACGTTCCTGGCTAATAGTAGTTATACATTAATCGAAATTGTCCACATTGTTAATGTCAGGTGTAATTGACATGCGATATTTACTAACAAATTAACGGGTTACCATGACTGCGAACAGACATTGGTGAGATATCACAGAAGGATTACTCCTACTAGTAAACTATCCAGTTCGTAGATTATGATCTTGTAAGTTTTATATCTTATTTATTACACCAATAACTCGGATGCATGGTGGAGGTGATAGTCCATGACGCACAATAGTTGGCTATAATTGTGTCATTGTCGGAATGTAAGACATTTGACAACACCTTAGACGAAAGACTGACACAGTTTGACATATTGAATCATTCTTCTCCCACTCTGAGAGCTAATTTACTCCTAGTCATTCTAATACTTTGGTGCATCTGGTGATGTAATTTTCGGGAAATACTTCTTAAAGATAAGACATACCGTGGTGTGTGTGTGCTCCCGCTACTGACAGGGTATAGTTCAACGAGGCGCGAAGCCATCTATATACATGAATGTCATAAATATTGTATAATGTTAACCATGTTCATAATTTAGATAATGTTTGTGATATAATATATATTACGTTCAAACTAATATTAATGGTGTTATGTATGCCAACATTATATGTTTCATACACAAATGCAGGAAATCGTTGCTATGTACATGGGAGTCTGTGTTCGTGCGAATAAAGACATTAATGATATGTTATTAATGAGTGCTTCTAATACTGTCTGATTTGCACATGAACTGCTTTGACCTTTGTAACGTAACGTTATGTGATATCACATAGAATGCTACTACACAATAACAGTGGTCTTAAATATGATAGTCTGAAAAATGATACGCAACGGACGATTAACTTGTGCTACGATTCGGTGTCCAAAGCTTATAGGTCTACAGCCAAGCCACGGATCGGCGACGCCGCTTGCAATACGGTTCACTTGATTCCTATTTACAGTTGTCTTCTGAAGCTTGCTGGATGTGTTGAAAGACAGGTCAAGGTGTGGAATGAAGACAGACAGCTAGACTACAGGGCTGTTTCGACTGTACTAACTGGAATGTTTTTCGGGATTTCTGTGATAGTCTGGATGAACTTACCGACGCTGTGACCTGTTATGTTTCTTTCTGTATTGACACTGTTATACCCGTAAAGAAGTGCAAAGTGTACCCTAACAATAAACATTGGGTTTCTAAACAACTGAAAAAGGTATTAAATTACAATTTTTTTTCTTTTTCAGGCAGACTTAGCTGGATGAAGGGTATTTCAAAGGAGTGTCAGATCAGAAATTACGAAAGCAACAGAGAGCCATAAAAACAAAATAGAACTGATGTTAAAAACAGGTGATATGAGAACAGTCTGGGAAGGCTTTAAGACTACGAGTGACATGCAGCGATATAGACAGAATTCCAATCGCTTATCTCCCTTGGGAGGTAATTAAAGATGGAGGAGTCTTTGCAGAGGATATGAATTATTTCTACTCTTGTTTTGACACGCACGATTTCCGTTGTGTCATTGACGATATTAGAAGTTCAACCAAGACAGATCGTGAACTAGAAATTGGAAAAGAAGACGTGTTGAGAGTATTCCAGTGTACAGATGTGAAGAAAAGACCTGATGGCATTTCCGCGTAGGTTTTGAAGCATTGTGCCATTCAATTGTCTGGTATCTTCCACTTTATCTTCCAAGCCTCTCTTACCTCACAGAAAATCCTTATTTTGTGGAAAACGTCAACTACTGTCCGTGCCCCAAAAACATATCGCCCCGCCGGCCCAAATGAGTTTCGTCCAGTAGCGTTGACATCGCACGTAATGAAGAGTTTTGAAAAGAATTGTTAAACCCATGATCATGATCCGAACAGTCCATCTCCTAGACCCTTTGCAGTTTGCATATCGGCCTGGGAGAGGGGTGGAGGATGCAGTCGCTACTCTGTTAAACCTGTGTACTCTGTCATTTTGAGAAGGCCATAGCCCACGCCAGAGTTCTTTACCTTGATCTGAGTTCTGCTTTTAACACCAGCTTTTTCCTAAACTTATTTCTCGGTTTAAACTTGAGTCTGACTTGGCCCTATGGGTGCTTGGTTTTTTGATGGGGAGACCCCAAAAGGTTCGTGTGAATAACACCATGTCTAGTGTGAAGGTTGTGTCGATCACTGGCTCCCCCCTCAAGGATGTGTTTTATCCGCCCTGCTGTGTATTTTGTATACTAATGAGTGCATGAGCACCCGTTCCAATAGGTTCTTTATTACATTCTCAGATGACACAGCTTTACCCAGTTTACTGTTCAACGATGAGGTTGGCCACGGTCCTGTTGTCGATGACTTTGTTGATGGTGTGATAAGTCGTATCTGTGCTTAAATGATTTTAAATGATGCATCTCCCTGACGCCTCTTCTGAGCCAAACGTCCTGTGTGTGCGTGTAGTTGTAGTTGTACTGTTGACATCAGGGTTACGTGTGCTAGTGTGTGCGTGTAGTTGTAGTTGTACTGTTGACATCAGGGTTATGTGTGCTAGTGTGTGCGTGTAGTTGTAGTTGTACTGTTGACATCAGGGTTACGTGTGCTAGTGTGTGCGTGTAGTTGTAGTTGTACTGTTGACATCAGGGTTACGTGTGCTAGTGTGTGCGTGTAGTTGTAGTTGTACTGTTGACATCAGGGTTACGTGTGCTAGTGTGTGCGTGTAGTTGTAGTTGTACTGTTGACATCAGGGTTGCGTGTGCTAGTGTGTGCGTGTAGTTGTAGTTGTACTGTTGACATCAGGGTTATGTGTGCTAGTATGTGCGTGTAGTTGTAGTTGTACTGTTGACATCAGGGTTACGTGTGCTAGTATGTGCGTGTAGTTGTAGTTGTACTGTTGACATCAGGGTTACGTGCGCTAGTGTGTGCGTGTAGTTGTAGTTGTACTGTTGACATCAGGGTTACGTGTGCTAGTGTGTGCGTGTAGTTGTAGTTGTACTGTTGACATCAGGGTTACGTGTGCTAGTGTGTGCGTGTAGTTGTAGTTGTACTGTTGACATCAGGGTTACGTGTGCTAGTGTGTGCGTGTAGTTGTAGTTGTACTGTTGACATCAGGGTTACGTGTGCTAGTGTGTGCGTGTAGTTGTAGTTGTACTGTTGACATCAGGGTTACGTGTGCTAGTGTGTGCGTGTAGTTGTAGTTGTACTGTTGACATCAGGGTTACGTGTGCTAGTGTGTGCGTGTAGTTGTAGTTGTACTGTTGACATCAGGGTTACGTGTGCTAGTGTGTGCGTGTAGTTGTAGTTGTACTGTTGACATCAGGGTTATGTGTGCTAGTGTGTGCGTGTAGTTGTAGTTGTACTGTTGACATCAGGGTTACGTGTGCTAGTGTGTGCGTGTAGTTGTAGTTGTACTGTTGACATCAGGGTTACGTGTGCTAGTGTGTGCGTGTAGTTGTAGTTGTACTGTTGACATCAGGGTTACGTGTGCTAGTGTGTGCGTGTAGTTGTAGTTGTACTGTTGACATCAGGGTTATGTGTGCTGGTGTGCGCACATTATTTAGCAGTGTTAGTGATGTTGACATTTATTTATATTTATTTACTACATGCATATACATTATATATATATTATCCGTGATGCAACGACCATAATTATGCGATTAGGTGTATTACTATTATATTTTAGACACAGCTTTTAATTATGTATTTACTTGGTTTTATGGACGCTGCACACAAATTTCCCTTCATGGGACGTACAATAAAGTATTATTGTATTGTATTGGAATATATATGTGTATATATACATATGTGTGTGTGTGCGTGTGTGTGTGTGCGTGTGCGTGTGCGTGTGCGTGTGCGTGCGTGTGTGCGTGTGTGTGTGTGTGTGTGCGTTTATGCGTGTGTGCGTGTGTGCGTGATTGCGTGTGTGCGTGATTGCGTGATTGCGTGATTGCGTGCGTGCGTGCATGAGTGCGTGCGTGCGTGCGTGGAAAAGGGGTACATTGTCCATGCTAGAATAAGTGAAAAATAACTCGCTTACGTGGGGGTTAAATACATCAGAACACACCGGTCGTCATGGTCGGCCGGCGATGACCAGTGGTCAGACTGGTATCGACAGGTGCACGCCCACAGACGTAGCCTGGATGTGTGCAGTGTGTATTATGTTATACGTGGTATTCGGAAATAACTATTTCTTAAGTTGTTCTCGGCGACCGTGTATAAACTATGTCACCCCGGCGGCGGTTCTAAGCAGCCAGGGCTATTCGTTGAAATCTCGACCTGTATCTATATTGAGTTCTATTTTGACCATGATTCTGAGAACTGTTGAATGGCGACAGACCGTGGCTGCCCAACTATGGTAGGGGGGCCACACACATCGACCCAGCCAGGCGGAACGAATACATCTCGCCAAACTCGACTGTCAACTACGAGCGCGAGAACAGCCTCGAGTACGGAGACAACTTTGGGTACAACGCAACTTTGGAGAAACACGACATGGAGAGCAAGAACTTGAGCTATCACCAAACACCTCCAGATAACCCTAAACATGGTGATTTGACTGTTTTCAAACACGTCAGCTTGCTTAATGTCTTTTGATTGTTTGCCTTTTCGTGCCACAGATAATTTGAAAATAACGCTCCGTTCAAGTTACCAATGTAGCATTGATAAACAATATAGATCCACACATGATAAATCATGTTCGTCTAGCACATTATATTATTATTAAGTGACCCATCTTAACAAAATGAGTCGGATATCGACAAATCTGATTTTCCGTAAATGCCGTTTATGTGAACAAATCGCGCATCCATCGATTTTGAGATTTCCCCTGAAAATTATTCTTTGGTATTCGTATTATCAATTGGTACTCTAGCTACCCACTAATTAACTCTGTTTTGTGTATTTTAAAGCGATTTTTGTAGAGCTGTGCGAAGTGTTCCGCTCGATTTCCTTAAAATAACGCCGAAAATGCCAGTAATTGCGCGCGTTCGCAAATGCTAATTTTGGGACGCTCCTAACATATGGGATATCACCACGAAGCTTGACGCGTCATCTTCTCATATATGTGCATACATATGCTAATAACTACATTCTGTGACCTCCAGAGAGCTTGGAAGACGGTAATTAAGGTACATTTCATGAAACATAACGAATAATTTGCATCAACTTTGACGGCCGTTTTCTGGGTTTTAAGGTTTCTACCCCACATGTGTTTGTTAAACCATAACTTAAGTTAGAATTAATATATCTTCTTACCTGGTACACCATGTGAAAGCTGAGATTCTGCTCTTTCCAAAGCTACTAATAAATCAATATTAAAAATGTCTGACATGCGACTCATTTTGTTAAGATGGGTCAGCACAGGGAACAGTTTGACAATAATATTGTCAAACTGTTCCCTATACTTCCATGTGTTAGACCACATAATACACTTTAGAAAAACGAAGTGTATTTATAATATGTGCGTTCACATTTGTATACACACATGCAATATGTTCTTTAAAATCCCGGAGTGTAATCATGGCCAGAGTGGTCACGACTTAACTCAGCTTGCTGTCGCCACGGCACGGTCACCGAGTACAAATGACCTAATGAAAATGTTGCGGACGACCAGGTTCTTGCGCAAACGTCATCAACTTTGAATTTGGTACAATCGTGAAGCTTTTAAAGTTAATATCGCTGTCTTACAGTTGTGGTCTACATTTTGCAGTAATCGTCCTTGACAGCCAGCTGTGTTGAAGAAATGTGCTTTGTATATTATAAATGATGATTTTCAGGCATGAAAGGGGCATACACAGCGACGTTAATGAAGAGCTACATGTCATGAACCGAACAGTCTATCATCTTCTAGACCCTTGAAATTTGCATATTGGCCTGGGAGAGGGGTGGAGGATGCAGTCGCTACTCTGCTAAACCTTGTACTCTGTCATATTGAGAAGGCCATAACCCACGCGAGAGTTCTTTCCCTTGATCTGAGTTCTGCTTGTAATACTCTGCAGCCTCACCAGCTTTTCCTAAACTTATTTCTCGGTTTAAACTTGAGTCTGATTTGGCCCTATGGGTGCTTGGTTTTTTGATGGGCAGACCCCAAAAGGTTCGTGTGAATAACATCATGTCTAGTGCGAAGATTGTGTCCACTGGGTCACCCCAAGGATGTGTTTTATCCCCCCTGTTGTATATTTTGTACACTAATGATTACAGGAGCACCCATCCCAATAGGTTCTTTGGTAATTTCTCAGATGACACAGCTTTAGTCAGTTTACGATGAGGTTGGCCATGGTCCTGTTGTCGATGACTTTGTTGAATGGTGTGATAACTCATATATGTGCTTAAATGCTTTTAAATGGTACATCTCTCTGACGCCTCTTCTGAGCCAAACCTTCACGGGACTACAATAAAGTATTATTGTAATGTATTGTAATATATATATATATACAAATGTGTATATACACACACACACACACACACACACACACACACACACACACACACACACACACACACACACACACACACACACACACACACACACACACACACACACACACACACCACACACCCACACACACACACACACACATATATATATATATATATATATATATATATATATATATATATGTGTGTGTGTATATATACATTTGTGTGTGTGTGTGTGTGTGTGTGTGTGTGTGTGTGTGTGTGTGTGTGTGTGTGTGTGTGTGTGTGTGTGTGTGTGTGTGTGTGTGTGTGTGTGTGTGTGTGTGTGTGTGTGTGTGTGTGTGTGTGTGTGTGTGTGTGTGTGTGTGTGTGTGTGTGTGTGTGTGTGTGTGTGTGTGTGTGTGTGTGTGTGTGTGTGTGTGTGTGTGTATTTGCGTGCGTGCGTGAAAAGGGGGTATATGTCCATGTGTACGTGTCCATGCTAGAATATGTGAAAAATAACTCGATTATAAATACATTTACGTGGGGATTAAATACATCAGAACACATCGGCCGGCGATAACCAGTGGTCAGTCTGGTATCGACAGGTGACACGCCCACTGACGTAGCCTGGGTGTGTGCGGTGTGTGTTATGTTATACGTGGTATTCGGAAATGACGATTGTTCTCGGCGACCGTGTATAAACTAGGTCACCCCGGCGGCGGTTCTAAGTAGCCAGGGCTAGTCGTTGAAATATCGACCTGCATCTATATTGAGTTCTATTTTGACCATGATTCTGAGAACTGTTGAATGGCGACAGACCGTGGCTGCCCAACTATGGTAGGGGGGCCGTTTGATCACTTGAACCATTATACTGCACTACTGAACGAAGCTGGTGTGGCCATGCATATTTAGCATATTATTAACAATATCAAATACATTTCTAGAGTACATCTCACGTGCAGAACTTGGGTATTTTAAATAAAAAATAACACTTATCTACTGTTTTGCCTGTATGTTGCACAGCATTGAATAGCCATCTTATTATATGCACGCACGCACGCACGCACGCACGCACGCACGCACGCACGCACACACTCATACGCCAAATCTGACGGCGGCAGACGTGCGACGACCGGATCTGAAACAACGATCTTCCTGCATGCATCAAGGGAGAGACGTTTGATGACTGATCAAAATATATATGTGTCCTTCCTGCACCATGAACCGTGCACGGCAGAGCTACCACTATAGAGTCTGGGGACTCTCCAAATGTTGTCCAACCTGCTGATGGTCTCCAAGATCAGATCACTGCTTTGCAGGACCAACTTGCGCGACTGCAACTCGCATCGAATTCACGACCTGTAACTATACGTACCGAGGGAGAGGAATATCCGTTATTTTAGTGGGAAAGATGGCGAGTTGACAGTACAGGAGTTTGTGGAGGATATTGAGTCTCTTCCGAGCTCGTGAGATGTCCAATGATGAGAAGGGTGATCAATCGTCTCGCACCTTGAGGGCGATGCAAGACACGAGATACGCTATTGGCGCAAGAAAGAACGCCCTAGTATACATCACGGACACATGAATAAATTCTGCACGTGTGATGCATTTCTTTATATAGGCACTTAATAAGTAATTGTTACACTTTCGGGGGTATTGAATTTTGCATGTAGATACATCAAGGATAATAAGAAGGCAGGTATCCAGTCATTTTCTAAAGTGATTGCCATGGATTGAGGTTTTGTAATTCATAAGTTTGAATTACCGCAACACGTGCAATTGGTATTGTTTATATATACAGCGTGTAAAGATTTGTGAAAACAAGTTTGATACAATCGCATGTAGTTTGCAACGTTGCATGCTAAACGTATTTTACTAATTAGCCCTACAACTGTCCGCTACTTGCGGTATCTGGTGACTAAATGTAACGATTGATTATCATCTAGAGCAGAAACCCCCGTGGCAAGTGAAAAGGGAAACTCCTTCCTTTCTAACATTTGGCTTATCGAACAGACTAATGAATAATCACAACCTAAGGATACTTTTTATTTGTCCCAACAACATTGCAAAACGGTACAAATTATACAGGTACACGTACACATTTTGAAATGTAAAATATAAATACAAATTAACAAAATATCTAATTAACAAAAATATACATTTTGCTAAAAAAAAGAAAACAAAATAATAACCGTTGGAAGAGAGACTCCTACTAAGACCAAAACTGGTCGCTATCGTAGGAGCCACCCAAATTTTAGAGTACACTATCGGAGTAATGTCCCCGTTATTCATGCAGGTGCTCATTTATACGTTCACGTTCTTCACGTTTAGTCCCCCGGAAATGGTGTATGCGCATGACTCGTGATAACTTCCGGTATGAGTTAGTAACGTTACTCAATTGAAAAGTAACCAGATGTGACAGGTGCCAAAAAACGACAATTATACCCAACAAGGACTAATAAGTTTGTTATCGACAGATTTCTGCAGGCGCTGGCGTTAGTGGCGGGATTGTCAGTGATGCAATATGCAACCATAAAGAGTATTGCCAACTCCTGGAAAGCACTCGATACCTACACTGCTAGATCTGAGAATGTGTTTAAACGACTCCAGTACAAAATTTTATATTTCCCACTTTGAATTTGAGTGGGTTGAAATGTAAACCATCTTACTAGGCTAGAAGTCACATTCCACATGTTTGGTAGCATATTCCCGGTTTTCAACGTGATGGATTAATCCTAATATATGATGCATATTTTTAATGTACACAAAATATGCCGAAAGTTGGCACCTATAGGGCCTATCGGTAATAAGCAAACTTGGTCGTGAAGCGTTTTGATATGTCCAAAAATATACCCTTAAAATTGTTCTAGCCAGTAAGTGATTCAATATTGTAAGTGCATTCCGATAATTTACCCATAACACGTGGAATTTGTCAAGGCTAGCGTACTGTATTCAGTGTACCCCCATCCCCCTGGTGCTGACAATACTTGACATTTTGTTGATGGGAAATTACACTGTCAAGTCTCATGTAAATGCAAGGCCGAAAATGTTTACAAGATTTATCAAGATTGCCATCAACGCACTCCACTTCAAAAGAACTGCTATGGATTTCTTGGTATTGTAACGAGCCACATGTCGGGTGCATGCAGGCTAAGTTCACAATAAAATTATAATCATAAATGGACTTTCCGTTGTCCACCCTGCGTCAGGACGAGGCATGTATAGCTAAAGTACGTCACGCTAAATTTGGACTTTCTAGACCCGTCCCTTAGGTGGACCTACACGGACCTGGGGGCACGTGCCCCGCAAACCTTTGGCATGTACCCCCGTTTGGCGAGCTCGCTGGGGGGTGCAATTTGAGGGTTTTTTGACAGCTTGAAAGTTGGTTTTGGTGAGTCTCGGGGGTGCAATCGGAGTTTTGGGGAAGACAGAAGGTGGGTTTTGGCGAGCCTCAAGGGGGTGCAAGTGGAGGTTTTTGTGGGCCCCTGGACTCTGGATCGGACCCCGCGACCCTTGCAATGCTTTGTAATGCTAGCATGTACACCCCCCTCCAAGTAGGCCCTATGCTTTATATAGTTCGGTTTTATTTAGAAAGACCACCTCTTCCATCTATTATGCACACATCAATTTTACACTCGTTGCATATCTGTCTTGATTCGTATTCCACATATTGAATAAAGGTATGTATAACTAATAATAAACACTAACACCAACTATCCATGCTTATGCATGTTAAAGGAGTAATGATTGATGGGCGTTAACGCCGCGGATAGTTACACCGGGCTGTGTTCGGGGTCATAGGCGCGGGAACAGGGGGGCAGCTGCCCCTGGAATTTCTCCTTGGGGACAGACATGATTTTGTCCCCCTCCATGAATGTTTGTTTCTGTGGCGAGCGTCAATGGCAGGTGGAATAAAACAATTATGAGACGCGTAATATGTATTTTTGTCGACTGAGAACGGTGTGTGCAATTGGAAGGCAGACATGGTTTTCTGCCCCTTCCCAGTAAAAGGCGGTGCAGCGGAGAAAAAAATCCCAACAGCACACCTCCTCCCTGTCTTCCGATGTCACAGTGCAGCCAACCGAAACAGTCACAAGGTGAAGGAAGATGTGAAAATATGTGGCTGTGAAAAATGTTCAGTAGTTCTGAAGCTCCAGTAGCCCCCCCCCCCAATATGAATTTCGTTCCCGCGCCACTGATCGTGATGTACGTTTCCTGTTTTTGTTTCGGAAGAGACACCATAGGTCGTGTTCTTTCTTATATAGGAAAAAAGGTATAAACAGGTAAACGAAAAAAACGTTAACAATTATCCTGAAGCTATTGGTTGGCAGGTTGTTTGACGTGTACTGAATCGCTCAAAACATTAAAGACATAGACCCTATATTTCTGATCGCAACTGACATAGTAATTATTGCTATCAGTCTGATATTGACAGCTAAACGAGCTAATCCGGGTTTTGTCGTAATGGTTGCTACCCGTCACCCGACTCTGGATTTGGGATATCACACAACTGCATCAAATTATCCAATCCATGGAGCAACACGCTAAAATAATCAGTCACCACTATAGTGACGCCATCTAGCGATCAACACTCAATTCGTTATCACTACTGTTTCGCCATCTGGCGATCACCATTAAAATCGTTACTTCAGTGCATATCAAAACACAGAACTACACTGTCGGCTAACTGAAAACAAAGATTTGAGTTTTACAACTTTTCTTTTTTCAGTATGACACGTCACATTTGCCAAAACAAACTTTAGTTCATATACATATATCGGTCTTGTTGGATTGAATATATCGGAAGACGGGGCCGGGGGAGCCCTAGGGAGGGTGAGCTTTCCAAGGTCATATATTGCATAGGATATGACAGACCACTGTTGTAGTTGCCACATCTCAGTCCAGTTCAGTTTGCATCACTGCCTATGTACAAATAGTATAGAAAATACTGTTCGCAAAAAAATGACAGAAAGAACAAACGAACCATTTCACATTCAATATGACTTTATTGTGTACAACCGCCATCAGTACATGCCTCTACAACTCTTACATATATGGCAGAACACTTCAAACAATATAAGACATTAACACCCATTGAATAACCCCCAATAACTACGGAAACCATTATACCATGTGTCAATCATCAAAGAAAATGAGAAATGATACTACTGCTTCAGACAAGTGTCAAAGTGAAAGTGCAACTGTCGCACTTCACCAACCATTTTACCTATGGAAATCTTTCCAAAGGACATTTCGCTAATCAGTGATAGGGGACATTTTTCAACCAAATCTTTTTTATCGATATTTTTGGTGTAAGAAATTAATTATTCAACCGAAATTAATGGATTATCTGTCTTTATGTAATAAAATATTTTGATGAATTATAAATTTGTTAATGGACTGATGGGTTTATTTGAAGCCATTCTTGACTAACATATTATAGGTTTATATTTATTTAACCTTACTGCTAGTAGTGACATGAGCAACTTTAATGCCATATGAACTCCTGCAACATTTTCTTAAATGGTGGTTGGTGAAATGTCTCAGGCCACTAGTTGGCAAAATGTCCACTGGTGAAATGTCGAGGAATCGCCCTCCATACACGTATGTTTACTCATATTTGAAGTCTTGGACCTTCTGATAATACAATGAAACACCACTTTTCGTGTGTCAACTAAGGAATGCTCCCTTGAGATGTGTTCTGTGATTCGCTGAAACAAACAGCAGGGTATGCTATAACTAAGGTTGTGGTGGGTCGGGAGGTAAAAATTCAGTGAAACCTTGTTATTAAGGTCACCTCCAGGACTGGGCAAGTGACTGGAATAGCAAGGTGACCATATTAGCAAGACTAATTTCATATACTATACTGTTACAGAAATATTTCTGGACTATCCTAGGGTGACCGTAATTGTGAGTTGGCCGTATTACTGAGGCGACCACCAAGCAAAGTTCGACTGTAGTACCATGATAACTTCCTGGGGCATTCACACGACAACAGGATGTCATGTGTCAGGCTTGTTAACAAATGCAACATGCATTTGAATGCACATTGGAATGGGGAGCATATGAATGCACTTTTGATTGCTGAGCATTTAAATGCACATTAAAACATTCAAATGCAGCTGTGATATATATTCTTCGCATCTGAATAAACATCTGCATTTGAATGTAACCTCTAAACATTTCATTTTTCAAATGCCCAATCAAATGCAGTTCAAATGCAGCCTCATATAGTGTACTGTATAGTGTACCATGCATGTTACATTAAAATGAAAAACTTGAAAAAACATTTGCAGGTGATCCTAAAAATGGCATTTATGTATGCATTGTGTTAACATGCTTTGTTAACAAGACTGTTTTGTATGCACCAGCAAACGCTCTTTGGAGACATTACTATTTACTAAGACTATTCAGTAGAATTCACTACCCAATCTTGCTTCATGAGTAATAATTTTATGAATTAGATGTGCTGTTACGTATAGAACAACTCTGAAAATTCTATGTAAATGAACAGGTTTCAAGGACTACAAGTTTTGCTACACAGTCATAATGTTTACAACTACAGGCCTCGAATTTGAAAAAATTGTGAGAATGTCCAACTAACTTATGGATTTTGGGGGGCACAGCCAATTTGGCAGTGAATCATTGTTAAAATTGAGAGACATGACAGATGCAAGAACATTGCGTCAAATGGCTGTATGGTCAACTCATGGCCTGCAAATGTATCGACTGTCACGGTATCACGATTAAATTAGCCTTGTACATGTTGTGTATAGGTAAATTGAAGGTAGGAAGTAAGAAGTTCCTATCCAAATTCACAGCATGTAACATGTAAACAGGGAATCCTGTACCTCTACGTCATGGCAGTTGGAGTGTAATTTTTAACCAAACGATCAAATTCATTCTCCTGCAACAGATAACAGAGCAGATCCTGACACAAAGTTTATATTTGCTCAAATGACAAACTATCAATTAATTAATAATGTATTAGGTATATTTACTTCTCAAGAAACTTTTTTGTTTTTTCTCTGAGTAATTTCGGCTGCCAGACTGAATTTTCAGTCGTGTTACATGACCTATGTCATGATAAGCAAGCTAGCAACACGAGTTGAACACAGACCACCAGCGTTCGATGTAAGATATAAAAATCTTAGACCTCGAAGAGAACTGGCAGAGGAGAAACATCAAAGAGGTGATTAACATCTACGGGGGAAGCCTTCACTGTAGCTCCCGTCAGTCATGCTCCAGCTTGTATCACATGACCTACGTCATGTGACATGACTGTAAATTCAGTCTGCTGAAGAAGGCTGCGAGATGCGGCCGTAATTATACAGAGAAAAAGTTTCTTGAGAGGTAAATAAACCCAATATGAATAACCAAGAAACCGGATCATCACTACATTCAAATAATTAATAACATTAATATTTGTAACAAGTTCCAACATGTAAACTAAGTTCACGTGCATAGTCACTGTGTGTTAAATTTAAAATAAGGTAATCTAATGTTAACGTCATTATATTTTATACAAAACTCGGCACAATACTTAAATACGAGTTTAGCTTAATTTGCGTTAACTTTAAATTTTAATATAGATATGTGTTGTTAACTTTACATAATTATATCCACGATGCTGGCATGCTTGTCAGGAAAACCTACATCTTTAAAGCCTCACACATTTTCTCAAACATCTTCTGTTTGTGCTTCACACAAAGATTGCACGAAAAACATACCTTGTTGGTTAAATCGATGACAAACTGGTGATTGCGATGGGAGTCCTTCAGCTGTGACAGGTATCTGTTACTCACCTGTCAACATGAGACAATAGCTACAGAAAAAAGCGCAAATGTAAACTCTTACATATTGCATAATCCAGTCTTTAAGACTGTTCAAAGCACTTTTTGCTACACTCCCTGGCAGACTACTCTGGGAAATTACTGCGCAAAAAATATTAGTACATAGATATCCACCACTGTACATAGCTAGGTACTCTTTAATAAAGTGAACTGAAATAACAAGGAGGGAAAACAATTTCCCAAGGTTTGAAACGGCGACAAGAAGATTTGAATCCGGAATCTCTCGGTTACGAGTCAGATGTTCTAAACAGATGTAGAGTGAAGGATGGCTCCTGTGTTAGCGATATTATGTATCAAAATCAGAGTCTCCCAACCTTACCTATTACGTAAATTATTCATTGTACAGTCGTGCCTCATTATAACGCGGATTCGGTTATAACGCGGTCGGTCGTGGACCCTAAATTTTTGACGCCAGGGGAAAATGGGCGCTATGACAAACTATATTAACACGGTAATAACTGTCAATTGTTTTGTGTGAAGTTATCCCCGTCTTTGTCCACAACATATATATATATTGAAAGACTAGTTGGTAGACAAAAAATTTAACGTTGACGTATATCTGCAACGAATCAAGTGTGAGGCACATCACTATGTTGCCATTGTTTATTCTACACTGCCAATGCGATCCAAGGTATAAGTTTCTTTGACTATAATTATGGTCAATTTTAACTTTAGGAAGAGTAAATGTGGAGCGAGGTTTATTTGTTTTATACCGACATCAAACGAATTGTTTCGAATCTGCTAGTCATGCTCATGGCTTCTGCGGATCGCGAGTTCACATGATTTCGGTGCTGGGCGGCTTGTAAAGTGCAATTGAAATTCACAAATACGCCTTGCTTAAGAATGGGTTAAATACGTTTTAATACAGCTTAGTAGGCAAGATCAGTAAGCTAACTAATTGCATAACATATATTAGCTTTTCACTGCGATGAACGCAAA
This sequence comes from Escarpia spicata, assembly GCA_963995525.1. NCBI lineage: Eukaryota > Metazoa > Annelida > Polychaeta > Sabellida > Siboglinidae > Escarpia > Escarpia spicata. The sequence goes on from OZ023216.1 coordinate 21,118,042, forward strand.
GCTACTGCCTGTACTGGTGCAAGTAATTTTGTTCAGCACGGTAAATGTGCTTTCTAAATTGGTATTTTGATATTGATTGAAAGACGAAGTTAAGCCAATTGTGAGCGTACTTATAGCTTTAAATCCTTAATCAACTCTAACACAGCGTTTGTCAAATCATTTGCGTATTCGGCTGCCGAGTGCCAGGTCATTATTTTAGATCTTACGTCAGTGGTATCATATTATGGTTCAGTTGACCGTGGCTTGTTGGTCCGTTGTTTATTTAAAGAATGGTACACAGTTCATGAATTTTATTCAGTTCAACATTCAACAGTGTCCAACAGTGTATGACATTTAAACAGAATACACATCGACACACATAGACTGCATGACGTGCAAACTCTGGCTTCGATGGCATTCTTTGTGCAGCAGCAGTGTCAGTCGTCGTCGTAGCGCCCCTGACGGCAGATACGGGGACGCGCCACGTTTGTAACGCGGATTCATTTCGTGGACCCCGACTACCGCGTTATAACGAGGCGCGACTGTATATGGATTATATATACACAGGTGAAATAAATTTATCCTGAATTCCCAGAAGTATATAGTACTGTGATCGTTTGGTTCATATAGTTTTTTGGTAAACAGTTTTAAATTGTTACGCTAAAAGTAAGACATATTCTGTAACAGTGTTTTTACCTCAGGTGCTTTGCCAAGATGCTGGGAGAGGACAGCCATGTTAGCCAGCGTCTCTGGGTTGTTGCTGTCCTGTGAAGTACAAATAACAATATCAATACAGTGTAACGAAACTTCAAGAAATTACCCATGTATCGTGATGTGAGGATACAATATGCAGGTGTCAGAACGTGGTGAATATTGGAGACGCTGTGGCTGACCAAAACCCTCCAACTGCACCCTTCTTGAGGCTAACCAAACACTCCAAGTGCATCTCTCTTTACATTACGGGGGATAACATGTCTTCACCCCCCCACCCCCAGTTCCGATCACTACGCAATACTAGTTTACAGTAAAAAAAAACTATAGCTATTATCGATAGTACATTGAACTACTAATATGTATGGCAGTTAGCATAATATGGTGTGTTATAAATAAACATCATTATTATGTAATTATTACAAAGGGAAGAAAACATCAGCTTAGAAGTCAGTGGATGTGGATTGTGTATATGCTCAGAAGAAAAGTTGCCCTAAGATTACCTGTCAAAAAACCGTTGAGAAAAACAAAAACTGGGGAGAAAAACATGTAAAGAAAATTTATATATAAGGGTCAGGGACAGGACAGACTGAAGAAGATGCACTGCGGCATTCTGGGGGATAGACAAGGTGAAGTATTACCTTATTGAGAGTCTCCTGAAGCACACATTACGGAGGACAGACAAGGTGAAGTATTACCTTATCGAGAGCCTCCTGAAGGACACATTATTGAGGACAGACAAGGTGAAGTATTACCTTACCGAGAGCCTCTTGTAGAACGCATTACAGAGGACAGACAAGGTGAAGTATTACCTTACCAAGACCCTCCTGAAGAACGCATTACAGAGGATAGACAAGAAAAAGTATTACCTTATTGAGAGCCTCCTGAAGAACGCATTACAGAGGACAGACAAGGTGAAGTATTACCTTACTGAGAGCCTCCTGAAGAACGCATTACAGAGGATAGACAAGGAAAAGTATTACTTTATTGAGAGCCTCCTGAAGAACGCATTACAGAGGACAGACAAGGTGAAGTATTACCTTACTGAGAGCCTCCTGAAGAACGCATTACAGAGGATAGACAAGGAAAAGTATTACCTTATTGAGAGCCTCCTGAAGAACGCATTACAGAGGACAGACAAGGTAAAGTATTACCTTATTGAGAGCCTCCTGAAGCACACATTACAGACGACAGACAAGGTGAAGTATTACCTTATCGAGAGCCTCCTGAAGCACATCCCCTGCATCGTCAAACTTTCCCTGGGCCATGTAGCTAGCAGCCATTCCATTCAACAGCAGCGGAGTGGACGTGTGTTTGTCGGTCATCTCTTGGAATATGAAGTACGCGTCCTGAAGTCTCTCTCCCCCCTGTGTGGAGAAGCCGTCATCACGGTTATTACATGATTAGGAGGACACGAGAGATTGCAATGTACATAACTATGAAAGATATCTAATAAATCAATGGTATAGCTGAGAGTGCATATAAGTATACATTTGTGTTCTTGCCTTTCTGGGCATCAGATTTGTGCACTTATAATTAACCAAATGTGTTTTTTGTTTTATATGCATAATTTATGTCAGTGCTAAATCGTGTAACATGGTATGTATGCTTTGAGATAATATTAAGTGTACACTGCATATATGTAATCACTAATGTGGCACTTATATTACTTGAGCTGTGGTGGTGTACTGCACATGCACATATATTCCATGAATAGTAGTGGTGCGGCACTCAGTGCGGCACTCAGTGCGACACTCAGTGCGGCACTCAGTGCGGCACTCAGTGCGGCACTCAGTGCGGCACTCAGTGCGGCACTCAGTGCGACACTCAGTGCGGCACTCAGTGCGGCACTCAGTGCGACACTCAGTGCGGCACTCAGTGCGGCACTCAGTGCGGCACTCAGTGCGGCACTCAGTGCGGCACTCAGTGCGGCACTCAGTGCGGCACTCAGTGCGGCACTCAGTGCGGCACTCAGTGCGGCACTCAGTGCGACACTCAGTGCGGCACTCAGTGCGGCACTCAGTGCGGCACTCAGTGCGGCACTCAGTGCGGCACTCAGTGCGACACTCAGTGCGGCACTCAGTGCGACACTCAGTGCGGCACTCAGTGCGACACTCAGTGCGGCACTCAGTGCGACACTCAGTGCGGCACTCAGTGCGACACTCAGTGCGGCACTCAGTGCGGCACTCAGTGCGACACTCAGTGTGGCACTCAGTGTGATGCTCAGTGTGGTGCTCAGAGTGGCGCTCAGTGTGGCGCTCAGTGTGGCGCTCGGTGTGATGCTCTGTGTGACGCTCGGTGTGATGCTCGGTGTGACACTCGGTGTGACGCTCGGTGTGGCGCTCGGTATGACACTCATTGTGGCACTCAGTGTGACACTCAGTGTGGCACTCAGTGTGATACTCAGTGGTACTCAGTGTGGCACTCAGTGTGGCACTCAGTGTGGCACTCAGTGTGGCACTCAGTGGTAGTTATATTCTTCTTGTTACATTTAATGCCCACAATCATCAAATTGAGTATTTTTTCATTTTTCGAGGTTGGACGCGGTTTTTCAAGTTTCATTGCATACCACGGACACGGTTTTTCACCTTTCGCTGCGTCCCTTCGATGCAATTCTGTGGTTCTTCAAATTTAGTTCTAGTCCCACATTAGACAGGTCGCTTATAAAGAAATACGACAGATATCCAAATTGTGTGTTGACAACTTCGTTTTCATTTCACAGTGAAATGGTGCCGCCATCTAACGACCAAACTGTGAACGGCCGACCTACAAAGTGCTGCTGTTTACGTATTGTGCCTTGAATGGTCTTGCGCCGGACTACATAAGTGAGTTAATTGGCTACCGTCCCATCAACAGAACTCTACGATCTACCTCACAGCCTCGCCTTTTGTTCGTACCGGCCTCACAAACTGTTACTCATGGTGATCACCGTTTCGCGGTTTGCTCGGCGGTTCTATGGAACAATTTGCCTCCTACGCTCAGGACAGCAACATCATTACAAGTGTTTAAAATACTTTTGAAGACTCACCTATTTAAACAAGCGTTTTTATAATTCACCGACTAGGACATTTTATGTACTTTCTATTGATAAATGTATTTTTTTTTTTATTAGTTTCTTAACATATTTATGTTTATTCTTCTTGTATAAATGAATGTATTTCTAGTAGTTTTTATAAATGTCTTAATTTATGTAAACGCTTTTTTAATGATCTATCTTTTTTAGTAACTATATTTAAGTTAATGTTATATTTTTTACATATTTATTTCTTAATTAGCATTTCTTTTTATGTAATATACTATTATATACGTGTGCATGTATGTAAAGCGCCCGAGGGCAATTTTAATTGATTGGGCGCTATATAAGTACTTTTATTTATTTATATTATATAACAATGGAACATTGAATAGTAGTTCCCACTAATGCGCATCAGTACCACCTAACAGCTAATTCGGAAACCAGGTAGAACAACTTTAGTGAGGCGTCTGGTCAGTGTTTTTGACATCATGGCATTGCATTGCTAATGTTATGAACATTTATTTGTTGATTTATGAATCGAGGTCACATATTAATTTAGTCCAATTAATAGTCCACATCTTTGGACCCCATTTTTTTTATGGGACCCCGTTTTTTTGGGCCCAGTGGGGCTCAGGATCGAAACGTAAACTTCACACATGCAACTCCATTCAGGTGAAATGTGCTGGCAACACATTGACGTGTCAGACGCATGTTAAATACCTAGGTATAGAGTTAGATCAGTCGCTAACTGGAGAAGGAGTGGCTGAGAAGATAGTTTGCAAATCAAATGCTAAGTTAAAATGTGTGTATAGGCAGACAAGAAATGTCAACATGAAAACAAAAAACTACTTACCTCTGCCTTAATACAATGTAATTTTGACTATGCCTGTTCATCATGGTTCTCGGGTTTAATGAAGAAATATAAAACTAGACTACAGAGCACCCAGAACAAGGTAATCCGTTTCCTTCTTAATGCACCGGCCAGAACCCACATTGGATCAACGGAGTTTAGACAGGTCAATATGTGACCAGTGGATCTACGGGTTAAGCAACTCAAATTGAACCTTGTCTATAATATTGTCAATGACAGAGCACTTATTTATTTGTCCGATTCTGTCAACGTAACACGCAAGCAGCACGGTATAAATACAAGATCTAGTACTTTGTCTCTGCATGTGCCGAATGTTAAATCTTTCGGTCAAACTTCTTTTTACTACACAGGTATACAGGCATGGAATGAATTGCCATATAACATACAAGGTGCTCAGAACAAGAACCAATTTAAACATTTAGTGAAAAAGTTTTTGTTCAATTATTTTAATGATCAGGAAGCCAGCTCATTTATTTACTTTTAGTTCAATCTTATTTTTGAGGTACCTGTATTTTATTTTTATTTTTTTTAAAGTTGTTTTTATTGATGACGCATCTTTTGTTAAAAGTATTTAATATAAAAAAACTTGTATTATTGTATTTGTAGTACATGTGTTGTACATGTGTTGGTTCTTCAAATGACTTAATAGTGCTTATAATCAGGAGGTAATGTCCCTCCTTTCTTAAGATCATAATTATGAATGTCTTTTGACATCTCAACAATAACTATATTATTTATTTATTACTGTTTTTAGTATGTTATGTTGTCATATTCTATTTATATCTGTGTCATGTATTTGTTTGTCTGTCCAAGGACCACAATGAAAGCAAGTGCTTCCACTTTCTTGTGTCATCCTTTATATTTAATAATAGCGTTTCTTCTGAAAGACACAGGCAACGTAGGGTGAATGAAATTGCCCAAGTTTCGATACAGTGGCCAAACCAGTACCAAACCACTGCCCGGCGGCACCAGGATTCGAACCCTGTTCTCTCCAAATGACAGTCCAGCACTCTAACTGTTCGACCACTGCGCCCCACCACTATGAGCAGTAGTGGTGTGACACTTATATTCAACGAGTAATGGTGGTTGAGTTATATTCCATGAGAAGTAGTGAAGTGGCATTGAGTTATATTCCATGAATAGTAGTGGAGTGGCACTGAGTTATGTTCCATGAGAAATAGTGGAGTGGCACCGAGTCATGTGTTCCATGAGAAGTAGTGGAGTGGCACTGAGTTATGTTCCATGAGAAGTAGTGGAGTGGCACCGAGTTATGTGTTCCATGAGAAGTAGTGGAGTGGCACTGAGTTATGTTCCATGAGAAATTGTGGAGTGGCACCGTGTTATATTCCATGAGTAGTAGTGGAGTGGCACTGAGTTATATTCCATGAAAAGTAGTGGAGTGGCACTGAGTTATGTTCCATGAGAAGTAGTGGAGTGGCACCGAGTTATGTGTTCCATGAGAAGTAGTGGAGTGGCACTGAGTTATGTTCCATGAGAAATTGTGGAGTGGCACCGTGTTATATTCCATGAGTAGTAGTGGAGTGGCACTGATACTCCATGAGTAGTAGTGGTGTGGCACTTACGACGGCGAGGTTGAACCAGGCCTGTGCGAGCTGGGTGAGGATGCTGTCCTCATCTGTCTCCTGCATTCTCTTCAACTCCTTCCTACAAACACATCGCACAGGTCAAAGTCAGTAAAACAAAAGTAAAGGTAAGTTCTCATATAGTGCGGTATACAGTCCAAAGGACTGCTCAAGGTGCTTTATACTTTATTTCCTGGCAGAATCGAACACCATCTCGACTTCTCGGGGAAGCATCAGATTGGTGTAAATTACCTATTCCCCTAAACATTAAAAAAAAAAAATTTGTATTCCTTAAAATATCTTCCATATCGTTTCATGTATAACAGGACATAATATATTCTCAATCAAGCATTGTTTTTGGCACACTTTGTGGTCTAAATAGCACTCTGAGAAATGTGTTATTATTAGTCATTCCAAAAACTACACAACAATGAAAGAAGCAGAAAGGATGCACTTACTTGGCGAGATCCACTCGGTCAATCTTCACATATGTCTGCACCATCAACGCAGCACTGAAACACACATACCATCATGTAAACCTATACTGGCATACCAGTTACACATGCAGTACACCACATATGAACACTTCCAGGCATTACTGCAGTTGTGGTGTGCATATTTTCTGTAACAATGGAGTACCGGGGCATGTTTCATTTAGGTCGAGCCAATTTCTTATTTTGTAGTTCTGCTCTTCAAACACGTTTTCTAAGTGTTTTGTTTGTTGTTGACCCACTGAGGCACCCAAAATGCCACCAAGAATTCTTCATACTCCTATTTCTTAACCAAGTGTACTGCTGTGTTTCATATTTTATACGGATGGCACTACGACCCAAGTTGGGGGAAATATCCCAACAATAATGACCCAAGTAGATTTGGTGCATTTATACAAACTAGTTTACACTCCCCCATGGAGCAACAAACCAAAGACAGCCATTGTCACCATTACAGTGTACTGAAATGAGTGAAATTAAACTTGTTCCCATGACCATTTAACAGCACACTGTTAGTTTTCCCATTGGCGACCATATTAATGGTTTGTGTGTTTATAAGAAAACGTGACTTCTCACCTGCTGTTGTTATCATCTCATTGACATACTGGTCGAGTTTAGTTAAAATCTAATATTTCTAGCTCTCGTGGGGTAAAAATGCCTGTATGTGTGACACCCGTCAATATTTACGAATGGATGCCGGCAGTAATCCAGCTAAAGGGTCAACTAGCCAAATTGCTGCCAAATACCCTTCCGCTTAGTAAAATCAGCTATCAATGCAGCATTTTACTGTCAACAGCTTCTACAATCACACCGGGAAATCTGACTACTCAAATGCACTTATGTCAGAGCAGGTAAATTTTGTAAAAAAAAATCATTTCTCAAAAATAAATTGCACTGTTTCGTCTGTAACCAAGCAGGAAGTCCAACAGTGTCCTGACCCCAAATAGGCATGGTGATTTTGGAGAAAAATTTCGAAAACAACACACTTTATAGGCACCAATGTTACAAGCACTCTGCAATTTTAATTTTTGTAATCCGTCCAGGTGTTTGTGTTTTATGCACATTTCAAAGGTGACACCAAACTTGGCAAAGGCACCAGAAAAATCAGCACTTCGCTGTTGGACAATTTGTAATCCAGCACAACGTTCTCAGGTGGCACTATGAACTCCTGATACAGTTTTCCAGAAAGTGTGTTATAAGAAAATTCAATACAGCCAGTTGTTACGTTACATTCAAATGTATATTGATTTTTTACCTTGTGCCCTGTTTACAAAGGTAAACATCAACAAAAGTCACCTTAGGGTGTGAATTCCTCAAAGGCCAGATGTCTCAAGCAGTTCAATTACATAATATTACACAGCTTAATTAGCAGACATTCAGAAAACAATGCCACTTGCTTGATTGGCCAGAAGGTCCAGTCAGTAGACAGATCTGATAACAGGCTCCAGCTATGGCTGACTCCAGCTAATCACTGTCCTCAGACTTAATTAGGGTCAATGATAACATCTTCACATGTGTTTAGTTAGCTGAAGTAAAAAAAAAACGACTGACTGTTGCAATGTTATTGGTTCATAACCAAGCAGGAAGTCCAAAAGTGACCTGACCCCTGACGGCATTGCATGCAGCAGATAATATTATTGTAAATCTAGTGGCACCATCTGGGGAATGACTGTCAACTCACTTATTAAAGTAAGCAACTCAAAATAACTCCCACTGTTTTTTTCTTTAAATATATTGCTACGTTGGTAGATCAGAGGCCAATGATCAAATGAAACCAAATTATTAGGGAAAGAGCCCGAGATGAGTGGACCTTGACACTTAGTATGCTCCAAAGTTAGTGCATTAATATACAGATTGTCTTTATGTATTATTAAATTACTGATCAGTGTTTAAGCTATTTCGTGCAAATATATGTAGACATACAGGGTCATGCCATTAATCATTTAGCCAATCACAAGACAAATTTTCAGTTTCACTAAATAAAAAAACTAATAGCCTATTTAGCAGAGCAAATATAAGTCCGAAAAAAGCAATCATTTTGCCTAATGGATAAACGGAAAAGTATGTCAATAAAGCTCAGATAACTCACCACTCAAGTGACTCTGATTGATGCAAAGTTCTCAGTACAGCATCAAAGTTCTGCAAGCAACACATCGAGTCAATTAGACATATAAAAGCTACATCAGCTAAGACTAGACTTACTTGACTTAACTATCCACCTGGATGTCACACCCCTCCATTTCGTCCTGTCTAGGGCACCCCACACTGCTGTTGAACATAATGCGAGCCCCGTGTCATGTTTGATTTGGTCACTCCACCACGTCCATGGTCTTCCTCTATTTCTCTGTCCTTTAGTCTTGCTCGAACGCTATGTGAATGATGTTTGGTATACGACAAACATGTCCAAACCACTGATAACATCTGAGAAGGATTCAGGGACAAATGTCTCCTCTCTGATCTTGTTATTTTGTAGTAACTCTGTTCTAGTAACACCACTCATAGCCCGCAGGCAATGCACGAATCTCAGAAAACTTCAAGAAGACAGAACACTGCCAAGAAGAAACAGACTAATTCGTAATTATATTCATAATATTCATTATGTAATATGGCTCTGGAAGACTCAAATTAACAACATACTTAAAAGAAATATTTTAATACATCTCACTTATACATCAAATCAACATTGAATAGATTCGGTTGAGGAGTGTTTAAATTTGACTAAAATTAAAAAAAATTAATATTGATTTCTAGTTTTGTATATAATCATTCAACAATTACAATTTAATATTTCAGACTGTGATTAATAAAACATAAACTAAGAGTTGCTAAAACTCTCCAGCTACATTCAAATAAGTCATATAAAAAGTGGACTGATCATGGATCACTATTTGCAACCAGCATCTAGTATATTGAAAACAAGAACACGCAAATTATACCAAATCATACAGTCTCGGGAATATGCAATAACCATGAACATATGAGTTAAATCTTAGTGACTCACCGATTCATGGTAGAACATTGTACTAGCCATGAGAAGAAAGGTGCTGTCTGAGAGCTCGACATTGCCACTCATCTTCGAGTCAAGGTCGCGCAATATCGCATCTCTGTGCAAACACGACAAATGTTAACAAAATACTTGCAGCATTATTGCAGTCATGCCCGGAACTAAATCTGTGCAAAGAGATTGGCATAGAATCAGATGATGTCTGAGATACAGGATGTTCCCCTCGGTTTAGCTCAGGTCATCTCCAAAGATAGCTAGGCTAGACAAGCATAGCCTAGTTGCTTAAGGTAACATGCGAGGACAGAGACCGGATAGCCAGGTAGCAAGCCCAACTGTAGCGCGCCATATTAAGAAATGCAGAAGATGCATGCACTGACCAATGGGAATGGCGAGTCACTAGGAAGAGAGTGAAGTAGTGAGTATTTAAGGAAAGAGTAGTGCGCGATTGAAAGAGGACTGCGGAGCACTTGCATGTGAGAACCATGTAACACAACGTCTGGTTCCCACGGAGGACCAATATTGTTTGTACTGATCTGTATCGTGCTAACTTCTGTATTAAAGTTCTTAAAACGAACAATGGAAAGTCTTCTGTGATGATTGAGTAATTAGAACCTTCCTCTGTGAGTATCTGATTTCTATTAGAAAATGACATATTGGCTGAATTGAGTAAGTCGATGTCTAAATTGTCTTGGAAATCAACGCAGAGGAAGAATGTTGCAATACGTGCCCAAATTAGAATACCGAGTCTACAAACAGAATAGGCAGATACGACAAATGGAAATAATAGTAGACCCCGGGCATTCTATACTATGATTTTTTGGGAGGCCAAGAACTTGTTTAATCAATTGATTCTCCACACCACTGTCTACAAAAGTTTAATGTGAAAGCCTGATCGATACTGCTTGGAACAATCTGCCCAAGTCAGTGATGACAATTACATACAAATGTGGCTAAAGCAGATCAACAAGCTCAAAATTGTGAATTCACTACAATCACCTTCATTGTAATTTAAATTTTACACCTACAAACACTTGTGACCTAATTTTGCCACCGAGATATATTTATAAATTTTATAAACATACAATGTCAAAACAAGACCCAGAATTTGGCACTCTGTTGTGTAAATAATGTGTACATTTTCTTTATGCATTCCTCAAATCTGTGGCAAAAAGATAAATTGTGTAGTTTCCCATAGGTTTGAATTAGTCTATTTTATTTGAAATGTACATAAAAACAAAAGTGTTTAAGTTAATTAAAGTATCCTTTTTGTACAATACTCAGACAACATTCAGGAAATACTGATATATACATGTATATCTCAATTTATGGTTCTCTCAACCCACATCAAACATATTGTTTGTACTGCTACCTTCTTGTACGGTCACTGGAGAGGTACTCTGCAAACATCTTGACGGCTTGCAATGCAGGGGGTGATGATGATGTCACTTCGTCCAGGACAACGCCATACTTCTTCTGAGCTATGTATGCTCTGTACATCAATATATCTCGGTCGGTCTTTACATCTGGCGAAACCTGCAGCAAACAATACCCTTTAAAAAACATTTGTGTGTCACATCTAGTAATATAACCCCCGTGAATCTTGATATTTTCTATGTCTATGAAGCCTATTTGAAGTATTTCTAAACAAACTGGTCATTCTGAAGTCTTGATGCTTGATGCGTGATGTAGTAATCCCTTTACAGCTGTTCACAGCTAAACTGGGATTTGTGCGGTGCGTAACGTCAGGGCAGTCGAACAAAAGGGAAAAAATCATGTAGAAGGATGTTCAAAATAAAGAAAGAAAAACAATGAAAACCAACGAAGAACAAACAAAAGCCCGGATAAAAACAAGGGGTTACCGAAAAACAAGTGGTGCACTATATACATAAGTTTGTAGCTTTAGAGGATATGGACGCCATGCAAGGGTTGCATTTCCCTGATGGCTGGCATGGCGACACACAGGAAGGCTGACAATGATGGCGTGATGTGTAGAACAGCAGATGGTGGTAGTCTGTTCCATATGGATACTGCTCTGGGGTAGAATGCATATTTACATGCATTGATGGTTGGAATTATTGAGTTGGTATATTTAAGTGGATGGTTGATTCTGTTGGAGATATGTGTGGCGTGCTAGAAACATGGCGGAGGGCTGATGTTGACCATGTGGTAGTGGATTTTGTAAAACATTGATGCTTGCTGAATAAGGCGATGTGTGTGGAGCGAGTCCCAGTTGAGTTTGTTTATGAGTGGTTTAATATGTGTTTCTTTTCGGTAGTCGGAGAAGATGAATCTTGCAGCATTTCTTTGGACTTGTTCCATGTGGTTAATTTCTGTTGCTGTGTTGGGATGCCAAACTTCACTGGCATATTCAACTTGTGGTCGGATAAGGGTTTGGTAAGCTGTTTCTTTGACATTTTGTGAGCAAGGTGACAGTGTTCTTCTTAAGAGTCCAAGTGTGCTGCTGGCTTTGGTGGTTATTTTGGTGCAGTGGTCGTTCCATCTTAGGTCATGTGATATTGTGACCCCAAGGTAGTCGTGCTTTTGAACATGGTTTAGTGATTTTCCCAGTAATGTATATTGACATAGTTTGGGGTTTCGTTTGTGTGTGATGGTGAGGACTGCACATTTCTTAACATTGAAATTCATTGACCACTTCTTAGTCCACGTTGTGAGGGTTTCTAAATCGTTTTGTAATATATGTTGATCGTTTGTGTTATTTATTTCTCTGTATAGGATGCTGTCATCTGCAAAGAGTTTGATTGTTGAATTTATTTGTTCCTTGATGTCGTTTATGTATAGAAGGAATAGGACCGGCCCCAGGACAGATCCCTGAGGGACTCCGGAAGTGACATTAGCCCAGGAAGAATGTGTGCCATTGACTGAAACAGATTGTATACGGTGGGATAAGAAGCTATTGATCCAGCCAAGAGTGTTGTTTCGGATGCCGTAGTAGTTTAATTTATCTGATAGGTGGTGATGAGCAACTTTATCAAATGCTTTACTGAAGTCTAGTAAGATTACATCAGTCTGACGTTTTTGATTTAATGTTTCTGACCAGTCATTAGTTGAGTTTAGGAGTTGTGTTGTAGTTGAGTCCAGACCTGGGGCCAAAGTACTCGGTACTCATATACTCATGTACTCGAGTACATTTTTGAAGTACTCGTACTCGTACTCATGAAACTTATGGGTCATGGACTCGTACTCATTATACTCAGATTTTACGAGTACATCCGAGTACTTTCTCAATATGTACTGGGGAAAATAAATATATTTGGTTATAAAATGAAACTTTCCTGAAATATTTAAATATTCAACTATTTTTTAAATACTTTGTTATTTCTGATAGTATACAACCTTACCATCCCTACACATCCCAGTACAACCTCATTCTCTGATAACAATGATTATGATACCCAAACATGGCAACATGGTAGCATCTTTTCCCAGTCAGACACACCCTGTTAAGCAAACATAATAATTGTAGGCTTGCAGTTCAGGCACACCCTGTTAAGCAAACATAATTGTAGGCTTGCAGTTCAGGCCATAAACCTGTTTGTTTAATTAAGTCATAAAGAGTCAATTAGCAGTTAACCAACCAGTTAGACAGGAAATGCCTTTGATGTAGTATGGAGACCATGCCACTTGGCACTGGCTGACAGTGCTAACTGCTAAGAACAAGAACAGTCTTCCTCTGTAGAAGTAAGGTGGTTCAAGTCAGACTGTCTCCTACACTAGTATAATCCCATGCCAGCAGCCTGGCTAAAAAATCTAAAGGGGATGCTGAGCCTGTTATGTGGACATGTGCTAACCCTCTCAACAACTATTAGTCTACAATCAAAAAATATAAATTGAAAACTTATATCATCAGCAGATGAACGTGAGGTGAACGAATACCTCAGTCAGCCATGTACAGATTGTCACAGTGACCCACTGCAGTTCTGAGTTTTCAAACTCTGGCTCAATTGGTCCCTCACCATCTCAGCATTCCAGCCTCATCAGCCCCAGTTGAAAGGGTATTTAGTATAGCCGATAAAGTATTCTGCCCTGAACAGTGCAGCCTGAAAGACTAAACTTGTGAACAACTCATGTTCATTCTGTGCAATGGCAAATAGATGATAAGATCATAGGATGCCACTGAAATGAATGCCAATTAAGTGAATTTCATTGTTGATGAAATAGAGGTTTTCCTCATAAAAAAATTATCAACTGCCATTACATATTCACTTGTGCTGAGTTATATAAATTTTATTAATTAATAATTTAAAAAATACGTTATTATTTAATATTAATATTTTTTTATGTACTCGTACTCATCCATCGTCAAAGTACTCGTACTCATAAAAACGTACTCGGCCTCAGGTCTGGTCGAGTCTGAATCCTGATTTGTATTGTTTCCTTGTCATTTGCTTGCTCATACACACAAAAGTTTTATTATCAGACAAACTAAGAAAGGATTACATGTCTTGTTACCCGTAACTCTTAGCTCAGTACTAATGTCTAATGACAGCTTCACATATCATCGCTCGCTTTTCGGGAGTAGTAGCTTTTTAAGTGTCGAACTATGATACATTTTACAGTATAATTTACTATGATCACACAGGCTTACCCTGATTTTCTGCGCCTCATTGATACATTGCTGGTAGTTTCCTGTATACAGTGCTGTTCTTATGTCGAATAGTTCATCGGTATCCCCCTGGTTAGCCATTTTGGTGACGATGAGGAAGCCACGTCGATTTAGAGGGATCAACTATTATTTCATGAGACGACTTGGTCGGCCTTATCCGACTCCGCTACTTTTTTTGAACTTGCCAAAAAGCGAATTTAACTGGAAAAACGCTTATGGGATGGTTACTTGGAAATTAAAATCCCTAGTTGCCGTCAGATAGAATCACTGTTTTGAATTCACGGGCACATCGGAGTTGCATCCCGCCTGAAAGCTCTGATCGAAGCTATACATAAATTATACTTATAGCACCAACGGAGCCCATCGTCATCGACACCCGGCACTGCATCTAAAACTCGCGTGGGGATGTGACAAAAACGAGTCGACTCTTTGGACGCCAGCGAGCACGTGAACATTCGCGCCAAGGAACATCTCCCTGCTGATGCAGAGAACGACTGAATCACCTGGAAAGCGCTAAACCGACTATGCGAGAACCAAAATGCGCAAATGGGGCTACTCCAACGTACGACACTGGCATTACCATACAGACATTAGGCAGACCGTACAACATGTTTGGTCTGCACGACGATGGATCCGGCTCTGCCCAAGACCTGACGATGACCAACAACATCACCATCAAATGCGCCAAACATTGGGAGCACATCGGGTGATAGTCTGGTGGATGGACACGAATGGCGATGACTGCTTTAATTGGGTTAACAGGGGCGGATCCAAAGAGGTATAGTCTGGGGGGAACCTCCACTGGCAGCCGACGCAAATTCATATTCGGTGGTCTGCACGACTCTGCTGTCGCGCTGTCGGATCACTCGTGACATCGGAAGACAGGACCGGGTGTGGGGTGGGGTGGGGTGGGGTGGGGGGGGGGGGGGTACTGTTGAATTTGTTTCGTAGCTGCTTCGCCGTAATTTCAGCTTATTGTAACCTAAATTGGGACACATTTCAAATGTCTAGGGGGCGTTGTAACGGGGCTCCATTCAAAATGTTATGTGGGGCACGCCAAATTCCAAAAGTCTATGGTTAATCATCATCCTTTTCGCAGCTACAATCAACTTGCTAATTATTCTGCCGCACTTTGGGGGTTGCGAGAAGGTAGGAATTGTTTTACAAAGAGAAGAATATCTAGAGAGTCGGACCTATGGAGAACATTCACTATAAAAAAAATTAAAATTGA
>OZ023216.1:21138551-21291928 GCA_963995525.1 Escarpia spicata
TGTGATAGTGTTGTCTCACTGAAAAGTTGAATTCTTCAGACCTGATCGGTTTAACCACCTATAACTTTGTAGTTAAAATGTAATAAATTGACTTAAACGAATGACACTGATATCAGTGTAAAACTGAAATGTTGCTCTATAATTAGTAGGATGCTCATAACTCCACACCGCCAAAATCTTTCTTAATGCCTGGACTATTGTGGCCCATCACATTTGTGTACAAATTGTAAAAAAAATTCTTGATTTAATCATCTGGTCGTGGCTGTATTATTAATACTAATGGTCAAAGTTGAGTTGAGTTAAGTGTACATACTGGCCTCCTGGCTATTGACTTGGTTTCTGCCTGTCGTCCAATACATATTATCAATTATGAAATGGTTCCACAGTAAGTGTTGTGTTCTTAGTGCAGACCAAAATAGCAGATGCACATTGTGTGTTAGTTTGTCTAAGCTCTGAGTCGACTGTGTAAGACCGACTACCTTACGACCGCGGTTAAATGACCGGACTTGGCTCTGGCTTGCGGTCCTCATCCTCAATTCAAGGAGTGCAGCTAATAGCCAGAAAATCAATGCCAGAGCATGTCTTTCAAAATCTCTGCCAATAATCTTGCATTGATCATACAATTTCTATCAAGAAAGTTAATACCTGTGTATTAGAATCCCCTACAGCAGTCCACGTGAGCCAGTTTATTCCGAGCAATGCATCTTAATAATCACACATGGGTTTTCATGACCAGCAAGTTGACAGTGTTTGTTGTTTAGCCCAAGAGCTAGCTCAGCCGGCGATTAAGAATTCGGTTCAAAGCATACATGAATGTAGGACAAGATTGGATTATGTTGCAGTGTTTCATAGTAAGTATCATAAGTGAACACATGTGGTCTGCTTGGACGACGTGCTTACAGTAGTGACACAGCTTGTGTACACTTTCAGAGCTGTGGGTCTTTGAACTGATGCATGTTGAAGTACACAATAACTTTGTAGGCAGAATGTTGAGGACTCGGACAAGCACTTTGTCTTGGAGTGTCTGGCTAGTACCAACAATAGGTGAGCCTACACCGAACCTTGCCTCAGTTGAATATGATATCATGCCATTTCTTTGACCGATTTCTGTTTGATTGGCTATTGTTTGATTGGATTCGCTGGCTGGTTTGCTTGAAAGTACAGAACTGCACATGTTTGTCGCTTTGTGAACATTGTAAACACCATCTTTTCCTGACAGTAACAGTGGGTGAGTTCATTTTCTTTAGAACTTTGTTGAGATCAATATATATTATGAAATTCCACTTTAAAGGGTTTGTACTCTAGAACTATTTCTCTGAATTGATTGAGTTTTATTGGTACAAAATCTCACAGTTTTTTTAATTATATGCTCATATCTTCGAACTAATCTGTTCCGTTTACAATGTGACCAACAAATTGTGATTTAATGAACCTCTTGTATGATGTAATTGGCAATTATCTAGATTTACTTTGAATGTGTTGACTTGCATTGCATGCAGAATGGCAAAGCCTATATATATATGTATATATATACATGTTCCAGATTAAAGATCATTTTACTGCTAAATCAGTCATACTTTGTACTTCTGAGTGGTACGATTCACTGACAATTTTGTCCCAAGTCACTACTAGACAATTACCAACAGGTACTCGGGAATTGATTAATTTAAGAACACCCCTTTCACAATTTTGCATGCAGCATAACTAAAATGTGCAAAAGTATGCAAAAATATTTCTAAGTAGTCAAAATATATATATATATGTTTTAACCGCTTAGTTTTCTGTTAGGTTGACAATGGAAAATACGAAACATATGATCACCTGTCAAACGTTGCAATTACAATGTGCCACTGCATGGCTTCATTCATTGTACAAATATCTCATTTGCTGACTGCTAATTCCACGACCACACAGATATTCCTTTTGATATTTGGGTGGCATTAACAACATAGTTATGATAACGTTGTGTTTGCAATGTAGGTGAGAATAATTATTATTTCCCAAATCATGTCGGACATTGGCATTTTAAGTTCTTTTTGTATGTGAAGTGATAACATCTGGTTATGTGTTCTGTAAACAGAAATATTGGACTGTCGCAAACAATACAGCTGGATATTAATAATTGTTGATTTGATACATTCTTTAATTAACAAGTGTAGTTTTTGTTATTCACGGCGGATGTGTTCTATTAAGATAACGAGGCCATATGGTTATGTATCAGCAGAGCTCTGGTGCATGTCTCTAGAGAACATTGATGTCAATGAAAATAGATTTATTTCATTTAATGTTTGTGTTTGTTTTGTGTTTTGTTTGCTGTGCTCAATGAACAAGCAGATCTGTTAAAGATAAGTTATTTATGAAGTCTTGCCAAATGCTCTGGTTTCGCCAAAGTAAATATATGCTCACACGGTCGCAAGAACAGACGTGCCCACATTCAGATAGTGTGTGTGGACTGGGACTTGTGTGCATGTTTGTAATCAGACTTGAGTGATTTCAACACTAAGCTAAAGACTTATATTTAATTTGGTATAGGGCAATTCCACCGTCACTCACGTTACATTTATACTTTCTGGAGTCTTTCAACACATCACTTCTGAAAATATTATTGATCAATCTAAAACATTTAAAGCTTACAGTGACTTGAAGATATGACCTACATCAACACATGGGCAGTTATTCCAAATGTTAGATTTTCTAGTACATATTTCTAGTACATATGTACAATTTAGTAGCCGTCATTGACGTTATGAAAAAAATACATAAATCAACTTTGCTGTTAAATTCTCCTAAAACTAATGGCCTTAGCATAAAAGAACCAAACTATTTGTTTAGGTGTGAATTTAAGCTAAACAACAAGTACAGTCCAGATTCACTGTGATTACCGGTATATTACTTAGATTACTTTGAAAATAAACATAATAAATTATGATTAATTTTGCACATAACCGTTGTTACAAAATATGTAACCTCACCAGGGTAGACATCATCATATTCCACAACGACCCAGGCACTAACATGCACTATGTATTCTTGTCATTCACTAAAGATACACCCATATTCTCTGACTACCTTGTCAGGACTGAAGTGATCAGTGTTTGATTGGTCAACCAACAACAAATTGACAAGGGAAAATTCGGAATGCCACTAGTTACATGATTGAATGGTCAAAGTCAGTTATCATCTCAGAATTATTAAAAACATACTTTGTTTTGTCACCTTTTTTGCTTGTTATGGTTAATATATTCAACAATTAATGATGATACTCAGCAGATTGATTAAGTTCCATGCCAGTTCATCAAAAACTAGATGTACTGTACAGAGAAGAACACACGCCATGATATCGTTTGAGTCTACCCGGAGTAGTCATTACCAGACATTAGAACTATCCTGTACCAATTGCATTGATATGATCAGCTTCAGACCAGATCATTATTGCTGTGATTTGTCTACTCGCTATTCAAGTCTAGGCAGTCTTCAGTGTGTTCTACACAAACCAATCAGCCGGTCCTTTCAGTGTTGGGTCAAGGCCATGATCAAACTGAATGGTTTCTGAGTTCTGATTCACAGTAAAGTCTCCCCAGCATAATGGCTAAATCCATGTAGCACTGGAGGGCTATAGTCTGCAACTTTGATGACTTGGATTTAATCAGTGGTGTACGTTCCACTACCAACTGTTTCTGGTCAAGACTATACAGACTATATATGCAAGTTTATAAAATATGTGATTTAATAATTGATCATATGTGGGCAATTCAGGTTTGGATTATTAAATAGTCTACAAGGATCTGTCGGCTGAATTTTTTTAAATTATGGTCACATTTGATGTGTTGGAGATATTGTAGTCAACAAACATATATTTTCTGTTGACATTTTGCAATGCATTATTCATGTAATATGGCAAATCGCACAAACTATAAACTGTAAAATAAAACGTAATTATTTCATACCATGTAATACACTGACAGTTAACATATTAATACTAATTAATACTCAGATGTCAGAATGATTATGATGAATAATTTTGCCCACATTGACTAGATGGCAGAAGATATTTGTGGTTCCACTCACCAAACCACAAGTCAAGCAAAGTTCTGATCCAACAACAATTCTGTTAACAGTTACACTGTACCTAGCGCAACAGATGACCTCCCTTTGAAACCATTCGCATTGTTCCATTATAACTGAAAGGTTTCCTAAACAAATGGAAACCAAAACAAATTTCACATTTTCAGTACGAAGGATTCTAATGCCATTGCACTTCGTTGTATGTTGCAAGCGTAGTCGATCATGTCATGCCAATTCAGATGATCATATCTCCAGTCAGATCTGTTGCACCCTAGGGAATTTCTCATTCTAGCAGGGCTGCTCAACAGACCATAGTGGAGTTTTGTTCAATTTAATTAGTAGAAAATATTAAATAAACGTCATATGTCAAATTTAATTACACAGTGGACATTAGCAAATAAAGACTCCAGATGTCAGGAATTATTTATGTAAAGTAACAACTTTGAAATCCCCATGTTGACCTGTACTGTTTTAATAAACATACTGGGTGGTTATTTACGGAACTTCATTTAACGTCCCAACAAGTTTTTTGCATAGCTTAGTATTAAAAATATATCCGGAATGTTCTTGCCTTGCACATGGGCTTAGCCAGAAACCTGTCTGGCCATCACCCTGACTGGCCAAGATGATAAGACTATTAGAATTTATAGGGGACCAGCTAGTCACTAGATTAACTAGTAGTTCCAAGTCTAGGGTCCCAAATTAATGACTCATTGGTACACATGGTAGTGAAATAAATCAAATGGATCAGTATTAATGAAATAAATAGCTTAAATAACACTGGTTTGTCACAATTGACCAGTAATAATTAACGTGAATGGCTGCCACAAAGCTGGGCCTGGTTCCTGTGATAGTTTTACTGATAAACACATGTTTCTTTCAGTGTGTCAGAGTAGCCTGCTGTCTCTGTCCGCCGAGTGACACTGTACTGAGCGTGTGCAGACCCGCCCACTGGATGAGTGCATGCGCCGGCGCTTACCCTACTGAGCGTGTGCGGACTGATGCGTGCCACGATGAGTCGAACGGGCCGCGAGCGACAGAACGACAACGCGAATGATGAAGTGGAGTCGAGTAGTTCAAGTAGCTCTGAGTCTGAGAGCGAGGGGGAGGATGAAGGGGGGCAGGGGGCTCCGGAGCAGGGGGGGCAGTGCACCAACCAACTCACCCTCATTGATGATGATGTCTGCAACCTGCTAATACAGTCCGCCATGCAACCAGAGGGAGGTGAGTCGTGTGATGGGGTGCGTCATGTGATGGGGTGATTCATGTGATGGGGTGAGTCATGATATTGTGTGCGTCATGTGATGGGGTGAGTCATGTGACAGGTGATACATAATCCATGGGGTGGGTCATGTGACGGGTGAGTCATGTTGCAGTGGGATGAATTATATGACACTGAGGAAGTCATGGGACAGGTGAGTCATGTGACAGGTGAGACATGGTGTGTCATGTGACAGTGTGTGCCATGTGGCAGGTTGAGTCATGTGATGGTGAGTCATGTCATAGGAGTGAGTTATGTGACTGAGAGGAGTTATGTGACAGAATGAGTCATGTGATGGAGTGAGTCGTGAGGAGGATTTATGTGACACAGAGTGAATCATGTAATGGGGTAAGTGATGGGACGAGTCATGTAATGGGGGTGAGTCATGTGACTGAGAGGAGTTATGTGGCAGAGTGAGTCATGTGATGTCGTGATGAGGATTTATGTGACACAGAGTGAATCGTGTGATGGGGTAAGTGATGTGATGGGACGAGTCATGTAATGGGGGTGAGTCATGTGACTGAGAGGAGTTATGTGGCAGAGTGAGTCATGTGATGTCGTGAGGAGGATTTATGTGACACAGAGTGAATCGTGTGATGGGGTAAGTCATGGGGCGGGATGAGTCATGTGACATTGGTGTGAGGACAGTAATACCTGATGGGACAACTAGTATATAGTTATTGTAGTAATTATCTTGTTTTTAATTTTATTTGCCAACTATTTGACTTCATTTGGCAAATCTTTCAGTCAGATGACGAATTCATAAGTAAAATCCACCAGTAAACAGCATCCATTGTTATATTAATGGAACACTTTGAAGCTTAAGGAAGTTGAAGCCACATCAGCTGGGACACTATTTTTGTTACACACACAAAAAACAGTGCCAGTCGATGATCCTGGTATTGACATTACAGAAGACCACTGAGTAATTATCAACTGTAAAACAAGGCATATATGCTGTTCTGATTTGTGACATGTAAATTTTTTGTTTGTTTATATTTATAGGGTATCTCCTGTGCTAGCGATATTATATATCTTAATGGCCTTATCGATTACTTACATTATTCATTGTACATGTATCATATTTATAGGTAAAATAAATTGAATCCGTGTTCAAGGAGCGAAGTCAATTTTAAAGAAAAAAATGGGGCTCTGTGCCCTCAACTGTCTTCCTGGGGTTTACGCTCAAGCACAAGTCTTTATTTATATAAAACTAAGGCCAAAAAATTAACTGGTTAAATGTATCACAGAGACCGACATTAAATTGCTGCTTAAATGAATGCAGCAAACATTCGGCAACTGTAAAGTTCTGTATGTAATAATTATATATCTTATTTGTGCATCATCCTGAGTGATGTTTGAATGTTTTCAGGCATTCAAAATGGGGTTAAAATTGTACCAATGTACATGTTATTTATTTTTTTGTAAACCATCAGCAATGATTGAGTGACAGATGGTTGATTGACATATGGTTGTGTTACACACGGTTGAGTAACAGGTGGTTGAGTAACAGATGGTTGATTGACATATGGTTGGGTGACAGATAATTGAGTAACAGGTGGTTGAGTAACAGATAGTTGAGTAACAGATGGTTGAGTGACAGATGGTTGGGTGACACATGGTTGAGTAACAGATGGTTGAGTAACAGAAGGTTGAGTGACAGATAGTTGAATGTCAAATAGTTGAGTGACATATGGTTGATGACATATATATGTGAAACAACATGTATTTGAGTGACAGGTGTAATTACTTTTGCTGTGTCAAGTGAAACTGAACAATTCAAAAAGCAAAATTAAAATGCAACATACACGTGAAAATTAGTCTCTAATATGCCGAATGTCTAATATCACCGAAGCATACGTTTATCCTAGACTATTTTCTAACAAAATGATGCGCGGATCAACTTTGTCCTTTTTTCACTTGGTTTTTCCAGTGGTTTTTAAACACTCATTCTATGCCACGCATATGGAACCTGTCTACTATTATAATGATCGCAAATAAACCTGGAGCCGTAGACTAATGCAGAGACCCGTCATCCTCTCATTTGGACGGACTGAGTCAGCCGGGAATTTAAGAGGGTTGTGTGACGGGAGCTGCACTTGCGGAGCCTTTCTCTGATGTTGGCACAGCATTCACAGGGCAGTTCATGGAAATTCTCTACACACTAGTGGCGTCAATCTGTGTGTAAAGTTTGTTGCAATATTCAAATGGATACTGTTTTAATGCAACAGTGTAGATATATTGTTAATTACTGCTGTTAGTAAAAAACTGGCACTACAAAGACATGTGTCAGCACTGCTGTGGGAAGGTTTCCGGCATTTGAAGTGCCAATAAACAAATTGCCAACCGTATTTTACACCTTGTTAGCGTGGCGTTAACTTCGCTCGCTAAAACTGTTTTGTAACATGCAATTCGGCCAAATTACGACGGTATTGTTTTAGCCGAGTTTACGAACGATTTCCTTATTTAGCATTCGCGTGCTGGCCCGCTATTCTCTGTGTGCAAATACGAATAATTGGGAGGGTTCAGGGTTTTGCCGCCCAATATACTGAACGCACCTGCTTTTTTATTTCCCTAGAGGGGTCCGGTTAATTGAAAGCATGTGACAGTATCAATCGAAACTGCAATATAGCATTTTTGTCTTCGCCATGCTGTCGTCGTCAAAGAAATGTCGAAAAAGACATTACGCGTTTTTTCTAATCAAAACCAAAACAAATTACGATGACTGCTATTGACGGCATCGTTCACCGGGTAAATGATGGCATGGACAGAGTGGAAACTGTGCCAGTGGCTGTGCCTGTGTCGTCAGTGATACCTCTGCCCGTATCGTCGCATTCGGCATCATCATCTCTGCCATGTCGTGGCGTTCGGCGTCGTTAGCATATATGGCCAATCCACAACTGAATTTTTCTACTCGAAGCAACTTGGCTGTTTCTTATGTTACTGATTTTGTTTGTCGTGTTGCAGGCTCTTGTTGATAACAAATTGGTTTTTAGTCCTTTGGGCCAAAAGTCCAATGGACTATTGCCATCATTCTGCGTCCGCCGTCCGCTGTTAGCTGCCGTATCTCAGAAACCGTTCAGTAACTTTTTCTCTAATTTTGCATAGACGTATCTTATGGTACTGCCACTATGCACGAGAAATCTGTATTTGATTTAATCATTCATTCCACCAGGCAGGCCCACCCCTCCACAGTGAGGTGTGACAGATGTTGTAGGAAAAGGGATTAGCCAGATAGAGCTGCTCCTGCAGTAGACAATTTAGTTAGCAAATTTAGCATTTTAGGGGACCTTTGGTGCCCTTAGAATTATTCAATCAAATACAGATTTCTTGTGTATAGTGGCACTACCACATGAAATGTATATGCAGAATTAGAGACAAAGCTACAGAAGAGTTTTTGAAACCAGAGAATCTTAGCTGCAGTGGGGTGGGATGTTGTTGGAAAAGGGTTTAGCTTTTTGGGAAGCCCTGAGATGCCCTTAGAATGATTCAATCAAATACTAATTTCTTGTGTGCAGTGACAGTCCCCTAAGAGACGTCTATGCAAAATTAGAGAATAACTTACGGAATAGTTTTTGAAATAACAGAAAAGACAACCTCTGATCCATGCAAGACACAGACTCCGCATGTAACAGATGTTGTTAGAAAAGGGTTTGCCATCAAGTTATAAATAGAGCTGCTGCTGTAGAGGACAATTTAGTTAGCAAATTTAGCATTTTAGGGGACCTTTGATGCCCTTAGAATGATTCAATCAAATACATATTTCTTGTGTATAGTGGCACTACCACATGAAATGTATATGCAAAATTAGAGAACAAGTTGCTTAAAAATTTTTGAAAAAATAGGCAAAATGTTACATTTTTACCAGTTTTGGGGGCCCTAGGGAGCCCTTAGAATTATTCAATCAAATGCAGATTTCTCATGCATAGTGGCAGTGCCCTAAGATATGTCTATGTAAAATTAGAGAAAAAGTCACTGAATGGTTTTTGAGATACGGCAGCTAACGGCGGACGCCATCAATGCATGTATTTAAAAATAGGTGCCACCACATTGAATTTTCTATTATTATTGTTCCTTTAAATGCAAGACATGGTGCAAGAAATGAACACTAAACATGTCAACATTTTACTTCCATCATAACCCTTAATGATCCATAACTATGATTCACCAAAAAACATTTGATTAATAATTACCAACAGGGTTATTTGATTTCTGCTAGGCAGAAACAGTTTCTGCCCGGCAGAAATGGCAACAATAGGAAATACATGCCATTGATAGGCAAATGTGTTCTTTTTATAGAAAAAGTCAGTTCTTTCAGTACCTGTCTACGTATGATAACCATTTGTCTGCCCTGCGCACAATAAACAAGAAACATCACATGAATGACAAAAGGAAGATCACTGCCACTTAACTTGTGGATTATTATTATAAAACTGCTCTGCTACTGCTTGGTGGACAGTTAATTAGTGGCTCAAGTTCAAATACGTCAGCACGTTTTTTACACCTGCAAGGTAATTTAGGCTCAGTAGTGTGCTGGCAGCCACTAAACCTACAGGCTTGTGTGAGCATGTTGAATGTATTATTTATATTGATTTTCAAAATAAATGCATGAAATAATGTCTGTATATTGGATTATGTATAATGTTTAATGTGTAAATATAACTACAAGCAGCATGTTGTAATGGACTTCTTGGAGATATGTACAAATGTCAAATACACCAGACACTAGCACTGAAGATTAAATACTAATATCTGCTCATGCCCTTCAAATCACTAATTACAAGAGTATACCAGGCAAACACTGAGTTTATTACACAAATTGACCAGTCTACACTGACACTCTGACAATGCAGGCAGTGCAGCTATCAGCTGTATCTGCTAATGAGTGGTCCTACTCAAGATGTCAGCTCTCTTATTAATTTTCTTTAGTCTACCTTTTGCTCTCAAATAATCTGTCCTCTTAGTTTTACACATAAAGACATAATCTGGCATAACTTGATATAAGCTTTTGTAGCAGCACATTTGTACTTCCAATGTATCATTGCAACATAACATACATACTGTGTGCCACATTTGAATGACATGCATGTAATATTTCCACGCAATCCATTTGCATATACAGAATGTAAAACTTCAACAGCCGTTTTCTTCATTTTCACTTTTTAACCCCTACCATGTTCAATGCTCCATAACTTCGCCAATTTTTGTAGCAGTCATAATTTTTGAAACCGTGTAAAGCACCCTACCAAACCTTTACAAGGATGAAAGAAAACAATGTTACAATTTTTACGACTTATCACTCATTTGGTCAGCCGGGGTCAAATATAGACGTATTAGTCCAAAGGACTTCAGGGCCTCATGGCCCATTTTGTTTTGTTTTTGGCTTGGTCGATAAGGAAATAGATAGCAGGATGTAATATAATATGAATTCAAGCAATATGTGTTTTTATTCCCTTTAAATCAGCGCTTGCTAGAACTTACATTGTGTCGTTCTGATTTCACTTTTAAATTAACACCAAGTTCTATTCTGAAATGCTACTTGCAAACCTGGTACTTCCAACTGTGAACCATACATGCGCTATATTCGTTTTTATTTACATTCACAACATTTGCATTCACAAATTTAAACATGGAGTCACACTTGTTGACACGCGACACGTGACGCGGGCATCATTCATGTGATTCAGGAACGCCAATCATAATCATATAGACGTATTAGCCCAAAGGATTTCAGGGGCTCTTGGCCCATTTTTTAAGTTACATAAACATTCTACTGGTGACGTACTGCTGTTATTAATATGGTCATTATATATATATGTGATGAACCCATCATATGGAATCGTTAGAAATTGAGTTTTTTTGCTCTCTCGATTGCATTATAAACTATTTGGACTGGTAAAAAGTTCCAGGCACATAATGCATGGCACTGTCAGGACGGGCAAAAATATTATCCTGCATTAGTCCCTGCCTGGCGCTAGACAATGTAATGACTTTCGACCAGTGGCGCTTACATCTATCATTGCCAAGTGTATGGAAAGACTTGTATGTAATCAACTAATCACATCTGTGGCCGATCGTAGGGACCCCATCCAGTTTATAGTGCCAAGGGGAGGTTTTGAGGATGCAACATTAACAGTTTAGTTTAATTTCTAGTCATTTAGACACTCCGTCCGCGTCATATTCATGCACTTTTCATCAGCTTTTAACATTATACAACCCCATATTTTGATAAAGAAGTTGTTGAACCTTGAGGCAAGTTGTGACTTTGTTCTGTAGATTAGGCAGTTTCTATGTAATCAGCCACAGTGCGTCAGACTGAACGCCCTCGCCCCATCTATGCAGAGACCCTGTGCTGTCAGACTGAACGCCCTGGCCCCATCTGTGCAGAGACCCCGTGCTGTCAGACTGAACGCCCTGGCCCCAACTGTGCAGAGACCCTGTGCTGTCAGACTGAACGCCCTCGCCCCATCTGTGTAGAGACCCCGTGCTGTCAGACTGAACGCCCTGGCCCCATCTGTGCAGAGACCCCGTGCTGTCAGACTGAATGCCCTGGCCCCATCTGTGCAGAGACCCCGTGCTGTCAGACTGAACGCCCTGGCGCCATCTGTGCAGAGACCCTGTGCTGTCAGACTGAACGCCCTGGCCCAATCTGTGCAGAGACCCCATGCTGTCAGACTGAACGCCCTGGCCCCATCTGTGCAGAGACCCCGTGCTGTCAGACTGAACGCCCTGGCCCCATCTGTGCAGAGACCCCGTGCTGTCAGACTGAACGCCCTGGCCCCATCTGTGCAGAGACCCCGTGCTGTCAGACTGAACGCCCTGGCCCCAACTGTGCAGAGACCCTGTGCTGTCAGACTGAACGCCCTGGCCCAATCTGTGCAGAGACCCCATGCTGTCAGACTGAACGCCCTGGCCCCATCTGTGCAGAGACCCCGTGCTGTCAGACTGAACGCCCTGGCCCCATCTGTGCAGAGACCCTGTGCTGTCAGACTGAACGCCCTGGCCCCATCTGTGCAGAGACCCCGTGCTGTCAGACTGAACGCCCTGGCCCCAACTGTGCAGAGACCCCGTGCTGTCAGACTGAACGCCCTGGCCCCAACTGTGCAGAGACCCCGTGCTGTCAGACTGAACGCCCTGGCCCCAACTGTGCAGAGACCCCGTGCTGTCAGACTGAACGCCCTGGCCCCATCTGTGCAGAGACCCCGTGCTGTCAGACTGAACGCCCTGGCCCCAACTGTGCAGAGACCCTGTGCTGTCAGACTGAATGCCCTGGCCCCATCTGTGCAGAGACCCCGTGCTGTCAGACTGAACGCCCTGGCCCCAACTGTGCAGAGACCCTGTGCTGTCAGACTGAATGCCCTGGCCCCATCTGTGCAGAGACCCCGTGCTGTCAGACTGAACGCCCTGGCCCCAACTGTGCAGAGACCCTGTGCTGTCAGACTGAATGCCCTGGCCCCATCTGTGCAGAGACCCCGTGCTGTCAGACTGAACGCCCTGGCCCCAACTGTGCAGAGACCCTGTGCTGTCAGACTGAATGCCCTGGCCCCATCTGTGCAGAGACCCCGTGCTGTCAGACTGAATACCCTGGCCCCATCTGTGCAGAGACCCCGTGCTGTCAGACTGAACGCCCTGGCCCCAACTGTGCAGAGACCCCGTGCTGTCAGACTGAACGCCCTGGCCCCAACTGTGCAGAGACCCAGTGCTGTCAGACGAAATCACACTAAATACCGGAGCTCCACAAGAATGCGTTCTTTCTCCAGTTCTGTTTTCAATTTATACGAACGAAATATCGTGCAACAATCCAATACTTACTTTGGTCAAATGTGCAGATGACATGGCCCTTTTAGGTCGTCTTAAAGATCAAAATTGTCGATAGCTTCAAGTACCTGGGTACTTTACTCGATAAAAGCTTGACGTTTTGTGAACATGTAGACTATGTGTACAAGAAAGCCCTGCAGCGTCTTTTTCTCTTGAGAAAATTGAAAAGTTTTGATGTCGGTCAGCATATTCTTGAACTTGTGTATAGGGGGTTGATAGAACGCATTCTATCATTTAACATAATAACAGGTACGGCAACGTCACAAGCAAAAACAATATAAAGCTCGTACGCATTGTCAACTTGGCTAGCAAATTAATTGGCCGTGTTCAGTGACAATTGTCCAGTTTGTATAATGTTGCTCTAAAAAGGAAAGCTACTCAAATAATATACGACCCGGCCCATCCACTCAAGGTAGCTTTCCAGAAACTTCCGTCAGGGAGACATTTGAAAGTGCCATTAGCGAGAAAAATCTGTTTAAGAAGTCGTTTATTTCCTCTGCCATTTTAAAGGCTAGTTTTAAGTAAACTGTTTAGAGCAGAACATGTATGAAATGTTGTAGTATAAGTGTTTTATTTATTTATTATTATTTATGTATTTTTATACATTTTTATTATTATTGCTAATTATGATGTGTTTTACCAATCATAGTGCTGACCATAATGTGTTTTATCAATTTTATGTGTCGTACCAATTTTATTACTGGCATTTCAGTGTGTATCTAAAGGAAACTTTCCATTTCTATTGCATGTTTTAAATGGACAATATTATAGAATTGAATGGTATGGGACTTGGTGAACAGCAAATAAACATTTTATCGTGTCAAAATCACAATCTTGGAATTCAAATTCAAAGACCTTTTTCAGTAGAATGATTGACAATGAGATTGGATGTCAGATGTGGATTATATTAATATATATATACTTAATATATCACATGCAGCTACATGTAGTTGTGCTCATGTAACTTTGAATTGATTTTATTGCATAGTTATCTTGAATTGTGTACTGGACGAATGCTTCCAACATAATGCAATATAATATTTGTGCATGTTTAAACCTGTCCACCAACATAATACCTAAATAGGCATGCAGAAATATATTTAAAATTGGCCTACCATATCTTCAAAAAGTAAGCAATACTCTAGCAAATCCGTAATATGGTTGATACAAATATATTTACGCAGACCAGACTTAATAGCCATTTGTTGTTCTAACATCGTGGTTCACCAATGAGTACCCTGCCATAGCAACTCCTTGTAACAGGCAGGCCCAAAATACAAGTACATAAATCTGTGGGCCCATATATCCGGAATTACTAGTGTTGATAGATTTGATTCAGTAGTCGGAGGTCTATTGTTGCAAATCTTGCTGTTTTTAAGGATTAGAATTTTATATGAAAAATTTATTTAAAGTATGGAAAATATGCCATTTAACTTAAGTTCTAAGATACTTGACAAGCTGTGATAATTAAGGTCATGGTGAACACATTTTAAGTAATTATTATTTCTACTGGTTTGTGATGTGTAAATGCAATTTATTTTTAACAGATTCAAACACATTTACCTAAATCGGTACAATAGGAAACATTAGCATGTTTAATCTATGGGTACAGTGTAAAATGAGCTTGTGTATTTATCTGTGGAATGTAGTTACTTTGCACATACCAATCATTGTCATGTGCATAGTAATTACAGTTTGTCCTGGTGAAGTTTCACTTGCACCAACTTGAGATAAATGATTACTCAATATTAGACCAATTACAGTAGCAAGACGTTATATCCTATGAATTTGGATCGTTATACAGTCCTTATTTACGAATAAAAATTGATCAGTAATATATCTATGATGAAAACCATAAAATAAAAGCTGTACACTTTAGTGCAGTTCGAGTTCTAAGAAATGAGACTTATTGATCTGGCGTTGTTGGCATAGTTCTCTGTCAACTGATGGGTGTAATAAAGACAAGCATGGAGATTGATTTGCCATTACTGTAGGCGTGTTTGCTATGTAGAGATGATTGAGTGGAATCAAATGGAATGTAATGGTCATGACTGCATGGGTGGTGTAGAGTGAATCCACATGGGGTAAGGTACCATGGAGCAGATTAGAGATAAATATGACAGACTGGAAGTCATGTGTGACTTAAATATAAGTCATTCTTCCAGAATGTGAACGACCTCGTGGTAAGGGAGTCTACATTTGATTCGACTTTATTCAAACCTCAATATGCTTTTTAATGTTATAATGCACACACATTTAGTCCTTATTTCATGAATAAATTACTAGAAAATAAACGTTGAACAATACATGCGCTTTGCGTGTTATAGTATGCTACATTACACTCAGAATTATTACACCCAAAATCAGTTTCTCACCACTTAGTGGGATCTGATTAAATTAATACAACAGCACACCTTTTAATAACGATAGATGCATCCTACCAATTAAACTACAAATTGACAGCAGTTTGATTACAAATATGATATGAGCGTGAAAATAAAAACAAGTTCTTTGTGTTGAGCACCTGAAGCTGTGTTCTGATCATTGTTCTGTTTTTCGTATGAATCACACACATAAAAACAAAAAATATGAAATGATTACATTCTAAAATCTTAATTGTACCGTATAGGCTTAATAAAACTGGTGTTCAATTGACAATTTTATGTTAATTGTTACATGTTCTGACAATGCCTCACTTTTCAGGAGAATGACCCATTTACCTTCTATGAATTCTGTCGTACATAATACAGTTGCATTAATCTCAACTTATGGCGGTCGTCCTAACACCTGACCTGCCAGCAGCATTGGTGCTAGAGACGCTGCCAAGGAGACCGATAAACACATTCATGTTAGTGCGATGTCAGTAGGACATAACACCACATGGACAAAACTCCTCCTGGACATTTAACCTGTAAGGACATTATCTCTCGCAGACGTTACTCCTCATGGGTAAAACTCCTCACAGAAATAACCCATCATGGACAAAACTCCTCACGTTGCCCACGGACATAACCCCTCTTCAAAAAAATCTGCTCAAAGGCACTGATAATACAGTACAGTAAGACACATGAAATGAGCTGAAACATTAAATGAAAAATTATATGATTTAAGAGTAACACATAAAAGTTATGTAAGTTAGATAAACTTTAGTAAATTAAATCTCTATAAAGTGTATGAAAAATACAAGATTAAGCTAAATGAATTAGCCGCGATTATGTAGTGGTTGGCACAACCACCTGGCTGCCATTTAGTGTGAAACATGGCTCTCGTCATTGGGGACTGTGTATTCCTCGTGACTCAGAGATCATACTAATTTTAGTCCCATCTCAATTTGGGACGTAAAAGAACAACTAAGGACGACAAGCACCCTGGCAGTGACCACCCTCAGTGCCAGCATAGAAAGGTCGGCTTGGTGATAGTGTTCTGAAAAAGGCTGACTACTTGAATGAGACCATAGCATTGTAACCTCAATATATTTAGATATTTAGACGTAAATAAATATGTATAATAAGTAATATGCTTAAGTTAATTAAATAGGTGGAGCTGCCTTTCGTTTCCCGTTAATTCACTGATGTTTCTCCCTAGGTGAGGGTCCGTTCGAGGAGGCTGGAGAGGATGGAGAGGGGGATACGGAGGACCTCGCGAGTACCATCCCTGAGGAGACGGTGACCGAGGAAGAGAAGAAGGCGGACCTCGGGGCCAGTGGCAAGCCGAAGAAAAAGAAACGGCGAAGAAAAAAGTAGGCGTTTTTTAAATTTATTTTTATTGTGGGATTACTGTCTGTTCTCATTTCTGTATAATATGTATATATATGTATATTCTTCTTTTATTTTGAAATCAAGAAAATGAATTATTTGAACTAAAGATCTAAACTGGATTGTTTTTGGTTATTGTGTCAATAGTTGAATAAGTTTGTTACTTTTAAATCGAAGTCTGAACAAAGTATGACAAATTTAAATGTCCCGTATTGGTATTCATCTAAAAACCTTTATTTATTCAATTTATTTATATTTTATTAACACACTTTTAATGTTCAGTAATGAGTGGACATCAGAGTTTGCATCAAAATTACATATGTTTGTAGGTTGTTTTGCTGAAGGTTTATTCAAAACCAATATTGCATCATTTATTAACTGTGATACATGGAATTAGATTTGTATCTATGATATGTGCCATGCTTTCAGATGTCTGAAAACGTGTAATGCAGTTCTTTCAGAGTGTTATTGTGCTAGCTAATTGCATTGACTTGCTTGTGAATAATAACCTCGCATTTGGTTGTATTTGCCAAGTGGATGTAGTTAATAAATGGGCAGATCTCACGATAAATTTGGTCAACTTTTCAACAAAGTAGGCACAGTTATTGCAGTGCTGAAAAGCCCACACTTGGCGCCAACTGTGTCTAATAGTTGACCACACTTAAGAAATTATTAAACAACTTTGATTACCTTGTTTAGTCTCCTCTATGGCGGAACGTAAGTACATGCATGCATGCATGCACCGCTAGGGGGCAGCGCTTACATTCAATAAGTGCATGTTTGCATAAGAAGAAACATTACTTTATGTCTTCCTCTCATTGATTTTCTGCTTAGAATGTATTATACGCCGACATTGGTAAACGAAATGTCGCTTGCAACTTTGTTTACATTTGTCTACACTGTAGCCAGGGAGCATGCAGTATGTGTGGGCATGTATCGGTACACTACAAAGAGGCCTACCCTGTCTGTTTGTCTGTGACTTGTCTGCTGCATGCAATATTCATCAGTGTTACACCTGTAAGTTCGTGAAGAGGCGTCATTAACTTTGTGGCTAATTGGAACGCTGCATAAGTTATGAGTTTAACACGTTTCCACTTGCCAGCTTTATCCTGTCCTTCTCTGCTCGGGTCAACATTTCCACGCAATATCCATTGACAAATTGAATAGTTCTGCCCAATTTACCATTCAGCCCTTTGTGCATGGGCTTAGCAAAGGACATTTATGTTATATGTGAGTGTTCTATATATAAATATCTTTAAACATTTATATCATTCATAACTATATAATGTAGAGACAGTACTTATAAATTATTACTGGTTCTGAGACCATTTTGTTTAGTTTATAAGGTTAGCATATGTAGGCCATAGTACGGCAGCAGGTAAAAACAAGACACTGCAGCAATTCGCATTTGAAGATTATTAAAACAACTAGGGTAATATTTTATTAATGATACTGATAATGTTCTTAAATGGCATTTATCAGTTGGGAATGGGAAACTTTCTCTCTGGTATGCGACATTCATTGATCCACGAGTATATCTGACAACGCATAACTTCTTCTGGAGCTTCTCCAAAGCTAATCACTCTTCTGATTGTTGTACATATAAAATGCCCCCATTATTTTAACTTAATCGGTCAGGATTGAAGTAAACAAGGAACTGTATGTTGCAACCAGTTTCGATCGATTACAAGCTGGATCATACCTCGATTGATTGGTGTCTTCATCTCTCTTAAAATACACATAGAAGAACCTGTTTGGATAAGAAAGACCAAGACACCAATCCGTCAAAATGAGGGCAGCTACAAAATATGAGTCCTAATGACACAGTTGTATTGCATAGTTTTGACTGTGTTGAACAGCACGTATAGTGTTTGACAACAAAATAAACTGCGTTCTTTCTGTGTAAGATACAAACCTAGACGCTGACATATGATCGATATTTCACCCAGAATGGTAGCTGCAGTGGTTTTTACAATGAATATGCATGTCTATAATTATTTTAATGTTTGACATCACACTTTTTATTATTGGCAGTGTAATATACCTCAATTTCTGTTCAGCCCAACAATATCTTGCATACCTATTGCTTATATAGTAGTCTCTAAGAATATTAAATATGATGTGAATTTATACATAAAATGTTATGTTATGCTGGATATCGTGTTTTGCTAAAACTTAAATAAAATTAAAACATGCAAATTTTATTAAATAAAATATGTTGTATTGTCTATAATTACTATATAATCATTCATTTGCCCACATTTATATTTATTTAAATGTAATTTTTCAAAATTACTATGTTGCTTATACATTTAAAATTTTCAAAATCGAACATTACAGAATATCTTGATTTATGTTAAACCTAGCCCAAAGAAATTTGGCACACATATTACCTGTATAATATTCTTTATGTGTATTGAATATTATGCAGATTGACACAAATTAAGTCATGTAAAGCTAAATATTGTGTTTTGTTCTACAAATGCTTGCCCAAGCCAATATTATAATGCATAAATATACGTATACACTGTGTACACAATATACTATATGTAAATAGTATGATATTAAACTACAAGCTGTACACTGCTACTATGTCTTGTTAACTATTTAATTTAGTTGCATGTCACAAATGCCTTTTTAACCATTGCTTACCGCGCTCTACGTGCCCTTTACTAAAATGGCACCCTGCCATTTTGAAAACCTGGGCAAAACACTGATTATGTATTAAAATTTTTAGTATTTGCATGATTTCATGATTGATAAATGTATAACAGAAACAGGGATTATTTTATAATTATAAATGTCCTTTTTTATCTGATAAGATGTACATGTATTACTATGAATCTTATCTGATAAGATGTACGTGTATTACTATGAATCTTATCTGATAAGATGTATGTGTATTACTATGAATCTTATCTGATAAGATGTACGTGTATTACTATGAATCTTATCTGATAAGATGTACGTATGTTACTATGAATCTGGAATAAATTACTGTTTCCTATTATTTTACAACTTTTACATTACCACAGAGTAGTTGTTTTGTGTGTTTGGATGAAATTCATATACTGTGTTAGTATTAATAAATTATTCTTTATTTTGAATTTCAGGTGCCTATACGTATGCCTTACAAGCTGTAAATATGACTCAGGTAAATACATTTTGTTAGATTTGTTTGTTTTCTTGAACAAGATACTGAAAAACTACTGATGAGGGTAAATGTTTAAAAAGAATTAAGACAAAGCAATTAGATTAATTAAGTAGACTATTAAGTTGCACTTTTCATTGCATATTACAGGCATTGATTCATTGCATATGCTATCAGAAAAAAGTATATCTTTAATATATGCTTGGGAATATCTTGCTGGTAATTTTATCCGCAATGCAGATACTGGTCTCCTTTTTAAAATGGTAGATTTTTGATATGATTTCTATGTATAATTACCGAATTACCAAAACCTGTTTTGGTTTTCTGAAAAAGATTTTTAATGTCCTGTTTTTAAATGTCACATTATTGGAGATGTTGCTTCTTAAATGTGTAAAGATAGCAGTACCGTTTGATAAATTTCCCGTTGTGATAATTACGAACTGGTTCGTCAAATACATCACATGTAACTTAACATAACATATCAACTGCCACCAGGGGTTGCACTGGTACTGCCACCTAGCGATGAAACTGTTCTTAGAATGGCTGATGACAAACTGATTATACTATCGACCATCGATTGGTTTGGCCAAACTGATCATTGAGTTTGTAATAGAGTGAGACGTGATGTGGTTGATACGGCGATGTTCATGTCCTTGTGGTGTTATGTCATAGTACGGCGCGTATCGCGGCGGTTCGGCTTCAAGGAAGTTGCGGACGATGACGACTGGAATCTCTTTTGGACGGACTACTCGGTCAATCTTGAGCGCGTCATGGACATGAAGAAATACCAGGTGGTGGTCAATGGTGGTCAGTGATACAAGGGCCTCAATGACCCTACAGTGTGCATTCTAAATAACAACTGAAATTACTGGATATTCTTCAGGATAATTAAAACTTGCTTTGGAGCAATTGTTGAGACGTGTGATGATTTGACCCGTCCACAGCAGTTCTTGTTCATGAGAACAAGGTCCACTGTACATGGGTCGAAATGTCGCATGTTTCAACAATCACTCCAAAATAAGTTTTAATTCTTGTTGTCTAATGGAATCTTGTAGCCATAGACAATATCATAAATATCGTTTTTCAGGATTGTTCCTTTTATTCAAACAATTTCTTTTCGGCGTATCCAGGACAGTAATTACCTTTCGTTGAAACTTCACCAGTACAGTCATGTGATGTCTAATGATGTCATCATGCATGTGATAGAGAGCGTTGTTGCCTCATCTCGATTGATTGGTGTCTTCATCTCTCTTAAAATACACATAGAAGAATCCGTTTGGATAAGAAAGACCAAGACACCAATCCGTCAAAATGAGGGCAACTACAAAATATGAGTCCTAATGACACAGTTGTATTGCATAGTTTTGACTGTGTTGAACAGCGCGTATAGTGTTTGACAACAAAATAAACTGCGTTCTTTCTGTGTAAGATACAAACCTAGACGCTGACATATGATCGATATTTCACCCAGAATGGTAGCTGCAGTGGTTTTTACAATGAATATTGCTTATGTTTGCAGAAAATCAACCACTTTCCAAGCATGAGTGAGATCTGTCGGAAAGACATGTTGGCCCGGAACATGAATAGGATGCTGAAGCTCTTCCCTAAGGAGTACAACGTATTCCCAAAGTCCTGGTGTCTCCCAGCAGAGTACGTTTTGTTTCCAGTTCCGTTGACACATCAGCTGAATTGTTACCAGAATTTCCTTCAGATTACATTTGCTCTGCATAATATGTCCTATGTCTAATTTTGTTAAAAGCTACATTTACGGAGTTAGTATTTAATTTAAAAAAAATTCTTTTATCAGATTAATTTTGGCAGCTTTAGCATAAAGTTGAAAACATAAATATTATTTATAGGAAGTTCATCAGGGATTGTGGGGTTATCATAATTTCATTTGGACATTTTCTTCAGGTGCATATGTTTTTGAAAATCACTGGTCAGAAGAACCTGTAACATTTTACACATATATCCAGTTTTAGGAACTTGTCGAATCACCATTTTGTTTATTTTCTTATTGTTATTATTGTTAACGTTTTCGTTTGCGATGCAGCTATGGAGACTTCCAGGCATACACGCGGCAGAAGAAACATAAAACATACATTCTGAAGCCTGAGAGTGGGTGCCAAGGACGAGGGATCTGGGTCACGAAGAACCCCAAAGAAATCAAAGCTCATGAACATATGCTGTGTCAGCAGTACATCTCAAAGGTGTGTTGTGTGTTTTGTAACAAACTTGTCTAATAATGACAAAAACTTGAATTTAAAACACCTCAAGCAGGTCTTGAATCTGATCAGCCCAAAGACATTTGCAAAGCTTTCGTGTGAGTTTTCACCAAATTGTAAACGTGTGACCAGTGGATGTGCACAGCATGAGCAAATACATTGGTTCTTTCCTTAGGGACCATCTCGGAACATCAGTGTTCAATATCAGATGAAACCACTTTCATCTGGTCTCAGGCCCCCCACCCCCTCCGTACAGACGAAAGTGTGGAAACATTGATATGATGATACCAGTATATTGACAGTATCGGTCAGAAACGTAAAATATTGATGTCCAATGCCAGAGGAAACTGCCTCAGACCCCCACTCTCCTCCAAATGAAAGCAATTTTGTCTTATATCGGTCATTGACGTTCTGAGAACAAGAACAAGAAAGTTTATTTTGACCCCGATATACAGTGTATATAACAACAACAGTTAACACGAACTGCGTGTGGGCATATATATGCAAGTGAAATGTAATTTGTATTAAAGGGGTCAGTGATCTCTCCTATTAAGACTAACAGTCTTAATAGGAGAGATCCCTTAATGATCCGTTGTGGATGCTATTGTCATCTCAATTTGAAACTGTACGTTGGTGTATTCGTGTCCACAGCCCTTCCTCATCGATGGTTTCAAGTTTGACCTGCGCATTTACACCCTAGTAACGAGCTGTGACCCACTGCGAATCTTCATCTTCAAGGACGGATTAGCTCGGTTCGCAACAGCGAAATACATTGAGCCAACCAACCACAATGTTGTAAGTCCACTCGTTTGTACTATGCAAACCACATCTGATGGCTGCAGTAAGATTTCTTTTTTCTGCGATTAAGGCCAATCATACGATTAAGTGTTGTGGCATTTTAGGGAACCTAAAATTTGAAAGTTTTGATAAAAACAGCACAACAGAATTATGAACTGATATAAAGTTTCTAGTTTTTTTATGTTTTGGATTGCGGTACCCCGCAGAATATTCCTGATGAATGTGAATTTTGCACATATCTCACACATAGAAAAAGGGTGACTAGTTGAATGGTACCTTGTAAGACCACATCATTGTAACTACACAATATACACACTCAAATATTCAGTGTAGTACTAAGAAACATACATTAGAAGTCTTGATTTAAAGAAGGCATTTGACACGGCAGATCATTCTATACTAATAGAAAAACTTAAATTATATGGTGTTCGTGGTGTAGCAGGGAAATGAGTTGAAAGTTACCTATATGATAGAAAACAATTTGTAAAAATAGGTGAATATTCTTCTGATCTCTTAGTGGTGTGCCACATGGTTCGGTATTAGGGCCTAAACTCTTTATCTTGTATACCGTATTTACCGTATAATTTTGGACACTTAAAATAATTAAATTTTCAGCTGTCCCAAAAAATTACGGTGCACAAAAAAAATTATTACATTGAATGTCCCAAAACTTATGGACGCGAATGAATCCTGATGTCATGTCGCCCCCATTTTATTTCCCTGGTGTTAACCTGGCTTTGTAACTTCACCATGGTTACCTCGTCTATTACCCTGGTAATAACTATTTTTTGAGTGGCTGAGTGATCCTATATCCCGTAAAGCAAATGTTATATGTAGGGCCTACATATTACTAAGCCGTGAAATGTTTAGCCTGTCTGGTACCAGTTTCTCACACATGTTTGAAGACTATCTGTTGAGTGACAGATTGTACTGTATCTAATTGCAGTACTGCTCATACCCGCATTAGCACCCACCCCATCTCAACCACACACAGAAACACATTTGTTATCAAAATATAGAACTTTAGAAGATAAACTTGCAGAAATGCAACACAACATAATGTACCGTAAATCCTGTATTTGTAACCGCGGCTTCAGTAACAGTAATGTGTCGCCTAATTGACGATGATGACAGCTTTAAATTCAGTAATTTGCCAAAAAAAATTGTGAAAATTGGCTCAATGGGTTGTCAGTAGTAACGTTTATAATAAATGAAAAATTTACCCAAAAAAAACAAAGTCGGATGTATCAATAAAACATTGTATTACAACTGCCACTGGCGCAGAACAAATCATTACATAACACATAAAAACCTGTGACTGTGAAACTCTGTCCATAAAGTGTTCAGAAACAAAGATCAAAACATGAAAACATTAACATCCATCGAAGTCACTTTCATGGTCACTGTCACCGTTGAAGAACGTCATGCCATCCCAGCGGTGTCATTCCATGTATCCGTGCCGCGCGCACTGGGCAAACATCTTCAAATATGATGTCATCATCCATTTCACAATTAAAATCATCCAAAGTCACTTTCGTTGTCGCCATCAAAAAATGCTTCTTGGAACGGCATGGCAGCGTCATCCGTGTCAAGGCCGTCGGCATCGCAGTCCGTGGCCGCATACAGAGAAGGACAAAATTGCTGGTGCCACATTATTTTCATCCTCCAAGTTTGTGTTGTTTACATCAGAGCAGCTGCGATTGTCATACGTTTTATTGGTAAACCGTTCTTTTATTTATGCATCAGTATCGGGAAAAAAGTGCTTACTTGCTCATCAGAAATATGAATAATTGGTGTCCTAATACATAGGGACAAACAATAATTATAATTTCAATGGTGACCCAAAACATATGGTACAGAAAAATAACAATTTTTTTGGATTTTTAGGGTTTCCCAAAACATATAGTAATTACAGTATTAATTATTATATGCAATGTATCACAATAACTCAAATTCGTGTTGTTTGCTGATGACACCGTTATACTGTATTCTGATGCAAATGAATGTAATCCAGAGCCTATAGAAGTATTTCAACTTTGTACTTGAATAAAAGTACAACTAAGAAAACAGCTTATCAAGTAAAAGTACTTTTAAAAAAATGTACTTGAAGTACAAATAAAAAGTAAACAAATGTACTTGAAGTAAACCTAAAAGTATTTTTCTCATGTAACTTACACAAAGGCCGACACAGCCATCCATTGCAAATAAAAACAAAACATTCACAAGGTCATTTAGTATATAGACCAAACAAGAGCTTTATTCAACTAAAGTGTTACACAAAATAACACATACTAGCTGGTGAACATTTGAGTTAGTTGAGAGTTCATACTAAAAAAAATTAAACTACAAATTATAGATGAACCATTATTTTTCATGACCAATTAAGGCAACATCTAACAAACCAGCCAGTAGCCTAGATGCCGAAGTATCAATCAAAAACATAAATATCTTCAACTTTCTTTCGTCAGTTTGTGCTGTTGTCAGTGTTGAGTTTTTAGGTAGCACAGACCGCGCTCGAAATGAGCATTATAACAGCACATATTGATGCAAACCGGAACTATTTTTGGCTCTCAACACTGCCCTAAAATGCAGTATTGTGTAACACTGGATGTGGAATGATGGAATGGATAATACTGATGGCAATGCATCAAAGTTAGGCAAACATGTAGTTTTATAGGACTAATATCGCGTTACCACATGTTACCAGTGCATGCTCACAATCGCTTAATATCTTGTACATTGAACATATCTGATACACTGGTGCACACAACAAGCATTATTAGTTTAACATTGTTTATAATCTGCATCTTGAACATTGATAACAAAAACAGCATTGGGTGTAGTAACTCGCTGTTTAAATGGCTCAGAAAAGTATTTGCAACTTGCATGCCATCTGGTGATCATTCCGGTTAATGGTAGTGAATTGACCAATCAGAAAATGGCACTGATATCTATAAATTAATTTGTGCCAGCAACAAACAGTTTCAGCTTCCAGCATTCATATTGTGTTGAAAACATTTTAGCAGCTTCAAAAAATTAACACAGAAATTATGAATACTTTGTTACATTCTGGAAAAGTGCACATTATTTAATTGGCCAACAAAGGTGTTCTACCTTTGGTGTGCCCGAAGGGCACATGCATATCTTTTTCCCATCCCTGCATATATATATATATAAGATATTTCTTCAGTATATCCCTTTTTTCTAACATTGTGAATTACTTTTATTACTATAAAATGTAACATTATGTGTTAGAAAAATAAACATATCGATTGAATGATTGGCTGAAAATAGATGGTTGCAGAGTGCTGGAAACATCTAGAATATCTTGTACTGCCCAGTTGAGATAAATGCTATATATTTGCTCATAATTTAAAAAATACTCCTCAAATTAGTGTGAAATTAAGCCTATCTTATATCCACCTTGAAAGCTAGCTTGTTTGTTCAACTTTGTCGTTTAGTTGTTGTGAAATCATCGGAGAAATTATTAAATAACAGATCACCATATCTGGCAGTTTTTGGCAAAACGTTTCAAAAGTGATATTTTTGCAAAAATACAAAATTTTTTATTCAACCATCCACATGCAATACTTAAACTATTCGCATGCTACAAATGTGAACGTCATTAAATCTGATTCATGAGGGGCCTATTCAAAAGACAGTTTTGAAGAGACAGTTTTAAATATGCTTTTCACAACAACAACAAAATGTTCCAAAACATATCGGTGCAGTAGTGCAAGATAAATGATGCACATGCACACACACATACAAACATGCACACAAACACGCACGCACGCACGCACGCACGCACGCACGCACGCACGCACGCACGCACGCACGCACGCACGCACACACACACACACCATACAACACACACACACACACACACACACACACACACACACACACACACACACACACACACACACACACACACACACACACACACACCACACACACACACACACACACACTATATATGACCCATCTTAACAAAATGAGTTGGATATCAGCAAATTTTATTTTCCGTAAATGCCGTTTATGTGAACAAATCGCAAATCCATGGATTTTGAGATTTCCTCTGAAAATTATTCTTTGGTATTTGTTTTATCAATTGCTAATCTAGCTACCCACTAATTAACTCTGTTTTGTGTATTTTAAAGCGATTTTTGTAGAGCTGTGCGAAGTGTTCCGCTCGATTTCCTTAAAATAACGCCGAAAATGCCAGTAATTGCACGCGTTCGCTACTGCTAATTTTGTGACGCTTCTAACATATGGAATATCACCACGAAGCTTCACGCATCATCTTCCCAATATGGGCATACATATACTAATAACTACATTCTGTAACCTCCAGAGCGCTTGGAAGACGGTAACTAAGATACATTTCATGAAACAACGAATAATTTGCATCTACTTTGACGGCTGTTTTCTGGGTTTGAAGGTTTCTACCCCACATGTGTTTGTTAAGCCATAACTTCAGTTAGAAGTAAGATATCTTCTTACATGATACACCATGGGAAATCAGAGATTCTGCTCTTTCCAACGCTACTAATAACTCAATATTAAAAAGTTCTGACATGCGACTCTTTTTGTTAAGATGGGTCACATATATATATATATATACATAGATAGTATTTGCTAAATTACATTGATTTTCCTTGGTCTTTAATGAGCGCAACCGCGGACTGTGTAAATCTATTTAACTGCTTCCACATAGAGACAGATGATTCGGTTTCGTCAATTACTGCCTTTAAATCGCATATTGATCTGTGTCTGCATCATCTGCTGTCCAGAGTTGGCATTGATTGTGGTAGCGTTACATAAATCAACACTAACCAGATTGTGGCTCGGAGCTATGATCGGGCCAACACTGCATAAAGTGGTCAATAACTGTTTGGTAGCATTTTATATTACGCAGAAATAAATAAGGACCATTGCGCAAGAAGTGATAAAATGCAAGTCATGAAAATGTATGAAAAAATTATTGTGATTGGTTTTATTTTGCGGTATCAATTTAAATCTAGAGGTTAGGGTTTGTGGGGACTTAGAAGGCCTGAGGGTGAATTTTGCCTTGATGTGGTCTTTAAAATGCGATGTTTCTTTTAATGAAAGTCTACAATTTGATTTCCTCAAACCGGGCCTAGCCCTGGGTTACCGTTCGGCAAAGGTTGGTTGGATTGCTTATCAAATGATTCAATTTGATCGTGAAATCAATAAATAAACGGGTCGAGCTAAAGGGAATAAGTTTTTCTTTCGTATTGAATTGGTCGTGCATAAAGGTAATACAGTGTTGAAATATTAGTATTACTGTGTTCTTGATTCTGATCATGCACGCATGCATGTATGCATGCATGCATGTACACACACGTACACATTTATAGAAAGATGGTTAACACTAGACAGAAAACAAAAAATTATGAACTGCGTCATTTTCTGTCATTGTGCCAACACAATTCTGTTTTATTAATTAGTCTCTTAGTCAGTTAAATGCTCTCTAATGTACGTGATGAACATAACAGTTCCATAACTGTTATGGATTTCACTTTTCTGTTTTGATAATTAGGTAATTCATTAGCTAATTGTTTCTTAAGCCATGCTCGTTGGTTTGTTCTAGAACAACGTCTATATGCACCTGACAAACTATGCCATTAACAAGAACAGCACGGACTTCGTCAGAGACGATGAAGCAGGCAGCAAAAGGTTAGGGACCATCTCTCTATCATTTCATAAGTGAAATGATTAATTAAATCATGTTTATTTTCAGCAGCAACAAAGTGAAGCAAAAGTTCCAGTGGTGTTTTCATTACTACTTTATAAAACCATAAAATGTTGAACACGGGAAAGAAATGTAATACTTATATTGCATAATTAACGTTGTGTCTGGCCATTATGG
Organism: Escarpia spicata; assembly: GCA_963995525.1. Taxonomy (NCBI): domain Eukaryota; kingdom Metazoa; phylum Annelida; class Polychaeta; order Sabellida; family Siboglinidae; genus Escarpia; species Escarpia spicata. Next base: position 21,167,521 of record OZ023216.1, read on the forward strand.
CCAGATGTCTATTTTAGTCAGGTCTTCCCATCACCACATGCGACTGGCAACAACAAACTGGGTATTAAGTTGCACTGGCCTACAGCAACTCTAACCACCTGTCATTCCCCCTTAGGCGGATCACGACAGTCAACAAGTGGATGCAACTGAATGGCTACGATGTGGACAAGATCTGGGCTGACATCGACGACGTCATCATCAAGACCCTCATCTCCGCTCATCCAATCATCAAGCACAACTACCGTACGTGCTTCCCGAATCATGTGCGTGGCAGCGCATGCTTCGAGATTCTCGGCTTTGACGTCGTGTTGGATCGCAAACTGAAACCGTACCTGCTGGAGGTGTGTGATTTGATTCAGTGACTATCTGTGTAGCTTGCAGAGTGTAAAAGTAGAGATATATAGATTAAAACCACAACAATTTCAATGTTATTTTACATAGTGGCACATCTAAACTGACATGCCGAGATATTAGTCAGTTTTGTTTTTATATGTATTTCTTGATCGAAAAAAAATATGTGAATATATTCATAACCGTCATTGTCTGTAGACTAACGTTGTAAAATCACATTTGCTTTGGTAAGTTTCGTAACTTATATACCTCAGTTCTGGAATCTGCTTAGTTGGTGTCCTCTGTGGGTGGAGCGGCGGACTCTCAGTCAAAAGATCCCAGGTTCACATCCTTGTGCAGCCATTTTTTTAACTTGGGCAAGTTTATTCACTCTATGTCTGAATGAGTACCTGCCTACAGACGGTGGTGGATATTTGTGTAAGAATAATCTTCACGCGGTAACTGCAGTGTGGCTGAACACTTCCCAGAGTCAAGATGGTGCTTTAGATTGAACTGGTCAGCTAGGGAGTCAAGTGAAAAGCGCTCTACTCAGTCCTAATGACTGGATACCGTGCTAGATAAGAACTTCACTGTGTTCCTTTGTACAACATTACAAATATACAGCAGACTACACGAGGCACTGCTTCTGCCCTAGGTGAACCATTCTCCGAGTTTTCACACGGACGCCAAGTTGGACAAGGAGATCAAAGAAGCTCTCATTATGGACACCCTACATCTCATCAACTTTGGCGCTGTCGACCGTAGGAAATGTATCGAGGAGGAGAAACGGAAGGTGAAAGAGAGACTCTTCCAGAAACAGAACCGCAAAGACACAAAGTAAGGGGCTAATTTTGTGAGCACATTTACTAATGTACACACTTACATATATGCATGCAAACACGCACTTCTTTGGTCTGAAGAATACCATCGTAGATGCACCATGGTTTTTGGTATCCTGATGTTTATTTGACGTCTCCATGTTGTAGATTCTTTTTGTTTTTGTCTAGTGTTACCCATCTTTGTTTATGTGTTTCTACATGTGTGTGTGCGAGTGCGTGCATGAGTGCGTGCGTGTCGAATTTCTGTAATTCAGTAAAAAATTTCACAATGACTTGACTAGTTTTTTACAATAAAATAAAAAAATTATAGGTTACATTTAAAAAATCATATTACTGTACTCTTTGGTATAAAGTTAGTATACTAATGTACTGAACTGCCTTGTTTGCACACTGGCAGGCCATTTGACCCACAGCAACGAAGGTAAACACATAGGTGGCATAATCAAAAAACAAATAAAACTGTCACTTCATTTGATTTACCTGAATTTATTTTTGCTCATCACATTTCGGGCATATTAATGAAACTTTGAACCTATCTACATTGATGTACCAGCACATTTATGCCGATTTTAAAAAATATATAATTTTAGTGAAATCATCAAACAAACTTTTACTGTATGCTGTCAAAATTTAGTTTTAAAGGAGGCAGGCTTTCCTAGTTTGTCATTTAATGTTCTTAAAACTATACTAGCTATGTTGAAGGTTTCCTGCCTGTGTTTAGTAAGCCCGTAACAACGGTTGCAATTTGAAGGTACGACCACGGGAGCATGTTCAAATAGTAAACAAAAAATCCAGTTTCAAAATAATCTTTATTGGCAATACGGCCAAGTCGGGCTGAGTTAACTGCAATACCCTTTGATGTTCAACTCAGCAGACTTCCTGTTACAAATTACTGCACCTGCTAATTCCGGTTACACGAACAGACTACGTGCCTTTAAAATACACCTTGCAAAAGCAGTCCAGCTCAGTAGTTGTATATTTTCACGCAATGCTCTTCCCACTTTTGTAACTTACCCGAGCCAACAATCGGTATCAAAGCTTCTGATGATGTTAGCAAAAATACTTACTCTTATAATAAAACTGTCTGTGCGAATGACTTAAAGTTTGAGCAACAAGGAACCTGATTTGTGATGAGCAAAGTCAAACGAGGGTGAAGTTTTAGGACTAGGAAATTGTGCTTTGCTTGTAAGTTCCCGTAGTTAAGTTCAGTTGTATCACTTTGCATTAGTAGATGTGTTTGACGTAATAGTGTAGTTACTTAAGATTGTTTAGTAATACTAACCAAAGAAGAGAGTATGTATTTATGTGATAAATTTATCAAATGTAAATATGATGCAGCATTAGTATGCGACTGCCAATAGGGGTAACATTAAGTCTAGTATGCAAATGATTCAGCTCTATCAGAAACATACACATTTTTGCCGTCAATAATGTAGTTTATTAGTTGACTGTGTAAGTTTTTTCCAAATATGAAATAAACGTTTTTGCTCTCCCGCCCGTGCTGCGGCATGATGCATTGTCAGAATCCGTATTGGCCCTGTTCATCCGTATTGTGGCTGAATCCATCGACATTGTTAGATTTTGATGTTAGCGTAACTTCAAACGCCCTCACAAGTCGGCGCAGACTTGCTATTGTTTTAGTGCACGGGAAATAATTGTGGGAATTTATAGTCACATCATGGCCAGTTCAAAATTTTGAAGATTGGTCAGAGAGTGAATTTAATGCCCAAAGACTCTTGTGATAGTGTACGCAACATTGTAAATTAATAACAAATTATGTATTGATCATATTCATATTGCCTTCGTAATGACATTCAGGTAGGTGTATTGGTCAGTATGGCTACCCTCAGGCTAATAACCTATACTATTGTGTATCTCCTTTGCTTTGTCAATAGCCGGCTGTTATATATGCTTTTAGTTAGCTTGGGGGTCAGCACAACATGTCCAACTGTTTGCAAAACACCCTATATAAGGTGATAATTTATGCTTGTTTTTATGTTTAAACGGGGATGGGGAAATAGACCATGAATACTGTGTTTCTTTTTTATAATAAAAAATAGGTAAGATAATTTACATGACCTTTTTAGCAAAAAGTAGAAGAGATCATTTTGCGACACTCTGTACATTTACAAACTATACACACGCCCAAATCCTCATTATACACTATAATTTTTTACGCCATTCCATTCTGTCCTTTCGGCACCGAATAAAGCAGCGAACCATGTGGTTGCAGGGAGGAATTAGACAGAGCCCAGCAGAAGTGGATGGCCGAACTGGACCGGTACGAGAAAGGACACATGGGCAACTTCCGACGGATCTATCCCGAAGAGGGCTCGGAAAAGTACGACAAATACTTCCACAACAGTGGCTCCCTCTACCAGGAGACGGCTGCCTGCAAGGCGAGGTCAATGTGTGCCAGGTGAGTGCTGCCACATGTTGTAGCCTTTTTAGTAGACGTCCTTGTAATTAGTATTGTAACTATTGACGTCATTAGTAAAACGCTTTTGATATTATAACCATTTTTTATGTATACACGGGTCAACATTAACGCTTGTCCGGGACAGTTAGTTACCTGTTCGGACAAGTACATTGTCCAGGACACTTGTCCCGAAGAAACACATTGATTGAGTCAAAATACTGTTTATTATAGTAAAAAAATGTATGGTCAGACAAGATTAGCAACTGCCAAATAACTAGCTCTGATAATGAAACAACACCACAAGCACCTTGTCTTGATGGACACCGATCCTATACAAGAGTACACATTGTTGTTTACTGAGTGTTGTTTTGCAGGCAACAACGGGAAGAGATCATGAGGAGACAAGAGAAGCTTGAGGCGATGATCAAGAAGAAGAAGGACTACCTTCGACCCGAGAGTCCCGGCTCGACCCGACGGAGACGGGCCAAACGACTTGTTGGGCCGACACGACGACTCACGTCCGGCAGTCGAATTGATGTGAGTAGCAGCTTAGTCAACTTAGTCAATGTCGATGGTTAAAACTGTTGTATTTGAACTAGGACAGGACCTGGGCAAAGAAGATCTTTGGTCATTGGCAAAATGAACTCGCCCATAACAGCACCAAAATCTGTTTACAGGAGGTCCATGTAGTTGTATCGGTTATGTTTGTGCGTGATGTAACTTATCAATTTCAGATGCAAACTTCTGTACGTTATTCCCCAGACATGTACGCTCAAACCTCGCTTTACAGTCACCATCGTCATGCAGCCACCTCGCAATTAAGGTCAACCAGGACAGTCCCAAATTATTTTCGAACAGTCGGGTATAGGAAATTAATCCCACAAATGTGGTCACCTTTCTATACTGATCAGGTCTTAGTAGTGAGGTTTCACTGTAAATCAGTCTTCATTTATTGTTGACACATAGTCTATGTAGAGATGTGCGAGACAGCGTCCACATTGTAACACCAGATCAGAAAGCTCGCGATTTGCTAGGTCAACATGTTTCATGACAAGGGGCCATTCAAAACTTATGTAACGCCAGAGGGTTTATGCGTAAATGTTACAGCGCATTACAAGGAGTGTCTACGACACTGTTACAACGGAGGTACGTACTTCACTTCACGAGCTCGGAAACTGTTTTACCTGTACAGAAATGTGTAAGAGATTCCTCTCTACTTCTGCTCTAATGGTTGGCGGAGTCCTCCATTTTGTTTTCATAAAACCATCGTACAAAACTCCCACCCCAACCCTTGTAGCTATCGTTTTGATGACTGGTTTTATATGAATATTTAGCCGCCGTGTTTATCAACAAACACTAATATTTACAACATCTTAAACCTCTTTTGAACCGTTGTATTTTCATGTTTGCCAATTATATAACTTGATGGGTTTTATTTCACAGATCAAGGCACAAATGCTGCAAATTTTTTCGGTATAAAATTAACAGAATCTTGGTTATTTATGCTCTATGATCCTTGTTTGGTGGATAAATAAAGTATGTTTTTAGCCAGAATGCTGCAGCTAAAACAGTTTAGCATCTCATTGAAGAAGTTGGTCATGTCTCTGGCTTATGTGCGATGTGATGGGCCCACCCTTCTCTTTCTTATGACAAGAAACAATTCTTTATTATTTTATCAAATATTAGTTGTTCATTTTGTTTAGAGTTCAAAGTATTTATTATATACTGAAAGCACGAATGAATTATGATTAGATGATTTTCTGAACACATGATGAACATTTTCACACCGAATTTGATCAACTTTGCACATGCAGTCATGTATGTAATTTAGGGATACACTATATGCAGTACATTTATAGCAGAATCACAATTCAAGTTGTTTTAGCCAGCATGGTCGTTCCTACATCTCGGCTTTACAATGACACCCTAGAATAGTCCATTGATTATGGGGAGGGGGATGTTATTTAGAATTCCAAATTTTGCAGGTGAATTCAGTTCAGGTTAGATGGCATCATATTTCCGAGAAAAAGGCGTTACATAATTTTTGAATAACATGAACTGTAAGAAAAATTACATAACCAGCAACTACAAAAGGTGTTGAGTATAAATGTAATCACATTGGAGCAAAACTTTTCCCGTTCATCCCTGTAATTTTTCCGAATGAACAACTTTCCCAAAAGAATGACTGGTGAAAAGCCAAGACATGCTTTGTGGTTTCAGCCATTTATGTTCATGACCGCGACTCTAAACTACGTGAAGGGTCGAACGGATGTAGCCATGATGCAGGTGTCTATGGTTGTAATGTGGCAGGGTGCAACAAAACATGCAGCTATCCTTGAGTACTGTATGATTGGTTCTAAGCTGCCACTAATACCTCTCAAAACATTAAGATTTTTCTAAATTTCACTGCACAATATTTTCATAACAACATGTGTCTTATATATTAATGTGTTTACCTTTGATGGCTGGCTTTAGGACTAATCAAACTAAGCAAATTTACTGAAGGTTTAGTTTATGATTTTTCCAGAATCTTTGTTCTAATAATCAATGGCAACCTAGGAATAATTCAGGATAAAATTTTTTACTTTTTCTACGATTAACTGTGCACAAGTTAGTATCTTATAGATAACAGATTTGTTGGTGATATATATATACACGTTACAGGGTCTCCATGGTAACGCATAGTTTTGTTGCACCCTGTTAACAATACACAGCAACCATGACACATAGAATGACATGTCAAAACCATTTTATGACACACATGATTGTTTTCCGGCCTGACTGAATAGTTTTCTTTCCTATCTGAATTGTTTTTTTCTGTCTGACTGAATTGTTTTCTTGTCTGACTGAATTTTGTCTTGCCAAACCAAATTGGTTTCTGCATTATTGTTTTTCACTTGTCTAAATAGATGTTTCGGTGACTTAATTGACTGACTTGTTTTCAAGCACAACTGAATTGTTTTCAAGCTTGACTGAATTATTAGCAGCTTGATTGAATTTTTTTCTGCCTGTCTTAAATTGTTTTTTCTGCAATGTTTTCCTCTGACTGAAATGTTTTCTGGTATGACTAAATTGTTTTTCCTCTCTGACTGAAATGTTTATCTAGCCTGACTGAATTGTTTTCATGCCCAATTAAATTGTTTTCATGCCCAACTGACCACACCAGTGCAGTTTGTGCACTGAAAGCAATATGCTTTGTCCAGCCAGTGACCAATGGACAGCCTACAGTTTGTTGCATCCTGCACACATACATTTTGTGTGTTGACTGAGCTAACTCACGTCGCGTGACGCACCACACGGTGATGTCTGGTATTGTGTCGTATCGTGTCACGTCGTCTGGTGTCGTGTGACGTTGCGTCTGTCTCTCTCTTGCAGGATGTCAGTGAGCAGTTGAAGCGAATCACCAAGTTGGACTACTCTATCGTTTACTCTAACATAGTGACGGGTTTAGGCAAGGTAGTCGCATTCCGTTGACAGTTGCATGGCATGCATAGAGTGGTTCATGCAAACTACAGAACATGGTTAATATTCTGACATAAAACCATCGTACAAAACTCCCTCCCCAACTCTTGTAGTTAGCGTTTTGACGACTGGTTTTATGTGAATATTTAGCCGCCGTGTTTACCAACAAACACTAATATTTACAACATCTTAAACCTCTTTTGAACCGTTGTATTTTTATGTTTGCCAATTGTATAACTTGATGTTTTTTATTTCACAGATCAAGGCACAAATGCTGCAAATTTGTTCGGTATAAAATTAACAGAATCTTGGTGATTTATGCTCTATGATCCTTGTTTGGTGGATAAATAAAGTATGTTTTTAGCCAGAATGCTGCAGCTAAGACAGTTTAGCATCTCATTGAAGAAGTTGGTCATGTCTCTGGCTTATTTGCGATGTGATGGGCCCACACTTCTCTTTCTTATGAAAAGAAACAATTCTTTATTATTTTATCAAATATTAGTTGTTCTTTGATCATGGTGTAGTTCATTTTTTCTCTACATTTAAAATATCCATAACATGACCTACTCTTCAACAGTTTACCTTTTGAGTAATTCACACCACATTTCCTCATGCCCTCTCTTAATATTACATATAGGGATTTGCAAAAGTGTGACATCCCTCCATCTTGTTTTTTGATTGAGCATGTTGACTGTCTATCTCCATTACAAGAGAGTCCATCGTTTGTTGTTTGCATCTAGTGTTTTTCCACATAGTGGTAGTGTTTCTAGTGCACCAAGATATACGTTCTAAATCCAGTTGCACCTACTTCATTTTTTAACCATTCAGACTCCGTCACACAAATGTGTATATATATATATATATATATACAGGCAGTGTATATATATATATATACATATATATATATATATATCAATTATATATATATATGTCATAACTGGAGTGGCATAAATATACTAGATCAGCCTTTCCCCCATTGTTATTGTTCCTGCTGAAACAAACAAAAACAAATTTGTAGGCCTGAAATTGAATCAGCAGAAATTTACAATTTAGCTGACCGACAGATTTATGTTTGAAGAGCCTGGTTGCTATGCAGAAAGGCACCAAATGGATCTGACAATTGAACTGTTAGTCATGTGACAGGAAGTGACATCATAGCCTTCACTTTGGGACAGTAGGACAGTCATCTTTGTGTTCTTTAATGGGGCCAGTGATTCTGCCTGTGGTACTGAGTATTGCAGGGAGCTATTATTGTTTCATACAAACCTTGCATGTAGCTAAATAGCAATCTCTGTTAGTGTTGGTTATCGCAGGCAGATGGATGATGTACTGCTTTGTACGAACTCCGGATATAACTCTGTTCTGATGTTTGGGCTCTTGGAATGCAAGCATGCACACGTACCTATTCTGTGCACATGTAGGAACTAGTAAAGCATGCTAACCCATACAGATTATATAATATATATAATTTTACTAGATATATTATATAATATATATACACATACACTGTATTATCCCATAAATTGTGGGGCGAATATTTTTACAGATATCACTCTATATATATGTATATTTTCAGATTCTAAAATTAGGCTAATTCGTCAGATTTACAGCCCGAGTGTGGGTTGTATATGTGTTCTATGTTTTTTCAGGTATTGTATCCCTATGTGTTATGTTTGTTTTGTATGTTTGGCAATGTATACACAATCACATTTATGTATTAATGTGTGGTTCTGTCAGTTTAACTAAAATCATTAATGGAATTTGGTTTCAAGGGTATGACCAGTGTAAATATTTTGTCTGGTTGTAGTTTTTCTGTGTTTCAATGGATTTCTACTTTTCACATCTGTTAAGTTAAAAATTTCCCTCACTGTTAATTTAGGGACTTAAGTTAAAAATTTCCCTCACTGTTAATTTAGGGACTGGATGTTGGCTTGGAAACGAATGGGGTGAATGCTGAACCTCCAAATATTTAATAAATTACAGTTTTCAGTAACAACTAATATGTCTAGATTCAAAATAACCATCAGAAGAAAGTAATGCTGCTTTAGCCTCCATGTTTCCATCAGGTCAGTAAATGTTGGATTCATGTGGAGAAATAATGATTTCCTACCAATGTTGTAAAGTATATTCTCCAGCTGTCCCTGGAAGTGTGCTTAAATATGCTGTATTAATTCTCTTAAGCATACATTACAGTTAACAAATATTTGAGACGTGAAAATATGTCAAATTTTGCATTCGAATAAGTTTACAAGGGTGTATGCTAATTTTCTGTGGTTCCTGAGTACAGCCAACTCAGCAGACATGACAAGCAATTTATGTATCAACAATATGAGTAAAAGGATACCAGGACCCTGTAAAGTCTGATAATTTAGGTGGATCTTTTGATATTTTTCCATCATTGTCATCTTTGAATCTAATGTGACATTGGTAGGAATTCTAAGTGCAATGATGGATTCAGCAGTCAGTGTTGACACTTTGATCAGTGTCACAGTGTCACACAGTGCTAAAAAGGGGGTGTACATTAATTAGGGCATGTATTCGCTTAATAGAACAAATATGGTATGTACATAATTATGTATATATATATATTTATTTTAATAGTATGTATATATTTAATCATTTCGTATAATAATAATATAAATAATGATGGTTAATATATTAATATTAGTTTTCATTATATTTATTCTTGGACATGCCAGTAAAATGCAGAATCTAGTTGCATGTCTCTCCCACACGAGATGACCGCTGACCGTTGCTTCCAGTCATACCAAAGCGTGACGTCGTTGCAGCAGCTGGACAACGCACGCTCGGAGCTGCTTGACACGTCGAAGCCAATGGACATCATCGAGGACGAGGAGCTGGAGCGAATCAGTGCGCTGCTACAGCGCGACAACCTGGTTAGGGGGCTGGGAATCGTCGAACACGTCTATCGCCTCCTTCATTGCACTCCCGGCACCATGGGCATCCAGATGAAAAACGACAAATACCTGTATCCGCACAGCGTAAGTCTTTACCCCCACCGCGCACTGGGTAAATGCTTAATCAGCGTGGTTCAGTTCTCGCGCTGTAAACCACTTTCTGCATTGGTTGTCGGTGGAGGAAAATTGCACCAGAAAATTTGGGAAACATTTTCATGGATACACATTTTCTATAGGAGTCTGTGATCTTTCATAGGTCTCATAAATTTGTCTTTTTTGTGATGCTTTGCTCTTATAAAGTCTTGGATCAGCCCATAATCCTGATTTTGTGGTAAGAAATTCTACCAAAAACCCAGCAAATGTTAAAAGACAGAGTGACAAGCATCTTCAGTGTTTTTATTATCTATGTTCACTTATTTTTCCACAGTGTATTTTCTGTTTCATCAAGATTCAAAATTAAGATCAATCCATGCAAATTGCAAAAATTTCTTCCATGCGTAAAGTCGCTGTTGGGTAGGCAAAATGAAAGTTTTTGAGTTGTTGTTGTACACTACGTGTTTGCCTGCGGAGTGTGTTCACTCACTGCGGGTAATGTTCGTGTCATATCACAGCCGATATTGAGCCAAGGTGTGTTAATGCTGTTCTAAACAGACTGTCTGTATAGATCAAGAGAAGCAAGTTAATTCACAATCTGAACAATAACAATTATGAGCAACTTTCATTGTATTGAGTTTCTGCATTTCTTCTTTCTAACGGATGTTTCTGTGTATGACAGTTAAAAATGTACACCACATGTATGTCAGGCCTTAATGTTTCTCACAAACAGGTATGTTGTCACCTGTTCTTAATGGTAGACATTTATCACCATAACACTGTTCAGAATTGGCTATATTTCAATGAGAGCTCATGGTTTAGAAAAAAATTAACCAATGCTCATGAATTGGTGCAAATCCTATAGCTTTTAAGTAACATTCATCACTTTCAAATTCACACTAGCGTGAATATATTTGCTCTACAAGTCTACACTGCAGCACCATTGTGCAAGTTGAGCATATGTTAACAAGTTTACAGTACCCAGGTAGATTAAACAATGCCCTAGAAATCTGCTCTAATGCACTGCCCGATTAGTCTAGGCACACTTCTAAAATATATTATGTATCACTAACTTTGCCTGTATTGCACATTAATTTATGTACACTAATTAATTCTAAGTCACATAAAATGTTATAGGTCTCGCTCGGTTTACCTGTACTGCACACAAACCAAATTAGTTCACATCACCTAACCTGCACTTATTAAGATTATAAGGTTGCACATCAGGTAATATGCTTTCTAGAATTTCCTTCTAATAGTAGAGTGATAAGGGGAAAACCAGCCATTTTTGGCATAGCTTTTCATGAAGGAATTGGACCACAGTTCCATGCTTGGCATTTCTTTGCTCGATTATAAAACCCAAAAGTGTGTTTGTATGCAAACTTCAGTGTTGATGGAAAACCAAGTGTATGCAAGTGGTGAAATTAGATAAGGACAAAAATATAGAAATTAATGCACAAACAAAGATTCAACACTTTTGTATGTGTGATTTTAAAGATGATGCATGGTTACAAACAACTGTGGGAGGATCTTGAAGTTTTGTCAACTTTCTTAAGCCAACAGACAGATCAAGACATGGATTGTCAAAAAATGGTCTGAGTCCTTTAACGGGAGTCCGCTGTAGCTCACTGCATCACCGTGTCCTGCTGCCACCTAGAATCGTGTAGCCGATTGTCCGTCTGTCACTAACTACTTGCATCTGTCTGTCTGTTTGTCACTATACCTTCAGCACTGTCTGTGTCTCACTAACTTCACGTACTTGTCTGTCTGTCTCTAACTTCCTGTTGTTGACTTCCTGTGCTTGTCTGTCTGTCTGTCTGTCTCTAACTTCCTGTCACTAACTTTCTGTTTCTCTTCTTCATGCTGCTACAGCATCACACGAAACACAAACGCCTGCCCGACCTAGCACTGCTGGTCGGAGCGGATAGTCCCCACCGAGCTAAGGGTGCAGCGCTGCCTGAGTCCAGTGCTAAATTCCCGCTCTGGTATCAAGAGAACTCTTCAGTAGAAAAGATCAAAAACAAAGTCAAAATCGCCCACAGCCTGCGCAGATGCCGTGACGGCAGTGGCAGTTATGTTGGTAATACCCAGAAGGTGGCAGCAGGTGGCAATGTTGATCACATGACAGGGGATGCTGACCCCGGAGAATATGTCTCAGACCCTGGCCTAGTAAGTACTAGTGACATCTAGTGGTGCATCGTAGAACAAGAAACCCTCGATACGTTACTTATGACGTTAAGAATTGTTTGGTCCTGATTATTTATATTTAATGTGCCGTACATATATGTGCAGAACAAAGTAAGTAAATACACTGAACAATGTATGTGAATATATTGAACAGAGTACAAAATACACTGAACAAAGTAAATAAATAACATGATAAAGTAGGCAAACACATTTGCCAAAATAGATCAGTTATTGGTATAAGAATATAAATAACCCCTACAATACATCTGCAAACACTGAACAAAGTATGTAAATAGCTGAATAAAGAATGTAAAGAACACGGACTAGAAATACACTGAAGAAATTATTCAGTACACAGAATAAAGTATGTCAACACAACTCGTTAACTTCTGCTCAAAAGAACAGAAAACACCAAAAATTATTCCAAGGTTCATTCCTTCTGGGCATTCTGTTCTTCAATATTTGGGTCTAATACTACAACAGATATTACAGTAAATAAGTGTGGAGTACTGTGGCATAGCGTTTAGAGCGTCTGACTCTCAATCGAGAGATTCCAGGTTCAAAGCCTCTTGTTGTTATTCGAACCTTGGGCAACTTATTTCACTCCACTTTGCTCCAGTTTACTCAGCTGTATGAATGAGTACCTGGCTATACACAGTGGTTGGTACTTGTACGAATAGTCTGCGCAGTTATTGCCATGGGGTTGAATGCTTCCCAGAGAAGTCGAGATGCTGTTCGGTTGATCTTAGAACTGGACAACACACTATGCAAAAACTTACCTTTAACCTGGACCCAGATAATATTGGCATTGGTAAATTAACTTACCAGAATATAGTTTTATAATGCTTATATACCCGTTTTTGTGCATGGTTCATTTATCTCAAAAACAACCTTGCTCATCAAGACACATACATTGTGGGCCAAATTGTGTGGTTTGAAGAGGTTCCACTGTGTACTTCTTAAAAATTATACCAAAGTATTATAATTTCAACACAATTGAACATTTCTAAGTATTTGCAAATGTGTGTAATCAATTCCGAGCAGTGTTTCACCATACACTCCTTCCACAAATGTTTTAGCGAGTCATGAGTCAGGTTCATTAATGATCAGGTGACTTTCACTAAGATGAGCTGATAAGCCTGATATTGCTCTGTCGACACCAATATGTGCCGCTGTGACTCTTGCTGGTGTGTCACAGAAATAGTGTCCTCTGTGATACAGCGGTGGCTTTTTGCATTTTAACAAAGCCCCCAAAATTTAGCAACGGATTCTGTTTAAGTTAATGATTTCCTCATGATCTTGTTTCCTTAGTGAAACAGTCTACATATACCTAGTATGTGAATAGTCTGAGTACTATGTTCAGTCAGTTTAATAATAGAGTGTGTACCTTTCTTAAAAGCATACTTGATCATTAAATTAGGTAAAAATCTTACAAGAAAACTAAGTTGCATTAAGCCATATAGAATCAGACAACTATTGCCATTTTATTTACAGATTTTTTCACCAGATTTGCAGTAAAATGTACAATGACATTTACACATGATAGGAAGTCAACTCTGCTGTGGCTCTGAAGAAAATATTTCATTTTGGCATATCATAAAAGAGAAATTATTTTAAATGATTCATTCACCATTTTGAAAATAACACATGGATTTTGATGGTCCTTTATATAGTTGCAACGATAACTGTTTCATCTTGAACATGTGAGCAGTGAAACAGATTCTTCAAAGCTGCTCCGGATGTTTTTGTTTCCTTTCGTTGTAAATGATAGATTCCATATAGGTGCTTTAAAATAATTGTAACGATTATTTGCGCCAACATTCAGCTCAATTTACCTCTTGAACTACATGTGTGTGTATTTTTTCACACATTCATGAACAACAAATGTATCAAAGTATGTGTGTCATAATTGTGTGTTAACAATCTCTCGGAAATTACACAAATTCATAAGTCTATATGAGCGTAATTTCAAAGACATGCCCATGAATAATCTCAACCATTCTTGCAGCATAACACTGATGACGTGAACACACGCAACAACCCGCACGAAGGCCGCCAACTGCTGTCGAATGTCGCATCCAAGTTCAGCTACAACGTGGGAGGAACGAACGGCGCATATTCCCTACAGAAGACGATGTATCACCATGGTCTGGTGAACACGCAGGCCCGGGACATGTCCCAGTGGAAACTGCAGCAGAGGACTTCCCAGAACCTTGGGCAGCTCAGCGAGAGGGCCCTACCGGTGAGACATAGGGGGTTCTGTGGGGTCATATCAAGGCTTTGGGCAGTTCAGTGAGAGGGCCGTACTGGTGAGACGTAGGAGGCATTGTGGGCCCTCTAAGTTGCGACTGAATTGGTCGCATATATTGGTCGCATATGCGACTGTTTTTTCTGTTTGGCAACTGGCACATTATGTACGGTCGCCCACTGGCGACCAAAACGAGTGTAATAACAGATCATGCATTGTCGTTTACCATTTCATAAACCAATTATTGTGCGTAATGCGAGACTCGTTTTCGTTTTTCTCGTGTAGTGTTTATCGCTTGCCACACGAACGGAATGACATGTATTCTGTTTTTAATTGCGTGTCTAGTAAACGCAGGGATGAGAAATTTCCGGTTTTTGCCGGAATTCTGGTTTTTATACTACTCCAAAGATCACTTTTGTGAATCGTGTAAATCTGGGGAGAAAAAAATTAATGTTGGGGGTAGGGCATATAAAATCCTGGACAATTCACTGACGATCTATCTGCGGATTGAGTTAACCATCCATTCACCGGGTGTCGCCACGTGTTAATGACGCTGCCTGGCGATTAGAGACAGAACCGACCCAACCGAACCCGTGAATCTGCAAAGTAAAACCCTTAGTTTTGCGGCTGTTCGCTTCAGCGCTTTCGAAGTGCGCGCACAAAAGCAGTGGACCAATAGGAAACGACGATGTATTTTGTGGAGATGTCGATCATTTTCGAACACAATGGCTAATCGACGATTTGTTGTACGGCAAGATAAATGTTGCGTGAAGGACATTGACAAAAGTGTCAAGAAAAAGTGGAATTGGGCGTGGCTGGAGAGATCGGCTGGAGAAACTATGTTGGATATATTCATCAGTAAATTATCAGCACCAGGGAAAACCTACTGTTTGTGGTGCGAGGCCGATGTCAATTAAACCTGAACCGAGGGCGTATCACATAGAAGTTCGCCGATTCCATGTAGACAACACACTTCATCAAGCACCCACAAGTTCCAGATTGGACTCGTGGTGAGCTACCATATTCTCTACTGGCAAGTTCCCAGCCTTGTCAAAGCTGGTGGCTGCAATGATGAGCTGCTTTCATGGTCCTCAAGTGGAAGGGTGTTTTAGTCACATATCTAGCATCATGAATACTGCCACTGCCAGAAAGAATGTTAGTACATTCAACACTATCCAGACAGTGAAGTACTCACTCATGGCAAGCAACAGGACTGCTATACAGGACTTCCACAAACAGAACTGGTTGCCTCGTTAACAACACGAGGGGTGCATACAAAATGTACTCCATCCTTCTTGCCGAGGAAGGAAATATGAAGGAGGAGAAGAAAACTGAGCTGAACATGTCAAAGACGAAGGCAACCACCAAGTACAAATCTAAGGAAGCAGTTGAGCTGGCAACGAAGAAAGCTAGAATGGCCCATCAAAGGGCTGTTTTGACAAAGCTGGCCAAGGAGAAAGCTGCCCGTCAGCCAACTCGGGTTCAGCCCACAAAATATCATTAACAAGTGAGTTAGTACTATGACAATGTGTGCGTGAGTCCGTGTGCTTTTTTTGCTATTGGAAATGTTAAGATTTTCTATTTAATATTGCTCAAAATACACCATATGTCGTCTACAATTATAAAATATCTCTGAGGAGTTCCCCCTCCCCTCCAATAGATGAGACAGTCCTCTCGGACTGAAATGTGGGCCACAGCAAAAAAATTTCTCTGAATGTCACTCTCATCCCTGTAAACGTAAGCAGCTATCATCAGACTTAGAAACTGCATCGCCATCATGAGTATAAAAAGAAGTCAAAGAATCAGAAAGGGCCTCATTAGAACAAACAGATGATAAAATCGAAGAAGACACTTCAGCGCCCAAACCGAGTACTTCTGCGGCTGCGGCATCGGCCATTAAAGACAAAGTTTTTTTTTGGGTATGAAACAGACTTTGCGACAGGGTGTCAAAATTTCGAAATGAGAAACGCTGACAAAGCACAGCAGTAGCAGCCAACAACCCAAGTGCCGTGACGTATGCGTGGATCGCTCAGGACCACTGTTGAGGGCGCTGGATATGCAGCAGGCCAAACAATCAGAGTGCACTCAAGACGATTTCATCGTTAAATTTAACACGGCTTACACAATTGTGAAGGAAGAGATGGCATTCAAAAAATGTCAGCCACTTCTGGCATTGCAAAAAATAATGGCATTCACGTATCCTATGTGTATGCCAATGACATCATGTTCGCAGTTTGTTGGCAGCATCACCGATTGTCTCAAAAATTAGATGGCTGAATGTGTTCTAAACAGTCGCTATTTGGCATTGGTGTTTGATAGCGCTACTGACTGTTCAGTACAAGAAACAGAAGCTGTCATTGTGCGGTATGTCAGAAATGGCCACCCTGTAACTGAATTGCTAGCCCTGGCTTCACTTAAGCATGCGCACGCTGATGGCATCAACAACATCATTTGCATCGATTGGCCACGACTCTTTCAAGGAGCACATGGTTGCTTTCTGTGCTGATGGGGCTTCGGTGAACCACAGTGCCAGGGGAGGAGTCAAGGCAAAGTTATCAAACAAGTTCCCTTGGCTTTTGGGCATTTGGTGTCTACCACACAGACTGGAATTAGCTGTCATGGGAATGCTGAAGACATCAGACATGTCCTGGAATGTAATAAGACATACAACAACAGCTGTAAAAGTAAGCGTGAAGGGAGTTAGCTGACCATCTGGGTGTTCATGTAAGGTATCCAACGAGGGCGACTGGAACACGGTGGACACATTACCTTGAACGTGCCGTAGCCATCCTGCTAAAAGGAGAGACCAACCTCACCACTCCTGGCCAGTACACAATATTACTGCAACACAGCCAGCACCTTGCTGCAAGCAACCAGAATGCAGACATTCTTCAACACAGCCAGCACCTTGCCGCAAGCAACCAGAATGCAGACATTCTTCAACACAGCCAGCACCTTGCTGCAAGCAACCAGAATGCAGACATTCTTCAACACAGCCAGCACCTTGCCGCAAGCAACCAGAATGCAGACATTCTTCAACACAGCCAGCACCTTGCCGCAAGCAACCAGAATGCAGACATTCTTCAACACAGCCAGCACCTTGCCGCAAGCAACCAGAATGCAGACATTCTTCAACACAGCCAGCACCTTGCCGCAAGCAACCAGAATGCAGACATTCTTCAACACAGCCAGCACCTTGCCGCAAGCAACCAGAATGCAGAAATTCATGGCAGATCAGTGTTTGTGTCAGAATTGATGGCCATCTTAGAATTTGTGCTCTTCTGCCATGTCCTGTTGGACCTGCTGTCCTGCATATCCAAGTTGACTGTCAGCCTGCAGGGTGACCCTGTGATACTGCCTTCTGCAGTTGCTCCCATCCAGACCTGCATCACCAACGTGAAGGCTCTCAAGGTCATTCTTGGGAAACACCTGAAGGCATTTCTGCAGCCTACCCACAGCCTGCATGAACATAGTAATGACCAGATCACATTTCCAGGTTTCAACCTGACTGATGTGCCTAACATGGACCCAGATAACTTATCATCTCTGCCTTCCTCGTTGACTCCGGTGATTTCCAATGCTGTGATGAGCACTGTCCAGGGGATGCCGGACCGCTTTGCCGTGTTGCTTGGGACATCTGAGTGCACTGGGGAGCCCACTGACTCCACAGTTGTATCTGGCATGAAGATCTTCAATCATGATACAGCCTGTACCTGGTCTGCAGACGTGACTGAGACAATGTATGGTGTCAGGGAGATACATCTCTTGTTGAGGTGGTTTGAGAACAGACTGGCAAGGCAAGGCTGCTATCTTGATGCAGTGGTCAATGTTCAAGAATCTTGTGAAGCACTGCTTCGTGGATAATTCGTACTTGGAACTGATGAGGGTGATGATGCACAAATAACTGTTCAGGACCAACTTCAAGGATCTGATCATCTCATCAAGATTTTACTGGTTCTGCCAATCTCCTCTGCATGTTGTGAGAGAATCTTTTCAAGTCAGAAATGGATCAAATGTGACACACGCTCCTCACTGCATGTGGACACCATTGAGGATCTCATACGCATAGATTTCTGCCACTGGCCCGTCACTGGAGGAGTCAGTTGTGAAGAAGTGGTTGGCGTCGTCCCAGAGAACACGCCGGCCATGCTACAAGGAGTGGCCTTGCTAACTTGACACTTTTTCTGTTGAGGATGAGTGATGTGCTTTGATCACTTTGGGAGACTAGCTTTGTAATTTGCACAAGCATACATGCCATGTAATGCAGAACTCATGTTTTGTTGAAGCTCTGCAGTACTAATAATGTAGCATGGGTATTTGATTATAAGCAACTGGTGTATTCTAGGCTAGATAGGTAACATCTAGTATTATCATGCTGCACATAGTTTATTGTATTGTTCATATATATATATATATATATATATATATATATATATATGAATAACTGTTGCGTATTGATATTAGGCCTATATTTAGTTTACATACATGTATAGTTACTCTTAATTATTGGTAATTTCAGGGATTCCACATATGACTGTTATTAATTTGCCAGTGTACCGTGTTATAATGCATAAAGTTAGTGTTTGGCCACATATTCACACGTTTTTAAATTTGTTTATATTTCAAATGGATGTCTGCGGTTAATTTGGATTAAATTGGTACTTAAAACAAATTGCATACATACGTACACAATGTTACTTGGCTCCTACTTTTTAAATATGGCTCCTAAAAATTGTAGGTAGGAGCCAGTTGGCTCCTAGACAAAAAGTTTAATTAGAGGGCTGTTTGTGGGGGTCATATCAAGGTCTTGGGCAGCTCAGTGAGAGGGCCCTGTCAGTGAGATATAAGGGGCTTTGTGGGGGTCATAGCAATGGCTTGGGCAGTTCAGGGAGAGGGCCCTACCAGTGAGACATAGGGGCCTTTGTGAAGTGACATATCAATGCCTTGAGCAACGAAGGCAGCGGGCACTACAGGCAAGACATAGGGGCCTCTGTGGGTGGTCATATCAAGACCTTGGGTGCCCAGTGAGAGGGCCCTACCAGTGAGACATAGGGGCCTTTGTGAAGTGACATATCAATTCCTTGAGCAACGCAGGAAGAGGGCACTACAGGCAAGACATAGGGGCCTCTGTGGGTGGTCATATCAAGACCTTGGGCGCCCAGTGAGAGGGCCCTACCAGTGAAACGTAGGGGGCTTTGTGGGGGTCAAATTAAGGCCTTGGGCAGCTTGGTGAGAGGGCCCTACCGATGAGACATAAGGGGGGTTTGTGAAGCAACATATCAAGGCCTTGAACAGCTCAGTTAGAGGGCCATACCAGTGAGACATTGTTATTTTGGGGGCCGTGGGCAACTATGTAAAGAGACTAGTGCCACTTTGTGTGTAGTTCATATGAAGACTGGGCAACCGAATAAAGAGCACTACCAGTAAGACACTGGTGCCACGTTAGTTTGACATGGCTAAATAATAACATAATTGTGACAACTACTAATAGCATGGAACTGCTTCTGTAAAATACAACTTCAGCCTCTCTCTGTAGATCGAGATACTTGAAGTCAGGAACACCCACTTCATATGATGTTCTGGCCTGCTTTGTGTTTTGTAGCCATGGATATATGGAACATTGGATGGAAGGAATAATTTGATAAAGCAGACCTGCCATATTTTTTGGTTGCAATCTGTATTTTTGACCTAAAATTCTGTATCAATCCGTATCAGTCATGTATACATATTTATTGCGCATACCATAACTACATATGGCATGAGGTGCAGATTGAGCCAGTTTCAGCATCTCAGCTGACACAGCCAACTGGTGGCAGGGGCTGTCGATGTTCAGTTTACACTGAAGGTACGCAGTAATGGTGTCCGCATTCAAGCTGTGGCGTGCGTCTGTGTGTATTTTTCGTAAGATGGAAAACAGCCTCTCTACATCAGCATTGCTGTGTGGGAGGCAGAGAAGCGGTGCCATCACCTTTGCTAACAGCGGGAAGGGTACGGCCTGCAACGGCGTCTTGATTGAGAGGATCTCAAACCAGATGTGGTCGATCTGCCGCGCTTGGCCATCCTCTTCCAGCACGATAATGTTGTCGGCCAACAGCTGAAAGTCCACATACTCATCTTTCAGCTGTTCGGCATCAACGTCGGGGGCAAAGTGGGCTGCCAGATGAACAATCGGCTCGTACGTGAGGTTCACAGGGGCTGCAGGGTCGAGAACACTCAAGTCGCGCAACACCTGGTCGTCGAACGGAAACTTTGCGACCATCTTGCGCACAACCGCACAGTAAAATTCGTGCACATCGTTTACGAACGAAGTATGAGAACATGACCTCTGCTCGAGTCACCTCGTTGGCAGCATCGCTAGAGTTCGTCTGCGGCTTGAAGAACGCCCTCACGGTTGCCCTTTCCTCATGATTTTTCAAATTCGTTTTGTGTAGATTCAACTTCAAGTGATCGTTGATGTCATACACGCCTGAGGCGGCCATCTTAACATCGCGTGAGCATAAACTACACCTGGCATACTGCTCGCCTGATTTACTTGATCAAATCATTTCTCCAAACTTCTCTAACCATTCTTTTTAAAACTTTCCACTACACTTTTGCCGTTTCGCAAGAGAAGCCATTTTGAAACGTGATTTCCCGCCGTTGAAACGCTGTTTCCCGCCGTTAAGCCCTTTAGGCACTTTACGAGCGCGCTACCTATTGGCTATTGCGCGCTACAACGAACTAAATCACTGACTAGTGTCTGTGATTCAGTTAGTTCTTTCGATGAAGTTAGTTACTAAAATAAACGATTACTTCATTGCATCAAAAGCTGCTGTTTATTTTCGAGTGATATGACTTCAATATGGTTTTGTGACGCATACAAGTAAATAGTGTGGCTATATAAGTTTTTTCTAAATTTCATTGAAATCCGTATCAAAATGGAGTACGGCCGTATTACAAAAAAAAATCTTTAAAATCGGTAATCCGTATCAAATGGCAGGTCTGATAAAGTTCCAACGAGTGTCTTATTATACGAGAGTCCATGCTACACACATGTGGATACCAATGTGTTTTTGATTACTGAAATCACCTTAAAAATATGGTGCAAACAGAAATTATTGAGTTGAAAGTTAACAGTAGGAACTACTAAGTACTAATCAATGTCTCAATCACCGCTCTTTGGGCTAATGTTTATATACTGCTGTTATCTTACGAGGTACACATCATCTCATTTATGCACAATACGCGTGCAATCACTATAGCTGCTGTTTCTCGTGCTGCAGTTGAGGACTCGATACAGTACACGGAAGCAGAATGTTCGGACTGGCGACCCCGCCAGTCAGCCAGAACCTGACCTTCGTCACATGTCCGACCTTGACTATGAGCGTTCGCACCAGCCAGTGACTTATGGTCGCCATGGTTATGAGAGTCGCGGCGATAGTGCAAATACTAGGAAAATGGTGCTGTCGAACAGCTCCCCAAAGGCAAAAGAACTTGGTAAGACTTTTCGTACATGTGTGGATGAATAATATGACTGTTTGCCTTTGTTTGTCCGTCAATATGTATTGTCAAAATGAAATGTCATATTGGTGATGATTTTACATTTTTAAAGACACATAAAAAATACTTAGGGAGAAAGTTTTGAATCGTCAGTGAGCCGAATTACAGAACTGCATTGCACACAGATTCTTGAACAGCATTTGTAGAGAGGTGTCGTCAATCAAAGGGGAACATCGTGACTCGTAGAAGCTCTATACAGCTGTATATGACCTGCCACCGCAAAGCGGGTACTAAGTTGTGCAGGCCCATTCTTCACATGCGTCGAAAATAGCTGTCTGGGTCATGTACCGTCACGTTTGTGATTTGGCCAGAAATGCGTACCTAATATTGTCATCTTTCCATGTCCAGTTTGGTTTCCTCAACAAGTAATCCTTGACCTAGTTTTCCAATACGTCGTTTTTCAACATTTGCTTCAATTTTGGCAATTAATCTCAAACTCCTGAAGATATTTAAACAAATGAAGTATAGTTTTAAAGCTTATTACCAAAAATACAACACTATTTTGCAACTTAATACCCCCAGCTGCCGCAGTTCACATATTACATGGCAAAGTTAAACATTTTAATTTGTGTAACTAACATCCCAAAAACAACACAGATATGCTTCCTTACCTGAACATTACTTGTGCACTGTTTCTTAATCTATATCCACACACCCAAACTGTTATTTGCTCTCTATTTCCACACTTCAACAGTTATCTGTTCACTGTACACTTGCTTCATATTTTTAAACCTGGGCCACGTTCAGAGTTCACGCCGCACCACGACATCTTTTTTTGCCCTGGAAGTCGATTTAAAGTTACATTGTGCTGATGTTGCGCTGCACACCGCATCAGCACATCTCCAAATATGACCTACGTAGTTGGTTTTGCATTCAATGATAATTTTGTTTGGCATATGGTTGGTGTGTTTAAGAACTTCAATTCACACTCGAGCATGACTAGTTGAGATTTTAACGAAACCATTTTCGTTTTAAAAACACATTCAAAATCAGTAGCATCCATTTTGAATGCGGCAAATGTCACAGAACATAAAATTTTACCATTCAACTTCTGGCGGCAAACCGCGATGGTTCGATGTCGTGGCACAAACTCTGAACATGGCCCTAGCTGCTCTCTGTTTCTGTGCTACTTCTCTGTTACAAACTTGCTCTCTGTTTCTACACATGAAAAATTACTTGCTTTCTGCCTACATCTCTCAGCAGTCACTCTGTGCAGTGCTGCAGATGAGCACATGTTTCTCCCACCTTGGCACCGGGTGGAGCCACTCACATGACCTTGACTGTTGACCTCTCCTGTAGGCACCAGTGACAGTCTGCAGGGTTTACAGTCAGTGCACCATGTCTCCATACCACACAATAAAGGCATCATTTACAAAGGCCGAAAATGCCTACCACCCTGATGTATGTATTCTAATTTAGCACATATGATGTTATTTCTAAACTTCAAAACTTACCATAATTAGAAGTGCCAATTCATCAGTTTAAGATGAAGGAGATTTTCCTGTCGGGGATAAAATAAGCAATGGAGTGTGTGAAAGGGAGGCAGCAACTTGTGCACAATATTTTTGGGAAATTAATTGTCATTTGGAAATAAATTTTGTACCAGGGTAGCCATTCTAAAAATGTGGATATTTTCAAATGAGGATGTGGCAAAAGATTTCCTTCCCAAAACGGGAGACTTGGCACTTCTGTTTACAAGCACCTTTGTTATGCTTTGTTAAAATGCATGCACGAGGTCGCACCACTACCCTAACACCCTCACATGTCGAAACACCTAAACCAGTCAACGGTTAAGAATCTTTAGTTGGCTGTTAATGCTGCCTCTTAATTTTACCCATCACGAACCAGGTTCGTCATTGCTCAAATCTACATTCTACTTATTTATTTATTTTAAACCTCAACCTGTAATGTGCAGATATGGAACAAATAATCTTGCTAATATTACCATCCTACCTATTGGTAAGGCGATGTACATTATTACATGATCTAACCACGTGATATCATTGCCATATTTCAGGTTCAAAGGTCACGCAGAAGCCGATGGTGATTGGCCACCAACAAATGGTGACCCCGCCGCTGCCTCAGGTCCACAGCACGTCCGTGGCGTCACAGTATCACTACGCCTTTCCGAACGTCACCAAGGTGCTGCCTCACAAGGCAACAGAGAGCCTGTCGGTGATGTCAGCGCCGGTGGTGACGCGTCAGGAACTGATGACGTCGGTGAGTGCCGTCGCCAAGAAGCCCGTCGGTCTACTAGCGCCGCCGCAGCAGACATCCGCCGTCAGTATGGCGCCCACGGTCGTGAAGTCGCAGCGAGCGCGCGCTCCACCCACCAACAACCTGAGGCTGAAGCAAATGGAGATCGTCGACAACCACGCTGTTGTCTTCAGCTGAAGTCTCCTCCACCGTCCTCGTGCCCCGGCATAGCTGCTCCCAGGACAAAATAGGGAGAGGGTGTGGGAATATTGGCATCGTAATACACCCACTTATTTGCAGTGTTTTTCACATCCGCTGTACAAATGTGCAAAAAAATCAAACAGGTCATGCACTTTGTGATTTTTGTGTAGACGAATCTGGCTGTATGTAGCATGAACCGTCATACAATGACGTTTATTAGGTGTGTATGATAAGCCTGTTCTATGTCCATCTGTCAGTCGTACTGGTGTTGTCAGTTATGTGTGTATACACATATTTGTATATACATGTGTGTACACACATATTTGTATACACACTTGCGCCGTGTATATATGTAGATATGCACAAGTTTATGTGTGTGTATACATGTATATACATAAACACATGCATGTAGACATATATGTTAATACATATATCCACACATACATTATTGCATATTTATTATTTCCATCTTATGTATGTGCACACAACTTGCACATAAATACACACACTCACATACACACATGCACAAACTCACACATATATTCACACACACACTGCCTTATTCCACAGTTGTGCAAATTGCTGGCCACTTTGTGATGCAGTCCTAAACAAAATGAGAAGTAATGTAAACTAAATCCCAGGTATTTTTCATGTAAATTAATAATCGTCTTACAAATGTTAATGTTTCTAGGAAAATATCTACAAAATGTCTGAATGGATGGTTTTGGAATCGCTAACCAGTCTAGATTGTTGATGTGAAACAGTTTTTACTTCGATGCTCCCAAAGATATCTAAACTATTATTTAGGACTTCCATGGGGAATTAGCCATAGCAGTTGAGACATTGTAGGACAATATACAATACACACATATTCAGTATGTTACAGTTAAATAATGCATTAATTTTCAGCAGTGTTTACCATCAGTATTTTGATGCATATGATCTGCATTGTATGCTGTGTAAATGTTTCCCGTTAAGTTTCCAGTGGCTGTGCAGACTGTGATAACAGGGTAAGGAATGGAGAAAATACTTCAAGCCAGTCCAAAGCTTTCACTGCATGCAGTTATATAGCTGTTGCCTCGGAACTGTGGTGGAAAACTGCTTTAGGTCAGTTGTACGGTCAGATCGACTAAGGAAACTGTAACGTTTCATGTCTACTTCTACTAGGTTGCCATCATATCATATACTGTGATTCTGATGTTGCCGGCATGTTTGGGTTTCGTTGTTAAAGAACTTGTTATCCTCAAGAGAGAGTGAGAGTTTGGGGAATAGGTTGACTACATGATGTTAAGTTGTTACTTAATTTTAATTTACAGGTGATATGCATCTCTGATTGTACTCGCAAGAGCAGAAACTAGCGAACAAAAAATTATATTTTGTTAACATGTACCAAAGGTAGATTGGCTCCGTGTAAATATAATTTAGTGCCATCTTACTGTGGCATTTGTACATAATATTTTAAGCGAATTTTGTTTTTGTTTTTTATTGCCTCATAGCCTATAGTTTTGGGGCAGCCTAGAATACTCAGTGCACATTCATGGTTCGTAATAGAAGCATTCCTCTGGAAACCTTGATGGTAATCAACTGGTCAGTTGTAGGTACAGGCAGTATTGCTCAGTTGCTGTCAAGTTAGTTTATGATGTTGGTTTGATATTGCATAATTTTGCGTCCTTGACAGTATTATAAATAGCATGTCGTATTTTTAGAAACAAACGGTCCATCAGCACCAAACGACTTGTAATGTTTTTATTAATATCGTGCATTTTATTAGCCATTTTCATGTCAACAAATCCAAATTTACAAACTTGTGACACCCATTAATGATTGTGTATAATGTAGCCGGGGGGGTCACCATAGACCAACTGAAAATACTACAGAGTATGTTGTAATAGTATAAAATAAAATCTTTTTAGACACCACATGTCTAGAAATAGATTCAGGGGTGTTTACAAACTAAAACATGATGTAAGAATACATTACGTAGGTGATTTTATTACATTACATGTGTTACATAACACAGTAAAGTATGAATGATTCTGTTTTTGTATAAGCAAGACTAACAGCTCAAATTGAACAGGCATTCCGTCCTAAGATTAAACATGTCAAGTCAAAATTTTCTATAAATGTGACTTGCAAATGTTGTATTTCATACATTGTGCTGTTTCATACCATCTGCTATTGGTTGAACATTCCATCCAAAGATTACAAATGTCAACATTTTCCATTTATGCCGTGAGAAGTCTGATTGAACATTCCAAATGTCTGTGATATATTTCATGTGTATGTCTAAGGTACTTTAATGTAAGTACCACATGTTCATACATCTGCCACCGCAGGAGCAATGTCACACCAGCCAAGACAGGGTTTATACCGACATATTTTTATTAATTTTTTACTCCTTATGCAGTGCATCTCGTATTGTTTTAGACAGCATATAATGTTCACACTTGTGTGATTTTATTTCAGTACTATTACTAAAGTCCCACGTTTATCTTTGTTAGCATATAATCACGCAAGCGAATGACAGAATGTTTCGGTGTTTGTGTTTAGTAGAGCAGCCGATACTGTTGCTAAAAAATGTAATATACTGGTACGATACCATCACCGGAGTTGCACATGTGTTAGGGTGTACAATGATTTATTGCATGTGCGGAAAGAAATATGTGTTTGATACAAATATGTTACAATTCAGTGTGTGCCAAAGTTAATATGGATGCAGAGGCTGGCAGAACTTCAATGTTGGGCAGAAAATGTTTGCATGTAGCTCGGAAACCATTTGATTTTACATTGTAAATGAATGTACTCTCCGTTGACGTCAATCTTACAGCATATTTTGTTGCAGTGCAACAATTTAGGTATGTGAATAGGAATAAATTTATCATTTTTAAACTGTTTCCCGTCCAGCATTAGAGTGGGTCTTGTATAACAGCCTGTTTAATTAAAAAATTTACTGTAATGCAAGAACCGATTTATGATTAATAAAATAATTGACATTTTATACTTCTTGTCTTGTGTTGCCTATCAGCAAATCTAGGTTTTATGGATGCATTGTTTACATTGACTCTGCTGAAAATTGTTTTCGTAAACCTGCTATGTATAGTAGAATCCCCCTAACATTAGTAATAATCTGTTTGTTCAACATACAATCAAACTTTGGTTTATGGACACCTGGATAATCAGGTCAACTTAGAACAGTCTAAAATTATTTCCACAGTAAAAGAAAAAAATTAGTGTCCCACTAATCAGGTCACCTCGCTATTGAGGAATACGGTCAGTAACCCAATGCAAAATGGCAGCAGATTATCCCTGCACTTAGTCAGTCACAACCAGCCTTGAACCAGGAAGTCAAGATTTGAAGGCTGGAATGGATCAGCTTGCCAGAATTATTTATGTACGTATATGTCTTGATTTGATCCGTTTTTCTAGGTATTTTTCCTACCTGAGACAACTGAATGGTCATCAACTCTCCAGACGGTGCTACTGTAAATGAGTTTAAGATCAAATGACATTAATTGTAATTTGTCCTTAGTTCATGCTCCAGTGGTGGGTCTAAGCTACTAGATAATTTCTGTATAAAACAGACGGCAGATACTAGGTGATCATTCAACCATTTTAAAATACTGATCACCAGTTTGAAGTTTCACCACAAAATATGCATATTTTTGTATATACATATTTGTTTTTATAATTGTAGCATGTATAGCAAGTCGCGCGTCTTCAATGTTTGCAAACTACAAAACACATTAAGGCCAATGCCAATATTGATTTAATTTGTTGTTGTTACCAAGGTAACAGGGGCCCCAAAAAGTTCAATATATTTTCTACTCAGCATGATCCATTCTATACTTCGGGCAAACAAAATTGTACAAGTTAAGAAATAATCTTAGCTACCCGACGTGTCTGGCCTTAAATACAGTTCATTCAAATGTCCTGCATATCTGCAATGTGACATTGCACATGTATAGAAGATTGTATTCATAGTAATATTGGTTGATAAGGTTGATACTTAAGGAACACACACTATACACGTGTGTAAGTTCAAAATTAAATGGAACTTAAACACAATACACGTACTTGGACAATTTAGATTGATGCATGTCTACAATTCTAAGTATTAAACAGAACATTCATTCTTGTCAATCAATCAATTTATTATACTACTTCCATGTTGCAAACCTCAAAGTTAAATGCATCTCAACAGTTTCAGAACACTCGACATTTTGAATGACTACTTTTCTTCCTTGTGGAAGTACAACATAACATCATCTTTCCAGTTCGGTTTTCAACCGATGGTATAGAGTTTGTCAGAGGAAACACCAAAAATATACATTTTCTAAAAAATGTGCAACAATTGATTGCTTATAACAGAAGACATGTTGAAGACACCTGCTGCTGGTTAGTATAATCAGAACGAACTGCGGAAACATTGCAAAAGACCCAAGTAAAGGTCAGTTCTCATACAGCATACTGCTCAAAATGTTTTACACTTTACTCACTGGCAGACCTGTTCAGTCGAACGCCATCTCGACTTCTCTGGGCAGCATGCTATCTACAGCCAGGTACTCATTTATACAGCTGAGGATTTGAACCTGGGTTCTCTAGAATGGCACTCCGTCGCTTTAGGCACAGCACTCTACACAGAACACCTGTTACATCAGTTTCTCTAGAGCAGTGATGACACGAGGCATAAAGAGGAATAATTGCAACATTTGTTCATTGATCTGTGGGCCACAGTCCAAAGCTAAGTAAGATGTTTTCATGTACAGAGATTCATAAACACTTCTTAAAACATCATGTTGGAATAAACTTCCTGAAGTAATGTCAGCATCTATTCTGAACATCTTCAAGAAGAAACAGGTCTCCAGCCACCGCTGAAAGAGATGAAGTTTAGTAAACTTAGTCGTGAACATGTCATGGTTTCATCTTGACAAGCGGGACAGACTTGATGGCGAGACACGTATCACAGACCCATTCGGCGTACACCTCCTTGGTGAGCATATGAAAAGCCGCCTCTGTGAGCCCAGTACACATTCGGTGGAACCAGAAATTACAGCCACTCTCGCACAGTATCGCTTGATCGTTGTCATGCACCTCCTTGTGGCACACACTGCACGGATAGATCGGAGGCGCGTTCGGGTTCGACGGGTTAAACACCATCGGTTGGTTGGCAGGGTAGACCTTCCCACCCATCCCGCCTGGAGGGGGGAGGCCCCCCGGTTTGTTGGGCATGCTGTACATCATTCCGGGTCCGCCCACCATCATCACGCCTCCGCCCACCGACATGCCTGGGGGGATCAGGTTCAGGCCGAGTTGTGGACGCTGCATGACGTGCGTCAGTGCACCCGACGCATTCTGGCCACCCTGTTGCAGGCGCTCATCAAAGTGGTTGCGCGCCACAATGCTAGATCAAGTCAGCAATCAGATGATTTCTTCCCAGTCTTTTCAGCGTACACGCTTCTCCCTGGTTTTCTCAGTGTACACACTTCTCCCCCGGTCTTCACAGCATACACGCTTCTCCCCAGTTTTTTCAGCATTCACGCTTCTCCCTGATCTTGTCGGTGGTTTGCCTCATCACACGTTTGATTCACACACCTGGAAATAAACCAATATAAATAAAAATTGCACATCTAACAATTTTGTACAAGATATAATTATTTTAAGCATCGCAATATAATTATTTTAAGCATCATCTTTTGCAATGTCATTACAAAATAATATCCTTACGTTAAGGTCTTTAAATAATTATATGGAATTACATGATTGTATGGTTCATGCATGGACTTCTGCCACTACTACAGTACTAGTTAATTCTACTAATTTCTAGCAACGCAAACCGTTTTGTTGCTACTAAACTAGTCGTGCTAACGACGTCACGATTGTTTTTATACAGCCTCATTGTCACCTATAACTAGATGTATATCATGTTGGCAAAACTTTCAAAAAAGCGATGTGGGCCTAATTTCAAAACATGTCAAACACATGCCATCGGCATTAAGGCAAGCTCAGCTGTGTAAAGCCATGGATGCGCACCTTTCTCTGCCAAAGCCCAGTGACGAGTGACGGTTCAACTTCAGTCTAGACTCCAGCCTCCACTCAGTCCAGGCCCAGCCAAGCTCAACTTCAAGTCAAGGGAAAGTGATCAACGAAATCAAATTCAAGAACAACCTCGTGAACGAATCGAGTACCAGTAGGCGCCGATCGACAACAATCGCTCGGTGCATAGACGGGTATACAATAAATACAACCAGCAGAACAATACTGAACAGGTAAATTAAAATGTAGCGCTTTGTTGGTGATTTTGAAGCCCCAACTTTCCACCGGAAATCACCATATAATGCTAATGCGCATGCCCAAACATAGCATATTCCGTAAGATGGCACCACCATATTTTGTTTTCATCCTTTCATTGGTTCACTGTCCACTCAGTGGTGCCACTGTTCGCGATGCCACCATAGTCGCGCTTACATTTATCCAGGCGTTTAATTTTATCCGGGTTATGTTTATGTGCATATGTAAGGTATCATATTTGGCACCAGTAGATCACGTAGTGAGAAATAATATCCAGTAGTTAAATATGTTTTGTTCGTTGTCGTAGTACGAGCGTTATAGTTAGAGTACATAATTATAATTTGCTGTTTAAAATTTGTGACCAAGTATAAGAGTGAGTCACGTGACGTGTGCGTGGAGAGGAAACTGTTTTAGAACAAAAAATATTTATGTCTGTGGGAAACAAACATTTTATAATTTATGTATATATATATATAAACATAATTATATAATAACATATTTAGCTGTACATCTGTATATGTACTGGCGATGCGGTGATTTTATGTATATAAACTTACAGCCAATGAGCGACCACTGGCTGACCTTTTATGACCTACGACACAGTAGTTTTTCATGACAATAAATGGCGCCGGTGTTTTCTGTAGAGTTGCACGAAACTGTATTTGTTTACATTTGATCCCTTGTCATAGTCGACTGCATTTTACCCCTGCAACAAACTGCTATGCTAGTTACACAACTTTAATGCTTATTGTGTGTAATATGTGTGCGGTAAGCGACTTCGTTACCGACACTGACAGTTCTAACGAAGCCCGCCGGCGTCGAACTCGAGGCGAAAGTCGACAATATTAATATAATTCACGATCAACAAATCCCATGGCCCTTCTGGAATAACATTATTCTAGAACGAGCTCGTATTGATTCATGTTCGACATTTTTATTCATATATCAATATTATTCTTGGAAAATTATCAATGGCATATTTATATATATTGTAGGCTACTGGCCTTAGGCTTAGCTTAGGAGCCTTAGAACACTAGGTCTAGGAGTCGGACGCAAGTTATATTTGTAGCTTGATATCAATCTAACTTTCGTGAAGATTTGCCACATTCAGGACATCTACTTGGGGTAAGACCACATTAAGCATTCGTCCACAAAGAAAGATATACCTCTATGACAGAATTGACCCCAAAACACTGCAAACCAAAGTACATGATTTCGTCAACAACTTCTTAGCCTCAAACCCTGAAGAACAATCAGTCGACACAAACTGGGAAACAATTAGAAATGGACTGGACAAAATTGTGGATGACACTGTTCCATCAAAACTCACTAAAGGAAAACGAAATCTACCTTGGATAACATCTGAAATCAAGCATAAGATGAGAAAACGTGATAAATTGTTCTCAAAAGCCCATAAAACAAACACCCCATCAGATTGGAAAGCCTACCGTGAATATCGCAACTATGTTACAAAATGTATCCGCTCAGCACACCACGATTATGTCAACAACATAATTGGCAAGAATATGACTGCAAACCCAAAATCTTTCTGGTCATACGTAAAACTCACTCGCTCAGAAAACCTAGGAATCCCAACACTTAAAACTTCTGATAAAATGTGTAGCACAGATCATGATAAGGCGGAGGCATTGAACAGACATTTCCAAAGCGTTTTTAATAAGCAGACACACACAAATGCACAGTAAAGGTCCATCTCCATATACCTCCATTCCTCACTTACACATCACAACTGCCGGCATAGCCAAACAATTATCTAGCCTAAGCCCATCAAAAGCATGCGGTCCTGATGAAATGTCATCCCGTTTCCTTAAAATTGTTGCAAATGAACTAGCTCCAGCTCTTAGATGTCTATTCCAGCAATCCTATAACCAAGCAACAGTCCCAAAACAGTGGCGCAAAGCACTAGTTACAGCAATTCATAAGAGCGGTCCAAAATCAGACGCCTCCAACTACCGACCCATATCCTTGACCTGCTTGTGCTGTAAAATCATGGAGCACATAATCCTAAGTCATGTCGCCAAACATCTTAACACTCATAACATCCTTATTAATGAACAACATGGATTCAGGAACTGCTTCTCAACTACAACACAACTCATAAACTCAACTAACGACTGGTCAGAAACACTAAATAAAAAAAGTCAGACTGATGTAATCTTACTAGACTTCAGTAAAGCGTTTGATAAAGTTGCTCATCACCAACTATCAGATAAATTAAACTACTACGGCATCCGAAACAACACTCTTGGCTGGATCAATAGCTTCTTATCCCACCGTATACAATCTGTTTCAGTCAATGGCACACATTCTTCCTGGGCTAATGTCACTTCCGGAGTTCCTCAGGGATCTGTCCTGGGGCCGGTCCTGTTCCTTCTATACATAAACGACATCAAGGAACAAATAAATTCAACAATCAAACTCTTTGCAGACGACAGCATCCTATACAGAGAAATAAACAACACAAACGATCAACATATATTACAAAACGATTTAGAAACCCTCACAACGTGGACTAAGAAGTGGTCAATGAATTTCAATGTTAAGACATGTGCAGTCCTCACCATCACACGCAAACGAAACCCCAAACTATATCAATATACATTACTGGGAAAATCACTAAACCATGTTCAAAAGCACGACTACCTTGGAGTCACAATATCACATGACCTAAGATGGAATGACCACTGCACCAAAATAACCACCAAAGCCAGCCGCACACTTGGACTCTTAAGAAGAACACTGTCACCTTGCTCACAAAATGTCAAAGAAACAGCTTACCAAACCCTTGTCCGACCACAAGTTGAATATGCCAGTGAAGTCTGGAATCCCAACACAGCAACAGAAATTAACCGTATAGAACAAATCCAAAGAAATGCTGCAAGATTCATCTTCTCCGACTACCGAAAGGAAACACATATTAAACCACTCATAAACAAACTCAACTGGGACTCGCTCCACACACGCCGCCTCATTCAACAAGCATCAATGTTTTACAAAATCCACTACCACCTGGTCAACATCAGCCCTCCGCCATGTTTCCAGCACGCCACACATCTCCAACAGAATCGACCATCCACTTAAATATACCAACACAATAATTCCAACCATCAATGCATACAAATATGCATT
Source organism: Escarpia spicata (assembly GCA_963995525.1). NCBI lineage: Eukaryota > Metazoa > Annelida > Polychaeta > Sabellida > Siboglinidae > Escarpia > Escarpia spicata. The sequence goes on from OZ023216.1 coordinate 21,201,391, forward strand.
CTACCCCAGAGCAGCATCCATATGGAACAGACTACCACCATCTGCTGTTCTACACATCACGCCATCACTGCCAGCCTTCCTGTGTGTCGCCATGCCAGCCATCAGAGAAATGCAACCCTTGCATGGCGTCCACATCCTTTAAAGCTACAAAATTATGTATATAGTGCACCACTTGTTTTTATCCGCGCTTTTGTTTGTTTTTTTGTTGGTTTTCATTGTTTTTCTTTCTCTATTTGAACAACCTTCTACACCATTTTTTCCCTGTTTGTTCGACTGCCCTGACGTTACGCACTGCACAAATCCCAGTTTAGCTGTGAACAGCTGTAAAGGGATTAGTACATCAAGCATCAAGCATCAAGTCCGACATTACCCTATGAAAGAGTGCCCTCGAAAATGCCGTTTTGATGTGATGTGTGAAATTTGTTCGAGCACTGACACGGAATATGTTAGTCCTGTGAATACTGAATGTATTACTGCATTAGACAAGATACAACATCACATGCGAATGAGTTTTCACACGCGTAACGTATGTGGCATTTTATTGTATCTTACGTGCCGGAGATCAAAGGGTCAAAATGTCCCTTTGTGATTAATCTAGCTAGATATGTGTGTAGCTTGATATCAGTCTAACTTTCGTGAAGATTTGCAACATTCAGGACATCTAGTTGGGGTAAGACCACATTAAGGCTTCGTCCGCCTTTACCTTCTGAAATAGTGCCTTCGAAAATACCGTTTTGGTGTGATGTGTGAATTTGTTTCGAGCACTTTGTCACGGAACATGTTCGTCCCATGTATACTAAATGTACTACTGCATTAGACAAGATGAAACATCACATGGGAATGAGTTTTCATACGCGTAACTTATGTGGCATTTTATTGTAACTTATGTGCCAGGGATTAAAGGGTAATAATGTCCCTTTGTGGTTAATCTAGCTAGTTAAGTATGTAGCTTGATACCATCGATGATGCATTAAACTGGAAAGATCACATCAGACGAGTAAAGTCTAAACTATCAGTTAGTGTTGGTATTATGTACAGACGCAGTAAAGTAATCGACCGCCACTGTATGTACATGTTATATTCTACTCTGTGTTTGCCGTATGTATTGTATTGTGTGGAAACATAGGGAAATACCTATCCCACCAACTTACATTGTATAAAACTGTTACAAAAGAGGGTAATGCGGATTATTCACAATGCACAGCGATGCGATCACACAACTCCACTTTTTTACAAAGCTCGTATTAAAAAATTTACTGACTTGGTACAATTTAGGATATTACTAGTTATGTATAAAGCCCATACAAATGAATTACCGACACATATTAAAAGGTTATTTGTTAAACATGTTAAGAAGCACTCCACACGAAGTCAAAATATATTTTTACGTACCCGTGCTTCAACCACTAGAAGATGTGTGTCAATAATTGTGTATGGATCCAAAATGTGGAAATCGTTGAATATCAATTTAGCAACATACGTTCGTTTCATCTTTTTAAATCACACTACAGCAAACATATAATTGATAGTTATTGTATGTGTATATAATCTCACTTTTTTCTTTAAGTTTTCGTAGCAAGCACCCAAAACATTTGTAATTATTGTCATGCTGTACATAACTAATTAATTTAACATCATGTCAACAAAGGAGAGGAATGCCTTTATAAATAATGTTACTTCTTTGCTTCTCCTTTCAAATTTGTCACCTGTAGGTTTTGTATGTCTCATTCACTTGTACACTTGAATTGTTTGATTTGTTTGAATAAACGCTTTTGACTCGACTTTGACTTTGAATTCGTTTCGTTTCGTGAAGATATGCAACATTCTGGACATCTATTTGGGGTAAGACCACGTTAAGGATTCGTCCGCCATTACCCTCTGAAAGAGTGCCCTTGAAAATATAGTTTTGATGTGGTGTGAGAATATTATCGAGCACTTTGACATGGGACATGTAGTCTAGTCGGAAGAGGGGGGTATCGTGCACCCCTCGGAAATCAACTTCTAATCGGCGTCTCTAGATCCGAAAAAAATGCGCAGAAAACGATGAGCTATGTTAAAAAGTCGACCTGATATCCAACGTATCATTTTTATGCAAATCAGTGCCGCCATTACAGAAAAAATCTGTGTTTCACTATATATCAGCCAATATTGCAGATAACTGAAAAAATAAGGTGTCTAGTTTGTTGTCATGTTTTGAGGATCAAAGATTATAATAAAACTATTCTTGACGTGACCACACGTGTCCGTGGCATATTTGTATGCAAATTCGTGCCGCCATTACCGAAAAATTGATTTTTTAAATGGTGTTATTTTAATGTTTTGTATTAGTCTTAATATTAATGGTGACTTCGATTTCCCATTCCAAATAAACAGTGATGGTAGAAGGGGACATTAAGCCATCATGCCCAAAAGAAAAAGTGACCGGAGCGCAGATCCTGCAGCCCCCAAACACATTCCGCATACATGCATCCTTCATGTGCTATCCATGTCTGATCATGGTCGTTTTACACCCCTCAGTGAAATCAAAGGAATTGCAAGTGAAAAACTACAGCAGCCTCATAAGATTCGGGATCGACGTATCCACTAATCACATGCGTCCCCATATCATGCAATCAGTGTGCGACCGGATCCTTACAACTCTCCCCGATGACCTGGGGAGTGCTGGGTATCACCGTCAGTGTTATCAGCGCTTTACTGTTAAATCTTGTTAAATCTTCTGGGAGATGATACATCCCTCCCCTCGTAAATTGTCTTCAGCGGGTTCCGCTGGACCCATCTTCCCACCAGAGTGCATTTATTTATGTGACAAAGTAGAGATCAAAGATGATGATCGTAAAATTGAGCGAGCTGGATAATTCTCGTCTTGGAAGAACAGAGGAAATGCATGGGAGCAAATCGAATCACGGGCCGAGAAAATGGGTCTAGTTCGACTGCATCGACAGGGGAAAAACAAAGACCTCTTTGATGGTGAGGCCAAACACCATCCATCATGCTTGAAATCTTTCCGCACAGTGTTCGCTAACTAAGATCGCGGGATTCGCAGAGCCGAAGGAGCAAAGGATACCGAGCATGCTCGCATGTCAGCCGCCCACGAGAAGGCAGAATGAGGTCCTACGGCTATCTTCCTTACACTTGCTCTATGTCGACGAACTGAAACAGAATAGATACGAGAGCTCGGCCTATCGCGCTAAGAAACTACTGAAAGGCCTACAGAATGACCCAATCAAGGACCATGTCTACTTCACGAAGGTCGATCACGACAAAGCTGATGCCATTTCATTATGGCTCGTGTACAGCTCGAATATCACCGTTTCTAACGCTCTTGCACGAGCTTACACTCTCGGAAGCGCAGACAAGTACCAATACGTCACTCTCTTTCGTCGTCGTAATATCCTACGGGCTTTCAGGGAGTCCGAAGGCCTACCGTGGCAGCCAACAGCTGACGACATGGCGCTCAGTCCTGAAAAGCTCCTACCTCCAGACCTCATCCGGTTCCTCAGCATGGTTATGGCTGGCAAGGAAGGCGTGGAGACGAGCGAAAAGATGAAGCGTCTGGTTTCTCCATCGGGCAAGACCTGTGCCGTGCAGTGTCGGAGGGAAAATGTAAGTTACTAAACACGTGCTTCTCTGTTTGACTGTCAGGCACTTGTTCCGAAGCAAGCAACTCACCACGATATTGTAAAGGCTTGGCCACTCTGAGGGCTACAATTTTGGCTTAGAGTTGGAAACTGCCCTGCCCAAGGCCCTGAACGAAGTATCAACCTATCTGACGCCCCAAATTGTGACGGGACAGGGCAACGTCGTATCCCACTGTGAGTGGGACAACTTGAATAAAACCACTACGAATGTACACGGCAGCAACATTGTCAACAGTGCTGGGGGAATCATGGTGCAGGAGGTCAGGCCTGGGATCGAGAGCCCCAAGCTGCGAACGCTGCCTATCATCGACAAGTCGCAACAGCGTAGCCTGAAAGTAAATAAACCAGAAACTCTCCCACGCTAGCACTTCACTCGCGTTGGCCCAAAGTTTCCCGATGGCTCATCATTCAACCCCCTGCAGAGAACGACGCCGTCTATGCTACTAAGATGCAAGAATACTATATCTGGCTCTTCAGCAGGTATATTGGAAGCAGCGGCAAGCAGCCCGTGCCTGGACTGGGGGGCTTCACCTCTGCAACCGGGACTCCCCCGCCCAGAAAATCAACAGTGGACAACTTCACACCCATCCATCAACCGATCACTGACAACACAGTTGTTCGCGAGCTACTGAAGCCCTCGGAGGTAGCACGGCTGAGGTGGGTCAGAAGTGGGTCCTGAATACATTCGATCTGGGAGTCTGTTTGAAAGGCCTACCCAACTGAGAGGCTGTTAATGGAGCGATTCGCCGAGGAAGAGAACATCCTCATTGCAGACCCCGCTCCGCTTCTCAACATGACCTAGTCTTGCAATCGAGATCACCTCGTCGAAACCCTCAAAGAAGGAGGAGAAGGAAGAAGAGGACGAGTTTGACTCTGGCGGTTTCATTGAAAATGATGATGAGTGATGGATCTGATAGTGGAGAACACTTCCCTTGTAATGTTTGAAGACGTCTTTTGTTATGTTACCTACTTCAATAAATGAGTTAATAAATTAATTTACTCGAATGTCTGTATTTAAACACCCTGAATTGACACCGCCTAGCACGTGACATTGACCTGTGATCGCAAAAATAACACATTTTTTTATATTATTGCCCTCAAAAACACCTAAAAACCCTCTCTCAACTTATCTGCAATATATACTTTTTTAATCAATTTTTCGGTAATGGCGGCACGAATTTGCATACTAATATGCCACAGACACAAGTGGTCACTTCAAGAATAGTTTTATTATGATCTTTGACCCTCAAAACATGTGTCTAGACACCTTATTTGTTCAGTTATCTGCAATATTGGCTGATATATAGTAAAACATAGATTTTTTTCTGTAATGGCGGCACTGATTTGCCTAAAAATTATACGTGGGACATCCGGACGACTTTTTAACATAGCTCATCGTTTTCTACACATTTTTCCGACCTAGAGACGCCGATTAGAAATTGATTTCCGGGGGGTGCACGTACGATACCCCCATCCTCCGACTAGACTAATGTACGTCCCGTGAATACTAAATGTACTACTGCATTAGATAAGATAAAACATGGGAATGATGTTTCACATGCGTAACTTACGTGGCATTTTATTGTAACTTACGTGGCGGAAATAAAAGGATCAAAATATGTCCCTTCGTTGTTAATTTAGCCAGTTAAATGTGTAGCTTAATATAAATCTAACTTTCGTAAAGATTTGAAACATTCAGGACATTATGGGGTTCGTAGATTTATGAGGATACTTTGTTCGGAGGGAAGATATGTACATGAGAGATGGCCTCCATCTAAGTGGAAAGGAGGCAGCAGTTTTTTCAGACAACTTGCTGCAATCTGTTGACAGTGGGACAGGCTGCATCTATTTAAACTAGATTCGCAGGGGGATTCACAGAGAAGCCTGGAATTGGAGGCATATATAAAGACAGCAGAAATAAATCAGCAAAGAACATCCTGAAAAACTGTTCTGAATCAGGATATAAATGCGTTTGTTTAAATGCAAGGAGCATAGTAAACAAAAGAAGTGAACTAAACATTATGGTAGAAGATACATAATAGGTATAACCTAATCATGGGCCACCACTGATATATCAGATGCCGAATTGGGACTAACAGGCTATGTAATGTTCAGGAAAGATAGAATAGGATGAAGGGGAGGTGGATTTATTTTATATGTTAAAGAAACTATCCAGGTTTATGAAATAAAATTAGAAAGAGAAGCAGAATGCGAGGAAGCTGTTTAGTGTAACATAGTTACAGGAAGCTCAACTTTAGCGGTGGGGTTAGTTTATCGAAGTCCAAACATAAGTGTAGAAGAGAATGAAAAAGTACAAAACGCTATAAGGGAAGTTAGCAAACGGGACTGTATTATTATGGGAGATTTTAACCATGGTCATATACAATGGAAATCTATACAGAGTACAGGTAGTGAGGACCACAGGTTTTTAGTTTTAGAACAAGACAGTTTCCTTTCTCAACATGTGCTAGAGCCAACCAGGGGTGAGAATGTGTCCTCACAGAATGAATTAGTTGACAATGTCAAATTATGTGAGCCACTAGGAAGTAGTGATCACAACCAGATACATTTTACCATCAAAGTAAAATAAGAAAGAAATAATAAAAAGAGGTTCAGGAGAAATTTCCACAAAGGAAGATATAAGGAAATTAGGAAATATTTAGCAAAGATAGATTGGAATAACACACTGAAGAATAAGGCAGCAAGAGAATGCTGGAATATCTTAAATAGTGAAATAAAGTACATCGTAGATAAATTTGTTCCCTTAAAAAATCAAGGGAAACGGTCCAGAAAGAAATACTTATCGAAAGAAGCCATTAGAAAAATTAAGTACAAACAATTAAAACGATGTGGAAGTCATATAGATGTACTGGAAGTAACGACGACTACAACATTTATAAAGAAGCACTAAACAAAGCTACAACTGAAATAAAACATCGGATAGAAGCTACGAACAAAAATTAGCTTGTAATATCAAACAAGACAGCAAGAGTTTTTATGCATATGTTCGGAGCAAACAGAAAGTTGAGGATAAGGTCGGTCCTCTAGAAGATAGTGCTGGAAATATAATATCAGAGGGATTCTTAATGGCAGAAGACCTGAATGAGTATTTTAGTTCAGTGTTTACCAGGGTAGATATTAGTTCACTGCCAGTACCAGAGGCTAAGTTCAAGGGGACAGAATCGGATTATTTAGGACAATTAATTGTAATACCGGAAATGGTAGCTAAGAAAATTAGAGCTATGAAGGATAATAAATCACCTGGAGTGGATGGGATTCCGCCCGAACTACTACTGGAAACTGTAAAACAAATAACATACCACTTTCAAAAGTGTCAAACTTGTCATTTGAAGAGGGAGTGGTTCCTTTAGAATGGAAAGAAGCAAACATTATACCGTTATTTAAAAAGGTTCGAGAAACAAGTCAGAGAACTACCGATCAGTTGCAAATTATTAGAAAGACTAATTAAAGATCACATGGTCGATTTTCTTGTTAAACATAACGTTAAACACATCTCAACATGGGTTTCTAAAAGCCAGGTCATGCTTAACAAATATGTTATGTTTTTTTGGAAGATATCACTAAGTGGGTAGATGAGGAATCACCAGTAGATATCATCTACTTAGATTTTCAGAAAGCTTTTCACAAAGTGCCACATCAAAGATTACTGCTTAAACTAAAGGCCCATGGCATAGGAAATGGTTTAGTTAACTGGATAGAAAAATGGCTAATTGACAGAAGAGAACAGGTAGTACAGTTGATGGGGAGGCTTCAAACTGGAAATCAGTTTTGAGTGGGGTACCACAGAGATCAGTACTGGGACCTATATTATTCTTAATATATATCAACGATTTGGACGACGATATACCAAGCAAGGTGTTGAAATTTGCGAATGATACAACATTGTTTAGAAGGACTAAATGTGATGGAGATAGACAGCATTTACAAGATGATCTTGACAGATTGATAAATGGTCTGACAAAAATGGCAAATTTTGGGAAATTAATTGCCTTCACACAGGACATAGGAACGAAGATGCACAATATACAAGGGGAGGTTCTGTACTAAGTACTACTGTAAAAGAAAAGGACTTAGGGTTAACCATTAGTGCTGATGTGAAGGTTTCAGAGCAGTGCGGTATTGCCGCTTCAAAGGGAAATCAAATCCTTGGATTAATTAGGCGAAACATAACGTATAAGGAAAAAGAGCTAATAATACCGCTGTACAAAACAATAGTTAGGCGTCATTTAGAATATTGTATTCAAGCGTGGAGACCATATCGCAGGAAGGACATAAATATGCTAGAAAGAGCACAGAGGAGAGCAACTACAATGATACAGAAATTGAGGGATTTTACTTACGAAATACGCCTAAAAATGTGGCTTAACAACACTAGAGAGCAGGAGATTGAGAGGAGATCAGATAGAAGTGTTTAAAATATGGAATGGTTATGAAAATATTGCTAGAAATTTTTTTTTCAGTAAAGAAAGAAGGACCAGAGGACATGAATTTACATTAGTAAAGGAGCAGTGTAGATTAGATATAAGAAAGTTCTCATTCTCACAAAGGACTGTAAATGAATGGAACAGATGATCTCCTGATTGTGTTGGTGCTAGTAGCGTGAATATGTTTTAAAATAAAATCGACACATACCTTAAAGGGGCGGGATACACGTAGATAAAAATTGTGTCTGGGTGCAAAAGTAAAACGTCATTCGGACACGATGAAATCAGCATGAAAACAGTTAAGCATGTAATAAAGCAAATTGTACAACCGCTAACCCATATTTTAACAGATCTTTGATCAGCGGATTATTTCCAAATGATATGAAATTAGCAAAAGTTATTCCTATATTTAAGTCGGGAGATAATTTTCTATTTTCTGATTATATACCTATATCTCTCTTATCCCAATTTTCAAAACTACTTGAAAAAATATTCAACAAAAGGCTAACGTCTTTCATTGAAACACAACGCATATTGACAGATGGGCAGTATGGCTTCAGAAGTAATCATTCAACTTCATTTGTCGAAAAGGTTACTTCCGCAATGGATAAATGCCAAAGCACAATTGGTGTCTTTATCGACCTGCTAAGTAAATTGCATTGCTACGGAATAAGGTGTCTGGCTCTGGACGGGATAACAAGCTACTTATCCAACCGTAGACAATATGTATGCTATAATAACAGTAACTCAGAACAAAAGGAAATCAAGTGTGGAGTCCCGCATGGTTCAATCCTTGGCCCATTATTATTTATTCTGTACATAAATGACATGTGTGAAGTTTCAAAATTGCTTGATATTATTCTGTTTGCTGATGATACAATTTTTTTATTCCGCTATTAATACAGATGAAGTAAGCACTGTTGTTAACTACGAACTAAAAAAACCCAGACCTGTGGTTCCGAGCGAACAAATTATCGCTCAATGTGAAACAACACACATTTTATAATGTTTAGCAATAAAAAAGGGCATAGCAACATATAAATTTAGAATATGTGGCTGCGCCTGTGTGGAAGCGCCTTATAAGTGCTCCATAAGATTTTGATTCTGTATGAGTTATAATTGTCTAACACCGCTATTATTTGACAGAGGAAATTGCAAGCACATTTGGATCGGTGTTCAAAGGACGATTTTATATAAATGCAGCATATCTGTGAGTTTTAAATGCTGTGTCAGTGACTATTTATGCGTGACAACAATCGGCGACATTACCAACACGCCTGCAGAACCAGTGTGCAGCTCTACCGTCACGCTTCAGTGATTGTTACCCACTGTGACCACGACTGACCAAGCCTGCTGCACATACACAGCATGTCAGCCATATCAAGTGGTTGAAGAGGCACGTTCCAATTCTTCACGCTTGAATACCAGTGCTTGGAATATTTTACTTGAACTTGGCATTGCGTCAAGACGACCAACGAAGTAATCAACTACCTATCTCCAAAGTGATCGGTTACCGACCACCCAGCAACTACGTGCGCACATCTTCACAAGTACATGACAACTTGATTTCCGTGACTCTTTCCCCAAATCCATTATGCTGTCCGACTACACAAGCCTCCTCATGCCTTGTCAATTCAAGATCTGTTCGCAACAAAACGACAAACGACCGACATTTTAGACTACGTCTGCGTACACGATCTCGACGTAGTGGCCATTACCGAAACTTGGCTTTCTAATAAAGCCTCCGACCTCCCGGTAACCAGGGCTCTCACACCACCTGGTTATAAACTCATTCACCATCCTAGATCCAGTCGTCGTTGTGGCGGCATTGCGATACTGCATAAAGATTCCATCACAACAACAGCAGTGACAATGTTTAACAACATTCGGTCCTTCGAAGCGATGAGCGCTAAATTAACATTACACGGGAAAAGTAGAATCTTGCTTGTTGTCTATCGCCCGCCACCAACTAAGAAGAACGGATCATCGGTTGTCGATTTCTTCAATGACTTCGCAGATATTCTTAACACGTATGCGACACTACCTGATGAACTTGTTATAGTTGGCGATTTTAATTTTCACTTTGACATTAACACTGACGTTCACGTGAAACGTTTCCGTGACACGTTGCACTGCCATGACATGACGCAGTATGTCCAACAACCAACGCATCAAGAAGGCCACATTTTAGACCTTGTTATAGCCCGTACTAACTCCTGTGTGGCTGACACGGTGGTCGCCGAGCTTATTTCTGATCACCACGCTTTGCACTGCCGTCTTGCAATGCGCAAGCCTCCATTTCGGAGAGAAAAGAAGACTTACCGCAAGATAAAGGCGATCAATCTCACATCGTTCTCGTCGGATATTGGGAACTCCACATTACACACAAAGCGTGAACAATCATTAGACGACATTGTAGCCCAACACAACAATGTCCTGAGTGAACTGCTTGACAAACACGCACCATTGAAGACGAAATGGCTCACCGTCCGACCTGATGCGCCGTGGGTCGATGGCGAAATTCTATCAGCGATGAAGGAGAGGCACCGGAAGGAGCGAATATGAAAATTGTCCAGGTTGCTCATTAACAGAGAAATCTTCATCAACCAGAGAGAACGAGTGAAGAAGATGTTGTACACTGCCAGAGCCACATTTTATACCAACAAAATCAATCAACGAACAGGCTGGCAACCCCAAAACTCTGTATCGGATAGTTGGTTCTCTGTTGCATCAAAATATCTGCCAGCATTGCCCGACAACCACCTTGGATGATTGCTTGACAACTTCAGCAATTATTTCACAGACAACATTTATATTATCAGACGTGATCTTGACGGACGAGCCCTGCGAAATGCAATCTGCTTATCGTCCGCACCACAGCACTGAGACTGCATTGCTATTTGTATATCGGATGAGCGCAAGGCTGCCAAACTTGTGCTACTAGATCTCTCAGCAGCATTCGACACGATCGACCATGGGATCTTGTTATCACGCCTCAGAGATCGTTTTGGAGTAACTGGAACATCTCTTGCATGGCTTGATTCGTATTTGGCTAACCGAAGTCAGAGTATTCAAGTGCACGGAAGAGAATCAGCGGAAAGTCCAGTGATGTTCAGCAGTAGCAGCAGCAGCAGCAGCAGCAGCAGCAGCAATATTGTGTATGTATTATGTTGTAGTTGTTGAATAAACTTTCATTCACTTATAAAATACAATTGTCTTATGTTACAAAACACTGTAATTGTGATTCGTACAGCATAGTCATAACTAAATAACAGACACAATTTACAAACCGTTTAAGTTGGAAGGTTTATCTTATTTTCAGTTAGTACACATATAACAGTTTGAAATAAAACGTTCTGTTTCATAGTTCTTTATGAAGTATTTTTTTCAGTACATTGAAAAGGTTTGGAGAGAATGGGTATAAATCTTATTTTCTGAGTTCAGATGTTACATTGTTAACAGTGTGAATAATTGAATGTCTATTGCAATTAGTGACAAAATTATGATTTACTCGGTTTATTTAGATAGTATTACTGTTTCTGGAAAGATACTTATGAATGTTTGAATTATGTGCAATGAGCACAGTATTAATGTATTCTGGTAATTTTGTATTTACAAGTTTAAAATATAATTTTAGTTATTGCAGTTTTAAAATATCATCCAACTTTAAAAGACCCATGTTTAAAAAAAATAGGGGTGATGCGTGCATTATATTTAGAAGATGTTATAGATCTAAGGGATTTTTTCTGAAGTTTTTATAAACGATTTGTTTGGCATCCCCATGCTAGTATTGTGTAATTGAAATGAGATGACATTAAAGCATTATACGTTTTGAGTAAAATGTTGCAAGGTAGAATGTGATTTAATTTTTGGAGGTTTTGTAAGTTATTCTATTTACATGATTTTCCAACAAGTTTGTTAATAGTAAGGCCTAGAAAATGGAAATCATCAACTGGAAATCATTCAATACCATTCATTTTAATTTTTTGTATAGTTATCTTTTAAAAGGGATATGAAATATCAGGTTTTTTTTACATTATGTGATAGCTTATTAACTTGCAACCATGTTGTTACTTTTTTGATTTCATTGTTTATATTTTGAATGATGTTGCTATCATTTATATCATTAAAAACATTTACATTGCTAGTTAAGGTAGTAGCATCAGCACATGTGGTTGTATTGAACAATGTAGTAGCCTTGGCTGTGTCGTTTGTATAAATGATAAATAAAAGAAGTTGTCCTGTGGGACTCCACTTTTGACATCTATTGTTTCTGACTTAGTTAGTGAAAAATCAACATATTGTTTGCGATTTGTGAAATAACTTCTAAGAAGGCAGTGCCGTTAATACCACAATAGTCTAATTTGTATAATAGGATTTCGTGATCTAATGTATCAACAGCTTTTGCTAGATCAAGATAAATATTGAAAGGGACTTCGCCATTATCCAATTGCTGTATTATTCTGTCAATCATTTCAAGGGCAGCTAATTCTTTCCAGAGAAGTTGAGATGGCGTTCGATTGAACAGGTCTCCCAGGGAGTAAAGTGTAAAGCGCTTTGAACAGTCCTGAGGACTGGATACTGCGCTACATAAGAACTTACCTTTTAATTGCGTAGAATGATTTTCTCTAAATCCGTATTGATTATTGTAATATAGTTTATTTTGTTGGAAGTGGTTATGAATCTATTCAAATGTAACTTTTTTCAAATAGCTTGGTGATTGCAGGAAGCAAAGAAATAGGACGATAATGTGGGGCAAAGCAAACCCCTTAATATAATTAATAACTGGCAAACACGATTTAGCCTACTTATTTTATTATATATAATTACAGAACCATATTGACAATGCAACAAATAAAAAATTAAAAAATTACTGACAGTCCTGCACATTTAAGAAATTTTATTGTGTGCAACAATTGCACGTATATGATAGGGAAGACCGGGGCTAGTTGTACATAAGGAGAGGTGGGATATGACGGCCCACCGTCTAAGACAGACACTCCTTTATGTATCGGCTGTAATGTGCTGGTGCATTCTGCCGATCCGATGCAACGCAATATAGCATCCACACCCGGGGATATCAAAACTACTCCCTCATTTCGATATTTTGCTCTTCGCGTTTCACGTTTATTTCAAGAAAAAGCAAACCTACCACTGTGTTTCTCTAGTTCGTGTGTGTATTTTTTATTTTGGTGAAATTATCGTACAAAATATAACATTAATTTCGACCTCGACGGTTCGAAATAGTAATTATAGGACTTCTGTCACGATGTTTGGAATAATGAATGCCCATCTTTTACATCAAGCATTATGACCATAATGGTACAGTCTTATACCAACAGTATTGATAAACATTGCATGACTAGTTAATATATAGATGTGTGTGCATATAATGCATGCGGTCACGTGTGTCCGTGAGTATTATATAGCGAGTGTGTGAATAGGTCATTCAAATTAGTAGACATCGAGTTACACATTGTCTACATTGACAACATACGTTTTTTTATCAGCTCCAATTATTCATTTCCAATTCATGTGTATTTATCAATGATCAATTCCGATTCAATTCAATTCCAAGTACTCACAAAAAGGGTCAATTAAAATTCAATTCAATTCATTTTTATCCAATTACAATTCAATTCTAATTCAAACCGGCAACATTAGCAAACCGTAGCCCTTTAAGTTGTTTAGTTAAGCATAAGCCGGGAAGTCCATAATAAAATGCCTGCTTTGTTCTCAGAAGAGACAGTGCTAAGCAGGCCTTGTACTTACTATTACAAACTGAGTCTTCAGAAGGTCATATCGACTCAAGTCGAACAACCTTCATCAGTATAGTATGGTACTGTAGATATTTAATAAAATAACGCATATAGGATAGCTATAGTTCACTAATTACGGGATATTTCCAGAGCTCCCAAAGCCATTCTACATGCAAATCACTATATTTGGGATGGGGGGGGGGGGGTGTTTACATTTTAGGCCATCTGGTTTTGGGGAGACAGGGGCCCTATACAGAGAACCTTTGTTCAGCAACTTACGGCAAGTTCACTGGCACCCTGCCAAGAGTGGCTGCTATAGCTGGGTAAAAGTGATATAACTTGGGTCAGCGTCTGTTTTTAGGCTATATTTTAACCGTATAAATAAGGGGGATTTGGGGATGATCGGGACGTTTTACTGGGGGCACTATCGACAGAGGAATGTTCCTGTCGAACTACGGCAAGCAAGGTCTCGCAGTATCTACACCGTTTCGGTGAGTAATTCGGTTGCTTTATAAGCCGCCGTCGTTGGACTTATCGTTCCGACACTTACCATATAAATCTGTGTTATATTGGGAGTAATTCGGTTGCTTTACAAGCCGCTGCCGGTCGGACTTACTGTCCCGCACACACACTGTAAGGTATATATATATATATATATATATATATATATATATATATATATATAGATAGATAGATAGATAGATAGATAGATAGATAGATAGATAGATAGATAGATAGATATATAGATAGATAGATAGATAGATAGATAGATAGATAGATAGATAGATAGATAGATAGATAGATAGATAGATAGATAGATAGATAGATAGATAGATAGATAGATAGATAGATAGATTGGTTGTATACTTGTAGCCCATTTCTTTCTATAATAAACTGTTGAAACCTATATCTGTGTTATCATTAGTATGACTGAGTGAGTGAGCGTGTGCGCGTATGCTTCCCTGCCGACCGCTCGCCGCAAACGCTGCAGTACCGCCTTGCAGCCTGGCAAGAGAACAAAGGGGATGCTGAACTGTGGACATGGGCAAATGCTAATTTACCCCTATAGCAAACAGTACGTTTTGGTCTCTGGTGGTCAGTTTAGCACTTAGCAGCTATGTTCTATGCTGCTAGTAAAACTGGAGAACATATGCCCAGATATAGGGACTGAGAGAGCAGAGAACTGCTAGACAAAGACTATGTTTTGTCTGGTGTCAAATCCTGTTGTGCCTATAAATGCTGGTAGTTCTGCTGTTGGTTGTTTTGTTTAGGTCTTTGACGAAAACGACACATCCGAAAATGTTACAATTTAACACATATGTTGTAGCTTTTACCTGTCAATTTATATAGAAAAACGTCGTAAATTTATATCCCATTTCGATCAATTAATTCAATTCATTTTACATTGCGGGATTAAATTCCAATACAATCTGTTTTGATTTATTCAATTCCAATTCAATTAAGAGTTGAACCCGGGTCTGATTGCCGAATATAATATTGCATAGTCCGTTCGATAACTTATATTCCATTCATAACTGTTTGATATATAAAAATCCGGGTAGCCCTGATATATCATCCGATTAGTGTAATAACGGTAACGCTCACGAGTGATATTATCATCGTGATATGCACATTACTTGCTGCATCAATTTAAGGTGCCAATTATGCTGTAACAACTAGTTTCGTTGACGGGGCTAATTGCTACAGTCATAATGCCTTGGAAGGACATCGCATAATTGCGTGGTATTAGGCCTTTAGCCAGTGACCCGTGTCCCGTGTCCCGTGTCCCGTGTCCCATTGTCCCGTTATTGGAACGGGTTTTTGGAAAAATTGCAACGGTCTTTTCAAATTCCGCGTGTTTTGGTCTTTGGATAACATGTTTTATTTTTCAGGTACCAGATCTTGTGTTGGCCCACAACATCGTTTTATTTTCATAATAACAAGGTCAAACAGTGTTTGCGTTATTACAAAACGGGCCTTGTAATAAATGTGAATGCGATTGCAGGGGTGTAGTTTGAAGTCTGGGTATTTTGCGATCCTCAAAAGGGGTGCAGTTGGAGGTTTTTTTGGAATGCCTCAAGGGGGTACAGTTGGATTTTTATGAGAGCCTTCAGTGGGGAATGAATGTATGGATGTTTTGGTGTGCAGTTAGAGTTTTTTCTGAGTGCCTTTTTTCTGAGTTGTCTGAATATTCACCAAGTTCCTAAGCCAATGACCAATGCATGCGTAGCAGGGTTTTTCTTAAGAATAACGGGTAAATAAAAAATGAGAACGGGTAAATTGGAACATTTCACAATCTTGAATAAGGGCCTGCGTAATATAATTATGTTAATACGAATAATCATAAAATACATGTAGGGGAAGGTGGGGCAAGTCAACGATGTTAAGGCTTTTTTAGAGCTGAACGTCAATATTGCATTTTTTTAATACAATTCCTACACCAAATAAAATTTCGTTATCTTAAACATCAACGATCACAATATAAAAGTTTCAATGTTTATTTTAGCTATTCAAAAAAATAAAAAAATAAAATGGTCTGCAAATTCGCCACCTTGCCCCACCCCTGGGGCAAGTTGACAACCACCATGGGGCAAATTGACGAGGTGGACAGCATACAAAAGATTACATTATCCACATTACATTTCTAATCTGAACGACAAGAAAAATATACATTTGACTGCACGTTTGGATAAAATCTGTAATATCGGCTGTATCTGATGTTGCTGCGCTGGTGACTGCGACTGGCGTGGCTGTTGTGGCTGCGCTGATTGTCCTGGCTGCTCTGTCTGTTGTGGCTGCACTGGCTGTTGTTGCTGCGTTAGCTGTTGTGGCTGCGCTGGCTGTTGTGGCTGCGTTAGCTGTTGTGGCTGCGTTAGCTGTTGTGGCTGCGTTAGCTGTTGTGGCTGCGTTAGCTGTTGTGGCTGCGCTGGCTGCTGTGGCTGCGTTAGAGGCTCTGGCGGTTGTGGCTGTTGTGGCTGCGCTGGCTGTTGTGGCAGCGTTGGTTGTTGTGGCTGCACTGGCTGCTGTGGTTTCTCTGGCAGCAGTGACTGCTGTGGCTGCACTGGTTGCACTAGCTGCGCTGGCTGCTGTAGTTGCGCTAGTTGATGTGGCTGCTGTAGCAGCGCTGGTTGCTGTGGCTGCTCTGGCTGCGCGGGCTGTTGTGGCTGCCCTGGCTGCGCGGGCTGCTGTGGTTACTGCAGTGGGGGTGGAGGGTCGCGATCCGTAGTTGCAGCAGGCGCAAAATCTGCATCCGAAAATATCATGGAGTTGTATGGCTCAATACCACTGGCTTCAAAGCCTCTGACAGCGTTTCGTATGGTGGCTGCTTTCAGATAAGCTGCACCTAACAAAGCCCCGACCTCTCTGTCCGTGATCGCCTTGCCAGGATGTGACACCATGTAGTTATCACATGCTTGACTGTAGTAGATTTTGAGAGGACCGAAGAAAGCGACATCTAAGGGCTGTAGTCTATGCGTCGTATGAGGCGGGAAACCCATCATGATGACACCATTTTCCCTACAGTAATTTATGCTGGCTAGGGAAATGTGTGATGCATGGTTATCTACGAGCAAAAGCACTTTGTTGTCACGAGAACACTTGACATGTTCCACAAAATGTTCGAGGTAGAGGACGAAGGTGTCAGTCGTCATCCATCCTGTCTGTTGTGCTACACCTTTGGTCCATGGCGGACATCCGTTCATCAATTCCGGTCTCATCCTCACCCTTGGGAAGATTAAGAATGGTGGAACGTATACACCACCAGCACTGATGCCACAGACCAACGTGATGTTCTTTCCTCTTTCAGCAGACACTATTTTCGCCACACGTTTCGCCCCGTTAGGTGACAACACTCTTGGTAACTTTGTTGGCACTGTGGTTAGACCAGATTCGTTAACATTGAATATCTGATGAGCAGTGAAGTTGTTGTCCTCTCTAACCATTCGTAAGATGTTAAAGAATTTGCCCACTTCAACCTTGTTGAATCCCATCGCTCGACTAATTGATGTGGCCTCTGGAGCCCTGAGACTAATGTTGTATTTATTCCTGAACGCAACCAATCCATTCCAGCCATTTTTGTGTGCTTGTTGAAGCTGTGCGGCAGGTGATTTTGCTCTGCGAAGTCGTAGACGAGCCTTCTGCATTAGGTGGTGTTAAGACCGAAACTTCTGTCACTGATTTCGGTGATATAATCTCTCAACTGGTTCAGCTTCTCTACGGCAAAAACACTCCGAAAACGACCCCCGTGAACTGGCAGATCCTACAAAAGAATAAACACATTACTGCGGCTACTAACACAATCGGGCAGGGGGGGGGGGGGGGGCAGGAATATAAAATAACAAGCCACAAAAACTGACAGTTCACGAAAATTAAGCGCCCCTGAATTCAGCTTAGGCCCTAGCTAAGCATTAAAACTCCAATATAAAGTTATACCTATTGTATTGTATGTGCAATTATAATTCAGTTTTGCTCACCTCTGCCTTTGCTTTCAAGTAACGACGCAGCGTAGGCTCTGGAATGCCATAATTCGCTGCCGCCATGTTGCACGACATATTTTCTTCATTAAGGGCATGCATGGAAGCAATCATCCCATCTTCAGACCATGACCCCCTGTTTGTTTTTCGCTGGTAATGTCGTACCATCTGAAAATATAGGTTAGAATAAACATTAAAATAATTTTATTATTTACGAAGATAAATCAAATTGATCAGCAATGGACCCGGGAGAGGGAGGGGTGTTCTTGGGGGGTCTTCTTCCCCTGTGGCTAATGTTATGGTGGTCGAAGGACAAAATAGGGCGCATAGCTACTATAGGTTCTATATATATCCCCCTCAATAAAACTACCGATTTATACTATCTGGCAACACACCTAGATCCGCTCCTGTTCATACATTCATAGTTTGGGACGGTGTGGGGCAAGATGACGAAATCGCCAACTTGCCCTGGTCATCTTGCCCCGCACTGCCATTTTTACAGCACCCCCTCCACGCCCGTTCAGATGTTGGGAATTTCGACTAATTACTCTGGGGTGTTGCGTTACAATATACCGCTGTAATACAACACGTCTGAGAAACGCTTACTACACGATCATCAGTTGTAGAGTCTTATTAACTAATTTCTAATTCTTAGTACAAAAGTCAACAAAATGAATTTACCTCGCTAAAATTGTCCGTATCATGCCGGTCACGTTCAAACTTGCACACAAGTTGCGCGAGCACTTGGTGACGTCAATGAGGAACATCAGTGCTACAATCTAGTGCACAATTTTAAACTAATGCAAATTATTCATCTTGCCCGCTTCGCCAACTTGCCCCGCCTTCCCCTACGCAGTGAAAGAAATAATATATCTTACAAACTGTTATTTTTTACCATATATTTAATCGAACGTTGAGCCAATTAATGTCAATCATCGATATATATATACTGTATTTAATTCGAGGTGCTGTTTAGACATGATAACACAATTACAAAGCATGATTAACTGTTACACAACTGACGTATTTAAATGTCGGTCCATTCCACAAATAGTCGGGGGGAAATGTTGCCTAAGTATTATTATTCCACGTCAAGTGCTTAAGAAGAATATTGAAAATTAGTTGGCCGGTGGTGATCTCAAACAAAACCATCCAGACAACAGCAGCGGAAGAGAAGATCAGGGATGAAGTAACAAGAAAAAGATGAATATAAATCGGGCATGTGCTGAGAAGAAGTATCTGAGAGCAATACCGCGGTCGCTTGAAGGAAAGTGAATTGCCCAAAACAACATGGCGTTCAACTGTTGGAAATGAAAGAGACTAGCTGGGATGGAGAACACGGCGGAGTGACGCAATATGGGCAATAAATCAAAATTGCCGTAATTTTAGGCGTGACGTTGCTGCTAAAACCGAACGTAACACAATTGGTTTACCACCACATTGTATCGTTTGTTTGGTATACTGCTCCAATATAAGCATTATCTACCGGAATAGGGGATGCGCTTTGTCCCATCGGCCTACTTGGGTTTTTTTCTGCGAGCGCACTACCAGTAATCTAATCTCTCCGGAACGTTCGACCGTGTTCGTTTGACAATAACCATACTGAATTCCAGCACTGCGGCAGATACAGAGAGAACTTGATTGCACTTCAGGTTCACGTAGTCCTGTTTTCAAATCCCTTGTTCCGCCCGTCGCCAGTTGATGTTGAGAATGTACTGTCAATTATAGTTATCAATTACTATTATAATGCCTACGTTCGTTTTGTTTTCCCTATAACATAAGCGCATTTCTATCAAAACAGATTGCATTTGCAGCAGTACACATGTATGGATTGTTGTTTTCGACTGTCTGAAAACAATACTTTTTCTCGCGGTCTCGATTCGCAAATAGTTTTTGTTTGCATATAGTTTTTGTTTTTTGGCATATAATTTTTTTTGCTATTTGCTGGTCATTTTTATAATTCTTTTGCTAAACGCATAAATTCCGTTATTAATAGATTACGGACGATGTTGCGCCGCAAATCTAATCAATATACTTTTCATTGGCTTAAATCAGACACCAAATTCCACATCAACAAGTGGCAACATTTTAAGTGTTTATTCAAAAAAGAATTGCATTGAGTGAGTATCTCCGGGTGTAAATCAGCAGATAACGAGATATGCCCTACATCTCTGCGGACCACCTACGTAATGAGTTCCTCTTTGTCTTAAAAACACACCTTAGCCTCGACGAACCGCCCTACGGAACTGCCTTATTGCAAGTCGGCAAGCAAGAAACTAACTTGGAAGTTAAGCTATCAGGCGTCACCTCAACCAATTATTGAAGCAGGTGCAGCTCTAACGTTTTAAAATCCTCACACGGATTACACAAACCGCAATTAAACTTTGCCAATAATTTAGGGTCTTGTATTATGCATATCGTGCAGCCAGGAAGACACAAAACATTCACTATAGCCCATTCTGACTGTACTCGTACTCCAAGAACCTTCAACTGCACCCTTTAGCCGAAATATTGAGGGAACTTAACACACAATAAGCCCTCCGGTTCAGATGCCTGATATATATATATATATACTAGCCACAAAAAGAAACTGTGCATGATACAAATGTCATTATATTGTTACAAAAGTGGTTTAAACTGTCCGCACAAAGTGTTTAGGGAAGTGTAACATGTATGCCATTATTTTCACGGTACAATAACACGATGGCTTTAACTTTTATGCCCAGTCTTTAGAGTCAAAGTTTCAGCGGCAAACTTGAATGTCATAAGATTAACAAAGGGTGTGTCCTCCATCTGCGTTGATCACTGCAGTGCATCGGCGCCTCATTTATGAAATAAGGTGGGTATGGGACTTTGTGGAATGTCATCCCATATCCTTAGGAGATCCCTGGACAGTTCGTGAACATGTGATGGCTGATGCGGCAGCAGGCGGAGGTGATGTTCCATTTCATCCCACACGTGCTCTATTGGTGACAAATCAGGTGAAACTGCTGGCCACGGCAGGATATAAATACCATTCTCCTGAAGGAAGCACTGGACAATGCGCGCTGTATGCGGTCGGGCGTTGTCCTGCTGGAAAATAACGTCCTGGCCATGACGTCGAAGGAATGGTACCACAACGATTTCATTTCGGTAGCGTTCTCCATTGAGATTGCCCGCAATGACGATTAGATCTGCATGTATGGTCACGTGCAGTTATACCTCCCCATACCATGACAGAACCACCACCATAACGGTCTCTTTCCACCACCCAACATTGTGCGTAACATTCATCTGCACGGCGATACACACGTGCACGTCCATCTGAGCGTGAAACGTTGAACCTTGATTCATCTGTAAACATGACATCATTCCGCCATCGTAATGGGTGCCGTAGGTAACGTCTACACCACTGCAACTTTGCCGCCATGTGACGTTGCGTCAAAATCGGCCTAACGGCTGGTCTTCTCGGACATAGCCCTGCTTGATGCAATCAATTCCGGACAGTGTTTGGGTGGATTCGCATCATGCCTGTGTATTGATCGAGCGGTTTCTGGAGCAGTTCACCGTCGATTCCGCAGGTGCGTCACCTCTATCCATCTGTGTTGACGCAGCGTTGTGACACTTGGGCGTCCGGAACGTGGGTGGTCGCAGACGTCATCGTGCGGCGACCGAGAAGAGCGGATATGGTGTTCCGATGACAATGGAACCTTGCTGCGATGTCTTGCTGGCTCATGCCAGCCTCCAATATTCCGATAGCCTGATGGCGTTCGCCAAGACTCAATATTGTCTTGATACCCGCTGTGCACTGTCAGCTTTATTTTGTGCTTCGTGTGTTTTTCCAGTTCCAGCAGCTCTCCAAACGTCTGCCTTATGTAACCATGCCTGTTACGTAAGACCCTACAGGAACATTTTCTTTGTTCTCACACAATGGCGTTGCCCGACCTTGCATTGTGTAACTTTCCAACGAAAGTCATGTTATGGTATAGGCTATAATAATAT
Organism: Escarpia spicata; assembly: GCA_963995525.1. Lineage (NCBI taxonomy): Eukaryota > Metazoa > Annelida > Polychaeta > Sabellida > Siboglinidae > Escarpia > Escarpia spicata. Next base: position 21,223,686 of record OZ023216.1, read on the forward strand.
GTCCCTGTTTCATGTTAATTGTCATTGGACAAAATCAATCCATTGCATTACATTTCGGTGCCTTTCTTCCTATGCATAGTATCTTTTTGTTGCTAATATATATATATATATAATATATATATATATATAATTATAACTGACATGATTATAATTTCATTGTAATCATTATATCATTGGTGATTGATGAGATTGCTAACATATCAAAACTCCGACGCCGGTTGCCAGGACTTCCATTACGATCGAGGCTCATGAAAGCGATGGATGCGTGAAGGATTTACCAGCTGGACTAGTACAATTAGGACAATAAGTGTGGAGCGCAGACAATGGTGGATATTTGTGTACGAATAGTCTTCGTGCATTAATAGAGCTAGGCTATACACACTAATAGTTTAACTGGTTTTAACATAAGAAATAAATGCTTATTTCGTAACGTTTGCTGATTGGGCATTCACGACAGTGTGACGTCACCTCTTGTTTTGGGCCAGAAGTCTGATGCCGAAACGTTAAACGGTGCCATTAGCGTTATTTGCTGTTTTGTTATTTGAGCGTTAGCGACACTAAACCCTATTTCAAAAGTGTACAATATTTTCACAAATTCTGAGCTTCTGATAGTTTAGGCGCCGGCTTCACAAAGACCAAGATAATGTTTGCGTGAAGTCAATAATTGAACACACATTTGAGAACGTTAATGAAAGAAAGAAAACAATGACTGGAAACAAAACGTTATAGAATATCACACTGGGATGACAGTGGCCCACTACATTATGACTAGCAATATTTTTAAAGGGAGTTGGGCGGGATGTAATGTAAGCGAATTTCCGATAAGAGCAGTTGCAGGTATAAGTCGTTTCCCATTTTGCACCGACTCGTCATAGAAGCAAGAGTTCGATCTATCTCCTGAAACCAGGATAGTGTTCGCCAAGGTGATCTGTCTTGAGGTGATGCAGGAACCCGATTCGTGAACTGCAGATATTAGGGCAATGAGGCACAAGGTTGGGAATGTGGTTTGTGGGTCTATGTTCCTCTCCTTAGCTTTCCTTATGCCGCTCTCCGCCTTGTTTAGAATGCCGTCCGATTTCAAGAGGTGCACCACGCTACACCAAAGTCGACGATCGACGTCCAGTTCATACCGTGATGTAATGTTTATACGGCCATTTTAGGCATATTTTCAGGAGGGTGTCTTAGGTCTTAGAAGTGCGTTATCTGCCTCCCATGAATTATTTGACCATGCTTGAAAAGGAACAATTGTCGGAGAGTGTCGGGCATTCTAAGGCGGCTGCTTGTCTAGCTTGGTTGGTTTCCGGATTGCTTCGATGCTGGCTGTTTACTGCAATGTCTATTAGAACGCCGGCGTTGACGCGGCGGTTTTCCCGTGGATGCGAACCATACCCCGAACGCATTGTTGATGATATATACCCGGGGTCTTCAGGATGCAGCGCTACATGGTCCTAACGTCGCTTCCCAGCAACAGCGTTGTGACACAGACGGCCTCTAGACCTTAGTCCCGGTCTCCTTTCTAACGTTGTGATTGTCGAAGACTTGGTGATGTAGCTTCCTAAAACAAGTAGCCTACGACTGGCTCTCTTTGTTCCTGTCATATTACGCTTGAGTCGATGCTGGTTGAATAGATCCCGTTAGACCAGTAATCAGGCTCGATAATGCGAAGTAACAGATCGCGAAAGAGAAAAGAACGGCGAGTAGGCAGTCAACGGTCGACGTGATGGAAGTCCTGCTTGACAAAATTTCGAAATTAGAAGTCTCGATTTCAGCCGTCTTGCGGTAGTTATTTGTCATGGCGAAGTCAACATGTAGCAAAAGGTTCTGCAGATATTTTTGGAATTCCTATACAACATTTATAGACATCTACATCAATCTATACAATTTATGTAGAATTAAATAAACAATTATGTGGCCATACAAATGATATAGATTTGCTATAAAATGTTATAGAAGATCTATATAATTGTTACGGTCAGTTCAGTTTCTTTCAATTTCTGTCGAATTTCATTAGATTTTTATGGCCACATAATGTTCATAGAATTTTATTTAAAATACAACAGGCTTTTGTAGCAATACTTTGTATATACATTTGTCATATATTCTATAGATATTCAATAATTATTTTGTTAAGGGGTAGGATTGTGATGACAGGACATACACACACATACACAGTACCGTGGCTTTGAGACTGGAGCAATCGAATTAATGCTAAAGAATGAATAAAAACAGGCTAACCAAGGCAACATTCCAATCACTTCGTGTTTATGGTGAATATGACGTGAACGCAATACACCATTTGATTGGAACGCAGCCTAAACGGCTTGGCAAGCCAACAAATTAAGACAACGAATAGTTCCAGGCTTTGTTCAAGACATTTCTCCTGAATGTGTCGAGTTGTTTCTGTGAGGTGTGGCCGATTGACTCTGTACACGTGTCGTGGATGACATAATTAGGTGTCCTTCCCGTTATTGTCCACCACAGTGGCAGTAGTAGTAGGTATCCTGCAGTCTTGTAAGACTATGGATTTGCGCCCGGGTGTCGAAGATCAATCTATACCGTGCATGAAGTGAAGCTGGAGTGGCGTCCCCAGGACACAAGCCTGGGCAAGTTGATATGAAGGGCCAGTTGTTGTCCATGCAGCAGGTCCCCCTCTCCACATCACTGATGGATCCAAAGGAACATCCATAGCTGATACAGTTTGGCACCAGTGCCGTAGCAGGAGCTGCCAGACATAGGACTGTCTTCGGTTCGGGAATCCGACTCCGGATTTGCTTTCAGGGTTTTATCCCGTAGCCTTTCCCATATGTGTGTATAGCCGCAAGGCAGCGGATGTTTAGAATAAGAGTTTACCTTCTCCTAGACAGTCAAGGTTAACGAGCCCCATCTGCGCGAAGCGTCTGGTTTTAAGACGCCATATATCCGCCTTTGCCCCTTTTCCTGTCAGCAAAGAACAATTCCGCCACGTGAAGGCCAGGAGCTGGACTTGGCTGTCAGAGGCTTTACAAGGAGCACACCGTTGGGGCACGTAATAGGTAGTAAGAGCTTATCCTCACACATGCCCCGACGTAACAGTCTTGGAATTACAGTGGCTGTAAACTGGGAAGAGATCAGCAAGTCGAGCGAAAAGACGTGATTGTCGATGTCTAACTGTTCGGCGCTTATGCTTAGGAGAAGGGTGTCATCGGAGTTCGCCTTTCCCAATTCTTATTTGCCAACGGTTTTGCTCCACAGAGTGGAGATATGTCAACTCTGCAGTCCCTACCCCGCCGTGTTCGCTTGCCTCCTTGTCGGAGTAGACCTTCACTGGGTTCTTCTCTGTGTTGTAGGTAGGAGCGTGGTCGGTAATGACGATGGCTATAGCTGGTTGCTACTTAATCTTAAACGCAACGAGGCATTCGTTGATTCCATCGGGAAGTTCAGCCAATTGCTTAATTGGTTGACAATATTTGGTATTTCCGTCTGTGCGCATAAGGTTTCCGTTCCAGTTTACACATGCATGCCCAGTGATCCAACCAACCTTCCAAATTCCACGGCTCGACCGATCCCATGATCATGGTACGGTATGAAAGCTTGTACTTTCTGTTATTCTAGCGTCTATTTAGATTTCTCGGTACCAACCCATACAACACCTATAAACGGACCTGCATTCGTGACGTCTTCGGTGTTTTTTACGGTTCCGAACGATGCCCGGTGGCGGGTACTCAGTACACAAATCTTCCGATTGCGGCGCTGCGTCTCATTTGCATATGATTCAGAAATCTTCTTGGTGTCATGCTGTAATAAGTTACACTGTACATCCACTTTTAAACAGCGGCGTTCTTTGTGTCGGCGTGACAATACCGTTTGCCAACCAAACAGTGGCTAAAGGTCAACATTCTTTGCGTTGGTTGGTTGATATACGTGATTGTGACGTCTCGTCGTCTTCTAGAAAGCCAATTTCACCAATTAAACGTGGGTGGAGCTTATAGCATGAAATCAGAAAGTAGCGTCTCAGTGGGTGAACAGCATGTGTCGACGAACTAACATCGTTCACCGTCTAAAACATCGAAAATGGCGCAGTTGAATGTCCTTTTATAGGTATTTAGGAACGATTATTATGAAACTATTTACTTGTTAGAATAGCAGAAAGCGTAAGCTATCAAACAATGTAAAGATCGTTGGGATCGGACGAGCAATGAAAGTGCTAGCAACTAATAAAATGAGTGATTTGGGACGTGTTTGGAGTTGTTAATCTTTTGCTCGCTGACCTATTTTTGATTCTATGTAAGTGTGCACGTGCCAAATTCACCTCCATTTTCTCGTCATGAATAATTTTTTCCGCACGAAGGTGTTTAATGTCCTTTCCCAGAAATTATGTTAACCTTGTAAGACCTTTTCAAATTCATTGCTCGTCGCAGACATCTCTATACATATAACTAGGTTATAGCTAAGGACGAGAAAAATGCTCAGAAAAAGTTTCGTGGGCATTTTTTTTTACAAGCAGCCAACCATTTTAGATGTTCTCTATATACCTTACTGACTATGGTATGGGTTGTTGGACTTTCTGAATTTGGGTTTTTAATTCAGAAAACGGATTTTTATGTAAATTTTGACGTAAATTTGATTAAAACCGTAGTATGACTCTGTGAGGCATAATAACAAGGTTACGTGTTTCCAAATCAGCAAAACGTTTCTCTACATAGGCCACACATTACGCAATTGGAGTCTTTGCCGGTCAAATTAGGTGTTTTAGCCAGATATGGATATTTTTTGTTCCGAAAAAAATGTATGTAGTTATGCAACTATGTTAATTATTTTTTTAGAATGTAATGAGTGGATTACAACTTTCCAACCACTTTATATTTTGTCCACATATATCAATGGTTATTGTACATGGCGTTTGCTAGACACAATTTGGATTATTTTAATTATAGGTCATTTTTTGCTTAATATCAAATCTCACACAAAATGTGTCTAAACACTATTTTGTCTACATGAGGCCTAATGCCTATGTTAAATATCACCAAATAGGCATTGGTTCTGTACGTAGATCAGTGGTTACAAAGTAGGCGGTCAGATGTTGGATTTTTTGTTAAAGATGGGTTATTCAACCAAATAACCACAATTGTGGTTATATGACTAATTATCCATTACATTTCAGGGTATAATCGGTGTGGTGCAACGTACCAATCATACCATATGGTTGGCCACATTTTTCAATGTTTACGATTCGGGAAGCAAAATTGCCTTAGCGAAGGGGTGCGTACGTACCCATTGCACCCTCTCATGCCATAAGGGTCTGTATTTAAAAAAATTAAAATTGCAAAAGTCGTACCATTTTTCAAAAGAGGTTATGTTTCTGATCTTGACAATTATCGCCATATTTCTATCCTGCCAGTGATTTCCAATTTTTTTGAAAGGGTTATGTCAGATCAAATCCACAAATACTTCCATTCTAAAACGTTATACTACAATAGCCAGTATGGTTTTAGAAAGAAACATTCTACTGAACTTACAACTCTCGAAAGTATAGACATAATTACACAAGAACTTGACAAATCGGTTACTCCAATAAATATATCCATCGAACTATCAGAAGCTTTTGATACAATCGATCACAATATACAGCTACATAAATTAAATTACTATGAATTTAATGACACTGCACATCGTCTTTGTAAGAGTTATTTATAAAATCGCAAACAGTATGTATAAATTGAAAATGTAAAGTCAAAGGCAATAGTCATAAACACGGGTGTACACCAAGGTTCAATTTTAAGACCACTCTTATTTATAATATATATAAATGATATAGCATATTCTAGTGACCTTTTTAAATTAAACGTACGCTGACGACACCACCCTTTCCAGTACACTAAATAAATTAAAAAATCCAGAAGGTCAAATGTTAAGTGAAAATATACTCAAAGAATTAACAAAGATTGGCAATTGGCTGAAAGCTAATAAACTTTCACTAAATGCAAAAAGGACTAAATTCATGATTTTTGAAAGAAATAATCTGTATAACATGTCTAGAGTCAAATACAAATATGCCAAAAATGCATTAGACATAACCTAGTAGAGACAGTAAACAGTACACTAAATATTATCATACATACAGACATACATCAGGCATACACCAACAATTACTTTATTTCAAATTATGAATCCTGTTGTAGTATTAAAAATTATTATATTTGTAGTTCATAATACATATTGAAATATATACATATGTATCTATATGTACGTCAGTACACGAATACATATAAAATGTAATTGTATATATGGATGTACGTTGAGTAATCCTCAACTATCTAATTAAGTCCAGTGTTGATTGTACTACTTACATTTTGAACTTGAGTAAAATTACAAGTAACTCACCTCAAAACCACGTAAGTAAAAGTACATTGAAAAAACCTACTTGACTAAAAAGTAAAAGTAACTTTCAAAAGTACTTGAAATAAGAGTAAAAATAAAAGTACAATTCAATGTTTAAAGAGAATGTGTCTTTCGTTTAAAGGTGTAACACTATGGAATTCTCTAGACAATTCTTTAATATGTTCTAAAAACGTCCATTGCTTTTAAAAAAAATACACTGATAATATTTTGCTTACTTACTAACAATGTATTGTCTATATTGGACTTCACAAATTGTTATTCTTTAGCACAAGTGGTATTGGTGATATATATTTCATTCTTTTAAAAATTGTATGTTGTAATCACGCATGTTGCATATTGTAAAATATTCTTGACTGTAATTATATCAATTGTAAATTGGGCAAGTGTTATAAGTGACACACTTCTTTTTGCCCTTTTCAACTTCAAAACTGTGACTTACAATTGTATACTTGGCATTTTTGTGTATTGTATATTGTGCATGTATTGTGTTATTTTTTAAATATTGTGCATGTATTATTATTATGTTGTTGTTGAATGAACTTTCATTCATGTTTTCAAAATTCGAGACTAAAATAACTAATTTACTCTACACGAACCATAACCCAATAACAGTCACTAAAATTAAATACCTACTGTACTCTATATGAATCTTAACCCAATAACAGTCACTAAAACCCAACCACACTTACAATAATAACGTCTCTTTCACTGGATAACAACCGTCGGACGGTAGTCGTTGATAGCAATGTTCACTCGCCACCATGTTTACTCTTACGAAAATTGTTTTTCACTAAACCCAATTTGTCCAACAATTTGGTCGCACAGCATGAATAAATAAGTGGTAAGAAGGTACAATAAAGGCATAATAAAATTTCACAAAAGGTTCTTGAGATTTTTTTATGAAAAAGGCATTGTTTACATTAAGGGCTAATAACGGGACCATAGTCGTCTTGCCCAGTAAAAGGCAGTATAATACAGATAATAGCAGTATAGTTACGAACACGGGCACTTGTTTAGTATCCGGGCCCACCTAAATTTCGTCGATAGAACTAAACTTTTGCCTAAATTTGAAAGCTCGGTGCGTTAGACCCACCAATCAACATCATCCCAGGCATATTTGTGTTACGAAAATATTGCGTCTTAGCGAACTTTTGAGGCCAAGAGAGCGACCCGGTTTGCGCCAGTCTACGTCGCTGCGGCCGTGGATTACCGCAGTGCGCGATATAACAGCGTATGTTGATGCAAACCGGGTCGCTTTTTGGACCTTAAAAGTGCACTAAGACGCAATATTTTCGTAACATAAATATGCCTGGGATGATGGTGAATTGTGTTAGTAACGTTAATAATGAGGTATAAAATTTAGGCAAAAATGAAGTTATAACGACAAAATCTAGGTGAACCCTGGTAAACAGCGAAACAAAAATCATTCCAAACGACTTCCCGCTCGCTGATCTTTTATTTATAGAGGTCAGCGAGGTTTGTAGGCAAACAGGATTAGTGGAGACTCGATTAGCGGCCTGGCGGACTTCATTAATATTCATGAAGTAATGACGCATAACTTCGCACGTGCTCCGTCGGCGACGAAGTGGTCATTACTTCGCAAGAGATATGTAGGTGGGCATTTCACCACAAAACCCAAATATAAATATTACAAACTTACGCCTATTTAGTTACAATATTATATAAAACATTCTCTGAGAAATTCGATCTGTAGGCTGTCCAGAACATCGACAAACACAGAGTTGGCATCTTCGATACGCGAACATCTTCACTGCAAAATGATATGGTCTGTTAAAGATTTTGTTACTGCAGGTTCAATTAATTTAACAGTTTAGTGGAGACACCATAAAATCCGCAGCTAATTTTGTTGGGTAAAGTAATTATTATTTTCTTTTGGTATCTTCTTCAACACATTTAAGTATTAGAAAACTGTTCACCGTTTTATTTAGATAACATAAATGATCATGAACGCCTTTGTGTTTAATATATCTTTCTTATATTAGTAAGAAGCAGAGAAGATAAAATACCGATTAGCAACACGTAGAAGTAGAGGACGTTTCGACATAAAGCTATCGCCCTCTTAAAAGTCATGCCAAGAACAACGACTTTCTACATTTCAAGTTCATCAGATAATTTTGCAGTGAATATGATCGCGTATCGAAGATGCCAACTCTGTGTTTGTCGATGTTCTGGACAGCCTACAGATCGAATTTCTCAGAGAATGTTTTATATAATAATGTAACTAAATACGCGTAAGATTATAATATTTATATTTGAATGTTGTGGGGAAACGGCCATCCACATATCTCTTGCGAAGTAATGACCACTTCGTCGCCGTCGGAGCACGTGCGAAGTTACGCGTCATTACTTCATGAATATTAATGAAGTCCGCCAGGCCTCTAATCTAGCCTCCACCATCCTCGCAAGCCAGGGCTGTTTGCCATACAAAACTATCCCTGGCTGATCCCCAACGCGAAGGGCGGAAGTTAGTTGAGTCAAACTAGTAATTGACTTCCCCAGTCGCGACTGCACCACCCAGCGCAAATACCCGCCCCAATTTGAAGACGGATAAACGACTTCTGGGAATCCCAATATATAGTGACCCGTTCGCCCATTAGCACGAACAGCTTAGCGGTATTGTGTATTCGAATAATTGCTTCTACTTCCTAAAAAATTGCATGTAACATGACCCACGATTGGTTGAAATTAGTTTTATTATGACCACCCGACCTGAGTAGATCTACTGATCTAGTGAGCAATTTCATAGGCTCAGCTTAAATTCAGAGTTTCGCAATGCGATCATCCATGGGTTACTGCTGGCTAAGACTGACGTAATCAGCAGGAGCGATCACTGGCGCGCGAGGATGGCCTCCACCAACACGATTGCGACCTGGCCGGTGAATCGGCGATAGGATACCACTGGCGACTAGACACGGAAATATTGTAACGAAAATATTTCGCGAAGTAAACGAAAGCAACGAAGTAAAAAGTATTGCTACTTTAGATAAAACTACTTCGTTACAAGTAAAAGTACTTTATTAAAATTGTACTTCGTTACATGCTGATTACTTGAAAAAAACTACTTAAATATTGTAACGAAGTATTTGTACTTCGTTACATGCCACCACTATTTAAGTCATATATATTATTCTGATCGTTGCATGTAAATTCTGTTGTTGTTTACATTGATGGGTGGCTCCTGCATGTGTTGGCGATATAATATATCGTAATGGGAGTCTCCCGAGCTTACGTATGACTTCTGCACTGGGTTACTCCAACTGCAGCTGCAAGAGACAATACAGCATTTGAACTCGCATCCCCAAGTCACAAGCTCAATAAAGATATATGGAGTTGCAAGAAACAAACACTCGCCCACCCCTTGCATATGGTGGTTCAACTGTTTACCTAATTGTATCTGCCTCAGCCCAGCGTTCTGGATAGCCGAACCTCACGTTTCACATCTTTCAAAAAGTTTTTACGCCGCAGATTTCTCCCTTCCCCAAAATGCAATCAGCGTAGTGTGATTAGTCACGATGTCTGCATTACCGATGGCGTCTCGTTTTGATAAAAACAATTATATTACATCACCTTTAGGTATATCCTGTGCGATTTATAAACAATATTTATAATTCAGTAAACGTGCGCACGTCGTGAACGCCGCGTTTTGTGATAACATTTCAGGGTAATTACTTTTTGTCAAGAGTTTGGTTCTTACGGCTAATTTTGACGATAAGCTAATATGAATACTGCTGTAAATGTGTTAGTTCCCCAAAATTAAACATTCACACGGACATGTAACTCAAAAAAGTTACTGACCCGGTGAAACAAATAGGTGGTCAGTGGATTAATGTATAGTTAACATACCAGGCTTACTGTAGCCACACCTTCGCCTGGAAGTGGGGACGAGCTAAGTGTAATCCCAATGCATAGTTTGTTGGTGCCCCTTTCAAACATTATCATACCCGGCTTGATTGACACGTCCAAGTGGATATGGACAACGACACACAACCTGCAGATGAACTCGTCGGTGTGTCTGTGTGCTCATTATGAGCCTTTTTTGCAGAATATAAAATGTTGACACATAATTTTACAAAAGCATACGATTGGCCTACTGCGCATGTTGCCAACTTGTTTAACATTTCCATACGTGGGTCACTTATAATGATGTTTTAGCTGCCAATTCGTTTTATGTTTGGTTCGATATGGTACAATTACTGTCGGCAGACCAAACGCATTCCAATACGAAACGATACTAAGCTTCACACAGTGCATCATGCCAATCTGGCCACTGGTACTTCACTACCCCCGGTATTTCACCCTGACAACAAGATAGGTGTAGCAGACTGGTTTGTACTTATGTACTCGTGGGTGTTATCTAATATTTATAATGATGCAAGCTAAAGTGTGTCATCTTGGTCCGGTTTCATTGAAACTACCAGCACCGTTGATCCTCCTGTCACAACACTTCGTGTGCTTCCAGTTTTCCAGACATCGCCAAATAACAATGACACAATGACTTCCATAATAAATCCATTTATGTAACTAGCTGTGTTACTGCAAGTGTTGTACGGCTGGACGTTGTATATGACACTGGTCAAGCAGTCAGTTAAAGAAACGGTCAGGGTGAAATGAATTGCTGAGATCAGGCAATACATAAGTTACATCAACGAAGTTGATGTCTCGTTGCCTAAAGTGTTGAATCTAGCCATGTCCCCAGACGAAAACAAGCCTGACCTGGCTCGCTTTCTCATCCATTACATGATGGAGAACGGTAAGCACCTGCCCGATGGATGTGAACTCGTCATGGATGGGGGAGTTCAAGAGCGCAAAATCAAATGTCAGAGATGTGCATTTAAGTAAGGAAGCAGACACGCGCCTCAGATTACACAAACGTGATACAGTGACAAACACGTTCAACAGGACAGTGGTCGCGTACATAGACGCATGCATTTTCCTCGTGCTGCTTCATTTTATTTGCGACAAGCAATAATTTGAAGTTCGTATGGTGAGTGGTGCAGCTCAGCAAAAGAAAAGTTACTTGTTTGTTAGATCACCGCCAAACATTCACAGCAAGCAACGGACAACATTCTTGGGTTCCACGCATTAAATTGATAAGTTGCGACTCCACAACATCACTGGCCAGATTCAATAAGACGAACTATTATGTTGTACTTAGTTATGTTGGAAGGGATGGCACTACATTGAACACATAGAAGTGTTCATCTGTAGGTGGTGTGGTGTCCCATATCCGATTGGAGGTGAACGCATTTTGTGAACGCATTATGCTATAACCATTAAGGTAAGTAAAAACAATCTGATATCGTTAGCAGGTTGTAACGCACTGAATATATCCTGAAATATGAGGATTAAAATGATTATTTAATAATTTTGTTCTCCAATGTTGCAGTTTATAAGACCAAAATGGCCTATGTTGGACCAAAAATAAAAACAAATTGGCGGCTGAAACCTCACTTCGTAATCAGTGACCTATGTATAGAAATATTAAACAGGTTGGTGTTTTGTGATATACACAGGAGGCCTCGTTTAAACAAAATAGCTTTTTGACCAGTTCTGTGTCAAACTTTACTTAAAATGGGAAAAATAACCCGTAGAAACGTTAATCTACAGGTTGTGTGGTGAGTACCGCGTGTCTATTTGGAGGTGTTAATTAAGCCAGATATGATATGTTTGAAAGGGGCCCCAGGTGCTGGAGATCACCAACAAAAGGAGCATTGAAGTTACATTTAGCTCGTTCATATTTCCAGGCGAAAGTCTGGCTAATGGCAGAAGCAGCAATGCAGACAGCCGTACCATCGGGTGAGCGTAACAACGTAACCATGGGGAAAGCGGAAGTTTATTAAAACTTTCTGCAATTTCAGATGCCTTCATTGATCTTGTAACTTACATATACAACTCAAAACACAGGTCTGTCTCATGCAGTCGGAGTAGCTAAAGGCAGGCCTGTAGGCTGGGGAACGCACCCCACCCCCACTGAGGCAATTTTTTTCTTCAAAATCAACAACAAAGATTATCCCATGAAATATAAGGCATAAATTGTTATTTAATCATATTTTGTTAAAAAATCACATTAAACAAAAAATCCAAAACCTGACCGGTAAAAAACCTACTGTGTAACCAGCAAGGGTCAATATTAAGGCCCCTACTATTCACTCAATACATATATGATATTCATCTTGCTAGCAATAAATTCAAGGCCATACTATATGCTGATGATACCACTTTCAACGGACCACTCTGTTCTTTCAAGTGCAATTCAAATATACAAAACTGTAATGTTGTCAGTGATAACATAAATGATGAACTAAAACATATTAGTGAATGGTTATCTGTAAACAAGCTCTCTCTACATACAAGCAAAACCAAATTATATATGCTGTTTCATTTTCCACAACGTAATACCTCTGGTATAAAATTATCGTTACAAATATATGGTAAACCCATAGAGTGTGTACACACATTCAACTTTCTAGGCACTACTATTCAAGAAACGTTACACATTGACACAATATCTAATCAAATATCTCGAACCCTGGGAATTATGAATAAATAAAAACACTTTCTACCTGGATATACATTAAAGACCTTGTACAATTCATTAATTGTGCCACACCTCAACTGGAGCGTTTTGTGATGGGGTTTTGATACAGATAGACTTTCTAAATTTCAGAAAAGGACCATCCGATTAATTTCCCTCAGTAAATATAATGCGTTCCTAATTTTTTTTAAACGTTATTTTTTTTAAACGCTGCATATCATGATTATTCCACAAGGCAAAGTCATCAATTTATCATCCCATATAGTCATACATCGGGAGCCAGAAAATATATCAGATATTACCTACCAACTTTACTTAGAAAAATGCCACCCTGCACTTTGGATAAATATACACACATAGCTTCTTTGGTTTTTCTACATACACCAAATTATACTTATTAGCACTTTACAAAGATACTTGCACGGACACAAACTGCTACATATGCACTTAGCCTACCAACATACACATCGTACTGTCTTTCGATTTTTAAGCACTTGCATGTCTTTAATTTAAATATGTTCTGTATACCATGTTGGGAGTTGTAGAAATGTTTTAGTTACAATTACAAGTGGGTGAGTGGCTCTCGCGTCAGCGGCATATTTATAATGCCTTCGTGAGAGTGTCCCGACAGAAATGTTTCTTTACATGCTTTATGTTTGTTCATTTATTATCTGTCGAATAAAGATGTTCCAGTTCCAGACCTATGTACAGAACCAGCACCTGATTGGCGACTTGTAACATAAATAGTTGGAAAAACTGCGTTTTGTGAAATGTTTGGTCAAATTATGTTAAGCAAAAAATGATCTATTATTAACCAAAAAAAATACAAATCGTGTCTTGCAAATGCCATGCACTATAACCATGGACAAAATCTAAAATGGTAGGACAGTTGTAACTCACTGATTACATCCTAAAAATAATGGTTAGCATAGTTGTATTTTAGTCAAATTTTGCATTTTTCGGGGAAACAAAATTACCCATATCTGGCCAAAAACCCCAAATCTGACCAGTAAAATCTCTATTTTTGTAATGCGCGGCCTACGCAGAGAAACTTTAAGCATATTTGACAACAAGTCACATTGTTATTATGTTTTATAGAGCCATAATACGGTTTGTGTCAAATGTATGTCACAGCTTACATAAAAACCCGTTTTCTGATCTAAAAATCCAAAATCAGAACGTCCAACAACGCATGCCATAATCAGTAACGTATATAGAGAACATTTAAAATGGTTGGCTGCTTGTAACAACAAATACCTGCGAACGTCACAATTCATCGCATTGGCCGCCCGCGTATTAGTATGACACAAACTAAACGGTTTCCTGTAAAATCGGAACGTTACAGTAGTAAGAGATTTCACATTTTGAGAAATGTGAAATAAACAACGACTACGTTGTTAATCGGTTGGTATCGCTACGTTTTATATCAGTATTATTAATTGCAAACGTTCGTTGAGTTATATTACACCCAAGAATAGGAGAAATGCGTGAAGTCACATTTTACATTCACTGATAAGGTTTAAATGTAAAGTGTTGTTGTAGCTCAAGGGACCCCACATGGTGGCTCTGGGGACCCCACGGTTGGGGCCCCTTGAGCCACTTCACATGCTTCAACTAATTTGCATATATTTGGACATTGACACATCCCGGCCATATCAATTTCATAATCGTCTTAGGCTACACACATATTGCAATTCTAATGTTAAAAACTTGTTTTGGTTTATTGCTGGATAAATGAACAATAGCTAATGGTTCTCAATATCCCCCTACTTTTGAAGATGTTAAATATTAACACTAATATCGAACGTTGTCTTTAGATCCAGTCTGAACACTTATTCTTTGCGTAAACATTTTGCACGGCGCCGCCAGCAAGTCTTCAATAAATCTTAAAGAATATACTGCTAAAAGTGATATTTAATTATCCTGCATTAATTAACGTCATTGTGGGCTAAAACAATAAACAAGTTAATAAAATAAATAAATAAAACTAAATAAAAAACGTGAAGTCCATGATTAAAGCAAAACGGGCATCTATAATCTCAATGATTGGGAGAGCGGCTCTCTGGAACACCTCTGCGGTAGATGGTGTAACTGCTTCCTGCGTGAGTTCCACAGTGGGATAGAACGTACATAGAACGAGTGTTGGTAGGTCGTATAGGCTGTAACTGCTTCCTGTGTGAATGAGTTCCACAGTGGGATAGGGCGTACACAGAACGAGTGCTGGTAGGTCGTGCAGGAGGCTGGCAGTGTTCGTAGTTTGTGCTTGTGTGCTACGGCTGATTATAATTGTTGTAATAATTTGATTTGTGTATGCGACTAACTGCGCAAGTGCAGTCAATTGGATCGACGAAGCTGCCAGTCGAAGTGGAGAAACTCAATATGCAAGCATCAATAACTGTCAGAAGCAGTTTTGTTATTAAATAGTTTATAGATTATTACACCGTAAAGTGCCACTGGACCCGGATATATTCTGAATTCCATTTGATGACCTGAACGAACGTATAACGTTGTGACGTTGGCAACCGCAAATCTAATCGTTTTCTTCTGCCACAAAAGTCATAAATGTTGTTTATAATGACGTAATGCTCCGTTTGATATCGAATACTGCCCTGTGTTCGTTTTTCATGCATACAAAACCACAGCACATATTTAAAGATCAATGGAACCTTTTCTTTTAAACAATTGATCATACGTATGACAGCGAACTTAACATATATCACCATTTCTTTTAGGAATCGGCCGCTGTTTTAAACTAGAAAGGAACACTGGATTATGCGTCTAGCTCAAAAAAGATACAATATTGTGAGTTTCCGGATGTTTCCGCACCTAGTTTCCGTTTCCATGGCTAGCATTAGCATGGTGACGTCAAGCCGCAATGTTCTGCCTGTCTTCGGCGATTGTAGGGAATTACGTAAATCTACGGCAAACGTCCTCATATATTATTGTGTCGGTTGGACCACAGCGCTGTTTTTTCAGGCGCGTCTACCGGTAAACATTCGGTCTATTGATTCCGCGACGTTATTGGCTAGGACAGCGCTACCCTAAGTGTTTTTATATAGTTAAAACAAATTAGTGTAAACCCATTTTCATATATTGTTCATGGCTCCAAGTTTAATTTTTAAACGTTACAAAGATTTAAATACAGTTCCAATGTAAGTTTAATTCTTGCTATCATTATCATATGTTTAATGATGCATTCTTTTAAGCATTGTCGCATTGTCTGTCTGACTGTCTTTCTGTCTGTCTATCTATCCACACACACACACACACACACACACACACACACACACACACACACACACACACACACACACACACACACACACACACACACACACACACACACACACACACACACACACACACACACACACACACACACACACACACACACACACACACACACACACACACACACACACACACACACACACACACACACACACACACACACACACACACACACACACACACACACACACACACACAAACACACACCCCCCCCCCCCCCCACACACACACACACACACACACACACACACACACACACACACACACACACATGACTAATTGAAAGTCCACTTCAGTTAATTGGTATGTTGCCCACAATATTCAAGTAGCTGTTAGTTGTATTTGCCTAAACAAAATCTAATTGCTAATATTAAAACAATCAGTATATAATCCAATCTATTCATAATTGTCTTCTTGGAGAGTTCATGTATACTTTCTCAAGTCGAGTCTACACTTTTGTTTTACTAATGCTACTTTATGACTTCTTGTTCTAAGTATACTACTCATTTTATGCTGGACAAATGTCTTTGTTCAACAAATTAAATTATATTTGATCTTTCCTTATTAACAGGGTAATTAACACATACACTCCTTCGGGCGATTTTCATAGATAGGGTCTCTTAGTAAACCAGCGTATCTCATGTAAAGCAGATGCATGCCACCACGAAATTATTTTATATTGCAAAGAATTTATCATTACAGTTCTAACATTAGTAATCCTTCTATGATGCTATTGGCGCGCCAACAGTATAATATATCTGTATCTTCTTTATTCTGGCGTACCTGTATGATGTTGTTTCGTAATAGGAGCCTACCTACCTATATATCACATTGTAAGGACACGTTATTCACGGCACATAAATTAATTGTTTAAGCAACAAATGTGTTTGTTTAATCACAAAGTGGCGTGTGTGCGTGGCCGTAGACGTGCGTGTCTCGGTGTAGATGCATTGTCATTACAATGTTGTTCCTGCCTACGTTCAGCCGCCCGCACTGTATCGGCAGGGATCGTATCGACCGTACGCCTTGCCGCCTCTCGACTCGCGGACGTCTCTCAGTTGCCAGGAGAGGTCCGGTCTCGCGGCATGGACAACACTACCGGCTCCAACGCTTCCGTGGCACTGGTGATCGACGCCGTGCCGCTGGTCGCTATCTCGTGTATGTTCTGCCTCGTTGGTGTCGTAGGCATAGTCGGCAACAGTCTTGTCATCGTCGTCGTCTTGACAGACCCGAAGATGCGGCACTCCGTGACGAACTTGTTCATCATGAACCTGGCCGTGTCCGACTTGCTCATCATGGTCGTCGGGGTGCCAGATATTGCACAGTTCATGCTCAACCGAGGCTGGCTACTTGGTGCAGTGTTCTGCCGTCTCGAGAGATACGTCCTCGTCTTCTCACTCTACGCATCCGTCCTCAGTCTGGTAGCTATCTGCATCGAAAGGTAATTATAATAATACTTTTGTATTGTGTAATTCCGGTATTGTGAAGCACATTGGCGCAGTGTACACAACGTCGAACTCTCAATCCAGAGAACCCGGGTTCGTATCGTGTGCTGCCGGGTCGAACCTTCAGCAAGTTTGTTCACTTCATGTTGCTCCAGTTCACTCTGCTTTATGCTTAGTACCTGGCTATATGCTGTGAAGGATATTTGTGTACGAATAATATTCGCGCATTTATTGCAGCGTGGCTGAATTCTTCCCAGATAAGTCGAGATGGTGTTGGATTGAACAGGTCTGCCAGGGAGAAAAGTGTAAAGCTCTATGATCAGTCCTGACTGGATACTGCGCTATATAAGAACCTGAATTTACTTTACTCAATGGTATGGATCCGTCTTTGTCTAGGCGCTATTGGGCGTTTGCACTACTACTCAAGCACGTCTGCTGGCAGCAACTAGTACAGCGCCTGAGTGGGTTTGCGTAGAATGTAGATCGATACAATTTGCATGGAGAATCCATGGCAATGGTGCACTTCCCTGTGTAGGATAGTTACTTCTAATGGCATATGCACCAGATATAAAGTACCAATGGCTTTCAACGTTTTTTCCAAAGATACATGCAGAGTGAAATGAACGTTATTTACAAAGTTTCGAAACAGCGGGATGTGGATTTTAACACCAATCTTCTCGACTGACAGTCCGGTACTTAAACCACTGGGGTGACTAACTGCCGCAC
Organism: Escarpia spicata; assembly: GCA_963995525.1. Lineage (NCBI taxonomy): Eukaryota > Metazoa > Annelida > Polychaeta > Sabellida > Siboglinidae > Escarpia > Escarpia spicata. Next base: position 21,242,082 of record OZ023216.1, read on the forward strand.
ACAACATAGGTTGTTCTAGTTGTTTCCAGCGCTCGACAACGTTCTATTGAATGACTAGACTGTGTAGGTATTGTGGTTACAATTTCATGGTCTTATAAGGTCTCATTTAGCTAGTCATCCTTTTTCAGAACATTATCTCCAAGTCGATATTTCTGTGCTGGCACTGAGGGTGGTCACTGCCAGGGAACTTGTCGTCCAAAGTGGTTCTTTAACGTCCCAACTTGAGACGGGATCGAACTTAACGTGATTTTTGAACTCAAAGCGCCGGCATGCTAGGCGAATATGATAACACTACCTACCGCGACGCAACGCGATCACTTTATCTTGTGTTACGTGGAACCTTTCTTACTCAGAAACGTCGCAAGGTTCCAGTTGTGGCTGTAATCTATCACGATGGTTAGTGCACATAACAGTCTACTGCATGGTTGTACCACATTCTCGGTAGGTACGCAGATGATTTCGCGTACTGTTTCAGCCCGGACTAATGGCTACACCGACATTACGAAAATAACGCCAAAAGTGTGACGTATCTATAAATTATTGTGTCACTAAGCAATCGTATAATAATAGACAAGGTGACAAGACGGCAATCTCCGTTTATTGGTCTTAACTGGGTTCCGCATTCATTATTAATTTTTTAATTGCTCTGACATGAGCTAATGAATAAGCAGTCATATGATTTCATGTCCATACATAGAGCCCAGTGGGGTTAGGAAGCCGTGGCTTCCGTGTCTACACGCCGACTGGTGGGTATTGCTTTTGTTGACAACGTTATTACACACCGGGGTCTTAGGCTGAGACCCTCAATGTTGAGAGTGGGGAGCTTAGCCATCAAATATTTGGTTGGTTTTGAAGATATTTTTGAGCGCCATTCGAGTTGCAACTTCCAAGTTGAATTTGCACAATTTCATAATAACATATCGTAACTGTTCCGAGACAATCTTCAACAATCCTTCAACAATCCTCCCACTCCTCTGTTCTCCTGCTGAACAAAGAACGTCATCACGAAAATCCTTCAACAGCATCCCCCCTTAAATGTCATCGCAATGTCTTGGTAGACTGGAGTAATATAAGGAAGACGTTGAGATCATCACAACCAGACGTTTCACGCGAGAAAAAAATGAAAAGAATCAACAACTATAGAAGACAGGTCAGCTATGACAGATGGTGCGGACAGAAACAGCCGAGTGATAGACTGCGAGAGTGCCGAAGTGGTAGACAGAGAGAAAGATAGATGGGCGCGCTGGATCAAGGAGACCATCTGGATCTGGAAGACAACCTCCAACGACAAACAGCCACGAGGGGGATACCGACAGATTCAATTTCACCCAAGAGTGTGTCGACACTCGTCTATTCCTACACGTATACACTGCTGCAATGAATTACCCGTTGTTGGCGTGATAGATACAACTGCCATTTCCATCATCTCTGAGCACTGTCACCATCAACTACTACATTTTCTTCAGGCATGCGTCAAAGCTTTGCGTCACGATGATTGACATAATTGTTCTGGATTCTCGACTGAGAGAGCGCAGGTTCAAATCCTGTGCGACAGTGTCGAACATTGGGCAAGTTCGTTTACTTTACATTGCTTCAGTTCACTCAGCTGTATGAACGAGTACCTGGCTACTTTACATAAACACCTCTTCTTTATTTTAGGAATGTTGCAATTGGCTGTACAACTTCGGTCGTCTAGTTCGAAGTTGCTATCTGTTCCTAGAGTTAAGACTCCAGCGACTACAAAACACTGCTGCCAGACTGGTCGCGCTCTCCAGGAAATTCACACACATCACACCTATCCTCAAACAACTGCACTGGCTGCCAGTCGAACAGAGGGTCATCTACAAAATATCCACATATTCAAGACAATCCACCGTGTCTCTCCTACCTACTTGTGCAACCTCGTCAAACAATATGTGCCATCCCGTGAAAATTGCGCTCTGCAAACAAGTTACTCCTAGTAGAACACAAACCGAAAAACTCGTGGGGAGCACGATCGTTTACATTATCCGCAGCAAATATCTTTAAAATATACTTCGAATAAGACAGTATGTGAACATGTGGACATTTCCTGGGCATTGTATAATACTAATCTTATACTATGTATGAGTATACTTTTATTGTATTTATTATTTATTACATTACTTATAATATCGAACATTTATTGTTTATACTAGATATAGATTTTTAGAAAGGTTGTATTAACGAGTCTACATTACATTGATAACTATATTTTCTATTGATTTTATGATGTATAACTTATAATTAGTGACATTAATTTTATAATTTCTAGAACATTGCTGTTATTATATTTTAGAACAGTGCTTTTACAATTCTTAAAATTACTACTTTAAAGTCACCAATGGTGAAATACTGTGCAAGCGCCATGAGCGCCTCTACGGCGGATACCGGCGCTATATAAGTCTTCATTATTATTATTATTATTAAGACAAAGGCTGGAACTCGAGCTTTTTCAGTTGCCGCGCCAACTGTATGGAATTCGCTTCCCGTTAATGTTAAATCAGCAGAACATATTGTTACATTTCGTCGTCACCTCAAAACCTATCTTTTCAATATCGCCTATCCTCCCTAGCTTCCTAGCACATCCATCCATTTGTTGACAACTTTCACCTATCACACCAGTACGAGAATGCTTAATCCTTTGGTTTTGGTGCGCCACTGAGCTCGGATTGTCTGAAGATATTGGCGCGTAAGAAGTTATTTATTGTTATTATTATTACTTAGGCTTCTTCTTGGTTTCTAACATGTTCTGAGTATATTATCATTTTTTAATACCATTTAACGTTTCGTAATAGTTCTATTCTATTAGCTATCAGACTTACTGTGCAAAGAAGGGCGTCATAAAATGTGGAGAGCTGCCAACCTGCGATGACTTACCGCACCACCTTAGGTGCAAGGCATACTACCAAACAATCACAACAGACACAGCCCAGAGAGAGCTCCTAGACCATTAAGGAGATTAGGCCTACGGGTGGGAATTTAACAACAGTGGAGGCCTAACAATCCGGTGACATGCATGCCAGCTCCAAATGTCGCCCTGATTCGTGTCTCGTGTGTGTGTTCGCGGAATTGCCACAAGTTCGACAGTTCGTGTATAATTGATATAACTGGCTTGGTGTGAACTGCGTGTGAGATGTGGAATTACTCGAATATGGTTCAGAAAAATGTTAGTGTCGCACTGGATTCCTGTCATTGTGACAATCTAAACACATCATTAGCATTGTCTGTTACCCTCATGCAAGTTATTTATCGTTCACCGTGGTTCGTAAGATTGGAAACGATTTTACGTCAGTAGTAGTTCACGCCAAGCCATACACACACCCACATCCGCACACAGACACAGACACAGACACAGACACAGACACAGACACACATACACACACACACACACACACACACGTACACGCACACATACAGATTTGGACTAATTCGTCCGTTCACTAACTATAACATTAAGCTTAGAATGATTCACAAAGTCAAACAAATCCCACCCAAATGACGTTAATTCGTGTGATTCTACCAAATCCAATCGGATTCGTACGTGGGAATTGGTGTGAACACAGTTGATTGATGGTAGTGGTGGTGGGTGGTAGTGGTGGTGGGTGGTAGTGGTTGTGGGTGGCGGTGGTAGTGGTGGTGGGTGGCGGTGGTAGTGGTGGTGGGTGGCGGTGGGTGGTAGTGGGTGGTAGTGGTGGTGGGTGGCGGTGGTAGTGGTGGTGGGTGGCGGTGGTAGTGGTGGTGGGTGGCGGTGGTAGTGGTGGTGGGTGGCGATGGTAGTGGTGGTGGGTGGCCGTGGTAGTGGTGGTTGGTGGCTGTGGTGGTGGGTGGTGGGTGGTGGGTGGTGGGTGGTGGGTGGTGGGTGGTGGGTGGTAGTAGTGGTGGGTGGCGGTGGTAGTGGTGGGTGGCGGTGTTAGTGGTGGTGGGTGGCAGTGGTAGTGGTGGTGGGTGGTGGTGGTAGTGGTGGTGGGTGGCGGTGGTAGTGGTGGTAGTGGTGGTTGGTGGCTGTGGTAGTGGTGGTGGGTGGTGGGTGGTAGTAGTGGTGGGTGGCGGTGGTAGTGGTGGTGGGTGGCGGTGGTAGTAGTGGTGGGTGGCCGTGGTAGTGGTGGTTGGTGGCTGTGGTAGTGGTGGTGGGTGGTGGGTGGTAGTAGTGGTGGGTGGCGGTGGTAGTGGTGGTGGGTGGCAGTGGTGGGTGGTGGGTGGCGGTGGGTGGCGGTGCTGTGTTTGATGCTGACGACGAAGACAACAACGATAATGATGATTAATAAAAAGCATTGACTTGACTGTATACATCACACTCGCTACCCAAGTAGCAGCGAAGCTGTAGTCGTCGACGTGACGCTGTTTTGACGTGGTACTTGGCATTCCCGATCTTTTCGAACTTGTATACAACCATACAGGGGTTGACAGAAAGCATTCCTCCAACACGACATCCTTGCGCTGAAGAGAAAAGCCATTCAAATACTGTATGGTTCTCCTCATCCGCCCAGGTTGTATAACTTTTTTGTAACTTCTGTCATTTTACTCTTAAATGCTGGTTTAAGTAAACTGTTTCTAGTAAAGCATGATTGTAAGAATTATTGTTTGATATGTGTTTTTACGCAATTTAGTACTTACAATGTGTTTGACCAATTTTACTAATGACATTAATAAAAAGACAAAAACGTTCTTGAATCTTGCCTCTTGATTCGTCCCACGAGGTCGCGACTACGTTGCATTTCTTCACAATCTCCCTAGCTTGATCTTTGTAGCGTTTCTACTACCCACGGTGAGCATATTTTTGGTAGACGAAGTTATTGTCTTATTTTTTTGTCTATCATGCGCTTGCAATAACCATAGTTTGTTATCACATCCATAACCATAGCTAGTATTTAACCAGACATGCTTCCATGTTGCTACGATATTGCCAGCTGATACAGAGGATAGCCGTGAGCGTGCTTACATTATATAAGAACTTTGCCGTGGTGACTATGGTTTGCTTCCGTACAGAAAAAAGCCAAAGCAACAGGTTCGAAGACCAGAATCTTAATGTAGGTTCTAAGCCTGCATTCGGTTAAAACACGGCAATTTATCATCCATAGGCAGCACAAGCACACTTATTTAGGATTGGATTTCTGCTTCGATCTGTGTTAAATTGGGCAGGTTACTTTCCAAATACTCAATGCGGCCGACAACATCAACGTTAGTACCTTCGATGTAATATGTCTGTGCTGGTATTATGGCTGAACGTTGTGCCGGTTGAGGTAGATTTATTCTTTGTGGATTGCCTGTGAGAAAGAAATGCTGTTTGGAATTCATAAGAGCAGATGTTGGACCGACTGAGCTACGACAGCACATTCCCCCCGCGTACGGTGGCCGTTGACACCGGGCGCAATTATACGGCCGTTTCAAACCAGTGTTAATGCTAAAGGCTTCCGATTGATAGCCGTTATGCAGGACGCATCATTCCATTTAGTTGTCGCGTGACAGATACGAATTTTGGAGAATATCTGGGACGGACAAGTCAGCCCCATAATGAGTCTTGTTCGTAGAATCAGTAACTTTGATCAGATATTTCCCATGATCTTAATCAAATTGCATGTCATTAAGTTGGCCTAATTCAGTCTATACTTGACTTGAGTTGTTTTTTCTGCATAAATATGCATGCTGCATATTATATATTAATATTTATTTTACAACCACATCCAGGACTTTTTTTTGTTTTTATAAAAAAAATAGTGCTATTTAACAAAATGGTTTTGGAATATATTGATTTTCATGCAATCACATTCATGTCTGCAGTAAAGTAGTATTTTGAAATACCAGAAAGTGTGGTCCAAGTGTAGTTAAACATGCCAACATAAATCATAATTATATCCCACGTAGTAACATATAGCATACTATATTTAATAGGAGATTGCTTTGAACATATTATTAATAAATATTGTTTTTATCATTACAGCTGTTAAATATAATATTACAGTAAAAGAGAACAGGTAAGGGAAAAGGGAAGCAGCCGGCAAAGAAAGTGGTGACCCGTGCAAAAAGGTACAACAAAGTCGTTGAAAACAGCAACGAGGAGGAATGGCCTTGTTTTGGTGTATGGAGACCCAATCAGTAGCAGCCGGCCAGGAGAGGTCTGGGTTCATGTCAAGAGTGCAACAAATGGGCGCACAGTGAATGCGATATTTTGTGTGTCCCATCAGAGAGTCAGATTGTGATTAGACTGATGCTGTATCTGCCGCGTATCTGCAAGTCATTACTTCAGTACAACACGTTGTGCACTACTGATTCCCAGACCTGTGATGATGCAGACGCCGAAGCTGATGTGAGTTGTCAGTGATTAGTGTATAACGATGATACAGCATGCTTCTTCTAATGACGATTGCAATTTTGTTGATCTAGTGTAAATCATGACGAGTGATGCCGATTGATGATTACGTTTGTTCACGATGAATGGTAATTGTATAAATGACTGTATAAATAATCCATAATTAAGCACAAATATGCATCATCAAGCCATGGATACAAAAATACACTTTTTCCATTAGAGGGGCCGGCATGCCCAAGATTATCCGTACAGTCGTCTGCTTCGCTCTTTGATGACGTCAATGAATGAAAAAAGGAACGTCACAAAGTGCTTCAGTGAGGTATCATGCATGATCTAATACCCGGGTGTGATAGACCTTTCAAAAAGCATTTCCCGATGTTCAAAACATTCGCATCGCGTCGTCGCGTTTGTTCGTGAATCATTTCGGGTTGAACGAGAACTAACCAACCGCAAACGCGTGTGGTGCATCGCTCCGATGTTTACATTCCCATGCATTAGTCTTCGCCGTTGTTCTCCCAGTTGTCAAGGCGCGCGATCGATTTGATCACGACGTCTACTTCGATTATCGCGCGTTGCTCTATCTAACCTGCACCTTACTGAACGTATTAGCCACGTCACTGCTGCTGCTTAACAGATGGATAAACCACTGCGTTTCCGGGCAGCGAGAAGTCACGTCATCTTTGTGCAGTTTTTTTTATAGTACCAAGAATACTGTACCACAATAGGATAGCCCACTCGGCTCATATCGACCGGCATTCGCGTGATCCAGCAAAAGTGGCGCCATCTACGTAAATGTTCAGCTGGTTTTGACAGCTTGATCAGCATTGGCCTGCATGTCTTGTTTTCTCCAGTTTGTATGTAATAGTGGTCTGTCTGGATTAATGTACATTCAAAACATATTCTTCAAGTGGGATTTTTCAGAAGTGGTATTCTCGAAACAGTTACGATACCAATATTCAAAACATGTGGCGTATATTTCACCGTAAAGCTACGCCAACAGTGGGAACACAAGAGGTCACGTAACTCTTGTGGTAGTGTATTCGGCTGGAGATTTATCTGTTATTTGGTGTTAACAGCGTCACCAAAATGTATTTGTAAATTGTGTGTGGTTCAATGACACTGGTGTGTGTGTGTTTGTCAGTTGTATTGACCACAATAATTGCCTAAATACCGCCTTTGAAAGCAGCCCCCCACACCTACCCACTAGCCAATGATAAAAATGTCAACAAGCGGGCCCAGCCAATGTAAGATTAGTAATACTATACGTAATGCACTCTCCTGTTAAATATAGTATTCTTGATGTCACTGCGTGCGATATAATTATATGGAGGCACGTTTAACTACATTTGAACCACAATTTCTGGTATTTCAAAATGCTACTTTATTGCAGATATGAATGAGATGGCATAAAAATCTATATATTCCAAAACAATTTTTTTTAATTGCACGTTTCTTTATAAAACATTTTCAAAAGTCCTGGATATGCTTATAAGATAAATATTATTATATAATATTCAGCATGCATATTCATTACTTCTTCTTCCGTGACCATTATCCCTTACAAGGTCGGCCTGAAGTGTAAGAGTCGTCGCCACTCTGTCCGGTCTTGCACGTCGTCTTCTTCTTTAGGCCCCCTCAACTCCATGTCCTTCTTCACACTGTCTTTGCATCTTTTTACTGGTCTTCCTATTTCCTTCTTCCCAGGGAATGGCAGGTCTGCTGCTGTTCTTAGATAGTGCTCTTCCTCTCTTCTCTGGACGTGGCCATACCAGCGAAGCCGGGCATCTCTCAACTTCTCTTCTATGCCCTCAATTCCCGCCAGGTGTCGCACCTCTTCATTTCTTTCCTCTACCTTGAGCGAGATGTTCATCGCCCATCTGATCATCCTCATCTCAGTTCGCATGAGGAGGAGCTCTTCATTTCTTTTCAGGGCCCATGGCTCCGCTCCGTACACACGGAATGGCCGAGTCACCATGCTGTAGATCTTGATCTTTAGCTTGTTAGCTACTAAATAAATTACTACTGGCTAATAATGTTCAATTCACCATATGGGTGGGGGTCACTTCGCCCACCACGTTAACTACTATATAATTCCTTTCCTTGGGGTTGCTTATCCATTTCCGGACGTTGCAGCCTTGATGGATTGTCTATAGACAGCTCTTTCGTTTGCCAGTCTCCCCACTCGCCAGACTTCGGCTCCCATCCATTCCTCTATGTCCTTCCCCCATTGTCTCCTAGGTCTTCCTCTGCTTCTATTGCCGTCCACTTTTCCTTCCATTATTAGTCTCTCTAGAGACTGATGCCGTTTCACATGGCCGAAATAACTTACTTTCTGTTTCTTTACAAAGTTCAATAAAGTCCCGGGTATAACACCAAGCTCATCTGCGATGGATTCGTTAGTTCTGCGTTCAGTCCACGAAACTCGTTATATCTTTCTATAACACTTGTTTTCAAATGCATTTATACGTTTAGTAATGTTCTTATTAAGAGTCCAGGTTTCGCATTCATATGTAGCCGTTGGAAATATGCAGACTCGGATAATTCGTAGTTTCATATCTTTGTTCGTTGCTTTCCACAGCTTCTTCATTTCCGTGAACTTTTTACTCGCCATTGCCAACCTCCGCTTGATCTCTTTCGTCCCATCTCCATCTGCTTCTATCAGTGACCCTAGATATTCAAAACTTTCCACTCGTTCTATTTCCTCGCCATCTACTGTGACATCTGATGGTTCCCGACATCCCTTCACATCCATAATCTTAGTCTTCTTTACGTTTAGTTTTAATCCTTTCATCTCGCTGTGCTCTTTAACAGTAGTTATCAGTTTATCCAATCCTTCTTTTGTATCGGATATTAACGCTGTGTCATCGGCATATCTCAGTTCATATATCTCCTGTCCATTCACTTTCAGTCCATTAAAAAACATGCTTCTCGTGTCAGTCTCGACTTCTCTCATGATATCCTCTGTGTATAGATTGAATAGGTGGGGGGACAACATGCACCCCTGTCTCACTACCTTGCCGACTGGTAACCAATCTGTGGTACCACACTCTAATCTCACTGCAGACTGCTGTCCAACATATATATTTTGGATAAGTGATGTAATTGTCTGGTCAAATCCCATGTGTATCAATGTTTTCCAGAGTTGTTGATGACTAACATTATCAAAAGCTTTTGAATAATCTATGAAACAGATCCTAAGGTCATGGTTGAATTCTCAGGTTCAAAATGTGATCTCTTGTTCCCCTTCCAGTCCGGAAACCAGCTTGTGTTCTGTTGATTTCACATTCTAATTTTGTTGTGATTCTCTTCATTATGATTTTTAGCATAATTTTGCTCGCATGGCTGATGAGGGATATAGTCCTGTGGTTTGAGCATTCTGGTATGTCACCTTTTTTCGGTATTGGTATAAGGATGGCTCGTTTCCAGTCCATGGGCCATGTTCCACTTCTCCATATTTTCTTGCATAATGTGTGATAGATATCCACGCCTGCTTCTCCACTTGCTCTTATTAGCTCTGCAGTGATGTTATCAGTGCCAGGTGATTTTTCGTCTTTTATACTTTTTATTGACCACTCCACCCCTGAACGCAAAGGCTGAAGTTCATATTCTGGTTCTGTCCTCTCTCTGCCTTCATCCATGTCTACCTCTTCTGTTTCTTCTTTCTTAAACATGCTTTCACAATATTGTTTCCATCTTTCAAGTATGTCATCGCTTTCTGTCAGAATCATTCCCATTTCATCTTTACTAACGCCAAGTCTAGGTTTGAACGACTGTGTCATAGACTTGATTTCCTCGAATATACTGCGACTATCGTTCCTTCTCATACATAGTTCTATCTTTTCACATTTCTTCTCTAGATATTTCTTCTTGTCTTCCTTACACATTCGTTTAATCATCTTGCACTTCTCTCTGTATTTCTCATGATAATTCTCACTCATTTCTTTGTTCTTCTTTAACTCTTTCCTTTCGTCAATCATCTGCAGTGTGTTTTTGCTGATCCGTGGTTGTTTTTGTTTCCACTTTTTAGTGAAGTGTTTGTCAGCTGATTCCATAATGATGTTCCTAATTTCTACTGCCAACTCTTCTGATTCCTTCTTTTCAGCCACTGTCTATATAATTACGTTAATTTATTTCCACCCTAAAACCCCTGCGTACACCATTCATTTGAGGAAAAAGCCTAATGGTAAAACCTTGTTAGCTATACAGGGAAAAGGGTTATACCTTTAGCCACTGTATTAAATATATTCATATATCTTCATTGACCAGGTCTGACCATATCATGCGCCAAAACAATTTGGACATGATTCATAATTATCAACCAACAAACACAATATTCCCCACTAACCGTGCAGTGACGCGCCACTTTCGCTGGATGCACGGTCTATATGAGCCGAGTGGGCTATCCTATTGTGATATAGTATTCTTGGATACAGTGAGGGCCGTATTACCTACACGGGCCGTTATGCCCCAAGTTACCCTACTTGAAAGATTATCGATTTGCGTTAACGATCCGCGAACGCATCGCGTCTCACCGTATTAACTGTAAACAAAAAGACACCGGGCAAGTGTGTCAAGACTTTAAAATACACGGGACGAGCTATTCCTGTCAACAACGCAATCAAATAGCAGTGGGTATTAATCTCAAGAAGGCTACGTTATGTAAGATATAACAAAAAAATGAGTTTGTTCGTCGTGCACGACACGTCGCAGACGACCGGATTTCACCATCCTCATCCATTTGGCTGCCACAGTCACTTTGCTGGTTGCGTTGAGGTAGGGAAATGGTTGCAGAGAGAAAACGCAGACAACCGAGAGACCAAATGCAGACGTACAGAGTACATCTACAATACAAATTAAAAATATAAATAAATAAAATCATAAATAAATATCAATAAATAAATATAATCCATACCCCTACCTATTATATCTCGCAATGAAGGATCTACGTTTATCGCACCGTTGACTTAAACGTTTCAAGACAACCAGCTGCCACAGCTGGGCCGGGCAGCTCGCCCCAATCTCTGATGGTGTTGTGTAGGACAGAACGCTATCTATATTGCGATCTACACTGAATCTGACACTAACTTACTTAGTACCCGTTACGCCCCCTGGCGTTTAGAGCGGCAAAGAAGTTCCTCCTCCTCTGTCTGTATTCGGACATTCGCTGTATGGTGCCCCAGGTGTGGTTAATTTCCCTCAGCCCCGCCTCCACTGTTTTCCTCCATGTTGTTTTGAGCGCCCACGTTTTCGCTTCCCTTCTGGTGTCCACCAGACAACTGTTTTTGTGATGGCATCTGCATCCATGCGAAGGAGATGTCCAATCCACCTCCAGCGTCTTCTTTGAATGACGGTGGGCATGTCCTCTTGCTGGCATTGGGCAAGCAACTCCTGGTTGGATATGGTTCTTGGCCAGAAGATCCTGAGGCAGGCCTTGTGGAAGGTGGACAGTCTTGACAGGTCCTGCCCGTCATTCGCCAGCACTCCGGCCCAAATAGCAATGTTGACAGCAACTCTGGAAACGTCTGAGTTTTGTCCTTGTGCTGTACTGTGCTGATCGCCAAATTGCAAGTAGGCGCATGAAGGCATCCCGTGCCTTGTTTAGTCTGTTGCGGATGTCAATGCCAGCTCCTCTATCTTGGCTATTGACACTTCCAAGGTAAGTGAATGTTTCAATACCAGAAAGGTCCGTGTTCATCTTCACTGAGGCTGGCAGGTTAACATTCAGGGTCATTACTTTCGTCTTCTTATGGCTGATTCGCAAACCAACCTAACGGTCAAATCTGTTAAGGAGGTGTTGTGTTTACAATATTATTATAATGAGCCACCTGTCACCTGATGGATGACGTAATATTGATGACGCGGACACACGCGTCCCAAGATTTTAAATTATGTAAACGACGCAGTGCGCGGGTGCGAGTCAATAAATGAACAGTTATCGTTCTGCATAAATACGACTTTGACGGAGTCTATATCTAAACCATTAGATACAACATCTGGCAACGAAGATGGGATAGCTGCATTGCAGATGTATCGCACGTACTCCTCGGTCGAGTCAGTTGCTCCTTTCGCATATGGGTGTCGGCTTATGTAGTCGGCTGGATTCCGGTCGTCTTTTCCGGGTCGATACTTCAGTTCAAACTGGTAGGGAAGTAGACGCAATCTCCATTGCTCAATCCGTGCGGACGCAGGACGCTGACTCTTTAATATTCCGAGTAGTGGCTGGTGATCTGTGTAGATCGTGAAGCTTGCACCGTACAGATATAGGTGGAAATGCTCTGCGCTCCAAACAACTGCTAGCACATCACTCTTTCTTATTCAGTGAAATTTTTGAACCTCACGGGCGGTTTACGAAACCTGCTGGAACGTCGAACGACTTGCGACGACACACGCGACGACACGCTCGCAAGACCAACGCTGAAGCCGTGACTGTCATCGCAGGTCGTTCGACGTTCCAGCAGGTTTCGTAAACCGCCCGTGAGGTTCAAAGATTTCACTGAATAAGAAAGAGTGATGTGCTAGCAACCTCTCCTCTGGTTCTATTTCACGTTTGTACACACGTCGATTATGTGAATACGCTTTTAATACTTCATCGAAGAGTGATGTGCTAGCAACCTCTCCTCTACATCGATCGTATCATTAATGATTGTATTTTTAACATAGTATAAGCGTATTTCGAACTTTAGTATTTGCATGAGCCCAGTACTGACTTTAATTCCAAGTAGGGGAAGAATGTTGTGTTTACAATATTATTATAATGAGCCACCTGTCACCTGATGGATGACGTAATATTGATGACGCGGACACACGCGTCCCAAGAATATTTTAATTATGTAAACGACGCAGTGCGCGGGTGCGAGTCAATAAATGAACAGTTATCGTTCTGCATAAATACGACTTTGACTGAGTCTGTATCTAAACCATTAGATACAACAGGAGGGTTGTCTTCTCCTGGATATGTTTGTGAGTGTGGAATCTGGCACAGCTGCTGAGATTTCGTACTTGTTACTATCACGTGATTTGAACTAGTTCGTTGTGTTGCATCGCTCCTACTATTGCCTTCAATTTCACGAGTAATCGCAGTGGACTTTGTGTGAAAGTTGGTGGGGGTTGACGTGATCGTGAAGAATCGTGGATACCGTGCACTACTTATGTTGTGCGTCATGCCGATTGGAACTGTGAATTTGTGATATTTTCAATGATCGCACACACCTTAACAACTACAAACAACTGCGTGACGACACCGGGATTCCCGCCTGCGCGATTGACTATTTTGTTGTTGTGAAATAGCCTGTCTAGTGTCAGTGCCTACAATACTGTCTATTGTCCTCGTGTCAACTACTGTGACTGCAGCTAGTTGTTGATCATTAACTGGAATTGTTATCTCTGTGTTCGCCGCGTCAAAGAAGATAGATGTGCGTCCTGTTAAAACAGACCAACCGTACGAAGTCAATGCTGCTATTACGCTTAACACCAACGTAAAACAGCTGGTACACGACAGCGTAAGAACTGCCATCACAAAGTTGGTGGATACGGATGGGTATTTCATGAAATCAATTGTTTCTTTAGTCAGTAACGCTCTATCACGCTTCCTAGCAGACAACGTAAGAGTTAATGAACAAACTGATCCGTTTGGCGAACTCTCGATAAGCCAAAGGGCTTCCTTGTCCACCTGCCATCTAGAGTTAATTCTCTGGATGGCAATCATGTTAAGAAGATAATTAAATCGCCGGAGCTGGACAATGCACAAACAAGACGTTTACGCCGCCTGCCAAATGGACATTAAACGAGTCTCTGGCAATGCAGCTGCCCTGCAGGACAGGATCGCTGATCTCGAAACGGCAAAGCAGTTAGGCCTACCTACCAACGAGATAGACCAAATGGAACAATACAGTAGACGCAACTGCCTCCTCATCAACGTAGTGTCAGAGGAATATACAGACACAACGGAAGCTGTCATATTTAGGCATTTACACTGTCTAAGGCTACATCTAAGCGAATTTTAATTAGGCCTAATCTAAATAGTTCTCCCTCCTTTAACAGGCCTGTAAGTCTCAATTTAATTACCGGAGTTGGCCCCGGTTAAACGTTTTCTAATTAAATAAATTAGGCTTTATTGTTAAAAATAGAGACTCTACTGACCTTATACATGTAATTTGGTTTTTGACTTACGCCTTAGCCTTACCTCTGGGTTTAACATTCTTTACTATTTATTATCTATATTATATATACTTATATGTTTTGCTCTATTAATTTATACTTGATATGATAATAGTCTGACATAATTGTGTCACCATTATTTTTATTGAGTGTTTTCTGCTTGTCATGGGGTTATCAGACCACCATATTGTTATTGCTAATGTTAACGTTTTTATAACCCCATTAGTGTTTTAAGAGCCATTCACAGGATTGACATTACAGCTTTAATGGCTGATATCCTTAAATCTGACCGTATCACAGATCCAAAAGAACATCTATCTGTCTTATATACAGTACTGTCAAGTACTCAATGTATTACGTAACAAACAAGCACCTATAAAATCCAAATGGCCAAAGCTAAATCAGATGATTATACAAATATAGTCATAAATAAGTCTGATAACCCGCGTCAGTTATGAAACTGCACCAATAACATTTTACATAGACGGCCTACTCCATGGCTACCTGATCACGTGTCAATTAAATCTCTATGTGATTCGTTCACTAGTCATTTTAAGAAAATCAGTATTATTCGTTCTGTCTTCCCACGTTATACTTTAAGTGTCAGTGTGGACTTTCCACAAGTAAATGTTCTACTTGTATCATCTGAACCAGCAACAGTTGATGAAGTTAGGAAAATAATTATGTCCTCCCCAAATAAATCTTGTGCACTTGATCCATTTCCAACAGTACTGCTAAAAGCATGTCTCGATACACTAATTGGACCTATAACAAATCTGATAAATGCATCACTTTGCTCTGGCTGTTTTCCTGACGATTTCAAATACGCCCAAGTCACACCACTTCTTAAGAAGTCATCTCTGCCTAAACAAGACCTAAATAGTTATAGACCTATTTCTAACCTCCACTTTATTTCCAAAATACTTGAAAAGGTTGTAGCAAGTCATCTAAGGTCTCACATTAGCACAAATGTCTTAATTA
Organism: Escarpia spicata; assembly: GCA_963995525.1. Taxonomy (NCBI): domain Eukaryota; kingdom Metazoa; phylum Annelida; class Polychaeta; order Sabellida; family Siboglinidae; genus Escarpia; species Escarpia spicata. The sequence continues at coordinate 21,257,548 of OZ023216.1, forward strand.
ATGTGTCACAATCAACATATAGATAGTTTCATTCAACAGAGACTGCCCTCTTAAAGGTTCATAATGACATTAAATTGAGCATTAATAATCGTAAAGTGACTGCACTTACCTTACTAGATCTCTCTGCCGATCTAATTAAGAAAATAAATAAAAAATTAAATATGCAGTTACAAAATATAAACTGGGAAGAGGTGTACAAGGATCCACATCCTTTCACTGCATATTATACCTTCCTCGAAATACTTGACACAAAAATTAAGGAATGTTTGCCTCCAAAAAATAAGATAAAAACCTACAATAAGATGAGTGGCTCTCAAAATGAATATTGATACCATTCAGTCAACAAAATAACTTATGCAAAACATTTAAAAGAAACCGTACTACAGAAAATTACATTACCTATAAAAAATAAACTGACTCGTATTATCAGGCAGTCAAATAAAAAATATTTTAGATAAATTTGACCTATATAAAAATATTGCAGAAAAACATGGAGTACCATAAATTAAGTTAAAGGACAAAAAGCCTATGTTAAGTGATACATGTATTACTTCTGATGGTACCCTATGTAGAGACAAAAAGGAAATTGCGGAACATTACCAACATTGGCTACTGCCTTAATGCTAAACTACCGAAAACAGGAAATGACCCAACACAATATATACAATATAATATTGTCAGTTTTTTTCTGTACACCCACTGATCCTGTTGAAATAACTAAGATCATAAGATCAGTAAATTCATCCAAGGCAAGTGGCGTTATTAATATTGATCCATATATTGTGCAACAAGTTATACCACACACTGTAAACCAACTTGCATACATTTTAATACGTCATTGCAGACTGGCATTGTTCCACACAAACGTAAATTAACAAAATTAACCACTGTGAAAAAATGAAAACCCACAACTGTTCCAAAATTACAGACTAATTTCAATCCTCCCATGCTTCTCAAAACTACTTGAACGCCTAATGTACAATAGGCTTTACAGCTTTCTAACCAAACATAATAAAATAGCATGTAACATTGACGACAATAATACATTATTCATGGATCTCTCTAAGGCATTCGACACAATACCATCATATCTTAATACAGAAACCCAATGCTACGGTGTAAGAGGTTCTGCCTGCAGTTGGTTCAAAAGCTACATTCAGAATATAAAACAGCATTATGTATCATACAACAAAACTGAATCGGAATATATGTAAATTTCTTGTGAAGTTCCACAAGTTTCAATATTAGATCAATTACTTTTCATTCTATATATAAATTATATTGAACATGTATCAGATATTTTAAAACGTATACTTTTTGCAGATGACACAAGTCTCTTCTATGCATACACATGTGCTTAGACACTCTTATTGAAGAAGTAAATATACAATTAAAAATTTTGTTATGTGGTTTCACACAAATAAGCTTTCAATAAACACAAAAAAACAAGTGTCACCATATTCACACCAAACGGGAATAAATTCAACATTTACAAAGCTGAAAGAAAAGTAGTGAAGCAAAATAACACTTGTTAAATACACAACATTTCTAGGAATAACTGTAGATGAACGCCTAAACGTGGCTACCTCCATCTGCTTTGCAGGTGGTTTGTGGCCGGTGGCACCCACATTTGGTTGCTTTTTAGGTTTATATTCAGGATTAGCATAGTTGGACTTAGTCAGACGGCGATTTTTACCAGACTAAGATTTTGGTTCTGCGGTCATCTGACGTTTTCAATTTTGGGGAACAAAAAAAACCCCTCCATCCAATTCTGCTTAGTTCGTTGTCTGTTAATTGCACTGGTTTATTTGGGTGCCAATAGGCAGTAGAACGAATTACTTATTTACGCGAATTCACACTGACGCATTATGTATACATCATAAGTCTAGTCTTAAAATAAATATATTTTACTTTTTATCAAATGTTTTGTGACATATTTTACTAGTGCAGATTATAGCATGTGGCATATTCATGTTTCTGTTTGTATTGCAATTTTGTATCTGGGGCTGACTACAATACCACTATTAGTAATTTTTATTACAGTTTACAGTAGCAGAATGTCTAGATATTGGCCGGTGACACCCATATTTAGTTGCTTTTTAGGTTTATATTCAGGATTAGCATGGTTGGACTTAATCCAACCTGTAGTAGAATGTCTAGTCGTTAAGCTGCAACTGTGGGACTAGTCACTAGGTTTTGTTTGTATTCTTTGATTACAGTAATTAAGCAGCAGCCAAGGCCAGTATTTCCATCACTTCCTAGTTGTTTCAATTTATCATATACACTTCATTCAATTTCAAATGTAAATTCAGCTACATAAATGTGTTCGTAGCTCCGGTCTTTTTGATGACACAACTCAGTATAATTTCCATTGCCCACACTCTAAACTTATCTTCTGTTGTCCAGCATGTACTACTCCAGATGATAAAACTGGTAGGCTGAATCATCTACAATCATATCGTTTGAATAACATGGGGAAGTCTTGATATCTGGAAATGTACTTAACCCACTTCATGTTTACTTCCTCATCGGTCTTACTGTGAAGGATGATCTGTATTAGTGACAATCTATAGCCGCCATTTTCCCTCTACTGATGTTCGAACATTTTACAAATTCCTGGATTTGATCATTTTTAACAGACAGAATTCAAAGAGTCATAATAGAGGGCGAGGCCTCCTCTGAGGTACCCGTAACATCAGGAGTACCACAAGGATCTGTACTTGGCCCTTGTCTATTCCTCTTTTATATAAATGACATCCCAGACAATATTACATCTACAGTTAGACTTTTTGCTGATGACACCATAATATATATAGCCCTTAAGCCTAAGACAAATACAGCTGTGCTCCAGGAAGATCTTCACAAACTTGGAAAATGGGCTATAACCTGGAACATGGAATTCAATCTTAAAAAATGCCATGCCATACCTGTAACAAGAAACAAAACTGTCATTAACAACCAATACATGCTCCATGATCAAACACTAGAAACTGTTTCACAGGTAAAATACTTGGTATAACCATAACCTCAGATCTCCGGTGGAATACCCACATAAATAACATTTCTCTAAAAGCAAATAGATCACTAGGCTTCCTCCGCAGAAATCTCTAAATTCCGTCAATTCAAATAAAAACTCAGGCCTACTTCATCTTTGTCAGACCCATCCTGGAGAACTGCTGTACTGTCTGGGATCCCTATACCCTTACACAAATAAACAAACTAGAAATGCTTCAACGCCGTGCAGCCCGATATGCCTTATATCGCCACCACAATATACCTCCAGTGTAACAGACATGCTCCAGACATTGGGATGGAGATCCCTATCAGACAGAAGAACCAATGCAAAATTATGTATGATATACAAGATAGCAAATGGCCTAGTGGGTATACCAGCAAACCAATACCTTATTCCTGTAAATATAGTCACTAGAAAACAGCATTCTTTATCTTACTTTATCCCTCACTCCAGATGCAACAACCACTTGTATTCTTTTTCCCCCAGTACCGTTCGACTTTGAAATTCCCTCCCTCAATATAGTGTTAATCAGAACAGCTTGGATACGTTTAAAAGCAACATCCAGACTTAGCACTACCCCATATTTTAGACATTAACTAGTTCTTCTGCACGTATTTCTGTTTATTTACACGATAATTGTGTTCTTATATATTGCACTCTAAAACAAAAAACGAAATTTTTTTTCCTGTTCGCCTGCCATACCAAAGCACCGCCTGTATCCTCAGCATGTTGAGGCTAGGCGTGTATCGGAAGAAGAAGACGTGTCCGTGTTCACTTGTAAATGGTAAAAATAGACAAGCTACGCATGCACGCTTGGTGGCAGCACCTGGCGGTAGCTATACTACAAAAAAGACATGGGTGGTGCCGCTTTGCGGGATACGATGAAGTTGAGCCGCTGTCGACGTACACTAGTATTGACGTTCCGTGGCAGCACCCGTCTGGCAGACAAGTACTTGGGACCTGCCCAGGTTGTCTTCGCTATGGCGACCATTACAACGTTTCCATGGATTCCTGAAACATTGTAATCTGCGATTTGGTTTCAGTTCTGTAAGTGCATTAAGCATGCATTTTTTAATATCACGGTCTGATCATGTACATTCGTCTAACCGGAGTGCAGTGACGCAGTCACTAGAGTTTCGAATTCTCAATCGAGAGAACCCCGTTCGAATCCTGTGCTGCCTTTTCGAACCTTGGACAAGTTCGTTCACTGTACATTGCTCTAGTTCACTCAGTTGTAAAAAGGTAAAGGTCAAATTTCTAAAACGTTGGAGCGACATATTTGTGATGTTTGATGTTTCCTTTCTTGATACGATATCTTGTTTAATATTTTTGAACGTATATCGAACACGTTTGTCGTGAATATGAAATAATCTACCAAATCAAATAGGTAGTCGAAACTTTTTCATAGGCAAAATGGGCAATGCCACCGCTAAACACACTGATGAAGAGTTGACTCTGTGTAATTGCGGCAACACAAAGTATCAGGATATATCTAATTTATATAGTTTACACTAAATTAGTTATATGAGTGCGTTTGTTCCGTTTGGAGGGACATCGTTGGCGGAGTAGCCCAACCAATCGTGACATTGTCCCGTTAATTGGTCTACTCCGCAACCGTCTCAATATAATTCCGGCGGCACGCCATTAAATAAAGCTACCTTTTGAAATAATAACGGTATGTGTGTTTCGTTTGCAGGTACGTCGCTATCATCCACCCGATGACGGCTCACATCTATTGCAGCAGGGGCCGCATACAGACGGTCATCGCCGTCATCTGGCCCTGCGTCCTCGTTCTCGCCCTCCCGATTGCCCTCTTCAACACACTCGTCGCTCCCTCTCCCCAATCCTCTCAGCGCTTCTGCTTACTGCGATTCCCAGGACACCACCTGCTCTACTTCGTGCCGTACAAATACGCCGAATTCGCGCTCTTCTATCTCATCCCAGTCGTCCTGCAGATCGGATGCTACGCGATCATCAGCCGGCGGCTGTTCGCCAGCACGAAGCAGCTGCGTGCGCCCTCTGGCGGATCGCAAGACCTCGAGAGACAACGCAAGGGCGTCGTTAAAATGCTGATCGCGTGCGTCGCTATCTACGTCGTCAGCTACTCCCCACATCAGGCTCTGTTGTTCTACCGGACGTTCTCTCCCCGACCGGTCCACCACAGCTGGACGTTCCTCGTCTTCGTCACATCCATGGCCTACGTCAACTCGGCTACCAACCCCGTCCTCTACTGCGTCTTCAGCGCCACCTACCGGGCCAAGTTCAGGGCGATATTCTGTTTTATATGCAGAAGACGAGCGCCGGAAAGCAGAGAGGAGCGAGCAACTGGTAAAGCGGGAGGTGTGCCTTGGCAATCGGACTCTGGCGCTTCCACAAGATACATTTCGTTATCTGTGAAAACTGCAAACCGGCATTTTGACGAGCAATGCACGCCTATATAGACTCCAGCTTCGTCGAACACCGAACACAGGATTGCTGGGAATAAGTTATTCCAGAAAAAGAATAACACATCTAAGGAAATAATAATATCAGAAGACGTATATTGTTGCGACGTACCTGAAAGATTGTGCACGCGAAACCAACATAATGTATGTGGTGCATTTATTACATTATAATTATCAGCTAAAAGGGTCATGATCCGATGTCCTCAGAATAGCACACGCCAGCATTGAGACAGTAACGCGTCACATCTGCATGACGTAATTCTATTTTAGCACGCCGCAACGCCGAATGCACGGGCAAACAAATGCGTCGTAGAACAGTAACAAACAGCGGGTCCGCGCCTTTCCCAAAAAACTAAGCTATTAGAAAATGACATCCCTATGGCGAAACTGTATCCTACAAATGTAGACAGATATTCGAATACATGGTTAATACAGTGGCTGCAATATCGCGGCCTTCCTTCGAGCGAAGTTTGTTTGAAACTGGCAGAAAAGTGGTCGTCTAATTTGGTTATGCTTGCCACAACGATATGACCAGCAAATTGTATTTTCAATAATTATGCCTGATAATTATATAATACATACTGTCACTCAATGACGTGAGGTTTTCGCATTTTAATTACGTATTTGTATATTGTATTAACGCTGCAGCCTCACTGGTCTCGGGCGATTTAATTCGTGTGCTATCGTTTCCACGCGAAATTCCGTTGCAACGCTGTATTGTAATTTTTTCTCAAACCTAAAACTTGCACTGAATAATGGCACACCAACCAGGTTTATTAAGACTGTAGCTGCCAGTTTAACATACACTTTCACCGAACCAATCAAACGAGACAACGTCCAAGGAGATACCGAATTGGACGGTGCACAAATTTAGGACGTGCTATAAAGCACAATGAATACGCAGTTTGACATTTTCATCGACATCCCTAGCTGCAGTAAGGTCGATAAATTGTCCTTAGGCTTCAGGAGCCCGGCATTGGTTGTAAGTTGGTGGAGCCTACCCTCGGACCAACAGCAACTAAAAAGGTACAAGTTATGTCGTGTCGTGAGGTGTGCATACTTAACTTTAGTTAAGTTTAGGAAAACGGGAGAAATAAACACCCCGCGGGTGCTGTCAATGAACGTATCTTGAATCATTGTTGCTAGTCCCATAACTGCAATGTTTGTAAACCATGCTGGACAATCAGTGCTATACTAGCGACCTAGAATACATGAATACAATAGCGTTTATCGCCAATGATCCAACATGTAAACAATATCGAAACATCAATGTGTTCCCCTCTTTTCCGGTTTTTGTTCGAGCACACGCAAAAGCACCATACGTCATGTACTATATTTAGCGCTACGCCTCAATACTGGCGAGTGCTATACGTCACTGTACTGTCAAAATAGATGCAGAAGCATCCAATGTCTTCTTCGTGAAGCCGACAATTTTGCAACATTTAGTTTCATTCGTTTCACTCAGTGATTACTTCAATCGTAGCGCAAAGCTGCTAAGCAGAAATTTTATTACCGCAATCAGTGGGCGTAGCTAGGCATACGTACATGTGGAAGGACAATTCTATATACACTGTATATGACGCACCCTAGGCCCCGAGCTTGGGGGCTGGGTCCCCATAATTCTGGTGGAGGCCTGGAGATTTTACAACCCAATATTTTGACAAAAGGGTGCAGTTGAAGGTTTTGGTGAATTCAAGACCTGGGTTGCACTCGAAGGGTTTTGGTGAGCCTCAGATCCCCCCCCTCCAATATTCGTCACATCCTGACGCCTATGTAGAGGGGATCTTATTATTATTACAGGACACCCATCTCTGATAAAAAAAAGTGGATTGTAAACCTTTAGTGTAGCATAGCAACAGTTAGTGCTGCCTGGATATCATGTTTCTTTCTTGCTCAAATTGTCCTAGTTCTACAACGCATTCCACTTCACTGCTGTAGCTGTGAGACTACAGAGGCTGCACCATTGGCTGCCGGTACAACGACACACTGTTTGACCTTGTGGCCACATTGATGGACACGTAAATTAATAGGATGTCTCCATTTAGCTTCAAGAAATGTATGTTTATTATTGTTGTGCATTGGCTTTCCAGTTTCCCAAAGCTAGATCTAGGTAGTTAAGCTACGTGTCATTCTCGAAGGTGACAGTGAGAAAACCTATTCTTCTTCGTCAATAGCATTCCCATGTTTTTTACTCTTGACCACCACTTCTCCCACTTGACCACCACTTTTCCCACTTGATCACCACTTCTCCCACTTGATCACCACTTCTCCCACTTGACCACCACTTTTCCCACTTGACCACCACTACTCCCACTTGTCCATCACTTCTCCTACTTGACCACCACTTCTCCCACTTGACCACCACTTCTCCCACTTGATCACCACTTCTCCCACTTGACCACCACTTTTCCCATTTGATCTCCACTTCTCCCACTTGACCACCACTTCTCTCACTTGAACACCACTTCTCCCACTTGACCACCACTTCTCCCACTTGACTCCCACTTGACCACCACTTCTCCCACTTGACCACCACTTCTCCCACTTGACCACCACTTCTCCCACTTGACTACCACTTCTCCCACTTGATCACCACTTCTCCCACTTGACCACCACTTGACTCCCACTCGACCACCACTTCTCCAACTTGACCACCACTTCTCCCACTTGATCACCACTTCTCCAACTTGACCACCAGCTACATAAACAGACGTGTAGAAAAAGGCGAAACACAACGGCGTTCTATGCAACGGAAAGTCGGCGGGGTACTCACTATATTCCATAGGTGGCGCCACCGTTCGCAATAGTAATCCTAGCTAACATCAGATGGCAGTAGGGGCTGCGACATGTCGCTACAAAATCGCCCTTGCAGTGTCCGTGCACACCATTGCGACCGACCTTACAACTTGTCGCCGACCAAGCACATCCTCGACAGGTGTCCATGTGCCACGTCGGCAATGTTGTTTGGTCACGGGCGGTCTTTACTGACTTCATAGTGGCTGCGTGCTTCTGTTAGTTTCGCCCCATAGAGGTAGTCACACATTGATAAATTGATACAAGTGAATGATGACATAAATAATATGCTTTGCCTAGACACCGGCTTGCCTCCCGGCTGTATACCAACGGCAGCAGCTTCGTAGGGCTGCCTTCGTGTAGTAACTTCATTCTGTGTCATCAAAGTTATGATACATTGTTACAAGTTAGTGATGAAATGTTCTTTGTCAAGGGGTACAACGTTATCAGGGCTTCCATCGACCACTGTCTTAAATGGAATTTTTGGTTTGACAAATTGATGTGGAAGCACGTGCGTACGTGCGTATGTGCGTACAGCTAGCTACGCCCCTGGCAATAACATCTGGTACAAAACACTTCTTCCGGCTTCTGGGTTCCTGCATTAAACGTTAATTATACGTTCTGTATTACGTTTCCGGTCATTAGCGCAAAAATAACATTGTGCGTGCATGTTCTAAGCTCGTTACAGACGACACACCAGCGGCTGTGGCAGTGAACGACCGTTGGTAAAACGAGTTTGTGTAAAGCTTCGTAGGTACATTTAATTATATATATATATATATTATAATTAAATATATATATATATCATATATATATATTATTATTAGCCATACATTATTCACATATCTGCATAGCTATTATTGTATCTTACTTTAACATTATTAAGTGGAATGTTCTGTCATCGACGACACCTTATTTCACATACTCCAATCAGCACAATTTGATGTTCAGTTGTTAAATCGGTAAATGGATGTGCGTTTATATAATGTGTCGTCGATGACAGAACGTTCCACTTAATAATGTTAAGGTAGGTAATATGGATTCCACCAAAAATCTTTAGTTTTCAACACAGATCAACCATATTTGGTATGCAGATACATACCAACATAGTTAAGGTTTTTTTTCATGTTTCGCATAAATGATGTATCCAATATGGCCGCCATAATAAGGAAAATTAGGTATTTTTGCCACGCTCTAACCAAAAACATATTCAAGTTACAAGCTTAATTTAGCACAGGGATTACTGTTATGCATATCTACTGCATGAATATCACAGAAATCAGATATGTTGTGTTGTATAAGTGAAAAAAGATTTGTTGTCGAAAAAAGACAATTTTTTTACATAATTAACGCCTATAATTCAGAAACCATTAAATATATTATGATTTATTTTAATTCATGCAGTAGATATACGCATTAGGCACTGCGGTGCAAAATATTTTGCAGTTATACCCAGTATTTATTCTACTAGAACGCAGCAACTTTAAGTACTCACGGCAAAAATGGTATTCCGAGAAAACGATAATAAGGTAATTTTTATAACCAAATTCTGCCAAAAGCTATCCGAAGAAACCTCAATATTGCCCCTTTTTATTACTTTTTCAGCTAATATACTAACTGCATGTTAAGGTAAGGATATGAAAGTACATAAATAGCAAAGAAAGTCTTTTTTTTAATGTCAAAATTCACTTTTTGAATCCATACTACCTACCTTAAAGTAAGATACAATAATAGCTAATAATGTGTGGCTAATAATAATCGGCAAGCTGGAAGATGATTGGACAGTACTGTGTGATCATTACTTTAAAAGCATAAAAAATGTATATATGACGAGTTAAATATACGTTCTATCACTTTTGGCACGCGCGTGCCTGCGAACGTGTGTGTGTGCGTGCGCGAGCGCGAATGTGTGTGTGTATGTGGTGTATTCGTGCGTGCGGGTGTGCGTGTTACTTAATAATATATAAAATGGTTACTATCTTAGCAAGAACAACTAAACGTGCACATCAGTAGCTCCCGTTTCCGAGGTCACAAATACGCCACTGATTATTTCTAAAAGAAAAGCAAAATCAACCCAATTAAATTTGAAAAAATTATTTGATCAAATTAAAAACAAATGAGAGAGCATAGTCATGTGGTGAGAAGAGAAAATAAGAGATGATTGTGTAATGAACGTGGCAATGAATATGAGGATGACCAGAACTAAGAAAGAGGAGAGGAGATGGCGAGAGCGAGGGAGAGAGAGAGAGGGAGGGATGGAGGTAAGGATGAAGGAACGGAGGGAAGGCGGGAAAGAGGTAGAGAAGAGGAGAAATCCACATGGATAAAGAGAACATCAACCTCAAATATGTTTTAAAAACGAAACTGTGACCGAACCGTAGAAAATAAAGGAAGTTGTTTTTTTGCAACACTGAGAGCAGACTAGTATCACATGAATTGCCAACTGAAGTATGATGAACAGTGAACATCGTGCGTATTATACCAGGAATTTTACCTATCTACTGCTAATTAACTTCGTAGCTAGGTCTATTTTGCCTGTCAAAAACGCACAACGCCCGATGGATGCACCGCACGTGAAATTGGTCGACTAATTGCATAGATGTTATTCTTCAGGCGAATAATCGTGTGATTCTCCGTGACAACTAAATGGATGCCCATACTTAACTGGAGTCAGTCTTTCATCTGAGGTCGATTAGCGAACGTTACAAGGATGCTGACCAACGCGTCGCCAAGAAATGTATGTAATAACCAAACTTGTTTGATGTCGCTTTATGCCTTTCCCATCACCTGCGCTACGCCAATTGGTGGTTGGCGTGTTCATGTAGGTTTGCAGTCGCTGCTTCAAGCCACAACCTTTGCAAGCTCCTGCGGCTGATGCCGTAAAGAGACCACGAAAGACACACCTGTTTAATCAGGTATATTATATTAAATTAGTTGGAGTTTTTATAACGTTGACAATTTAGTGAGTTTTTATGTTTAATTTGATTCTATTGATTTTTGCATGAAGAACTTGTTTTGTTTTTGTTAATTAAAGAACACCGAAAGGAAAACGCCTGTAATCAGTTGGGGCTGCAAAAGGCACTACATACATACATGTGATTGACTGATTAACCATATGGTGTGTATCGGTTACAATTCTGTATATTATATATACGTATACTATCACCTACAAACGTAGATAGTTCTCCTATAAACTGCTCCTCAAACGTAGATAGTTCTCCTTTAAACTGCTCCTCAAACGTAGATAGTTCTCCTTTAAACTGCTCCTCAAACGTAGATAGTTCTCCTTTAAACTGCTCCTCAAACGTAGATAGTTCTCCTTTAAACTGCACCTCAAACGTAGATAGTTCTCCTTTAAACTGCTCCTCAAACGTAGAGAGTTCTCCTTTAAACTGCTCCTCAGACGTAGATAGTTCTTCTTTAAACTGCGCCTCAAACGAACTCCATGATCTAGAAACGTCATTTCGTAAAATTACACACTTTTTACGACTGCATACTTTATTGTTTTACAAGCGTAATTAACACAGATAGCGAGCGTATCAGGCCATTAAAGGCGTCTTCATATAATCACATAGAATGTTAGATATAAACGTCAGGCTCACACAGCACCTGTGACACGTAGTTCCAACTTCCATGTCAATGTGTCGTGTCATTGTGTTACTCGGAAGAGCTTACTATAGTCATTGTCGTGAAGTTCCTCTGAGTTTAGTATTAGCAGGTTATACATTTTCCAGTGGTTTCTGGTCTGTTTCTGGTTATAGAGTTAATACATACTATTGAGAAGCCACCATTACACAAAATACGCAGACTTAATGCTGCTTCATCTGGCTGCTGCAGTTACTATCGAGTTGGGTGTTGGAATGATGGACGCAAACCGACCATCCCTAAACGCCAATATGTCGTCTGTGACTATGTGTCACGTGTAGCTTACGCCAATACAAGTATACTAGTCGTACAAAACAATCGTGCATCGTAATAATAATATACCGTGGTCACATATATCTGAAGAAACGTTTGCGAATATGATCCGTATTCTATATGTGTGACACATATTTCATTTAATCCATTAAAAGGATATTTAAGAAGTTGGTTGTACTGAATACTTACACATACAGACGTTGAAAATACGCATTACTAAAACACTTTCTTCGTGTGCGCGTGCGTTCGTGCGTGTGCGCGTGCGTGCGTGCGTTATTTTAGGGACAAAGCAGTCCAATATATTCCTTCTCGTATATCAGCCCCGCATTGATTGCCTATGAAATGCACGCCTGCGGTCGTTTTAGCATTAAGAGGTATTCCAATCATTTGTCGGCTGTCCCGTTTTATACGAAACTGCATCGGTCGCATTCAAGACCTGCCATTGTCATTAACCAATATATTTTATGTCACTAACATAAAAAGCTATTCCAAATTTACGTCCCAATAAAATGGACGGTCGTAGCCGGTATCGGAACGGGTTGGGCTGGGAAATGAAAGCTGTATATTGTGAAGCAGGCGGAATCTCAGTTCCCTACAAGGAGCAGAGCACAGTTGACTTTCCCATTAGTGGCTTCTTTTCAGCCATTGCTTCGTGCAACTGATATGCTGAAGAAGTCTCTTCAAAATCACACATCTATAGTTCTTTTATCACTCATATATGTGCATGTAGCCATGCGATACTGCATCCATGCGTATTATGGGTAGAAAATGACAAAAACAAATCAAAACATGCATACAGATCTATCTGTTCTTCCAATGCTCTCTCAATCAGTGTTCGTAGGATGTACATTGCCATACTTGCACCGTTATCTTCTACAAATTCACATTGTTCATCAGTACTCTCCGGCTTTATTTTGTTTCTCATCCTGGCCATTATAATTTTAAGCAACATCTTGGTGAAGTGACTCATGACACAAATTGTACGCTGTAGTTCACATTCAATTGCACCTGGTTTCTTTGGTATTGCTACAAAAATAGTTATTGATAAATCAGTTGGGATTCTTCCGCTGTCATATATTTTGTTTAATAAATCTGTCACTATATCAATACCAAATTCATCTAAACACTCAATCATTTTAATGGTCACATTATCTAGTCCTGCAGCTTTCTCTTTTTTCATTTATCTGATGGCTTTTCAAACCTCATCCTTCAATATAGGAGGCCCATCAAAGTTCTTCTTAATTGATGGTTTTTCACCCCTTTCATCATCGTACAGTTCACCAATATATTCTGACCATCTCGAGTATTTCGTCTTAGTCCATTATTATGTTTCCTTCTTTGGATTTCAGGCAACCTGTAGCTGAGCATGTGATTTCTCTTATTCTAGCATGCATGTATTTTATGTCGTGCTTATGCTTCTGTTCAATTTCTTTGCATTATTCATTAAGCCATTCCTCTTTCGCTTGATTACATTTGGCTATTACATATTTGTTCATTGTTACATACGCATCACGATTTTGCTTAATTTTCCTCCTTTCGTCCATCAAATTTAGAATATCATCAGTCATCCCTTTTTTCTTTGCTTTTCTGTGCGATTGATTCGTTCATTTGTTTCCATTGGTCGTCCACATCTTGAATGCCATTCAGAACATTGAATCTGTTTTGAACTGCTACGTTGAATTTCTCTTTGATAGCTGAGTCTGACTTTCGTACATTCATGTCCAATGTAATGTACCTTGTTGCTGTTTTCATTTTCTTCATGCAGTTTCAGTCGGAATGTGGCTCGCACTAGCAAATGATCAGAATCGCAATCTGCCCCGGGAAAGGTATTTGATTTGCCACCAGTAGGGCATTTGTAAACCTTTATTGACTAGACTCTAATACATGTGATTTCGTGTGCGATCTGCTGGACTTTGCCAAGTCCAACGTCTTCTTGGGTGTTGTTGGAACCAGGTGTTTCCTACAATCATGTCATGAGATTGTGCCCACTCTATTAATTTATCTCCTCTCTCATTTCTGCTCGCCAGGCCATGTGGTCCAACTATGTCTTCACATCTTTCCCAACCAATTTTAGCATTAAAGTCTCCCATAATTAATACAATCTCCTATGATTTGCAATGCGAGTTTGCCAATTCAAGATGAGTGTAAAATGTTTCGTGCTCTTCATCAGATTTGTTTGCGGTTGGTGCATACGCTTGTATGATGTTAATGTTAAATGGTTTGCCACTGAGTTTCACCAAAAGGATGCGATCCGATATGGTCCAGTATCCTATTATACATTTTGCTCTTTCTTCATCAAACATAAGTCCAACTCCCCTTTCATGTTTATTGCCTCCTGAGTAAATGATTGTATACTTATTCAATGTCATCAGTCCTGCCCCCGGTAGGAAAAGCACGAAACTTGGCACATAGTTAGAAGTTATAAAGACAAAAATATTTAGACCCCGGGCATCTCTGAATTCGCCTTGGAAGCCGTTGGCGACCATTTTTTAAATGGCCGCCAATCACATCTTGAGTCATCATATCTTGAGAACTGCATTATACACAGCTGTTATGTTGGACTAAAATATACATTTTCGGAGGCAGATACTTCAAATAGTTTACCTGTGACCTTGTCCGACATTCACATCCGCCATTTCTAAAGATGGCGGCCATCGACACTATTGTCCGTTATCTCATGAACTTCGTCACCTAGAGCATGTTGGTGTCAAAATAAAGTAGTGTGGAAAGTGATTTCAACGTACTCAATTATATTTTGCATTTGACCTTTGCTGACATTCATATCCGCCATTTTAGAAAATGACGGCCGACAAAACAAAAAAAATCATTTATTTCCATACCTTACGAAATACATCGCATACAGCTTTTGCTTTTGTGTCAAAATGTAAGTTTTTTTCTGGGGTACCGATTTCAAATATTTTACTTTTGACCTTGTCCGACATTCATATCCGCCATTTGTAAAAATGGCGCCCGTTACACCAATGTTTCCATATCTTCAGAAGTACATGACATAGAGCAGTATGATGCGGAAATGTATGTTATTGAAGGTAACGATTTAAAATTATTAACTTTTGACCTTGTCCGATATCCATATAGCCGACATTTGTAAAGATGGCAACCTTCAACAAATGTATGTTTATATTCAAAAAGGTATCTGATACTCACGTTTATGGTGCTTCACATTTCTCGCCACATTTGCACATTTCAGTGCGGCACAGTTCCGCCTTTCTGCATGTGCAGTTATTCTGCTTACAGCCTTTCAGGCAGCCACACATCAACAGTTCCCGACAGGCTTGCGAGGCTTGCTGTAATGTTGTCCACCACGGTGTCCAACTCTCTCCTCGTGGTGTCCATCCCCACCCCAGTGGAGATGGTATGTCTGGCACTGGATGATATAGGTTTGTTGTCCCCCAAGCTTGGTGTGTTGAAGCAGTGCGGAGCGTGTCGTTGGAATGTGATTGATTTGTTTCCCTTTCTGCGTGAACAGTTGCCTTCTAGTTTCATCCACATTCACTTGACACCTTGTTCGGTCGTACATCAGGACGGCGAACCTCTCAATGATTGGCATTACAGTATCTACATCCTCATGCATCTGACAAAGGTGCAGAATGCGTCAGTAGCTTCCGGGGAGGCATTATATGTGTCACACGCACTTTTCGTTCCCTTATTTTTTTAAAGGTGATATTGTCGCATCCGGTAAACGCGTGAAAAAAGGAAGACTTTTGCACTTCCTCGGTCCAAGCAAGCGTGATATCGCGTGAGCAGCTATGTATCTGGATTTATTTTGAGTACCAAACGCTACTCACAATGAATCCAGTGAATCTCTCAGCAGGGTGAAGGTAACGTCCGACAGAACAACAACGTCACTGTCTACATGGCGGATCATGATATTCTTGTAACCACACAAATCATGCCATTGTCTTGGCAGGGGCGAGTTGAGCTCCACACGACGCCGAACACCCTTTCCCCTCCGTTGCCTTGCATGTTCTTCCAGGCCTCCAGATCTGTAGACATACGTCTCAGACAATGTCAACACGCTGTGTACTGCAGAGCTGAGACATAACATATGCAGCAAATTCATCTGTTCGATATTGGCCCAATTCTGCTGAAGTTCGCGGCTTCAACATGTTGACGGCTGCTGCACCATCAATGACAACAACATCAATGCATGGAGTCGTCGGACAAATGTTTGGTTGAGCAGGAACAACTTTCTCCAAACAGCATGTAACATCTGCCTTCGTTCCAGTGCGCAACTTCCCATCACGTGACAGCGACGGTGGACATGCTTGGTTCTCTTGTGAGAAGAACTCTGCAACACCACGGTTTATCACTTGACAAGCGACATAGCACTGGGAAAATAATGAGCAATCACTTGGGAGAGACGGCAGTTGGATCTTTGAGTTAGATTTCTCTCTTTCGGACGATGTTGCAAAGTTTGTTTGTCTTGATCGGATCTCCAAGAGGTTTGGTGCAACCTGTCAGCCGCTCTTTGACAAATGTGGTGTACTGCCTCTGGCCAATCTCTTCAATTGTCATCACACTGTCAACAACACTCTCTTTCCTATTGATAGATGGCTTAAGAACTGTTTAGTGCTATCTGAGGTGCAGTCAGGGCTCGGTTTTTATTGGATAAAGTGGTTTCGGCGGGTGCCATTTTTACACTGGTGGATACGAATGTCGGAGAAGGTAAACATTTTTATATTTGAAAAATCGCTATCCCAACCCTTCATTATGGAAACATTGGTTTTGAAGGGCGTCATATTTAAAATGGAGGATTCTAATGTCAGAAAAAAAGTCAAATGAAACCTGTTTGATAAATGTGAGATCCAAATCTGATTAGCTATATTTTAACTCCAACATAACTCCTCTACGTGGCGTAGTTTTTAAAATATGGGTAAATTCGTTTTCACATCCGCCATCTTTTAAAATGGCTGACATGTATGTCGCTAATTTACATATGTGATGGTGTTACCCCGAAAGATCTATATTTGGACACAGAAATAACAGCTGTATAGTTAATGTAGGATGTAGTTCCTGAGGTATGGAAATAATTGGTTTTGATGGCCGCCATTTTCTGATATGAATGTCAAAAATGGTCAAATACAAAACATAATTGAATAAATTGAAATAACTGTCCACCCATCTTTAATTTTGACACCAACATTATGGCTCTAGCTAGCGTAGTTCATAAGATATAGGGATAATAATATCAATGGCAGCCATCTTTAAAATGACGGATGTGAATGTTGGACAAGGGCACAAGTAACATATTTGAAATAGCTGCCTCCGGATACAGTTTCATGCTTTTATTTTTAAAAATGCATGATTTTTTCATTTATCTGCCGTACCCTGTCTATATAACTTCACACATTTCCGTTATATTTATTCTCAATCTTATCGTTTCTTGTTTGATGTTTTCAAATTTTCCTTTCTGATATACAGTTCTTACATTCCATGTAGCAATATTCAAAATATTTCTGTTGCGCACAGTAGCTGGATGACTATCTGGTGTCACCTGTTGCATATGACTATCCCTACCGAGCGAGGTGGTCCTGTCTGACTTACAACCGTTCACGTCGTTACCTTTATTTTCTGTGATTTTATGGGTCATGATTGTCTTGGGAAAGATACACAAGTGGTTTCCCATTGCCCGGTTTTTGATTTGGTTTACTCCAAAGAACAGTCACTCACTCACTCACACACTCACTCACTCACTCACTCACTCACTCACTCACTCACTCACTCACTCACTCACTCACTCACTCACTCACTCACTCACTCACTCACTCACTCACTCACTCACTCACTCACTCACTCACTCACTCACTCACTCACTCACTCACCCACTCACCCACTCACCCACTCACCCACTCACTCACACACTCCTCACTCACTCACGCTCTCACGCACTCACGCACTCTCGCACTCACTCACTCAATCACTCACTCACTCACGCACTCCCTCACTCACTCACTCACTCACGCACGCACGCACGCACGCACGCACGCACGCACGCACTCACTCACTCACTCACTCACTCACTCACTCATTCACTCACTCACTCACTCACTCACTCAATGGCGTTAATTTGACACAATGATGCTGCTCGAAGCAACATAGGCTGTCTTATACTAAGTCGACACCGCGAGAGCGACACATAGAATCCCACACAGACAAATAGAATGAAACCAAAGCGGGCGTCTTACTTAAATGTACTGTACCAACAGTTTTCAAACTATAGTTTTTAAAATTGAAAACAGCTTAAGTTTAGTAGATAATTTATATTTAATGACATATATTTTCGCTCTATCCGTCACATGTCCGTGACAACAGGAATAATACACACTATTGTTTACAGTGGTTTACTTTGTAAGTGCGTCAGTATAACCAAGCAGCAGATTATCAGTCAGCAGCACTTGCGTCAATACATTACTCGTCAACAGACTGCGCAGTCGCGTCTAAAGAGTATTCAATCAGTCACAGAGTTGCAGTAGCCTATTGCGAATGCACAACATCGTGCTGCTGATACGGAAACAAAACACCTGTCACTGATAATACAAATTATTCGGCCAGCGCCCATTATTTATGTGCGAACTATAATGGTGATTATCACATGGTAGTACGCATCCGTGCATGCAAATACGCACGCACGACGCACCCACGCACGTACACGCGTGTGATGAAACGATTCGTGATAACAATGTCGTTTGACAATATCAACCGCCGATAGGTTTTACGATATTGAAGAAATCAATCGCATTTACGATTTGCTTATATAGCACAAATACACCAAACCTCCCAGTTGAAGCCAATCAAAGGCAATCGTTTGGATTTCTCTGTTCCACAGAACGTCTACAACTGAAACTGTGAAGACATCACAGCAAACCCCAGTTGCAGCCACCATGTTACCATTATAGATCTTAAAACAAATACATTACGAACGTATATAATAACCTGAATTACACCTGATCAGGTCATAGGGTAATCGCCTTCTGACACCACAGTCCGTGTGTTCCCACTGCGCATTTCCGTCAGAAGTCGGACTGTCTGACGTGAGTTGAGTGACCTAATTTTCGGCGAGCTTGTCGCCGTCTGAATGTGTGAGCCCCTTCGACTGGTACGACACAGTAACCGATCGAAGCGTAGCCGATAGTTCTGACTGAAGACACTATACAATATGGGATTCGCAGCAGAGTTGACATATCCTAATGTCATGATGAGCACAAGATACGCCCAGTTGACTTTGAACGGCTCCTGGGATATGATGTCGTAGAACAGGGGTATCTGACTGGGAGCGAAACTAAGGAAGTACACCAGCACGCTCGCGATCAACATCTTCACGACGCCCTTCCGGGCGCGCATGTGCTGTGGCTCCTTCCGGTTGCGCGGCGACCCGCTGTCACGTGACAGCTGATCGACGTTGCCATAATGCTGATACAGCATCCGTCTTGCGACGAACAATCTCTTGCCGATGATCGTGTAGAGAACGACTTGGACAAGAATGGGACAGAGAAAGAAGAGGAGAAACTCGGATGACTTGAAGACGATATCGTGGTAGAGACGGTGGTTGTGGGGCACCACCATGAGGCAGAGATTGACGGGGAAGCGAGGCGAGGGTCGCGTGACGGTGTTGTAGACGACGGTCGGTATGCCGAACATGAGGGAGGCGTGCCAAAAGCCTCCGATGGCCGACAAGATCCGTCGTCGACTGCAGTACAGGTGGGCCTTGATCGGGTGCACGATGGCTATGTACCTACAACGATACGCCGACATTAATTATCAATTAATGAATATAATGTTCTTAAAGGTGACATGAACTGGTTGAAAAACATTATAGTTAAATGCAATATATCTAAAATAAGTCCATAATGTTGTAAAACAAATATTTTAAAACTTATGGTAATAAAATTACACAAGTAAGAATGTTTCATCACAGAACGTTGGGGCCCTGGAACCGACGACCCTCTGACGACATTGAGCAAATGAATGTATTGTTGCTATGCATTTAAAAGAAGGCTGTATGATCCTAGTTTTTCAATTATTAATAAATATAATGTTTTTAATACTATATTAGCCATGTTGAGTATATGCTGCCTGCCAAATCGTGGTTAATAAGTCCATAATAAAGTTCGCAATATGACGTTACGACCCCGGTACATGTTCAAATAGTAAATAATACATACAGTTTCAAAACAAACATCATTGGCAATACGACCGGGTCAGGCTGAGTTAGTTGTAAAACCCTTTTCTGTTAAAAAATGTTCCATTTTCCCACGTTCAACAGACATACTTTACTGTTACAAATTACTACACCCGCTAATTCCGGGTTTACGAACAGACTGGCTCCCATCAACAGTAAATATTATGATAGCTTGTATCTAAATGTCGTTTTTATATAGTCTAAGTTGTATATATTCTAAAATATTTACCGCCTAGACATTTTTGAGATCCACGATTATTAAAACCACAACTGTATTGTTAAAGTGACAGTCCTCACATCCCAAAGAACGATCGAGCCATATGGAAAAGGCTATCTATGCTCCGGTCACAGCCGATCAGAGGTGATGATGACGGGTGCTACATGATTTCGGTTATTTTCAAAACCCATAACATATGTCTATCTGAGTTGTTATGCCGTGGATATAGTTGTCACAGCCAAGCGCAGCCGACACAAGCTAAGGACAGCGACATGAGACACGTAATGTCCTAAGACAATCTGATTAATGCCAAAGAAGCCTTGTTAGGAGATAAGTAGGCGACATGAAACCATTCGGCGGAGCTCAGTACTTTCACACATGACACAAAGAAAATCTCCTCAAGTAATCATAATCTGGTCATTTGGACCATAAACTCGGTGAGTTTATTGACGTCATCCTCCTGACGTCACTACACTTATTAGCACACCTGGAGCCTACAAACACAACTACCAAAACTATCAGTCCAGCTACTAACACTGCTCTATTAATCAGCGATGCTCATCAAAAACGAAAATGTTAGTTGTTTGGTTATTCATTTTTTCCTTGGACAAACTGTGTGATGCGCCATTTTGCAGATGTCGCCACTGCGGTATTACGCTCGATATACTTTATCTGAAATCTTACAATAATCGTGCTTATGTATGGCATGTATGTATATATTTATGAATATATGTATGTATGTATGTGTCTATGTATGTATGTATGTGTGTATATATGTATTCATGTATTCATGTATATATGCATGTATGTATGTATGTATGTATGTATGTATGTATGTATGTATGTATGTATGTATGTATGTATGTATGTATGTATGTATGTATGTATGTATGTATGTATGTATGTATGTGTGTATATGTGTATGTGTGTATGTATGTATGTGTGTATGTACGTATGTACGTGTGTACGTGTGTACGTGTGTACGTGTGTACGTGTGTACGTGTGTACGTGTGCACTTGTGCACGTGCGTGCGTGCGTGCGTGTGTGCGCGCGTGCGTGCGTGCGTATGTATGTATGTGTGCGGGCATGTTAATGTTTTCCGCTTAGACGGCTTGAACTTCGAGCGCAACATTTTCAGGGATTAATTTACGTCCCCATTGGTTGGACGTAAATCTATACTTTTTAAAAAATACCCAAATATGTAAAAATTATCATCTTTTAACAAGATTTTAACAAGATTTAACAAGATTGCCAACCAGAAAATTACTCTGGATGGCAGTTGGACAAGGAAGCCTTTTGGCTTATCGAGAGTCCAATACTTTTTATCTACATGTATCCCGCCTTTTTAAGGTGTGTGTCGATTTTATTTTTAAACATATTCACGCTACTAGCACCAACACAATCAGGAGATAATCTGTTCCATTCATTTACAGTCCTTTGTGAGAATGAGAACTTTCTTATATCTAATCTACACTGCTCCTTTACTAATGTAGCTTCATGTCCTCTGGTCCTTCTATCTTTCTTAACTGAGAAAAAAATGTTTCTATAAATATTTTCATAACCATTCAATATTTTAAACACTTCTATGTGATCTCCTCTCAATCTCCTGGTCTCTAGTGTTGTTAAACCACATTCTTTTTAGGCGTATTTCGTAACTAAGATCCCTCAGATTTTGTATCATTTTAGTCGCTCTCCGCTGTACTCTTTCTAGCATATCTATGTCCTTCTTGCGATATGGCCGCCATGCTTGTATACAATATTCTAAATGAGGCCTCACTATTGTTTTGTACAGCGGTACTATGAATTCTTTTTTCTTATACGCTATATTTCGCCTAATTAATCCAAGGATTTGATTTCCCTTTGACGCTGCAATTCCGCACTGCTCTGAAACCTTCATATCAGCACTAATGGTTAACCCTAAGTCCTTTTCTTTTACAGTAGTACTTAGAACAGTACCCCCCATTTTATAGTTTACCTCTTCATTCCCATGACCTGTGTGGAGGCATTTACATTTCCCAAAATTGAACAGCATTTGCCACTTTTCAGACCATTTGATCAACCTATCAAGATCATCTTGTAAATGCTGTCTGTCTCCATAACTTTTAATCCTTCTAAACACTTTTGTATCATCCGCAAATTTTAACACCTTGCTTGTTATATCATCGTCCAAATCGTTGATATATATTAAGAATAATATAGGTCCTAGTACTGATCCCTGTGGTACCCCACTCAATACCGATTTCCAGTTTGAAGCCTCCCCATCAACTACTACACGTTGTCTTCTGTCATTCAGCCATTTTTCTATCCAGTTTATTATACCATTTCCTATGCCATGGGCCTTTAGCTTAAGGAGTAATCTTTGATGTGGTACTTTGTCGAAAGCTTTTTGAAAATCTAAATAGATGATATCTACTGGTGATCCCTCATCTACCCACCTAGTGATGTCTTCCAAAAAACATAACATATTTGTTAAGCATGACCTCGCTTTTAAAAACCCATGTTGAGATGGGTTTATCAAGTTATGTTTAACAAGAAAATCCACCATGTGATCTTTAATTAGTCTTTCTAATAATTTGCAAATCACTGATGTTAAACTCACTGGTCTATAGTTCTCTGACTTGTTTCTCGAACCTTTTTTAAATAACGGTATAATGTTTGCCTCTTTCCATTCTAAAGGAACCACTCCCTCTTCTAATGACAAATTGAAAACTGTTGCAAGCGGTGCGCTAATTTGTTCTACAATTTCCAATAGTAGTTTGGGCGGAATCCCGTCCACTCCAGGTGATTTATTATCCTTCATAGCCCTTATTTTCTTAGCTACCATTTCCGAGGTTACAACTAACTGTCCTAAATAGTCTGAATCTGCCCCCTTGAACTTAGCCTCTGGTACTGGCAGTGAACTAATATCTTCCCTGGTAAACACTGAACTAAAATACTCATTCAGGTCTTCTGCCATTAAGAATCCCTCTGATATTGTATTTCCAGCACTATCTTCTAGAGGACCGACCTTATCCTGAACTTTCTGTTTGCTTCGAATATACGCATAAAAACTCTTACTGTCATGTTTTATATTACTAGCTAATTTTTTTTCATAGCTTCTCTTTGAATTTCTAATTTCAGCTGTAGCTTGATTAAGTGCTTCTTTATAAATGTTGTAGTCTTCATCATTTCCAGTACATCTATATGACTTCCACATCATTTGTTTATACTTAATTTTTCTAATGGCTTCTTTCGATAAGTGTTTCTTTTTAGACCGTTTCCCTTGTTTTTTGAAAGGTACAAATTTATCGACTATGCACTTAATTTCACTATTTAAGATATTCCAGCATTCGGTTGCTGTCTTATTCTTCAGTGTGTTATTCCAGTCTATCTTTGCTAAATATTTCCTCATGTCCTTATACCTTCCTTTGTGGAAATTTCTCCTATACTGCTTTTTACTATTCCTTTCTGATTTTACTTTGATGGTAAAATGTATCTGGTTGTGATCACTACTCCCCAGTGGCTCACATATCTTGACATTGTCAACTAATTCTTTCTGTGAGGACAAAACTAAGTCTAACACCTTCTCTCCCCTGGTTGGTTCTAGCACATGTTGAGAAAGGAAACTATCTTGTACTAAAACTAAAAACTTGTGGTCCTCACTCCCCATACTCTGTAGAGATTTCCATTGTATATGCCCATGGTTAAAGTCCCCCATAATAATACAGTTCCGTTTGCTTACTTCCCTTATAGCGTTTTGTATTTTTACATTATCTTCTATGCTTATGTTTGGACTTCGATAAACTAACCCAACTGTTAACGTTGAGTTTCCTGTAACTATGTTACACCAAACAGCTTCTCCGCAATCTGCTTCTCTTTCTAATTTTATTTCATAAGCCTGGATAGATTCTTTAATATATAAAATAACTCCACCTCCCTTTCTTCCTATTCTATCTTTCCTAAACATTACATATCCTGTTAGTCCCAATTCGGCATCTGATATATCAGTGGTGGCCCACGATTCGGTTATACCTATTATGTGAGGGTCAATATCTTCTACCATAATGTTTAGTTCACTTCTTTTGTTTACTATGCTCCTTGCATTTAAACAAATGCATTTATATCCTGATTCAGAACAGTTTTCCAGGCTGTTCTTTGCCGATTTATTTCTGCTGTCTTTATCTATGCCTCCAGTTTCAGGCTTCTCTGTGAATCCCCCCTGCGAATCTAGTTTAAATAGATGCAGCCTGTCCCACTGTCAACAGATTGCAGCAAGTTCTCTGAGAAAACTGCTGCCCCCTTTCCACTTAGATGTAGGCCATCTCTCATGTACATATCTTCCCTCCCAACAAAGTATCCCCATAAATCTACGAATCCCACCCCCTCTTCTTTACACATCTGCTCAACTAGTGCGTTGATCGCCATCCTCTTGCAGTTTCTATATGTCGGCCCCCTTCCTCCCATTACTGGCAAAATTCCTGAAAGGATAATCTGTTCTACTCTTGTCTTCTTTAACTTCTTCACTAACTGTCTGTACTTCTGAACTATCCCAGTTGTTCCCTCCCTCTCTGCGTTATTTGTCCCTACATGTACTAGTACAGACCCTCCCTTGCCATGCCCCAGTACCTTCTCTACCCTTTCAGTTACATGTTCTATCCTAGCCCCCGGTAGACAAACAACGACGTCCTCCCCCTCGCTTAGAGTCTTATCTGTCTTTCTCATAATCGAATCGCCTATAAACACCCTCTCTTTCCTCATTGCCCCCTCAATCACTGCCTCAGTGTAGCTCTTTCTACGGTTTGCATATGTCTGGTTGTAATCTTGTTCCCCTGTCTTCTGCTCTCCCGTCACAATCTCGTCCGTTCCATTCTTTCCTGACGCTGTTTCTCTTGTTACCTTTCTTCCTGTCATCGTCCCTCCCGACTTCTCTTCTGTCACATGTACTCTCACTTCCTTTCTTCCCGTCATCTTTCCTCCCATTGCATTTCCTTCTCTCCTCTCCCGTCTCTTTTTCCCTCCTACCTCTTTCTCTACGGTCACTTTCTCTCCTGCCACCTTCACACCTGTCACATTTCCTGCCGGCGATCCTCCACTTTCTTCCCCTCCGATCACCTTCCCTCCTCTCAGTCTCCTTTCCTCGGTCTTGTTGCCACTACTCTGCTCCTTCAGTTTCACAGTATTCCCAACTTTTAGCGGAGGTTAATCAGTTGTTCGGAATGCATAAGCCGTAACTTAACAATTGCATTACACATGAGTACAAGAACGCTTAATCCTTTGGTTTTTTGCGGCACTGAGCTCGGACTCTCTGAGAATATTGCCTGTGGAGACGTAATAATAATTATTAGTATTACTATTATTATTACTATTATTAGGAACAATGCGCGTGTGGCAAATCAATCAGGAAAATGGCCCCTGCGTCACAGACTTGGCAAAATGAAGTAGACATTGACACAATATTTATGCTTATGTCTACCCTCTTGCTAGTGACATAGCAATACATATATGATTTGATAATTCTACACTAACACGACTAAAAGTGTGCACCAACATGTTGGTGCACACGTCTTTTGGTGTCGAGATTTATATTGCCTTTACACGTGTAAAAAGGACACAAAACGATAAAACATTATCGTGATGTAAACCTGCTAAGCACTCAATCCTGATTCAGTGAAATATATGGTGATCGGTAAAGATTAAAGGATTTAACTGCCATCCGTCCAATAAGTGCCCATTACTGGCATCTAAGCTTACGTTGGTTTTCATAAAACGATTAATGCACTATAAATATTTAAATGTGCAGTGTGTGAATAATATAAGTCATATGTGCGGTCAGAGAAAAAAGAATGCGTACCTCTGTTAACGTTCTTAAAATTGAATTTGATTTTTAGATCACATAACATGCGGAAGTGTGAATATCCTTGTGCTGTAGTAGTCCAGTCATTTTAGCATATGACCTGCCACAAATTGCAACAGAAAGTTTTTCAAGTATTTTATATTCATGAATATATTCTGTGTAACATACTAAAAATAGAAATAAATTGTGGGTGGGAAAACCCCCCAAAAATGCATAAAACCAAATTGCCACCATGTATAATACAAATCGCCACAATTCGCAAATTATGAACGGTATAATGATCAATTACGGTTCTTTATCGAAATAGTTGGTATCCGACAATTCAAAATAAACAAAAAACAACCATTCTTTACGATTCGGGATATGTCCACTACGAATAGCACTTAAATGACTTAAATATTGATATATGTACATTTTATCAAAGCAAATTAATGTATGTTAGATATCGTGAAATATTTGTCCAGGAATTTAAGTTGTAATAATTACCTTGTTTAATCGTTATTATATGTCATCGTTGTCGGTGTCTTTGTAATCATCGAACGCCACTTTTTGTGAGTTACTGCACCCAGATCCTCTGCACTGACCACATGCAACGGAGCACTCCATGTTGGGTTTCATGCAGCTACATCTCATGCTGCTACAGTCAGTGTGGCAGTTACATCTGATCATGTGCAGTAGCGTATCAGGTGCTGGCTGCAGTTCAGTCATGATAGGAACTGTACGTCCTTCACTGCATCGCCATCCCCATCCCCATTCTTCTGGTACCATTGTACCATCATACCCATTCCATTGTTGAACCTGAAGGTATACACGCAGAGAGTGATGCTTCGCAGAGGCAGATGATGGCGGGAGACTCTCTGCTTGGACATACGACCCTTTTGTTGCCACCTTCTCGATGAACCGCCTGTGTCGCAGTATATCAAGTCCTTCTTCGTGCATTCCGTTGTAAACGCACACCAAGGCTTTCTCTCCTGCGTTTACAATGTCATCCTTCAACCTTGTGCTGAATACGGTTGCTTGCTGGTGGAAGTGATCATTGGCGATGAACTTCTTTAGGGCAGTTCCCTTCCCAATGCCATATATGTGTGAAGTGATGTCACATCCGAGAGCAGCATGGATGAAGAGAATGTTGGTGCACACTTCTGGCCCAAGCTGCTCTTTTAACACCTTTATGTTCCATAAACGATGCTTTGCAGATGTTTTCTTTGGCTCAGGATGAAAGAACACGTCATGACCATCCATGCTTGTGTGGTAGCACAATAAGACTAGAAGGTCTGTGTCATCGCCCGCGAGTACTGTGTTGATTCTGGTTGCAGATTCTACTGCTGTCTGGACTATGAGGAGATCAGCATCTTCCTGGGCGTGGCGAGTACGGCAGTTTTTCTTCTGCAAGAACACACTTAGCATGTTGATGAACCGTTGTTTGTTTTCTTTGTTTGCCAGGAAAACGTTCTTCTTCATTGTGACATACATATTTTCATCAAATACGACGGTTGTCCCAATTTGACATCGCGTTCTCCTGTGATGAACAGTGTCCTTTGTGGATGTGCTATTATATCCGTCGAACACGACAATTGCCTCTCCGTATTTGTTTTCGACGTAATCAGTGTACATACCGCAAACATCCTTGTATGTAACTAAACCAAGTGGCAGTGACCATGGAATGCGATGGATAAGTGCACCGCCATCTAGCACATACTTGACTTCACCAGTTATTTCATGTTCCTCTTGGGTTAGTTGAGCCCACATTGCAACTGCGAGTGCTGGTTTGCGTGGCTCTCTAAGCATCAGTGAGGAGTCAAATAAAGCCGGTGGATAGCTGCACAGCTCATACTTGAAAACTGCTTTCACGTTATTAGTTGCTGCTGCAGCTATGGTGAGTCGTTGGAACAGTAACTGAGGGTCCACTTGAACCATTTCAC
Organism: Escarpia spicata; assembly: GCA_963995525.1. Taxonomy (NCBI): domain Eukaryota; kingdom Metazoa; phylum Annelida; class Polychaeta; order Sabellida; family Siboglinidae; genus Escarpia; species Escarpia spicata. The sequence continues at coordinate 21,285,891 of OZ023216.1, forward strand.
CAGCAAACTTAACGGACGATTTGTTGCCCATGGTAATAGCTTGCTCTTTTTTCTTGAATGAGTACTCTGCAGCTGTTTTCCCATTCATAGATTCTAGGATTGCGTTTCCTGTGTATTTTGCCTTGTCCACGTTTACATTGTTGTCTGCTGTGACACCATTCGCAGGGTTCCGCAGGCACATGTCAGGGTTGAAAGGGTTCCTCTCATCAAGATAGGCGAGGAGAGTGTGAGTGTTCGTCATGTCACGTGCTTGCCTTGTGTTAGATATGTCCTTATTCTGCTCACCAGTATTATATCTAATATTCGATAGTTCGTGCATCGCGCAGTTTACCTCTGCACACGCCGGCATAGAAAGAAGCCGAGTGAGACGCTGATGCTCCGTCATCCCTCGTCCTGTCGTCAAACCGCCGGTCGTCTTCATACTTCTCATTAAGACCTGTTCAATTACTAGATCCGCATGGACACAGAACGGCTAATGTAATATATTATTCAAGTTTCGCCTGCGTATTATGCGACGGCGCAAACCATTTCCGGTAGTTCTTAGACGTTCTTCAAATTTCGCATGCGTGGACGATTTTAATATTTACAAATCAGTTACATGTTCTTATAAGATATAACATCAACTTTTAATAACAGTATATGACCAATTTATCAACTTACCTCACCGAGAATAGGTACCTACATATGGCATAGCAGGATTTGGCCGTGGCTCCGGGAGACATGTTACATTCCAAGGGATCATTTTGTGTTTCATCTATTTATAAAATATTCATATTAAACTACTATTACCCAATACCTGGCTGATTCAATGCACATGATACTTTTTTGTAACTGATCAGCAAATGTCAAATATGTAAGAAAACCAGGTAAGATAATCTGTACATCTAAACATCAAGTGCAGTTATGATGATTAGTAGTGTATTATGACGATTTGGGGGGGTCTACATTTTTTTGCGTTTTTGGGGGGTTTGCCCTCATCTGATTCATTTCGATTTTTTATATGTCATAGTGGATACATGACTTAGTATGTTCCACACAACGTACTTTCTGTTACAATTAGTTGAGCCTTTTGTGGCCGTAAAATTACTGGACTATAATAGGGCCTATAAAGATCAGTAAAGCCCATGAGAATAACATTTGGATTTAAGCTACACGTATTGCCAGAATGATTTTGCTATACAATCTGCATCTCCATTTAATTGCATGCCGAAGTTACCAGCGGAAATGCAATCATCGGAAAGAAAAACATGTCTCTAGATTATAATTTTAAATGCAGTATAAACCGTGCGATCTCAATCATGATACCTGTTGTTGACATTTTAGAGCAACGTATATTGTTGAACTGACAGATTATATGGGCAGTAAATTGATCTTGCTGTGAATATAGGAGGAAATAAGCAATGCGATTCATCTCAGACGTCAAACGCCGGGATTAAAGTAATCAACTACGATACGTGATACCCATTACCTTGTGTCCAGTTACTAGGTGTCTAAGCCAGCAACAGTCTAATGGATACCGCATCAACGCAGCAAACGCCTAAGGGCTTAGCGAAATAGCAAACCCACAAACCAATTAATACATGCACAAGATTGTAGGTATACATCGACTTGTTTGCATGTTGTTCTCTATCTGACATATGCCTACATTTCTTTTGATCTACTAACAATGAGTGTGACATTACATCAAAACATGTCAATAACTCGTAGGTTTCGGTTCAGCGATACATGTTCAGACACTTGATACCGGAGGACTTGACAGACGCAAGACTGCCCTGTTAGTACAGTACTAAGACCTTGTTTTGAGGACAATAGTTCAAATAGTGATACAAGCAAGACAGTTGCCAAGGTTACTCCCATGCCACTTGAACATGGCCGCCATCTTGAATTTTCATATGGCTAATCGACTGGATTTGAAGAATGTCCCTTGATTTTGATGATTTCATTAGTGTCTACATTGCAGCATTTACGTATTTTACAAAGAATTACCCCTACTAATTCTGTTCAATAACATCTTTCAAAACTATGGTACGACGGGTGAAACTAACCGTGACAAAGCCCGCCAAACTAAGAGAAGGTCATTCAACGCCATCTGTAAAGGACTAGAATACTGGAATAGTTTTAAATAATGGCTCAACGTAAGAACACGCAAAGCAAAGTACAAGAACATTGTATAAATAAACCATACTAAACCTTAGTAAGGAATACTCTGTTGTGGTATTAGCGACTCAATATATGTTAGACATGTTTATTATTACTATATCCTTTTTCTATTATATCGCATCTGTTGTCATTAAGTTACGATGTTATCAGTCTTATGTTTATTTTTTTTTCCTTTGTTTGTTTGTTTTGTTGGGAAAGAAACACTAAAAGTATAAATCGAGATACTTCTACCTCGTCCCTATTTTACTTGTGTTTGTATTCAGTATATATGTTTCGTGTATTATGTATTGTGGATTACACTCAGTCACTCGCCTAATGGGACTGTAAATGCTACAATGTCATGCTACAATTCGAACAAGACTACCTTTAATATCTACTATCCTATGTTCCTCCATTGAAATCAATGCTTAAAACGAATCAGGCCATTCTTCATTGTGTGCAAAATTGCCCGAAGCAAAAGGATGATCTGTCCCCATCACTGGATCGTTGTTGTAGTATAGGAATGGTATAGCGTGGCCGTTTCTTCTGTGCCTCCATAAGAGGCTGTCAGATAATAGTCTGCGTCATTGTTGCCGTGGTTGATCAATGTTTGGTGGACGAGTAGTAGGGAAAACCATTCAGTACAACAGGTCACTCCTAATATCTACGTGATAGTACCAAAACTATTAAAATGTATTTGCGTTTCACTTTCTAGTGAACTACAACCGGAGAACGGGATTGCCACCACCATCCCTGGGTAGTCACACAGAGTGTTATAGCAGATGTAAAATAAATCTAAAGAAATCGTTATGTTTGCTGTTATAACATAATAAGTAAAACGTAAAAGGTACGGTCTTATTTAGCACAATTTGGGTTGCTCAAAGTGCTTTACACTTTCCTCCCTGGCAGACCTGTTCAATCAAACAACATCTCAACTTCCTTAACAAACATTCAGCCACGCTGCAATTAATACGCGAAGACTATTCTCACACAAACATTCACCACCACTGTCTATAGGCATGTAGTCATTCATACAGCTGAGTGAACTGGAGCAACGTAGTGTGAACGAATTTGCCCAAGGTTCACACGGCAGAACAGGATTCGAACCCGGATTTTCTCGATTGAGAGTTCGATGCTCTAGCCATTGCACAGCTATACTCCGCAAGAGAAACAATCCTCAAGAAAAAACGTCAAGGTTGTGTGCTGGATGACGAAACAGAACTGAACTGGTGTATGCTCACATCCTGTTGTTAACCCTGATTTATTGACACGATATAGGGACACAGTCGAGACATTCAACTCGTGAAAGATGTTGCAATCGCTCAGAAGGCGATCGATCGTAGCAGATTTAGATAATAGTATACATGTAAGCTATACTAAAATTATTCCATTCGAACAAGCGTAGGAGTCAGAGCAACCGTCTCATAACATATACGAATGAGTTAGCGACTCACTCCAACGGTGTCACAACAGTTTGCTGACTGTCACATCTGGTTGTCAAATAAACAAGCTAAACGTTTCCTCCATAAACCGTTTAGACACCAACATAAATGGTTGCGATCAGTGGACAATAACAGTTGATGTTCTTTGCCAGGTGGTACTATAAGTCGTCCTCCTGCGCCATCGGTGATATGTTTTATCAGATAAACGCGGGACTGTACTTTGTCGCAGCTGTCGCAAATGAAACCATATAATTATCCACTTAAGTTGATTTTCAGCGCATGTTCAAACTGTGCTTGTCATGCAAAACTATGTCACATTGATTTGTTCTCGCGAGACTTTGGCGGGAGACAGTGTTAAGTATCTTTACTCGCGAGACTTTGGCGGTAGACAGTGTTAAGCATCTTTACTCGCGAGACTTTGGCGGTAGGCAGTGTTAAGCATCTTTATTCGCGAGACTTTGGCGGTAGACAGTGTTAAGCATCTTTACTCGCGAGACTTTGGCGGTAGACAGTGTTAACATCTTTACTCGCGAGACTTTGGCGGTAGACAGTGTTAAGCATCTTTATTCGCGAGACTTTGGCGGTAGACAGTGTTAAGCATCTTTACTCGCGAGACTTTGGCGGTAGACAGTGTTAAGCATCTTTATTCGCGAGACTTTGGCGGTAGACAGTGTTAAGCATCTTTACTCGCGAGACTTTGGCGGTAGACAGTGTTAAGCATCTTTACTCGCGAGACTTTGGCGGTAGACAGTGTTAAGCATCTTTATTCGCGAGACTTTGGCGGTAGACAGTGTTAAGCATCTTTACTCGCGAGACTTTGGCGGTAGACAGTGTTAAGCATCTTTACTCGCGAGACTTTGGTGGTAGACAGTGTTAAGCATCTTTACTCGCGAGACTTTGGCGGTAGACAGTGTTAAGCATCTTTATTCGCGAGACTTTGGCGGTAGACAGTGTTAAGCATCTTTATTCGCGAGACTTTGGTGGTAGACAGTGTTAAGCATCTTTACTCGCGAGACTTTGGGTCGCACTTCGGTGGCTTTTATGGATTAGCTGCTATTCGTATGCCATTTGTGTACGATATCCGGAATAATCTTTCCACTGAGATTGTGCAAGCCCAAACAATCTAGTTGACCTAATACAGGACTCTCCTCGCGGTTCTCCCGGTCTCAGAGTGAAAATGGAACAAACATTGCATCTCAATTAAATTTTTATTTTGTTATAATAACTCTAATACTGTTTTTTTCGCTGCACCCAAAAGCAGCAGTCCTCAACTTGGAAATCGTACACAACCGTGAGGAATGTGTCCTACACCCATAAGCCCGTACGACTTGGCACTTATGCCTCAGCCACGATGTGATGCGGCAGGACATATTACAGAGTATGTGCTAATCCGCTTGCATTCATAATTTACGTGACTGTTTTCCTGGTTTGATTTGATGATAACCCAGTCGCTTTACGACTCAAGAGTTCTTGCACGCGTCGCGGAACAAACTATCGATCTCGAACCCAAGAGCCATTAACGACCTAACCGAAGAAGATAATTACTACATGGGCAATGTTGGTGCCGAATTCGATACCACTTGGCGAGAGCTGCAGCAGGGCAGACTGTAATTTGGGCAAGCAATTGCGACGGCGACAACAGGAATATTGGTCGTAATTGTTCGTCTCAAAACAGTACGACTGAATGCGCAGAATTATGCGTCTCACGTCTCATTCATATAGCACTGATATTCAAAATCAATGACAATAAAAACAAATAAAACACGTATAGCCCGCCTGCCGGATGTACTGAGTGATCGAACGGAATAACTTCCCACGATAAATTTAATCGTTCTTTATATTAGTATTAAAGGCAAAAAAACAAGCATTTTTTCCGAATTTACTGGCTTCTTTTTTGGGGCTTACTAATTACTGGGCAGAACATGTGTGCGTGTGTGCGTGTGCGCGGGTGCGCGTGCTTGCGTGCGTGCGTGCGTGCGTGCGTGCGTGCGTGCGTGCGTGCGTGCGTGCGTGCGTGCGTGCGTGCGTGAAACAGAAACGCACAGCTATTCTGAAATGTCCGACATTAACTCTTTTCGCAAAATTGCAACACATATAGTTATATTTTATATTCGTTGATTTGGAAAACATGTTTTATTTGTGCAACTTGATAGGTGTAGCATTTTCCGGTCAGCGTATGTTACCAGTGTCATAAACTATAAATACGCAAGTAGCGTGAGCATGTTTACCCGGGAATCAATTATTAGATATTCCGGTGACATTCTTTACAATGACTAACTGTAACCGGAAGACACCATTCGCGTAACTGATACTGGAATACTGTAATGACTGGTACTATGTATCTATGTGCAACTAATTATTCTGGTCGTACTCTCGTTCTCTCTACGACAGAAGATTGCTGGGTAGACAATGGTACGATTATGTCAGTTCGTCTCGCACAATGTAAGTCACTTCGTT